>JAUPFN010000013.1:5466086-6666086 GCA_036924255.1 Apodemia mormo | reverse complement strand
CATCATTTGCTTCACAAAGCTTCTTAGTTAATATATTTCCTATCCTACGATCTGGACCAATTTTAATTAGATATACTCTTATGGCTTCGATATTACGACACAATATTTCTAAATCTGATGCCATAACTAGCCATAAAATAAGTTGCTTTTTCCTATAACTGAATACATTTTTATATTCGTAATAAAACTAGTAGATACTTACATACCATTAAAATATACCTATTATGTAAATAATTAAATATAATATAAAAGTCACAATATAATGTTCATAGTTCGTAGTGAAAATATAACGTGATAGGTATGTCCCTGAAAATAGGAATCACTGGACGCGAGACCGTAATAATCGAACCGAATTATGGTTTTTCATCACCGAAAATTATTAACGCACTTTTTTTTTTTTTAACACTTTATATGCACTTTATATACACTTTGATAGAAAACCGTAGTCTAGTCAAACTTCTCCCTCATTTATGGTTGGCCTTTGAAGTCTGCGTAGGAACGTACGCCGAAGGGTATGATGGTGTATCTGCTGGTAAATTCATCGCAGGTGGCATCTCCGGTAAATACTGTATATGCCATATATTATTACATTATTATTATTGCAGAATTATATTCTCCACTGAAGCTTGGTTATTGCCCCCAGCGGCGTTCTGAGCCAGGATTGTGGCTAGGATTACCTCCTCTTTAGATATAGAGGTACCCATCGTCTTCAAAATTTATAAAAAGTAAAACTCGTAATCTATGTTAGAAGAGCGCGCAATATGTATGGAAAATTCCCGGTCATCGTCGCAATCGTAGTCTGATTTCGTCCCAATATGGACATGGAATTTCAAACAAACCGAGCCTCTGCCACACGCATTGGCAGGGTCGCCATGTAAGGCGGGCTATAGGAGAGACAATTAAACACAAAAGTTGGATCAATACTGACTCTTTAATATTAATAATAAAACATTTATAACATTAGAATATAAGTAAATAAGGCTGGTTATACACAATAGGTTGGCTACACACTACATATGGGCGTGTAGATATTTTATTATTTAAAAATATTAGATTACTGCAGTCCATCTGCAATGTAAGGGTTTGCTGTGCCAAATTTCATCCTCTACTGTCAAGTCATTGCTGGAAAAAGGTTTTTTTTTATATCATAAGATAGCAAACAAGCAGATGGGTCTCCTGATGGAATGAGTCAACCATCGCCTATAGAAACCAAAGATGTTAATGGTGCGTTGCTTTCTTGTGGCGAGGTTTAATGCCACATGCATAAGTTTACCGGCTACCTTACCCTCCAAACCGGAACACGACAGCGACAAGCACTGATGCTATTGCGGCAGGAATAGGTAAGGCGGTGGTACCAGACCCGGGCGAGACAATGCAGAACTCTACCACCTTGTAGCCACGATGGTAGTGACTCGATAGCCAATCGGTCGCCTTTTACGACCTGCCTGGCAGGACGGCAGTTAGCCTATTCTACAAAGGAGGCCGGACCAACACAGCGAATGTATTGATACGTATTAATTGATTATAGTATGTAGATTCTTTTAAATATAATTTAAGTGCAATGAAACGAAAACAACGAAGTGAGCGCGTGTTATAAATATACAAACTTAATGAGTAGAGAGAGAGAGAGAGAGAGAAAGAAACACGCGCACACCGCACGGCTTACAACTACAACAAAAAGTGACGTTACAACTTTTGGTCTTAAATTTTTCCGTCTAGTTCCCTTCCCCAACGCGCGATAAGGAACTTGGTTTCAATAAATAAAATAGTTGCATAAATTACGCGAATTAATCTCACCCAAAAGGAAGCAAATTATTTGCTTGTAATATGGGAATCATTCAAAAATCAACAATAAGAGAAATAAATATTAATACTCAAATATATTTCACCCATACCCAAACCCAGAATTACAAACATATATGTGAGTCACACAAATGTTTTTCCCCGACAGAAATCGGATCCGTGACCTATCTATTGAGTAATCAGGGTCGCTAACCACTAGACCAATATGATAGTTATCAAGTTAAATAGTCAAATACACTATTCTATTTTTGTTAGGTTTGATAAAATTTATTTGGAATCTCATAACATTTTCAGACCGTTTAAAAGTAGTATATTGGCTTGCGTGGTTCTTAATGCTTGCTTGTCACGCACTCAAACTATTATCATTGCCTTGCCTGCTGAAATGTGACTTTGGCTATTTATTATTCTAATGACTATCTACAGAACTTGAGCTGAAAATATCCTAATAAAGTTTGACCTTTGCTTCTTGCATGATCTAACGTTAAAATAAATACTTTTGTACTTAAGGTGAGTACTAGTTAAGAAATTATCATTATTTTATTGTAAAATAATGAATATTTTACAGGCAAATTTTATATACTAGTGATCGTCTGTGGCCAAAATTCGGCCATAAACTAAACAGTCAGTTCAAACAGTTGTCAGATTTAAAAGAGATTTTATTAATCTCTTTTAAATTTGACAACTGACTTTAGCCGTAAATGTGTATATTATCATGTATGTCATCCATTTTTGATCGTTATCATGTATGTCACATGAATATAGTGCGTGTAATGTTTACTTTTATTAATTGAATGTATTTCTAATGCACTTTATTTAAAAATATTAGGTTTCCGCAGTCCTTCGCTATGTAAACATTAGCTGTACCAAATTTTATACTGCACCGTTCGCGCAATTGTCTTGAAAAGGGGTCCAAAGTTTTTCCTTCACGTATTAATATATAGATATCTCGCCCGTACACAAATCGCGCCAACAGATTACCAAGATAAATATGTTTTAGAATGCCTTACGTCAAATGTAAAATGTCGTCATTATATATTACGTATGACATTCACCGCCAACGCCAACAAATTGCCACGGCACTTTGTTTAAATTGAGTGCGACACATATATAAATGCAGGTTGACTGGTAAGACTGTATACATGAATGAACATGATAGTTAAGAGTCATAATTATGTAACCTATAATAAAAAGAGAATTTTGTTTATCTACAAAGTAAACTTCGACGAAATTAGTGTAATATTCAAAAAGTATGATCACGCACTGCAACATAGCGTTGTATTTGCGAATCTAGTCACTAGTTTGGCCAATTACTGTTAACAACGAACTTCAATATCTATGCTAGGGTGTCGGAACATAAACATTTTTGCTGGATAATTAGGTCAAAATTTAGGTGCCTAGCCAATAATGTTGGATTTCAATCCGTGGCACATGTAATGCCACATGCATCAATGGCACCTCAACCGCTACGTTCCGTTTTTTTTATATCATAAGCAAGCAGATGGGTCTCCTGATGGAAAGAGTCAAGCATCGCCTTTAGACACCAAAGATGTTAATGGTGCGTTGCTATCTTGTGGCGAGGTCTAATGCCACATCCACGAGGTATAATCCACAGTTAGCGCCTAGAGCCTAGCGAACCACCTAGCGGATAGCTTAGTAAAACGAACGTTCTGGAATGTTCGCGATCAACCGTACTGCGCGCTTGGCGTCTAGGTAATTGCTTAGCGATCTATTGAGGTAAGCAAATGTGTTGGTTATTTGTCTTGAGGCGCGAGGCACTAGACACTAAGTAAGCCGCCTGTCTGTGCGAACGGAACCTTATAGTATGTTGAACCTTGTATTCCCATATCACCACGTATTAAACTGGAAACGCATTTAAGGCGATTTCTTAACTCACCTTGAGGAAGGACCTCATATAGGTTCGAAACTATTCGGAACGTAAGTTCCGAATAGTTTCGAATTGCCGATTAAAGGTGAGTGTAGCCGATTATAATTAATAGTTAACAATGTCTTACGATAGTTTTAATAATTTTATTGTCAACGTCACTTGCAGTTACACACAGAAACACAGAGTAAATAATACTAATAATAGCTACCGATGAAATAAAATCACTCCAGAGGTATTCCTTAAACCTTAGCTTTTTATTAGACATTTCGCCGTGTTGGTCCCGGCCTCCTTTGTAGAATAGGCCAACTGCCGTTCTGCCAGGCAGGTCGTAAAAGGCGACCGATTGGCTATCGAGTCACTACCATCGTGGCTACTAGGTGGTAGAGTTCTGCATCGTCACGCCCGGGTCTGATACCACCGCCTTACCTATTCCTGCCACAATAGCGTCAGTGCTTGTCGCTGTCGTGTTCTGGTTTGGAGGGTAAGGCAGCCGGTAAACTTATGCATGTGGCATTAGACCTCGCCACAAGATAGCAACGCACCATTAACATCTTTGGTGTCTATAGGCGATGGTTGACTCTTTCCATCAGGAGACCCATCTGCTTGTTTGCTAACTTATGATATAAAAAAAAAAGACACGATAAAATAGCACAATAAGGGAAATTTATATTTTTTACAAAATAATATATCTACAAGCGTTTGACATTTACATACATTTGCTCGTATGAGCGGATACGCGTTTCACACCCAACACCATGTCTATTGGAGTTTGTGTGGTCTGTGCATGTCAGCATATTAAAAAACAAATTCCTGAAAAAGTTTTATACATGTTTGTATAACGTCCATTCACTACACCACACCCAGTAATATATTTTAGCCACACTTTTCGCCAATTGTTTTAGCCTTTTGAATTGTCTGATTAAATAGCAGAAAACATAAACAAGGTACGATCCGATATAGGGACGATATAAATATAAATAGGTCTACTTTCAAGCCCTTATTTAAAGTATTCACAGTTACAAGTTTCACCAGTTGACATATAACTAATATTGTTCAAATAAACTATTTTATGATAACGCGTTGTAGACTATATAAACTATATTTTTCTAGCGCGCTGCGTTATAGACTATTATAACATGTAACTGGAACATGGATCGCGCAAGCCTGCCGAGATAGCGCGTGACTCATCAAATGTCATACAGCGAGCGATGACTGAACTGACTGAACTATAACGCTAGAAACTGTTATAACGTCTAGCGTCTACGGTCTAGCACGTTACTTATTAGATCGCGTAGTTCGTAATTTCGTAGGTTATAATGTTATAACTACGGCCTACGCTAGCCGCTAGGTATATAGCGTGGCGTTATGTTATAGCGCCAAATGCGAATCAAAATTGAGTATACATAGCGCGCTATAATTTATGCGTATATGCGCTATATTAACCATCATTACACATTACTTATGTTATTATCGTGTTTATCCGAATTATTTTTAGGAATAGAACATCTACCATTTTAGCGGACAACTTGTAAATGACAAGGAAATTCTAGAGATATACCATCATAACTTCTACATTTCACTTCTTTCGGCAGCTCTAAAACTTTTTTTTCTAGTATAATAGGTATACAAATCCACATCTCTCTTATTGACTCAAGATCTTTTATAAATAAACCATCAAACTTCGTGGCAGGCAGTCTGTCAAAAGCGAACAATTGGCCAAAAATGTTATTACTAACGTGACGGGCAAGCAGAGTTGATCCAAGCCCTCTTTGAAGAATAGGCCATCTGTCATTCTTTCAGGCAATTTCTAGAAAGTAAGCGATTGGCAAAACAAGTCACTATTACACCGACTACTATATGACAGAGTTCTGCAATGATTTCGCCGGAGTCTTGTACCCGCTTACCCGCTTTTTACCTTACCAGCAAGACTATAATAGCGTCAGTGCTTGCCACTGTCGTAATTCGGTTTCGAGGGTAAAATAACTAGTAAAATTATACAGGTAGTATTATCAACCGATACACAGATATCAACGCACCATTCTATAGACGCGTGGTATATATTATATATACCACGCGTCAATTCTATATAAATAGGACTTTAGCTGAAAACCAAAATTTAGTACATTCTTTTTTGTATCTAAAACTAAAACATATAAAAATCGTGAGAAAGATTAGAAATATTATTAACAAATTATTTGTTTCAGAGATTTTTTTAGCCCGTTTTCGGAATTTTATACGATTGAATAAAGTACATTCTATCATGTAATAAGTTAGCACATTCTTTAGATAATATCTTCAGGTATATCGTGTAATTTTTGTAAAATTGTCATTTAACAACCAATATAAAAAAACGTGATTTAGCAAACTAGTTTTTTCAGTTCGTCCCGATGCCTCGCCTTAACATCTTTGGCTTTCCATCTCGATAGTCTTCTTGTTTACTGTCTTATGAAAAAAGACTTCTGTAAAATATTGTTCAAGTTTAGTATTATCGCTTGACGTTTTCCAACTGCAATATCATAAATGCTTTTCTCTATTGTGCTTTGGTTTAATAATATCTAGGTAAATACGTATCTTTGCAACAATACACAATCGTCATCTTCCTTCATATCTTTGTACAAATATTTACTTTCAAGATCAAAAAAGCTCCAGCTTATGTTTGATTGAATTGAAGATAAATACACACGTAATAATTCCTCCTAAATGGCGTTTATGTTGCAGCCGCACTTGCGTCTATCGTCACAAAGTTTCGTGCAATGACACGACACATGCAGATGTGACCAGCTATTATTGGTTATCGTCACAAACATTCGAACTGCATATTATGTATGTCTTAACGCGCGGTTGGCGGTGCGCCAAAGGGTTTTAGAGTGCTAACATTATCGCGCTGCGTGGTTAGACTAGCGTTGTTCATTTGACATTTCAGCCTTTGTTTTTGGTCAGTTCAGACATATATGGGTAGTCGTGTAAAATGGAGTGAAACGATAAAATGGTAAGATGAGCCCATGATACGGGAGCCAAAAAATATGAATCACAAAAAAACATTAAATAATTGTTAGCACACATGTAGGCATAAAGATAGTTGTTGTTTATAATTACAGGTTTGAAAATGATTTCAGCCATCTTGGGTTATTTTGTATATAACGGTATTTTACACGACAGTTCGTGCAAAATACCGTTACAGCCAATATGACTACAGCTTCTATGGCATATTTGTTTAGTGTCAATTTGTACACAGCTTCGGCGCATATTACTTCGGAACGATACACGCAAGTGCGGCCTCAGCATTACACGATTACGTTACGCTATAAGCATTTGTATATTTGTCATATCATAAGAGAGCAAACAAGCAGACCGTACTCCTTATGGTAAGAGACAACCATCGCTTAGAGACACCAAAGATATTAATGGCGCGTTGCTATCCTTCTGGCGAGGTCTAATGCCACATGCATAAGTTTACCGGGTACCTTACCCTCCAAACCGGAACACGACAGCGACAAGCACTGACGCTATTGCGGCAGGAATAGGTAAGGCGGTGGTACCAGACACGGGCGAGACAATTTAGAACTCTACCACCTAGTAGTCACACTTTCGTTCAATCTTTGTGCAATCTTCAATATTAACCCTAAACGGTCAATAATATTGCAAAATACGTAATATTGCGCAATATTATTGTGGGGCTATGGGGCACCTTACACGAAGCTTACATGCATAAGTTTACCGGCTACCTTATTCTCCAAACTGGACCACAATAGTGACAAGCACTATTACACGTTATTGCTACAGGATTACTAATTGACGTTATCACCACATAGGTAATGCGTCGGTACCGGGCCCGGGCGAGACAATATCATATATAACGCGATCGCCTGTAAACAAAATCTAACCGTAGAATCCATACTAATATTATAAATGTGAACGTAACTCTGTCTGTCTGTCTCTTCTTCACGCCTAAATGACTAAGCCGATTTAGATCAAATTTGGTAAAAAGATAGTCTGAGACCCGAGAAAGGACATAGGATAGCTTTTATTCCGAAAATCCCACGGGAACGGAAACTACAGGTAAAACCCCGGGACTTTTATTGTAACAATTTTTTCACGCGAACGAAGTTGCGGGCACAGCTAGTAAACAATAAAATCTCTTTTAAGTTTGATTTTAGCCGTAAATAAAATAGTATATATTATCATGAATACACATATTATCATGAATGTAGGGTGTGTAGGTAATGTTTATTTTTATTAATTTATTGTATTTCTAATGATTTTTATTTAAAAACTAGCTATGCGTATACAGCTTGTTTTTAAATAAAAATTTTCGTCCAAAAAATCTAAAATAAAACCCACATAGTTCCCGTTCCCGTAGGGTTTCCGGTATAGAAAATAGCCTATGTACTTTCTCGGGTCTCAAATTATCTTCGTAACCAAATTTCATCCAAATTGGTTCAGTAACTTAGGCGTGAAGGAGAGACAGATAGACAAACACACAGTTTTACTTTCGCATTTATAATATTAATATAAATAGTAAGTTTCTGCAATCCTCCAAAACATAACTAACTGTTCCAAAAATTGCGCAAACGGTGGAATATGAAACTCCACCGTTTGCGCAATCCTATTAAAAAGGGGTACAAAATATTTTCAATGCCTCGGCCACACTTGCGTCTACCGTCACAAAGCTTCGTGCAATGACACGATAAAAGCGGATGTGATCATATGGATTTATTTGAGACAAAATTTTTCTTATTTTGTTAATTATGCGGAAGACTAGCTGATTCGCACATTTTCGCCCGCGAGCTTATGTATTATTATCAATCAATCAATCAAATGTTTATTGCAGAAAATAGGGTTAGTTACATGGTCTCTTATATTATGTTATTAGTTCCTCCTACTTTGCCGTATGAACAGCATGCAATGAAATTTTTTATTTGTGGCAAAATTAACATTTTTAATATTGCTAAGATATTATAGAATAGTAATTAATTATTGTTTACAAAATTAAAATATAAAATTAGTATATTATAAAAAATAATTATTATCAACAAAATTAATAGATTAATAATATCATTGTAATGTCAAATTGTATTAGTCAGAATAATAAAGTAGAAAAAAAATTAGTAAACTTGAGAGAAAAAATTATTATGTCTTAAAGGAATGTCAATTTGTAAAATGCCTATAATTAAAAAGATTATAAAGAATAATGGAATAAAACTATAAAATAAACATGTAAATGTGCATCATATTCTTCTTCTATGACCCAATTTTGGCATCAGCAACAGTTCTTTAACACTATAAAAATTTTTATCCTTTAGCCACTTCAGTAAACCTTTTTTAAATTTCTTAAGGGGTAGTGACTTAAAAGTATCTGGCACGGCATTGTAAACCTGTATACACATGGAATAATATTGTTTGTGATACAATGCTATCCTTGGTGCCAGATTAAAAACCAGCCTGTTTGAATTTCGTGTATTCCGAGGATACACATCACGTGCCTCAGAAAATAGCTTATAGTTTGTTTTAACAAAACAGGCCAATTCATATATGTACATACATGGAAGTGGTAGAATACCTAATTTCTTAAAAAGTGGTTTGCATGAAACGAACGGTGGCTTTGCACATATAGCTCTAATACACCTTTTCTGTGCAACAAACGCCTTATTAATGTCTGTTGAGTTTCCCCATAATAACAGGCCATATCTAAGCACTGAGGCCACGTATCCATGATATGCTTTTAGCACAGTAGTAAGACCTGTTGTTTGTCTCAGCCGCCTTAACACATACACAAATCTATTTAATTTTGTACAAACACTTTCGACTTGTGCTTTCCAGTTTAATTTATCGTCAATGTGGATACCTAAAAATTTAGTTTGATGCACTCTCTGTATTTTTTTATTGTCATGTAAAATGTTCAATTTGTTTTGATTGCCATAAAATATAACATTCGTTTTTTCCAAATTTACTTTTAAATTATTATAGGTGAGCCATTCTATTGCTTTTTGAATTGTAATATTAATTTCATCATTTATATTATAATTATTATTGGTGATTATTATTGAAATGTCATCGGCAAACAGTGTGCATGTATTATTAGTAATGTCTGGGAAATCATTAATGTAAAGAAGGAATAGAAGCGGTCCAAGTATACTGCCTTGGGGGACACCCGAATTATTTATTTTACGTTTCGATTTATGAAATTTTATATAACCATATTTATTAACTGACATAATTTCGACATATTGTGCTCTATTATACAAGTAAGATTTTAACCACGCATGTGTCGGGCCTCTTATTCCCAATTGTTCCAGTTTGGTTAGCAAAATGTTATGGGAAACTAAGTCAAAGGCTTTTGTCATATCAAAGAATATTCCTGCTGTTGGTTTTTTGTTATTTAAATTTTTTAATATATTTTGTATTAAAAAACAATTGAAAATCTATAAAATTTATAACAACGGTATTGAGAGATAAAATAGTTTTATCACTAAAATGATAATAATGTCTTGCTAAAAATTCTCTGAAACATGCTTAATATCAATATTAATATTATAAATGCGAAAGTAACTCTGTCTGTCTGGCTGTCTCTTCTTTATGCCTAAACCACTAAACTAATTTGAACAAATTTTGGTACAGATATAGTTTGAGAAATGAGAAAGGGAAACGACAACTATGCGGGTATATTTTAGAATGTTTTCCACGCGAATGAAGTCGCGGGTACAGCTAGTAATTAATAATGATGTAAATTTCATCTCAAAATGTTTAACTAAAAACAGCTATATTTCTAAAAGCATAAAAGATTAATAAATATTTATTTTCGTTCGTAGTACACACGTGTATGTAACCTCAAAATAATTTCTGAGAATATACGTAAGCCAGTTGAAAATAATGTATATAATTTCTGGGAATTCATGTTTCAATAATTATTGTATCATTTAAACCTACATAGCATGTCATTCGCTTCTCTGAATTTGTCAGTCTATCGTCCTCGTTATCTTAATATATATAAATTACGCGTTTGTTGTTTGTCCGCTATGGATTCTTAAACTACTGAACCATTTCAATGAAATCTTCTAGATATTTACTGTTTGGTTCAACTTAAGAGGATTTTTTTATATCATAAGATAGCAAACAAGCAAATGGGTCTCCTGATAGAAAGAGTTAACCATCGCCTATAGACACCAAAGGTGTTAATGGTGCGTTGCTATCTTATGGGGGTGGGGATAATATGGGGTAAGAAGTAGAAGAAGAAGAAGTACCTTTATGCTCGTATCTCCGAAGAGGTAGGTAGAGGTACAACAAGTGCACCCACGATTAGCCGAAGACACTTGGTCCCACAATGTGATAGGTGGCCAGCCTATCGCCAACCGGGCACTTTTCAAAATGTTGTTTTGATCAGAAAACTGAAAAGACACATTTTTGAATTGCCCGACCCAGAATCGAACCCTGGACCACATGTGGTTAACTCCGACACTGGACCAATAGACCACAGAGGCGACCTTCTTGTTTAAAGTTATGGGGTATGAAATTGTTGTAAAAAGGGTTTAGGCGTACAAAGTTTTCGTTTCACATAACTTATATATGTCGCATCGAAATTGTCAATAGCCGTTAGATTATAATCTACCTAGGGATTTTATAATTTGGTTAGGTTAGGTTAGCAGTTAAATTATAATATCACTTAGGTAAATTGTAATCTAACGGTACTGACAATTTTACTGCGACATATATAAAATTCTCGTGCCATGATGTTTGTTCTCGTACTTCACCGAAACGGCTTGACCGATTCTCATGAAATTTTGTGAGCATATTGAGTCGGTTTGAGAATCGGCCAACATCTATTTTTCATACCCCTTAGTGATAAAGGTTGTCCACCCCTAAAAATGTTTTTTTTATTTTTTGGTCAATTCTTTTTATTTTTATTCTTTTATGATTCAACGTTAAAAAATACATACAACCCTAAATTTTCGCCCTTCTACCATCAACCCCTGTTTCTTAATTCAATAATTTATATGGCAAAACAACGTTTGCCCGGTCAGCTAGTTAATATATAAAGATAACTTGGTTATTAAGTAATGCATTTGAAATAGTGTCATTTTGGTGGTCACATAGTGACGGCATATTGTTATTGTTTATTAATTAGTTTTATTGGAAAGAAAGAAAGAAAGAAAATAATTATTTGCAAGAATATGGGTGTTACAAGTTGTTAAAAATAAATTAAGTTACCGACATATTCTACCAATATATGGTGTGCAAATATTTAAAAAAAATATCATTATATAATATTGCATTTAAAACTATAAATTGTATCGATTTTTCAGAATTACTACCGGATCGGAACGCGGCCACACACTGAGAAGATCCGGCGGAAGAAACTCAGCGGGCTGGTTTTTTTTCTCTAATTTATGTTCTTGTTATAAATATACAAGGATGATTCCATATTACAAAGTTATTTTTATAATTACAAGTTTCATATTTTGAGTAATTATTTTTTTTTATAATTTACATAATGTTCACCATTTACAAAATTTTTACTACATTGAAATTTTTTTTTTAAGGACAATTCAACAAACTTATATTTCTATCCATTAACATTTAATTTTATCAGCTAAAAATTCTTTAATATCATAATAAGTTTTATCTAACAGCAAATCAAACAACTTTTTGCGAAATTTATTTATAGGCAATAATTTAAGACTATCAGGAATATGATTGTATATATTAATAGACATACAATACACATTTTTTGTAAAAATATTTAATTTTTGGTTAGGCACATATAATTTCTTACTATTCCTAAAATATGAGTTACTAGTGACTTCAGCATTTGTTTTAAATAACTTTTGGTGCTTTTTTACAAATACGCATACCTCTAAAATATACAAACATGGTAAGGGAAGTACCTTAAGAGACTTGAAAAGTGGTTTACAGGAATGTAACTGATTAACACCACATATTGCTCGAATACATTTCTTTTGGACTCTAAAAATTCGTACCAATTTAACAGAATTTCCCCAAATAGGAATTCCATATTGTAAATTAGAAGAGACATATCCATGGTATGCTAATAGGGAGGCTTTTGCGTCTCCTACTTCCCTTAGTCTTCTCAAGACATAGACAAATCTATCAATCTTATTACATAGAGATTCAATGTGTGCTTTCCAATTACAATTTTTGTCAATAATTATTCCTAAAAAGTTTGTATAATCTATATCATCTATATTTACTTTATTTAAAAATATATTTGTGTTTTTGGTAATATTACTGTGGTAGTTCTGAAATTCAATTAATTTTGTTTTAGTTACATTAACTTTTAAATTATTATTAATTAACCAGTCTGAAACTTGGAATAAGGTTTCGGTTGTTTCATTTACCAAGTCTTTTTTATTTTTACATTTAATAAGTAGGGTAGTGTCATCAGCAAATAAAAAGCAATCATGTTTTATACTATCAGGAAGATCATTGATATAAATTAAAAATAGCAAGGGTCCTAAAACACTGCCCTGTGGTACACCACAGTTGTTAACAAGGTAGTTTGAAGTATATATTTTTTTACGGTTTCCGCATATTTTAGATATTTCAACACATTGTTTCCTATTCTCTAAATAACTCTTTATCCAATCTAAAGACTTCCCTCTAATACCATATTTTTCAAGTTTTGATAATAAAATATTGTGTGAAACAAAATCAAATGCCTTACTCATATCCAAAAATACACAAAGTGGATACATTTTCTTATTCAGACATTCAGTTATGCTCTTTACTAAATCAAAACATGCTAATGTAGTAGACCTACCTTTCCTAAATCCATATTGATTATTTTTTAGTAGGTCAAAATCAAGTAAATAATTATAGAGCTTTTCATACATAATTTTTTCAAAGATTTTTGAAATGACTGGAATTAAAGTAATAGGTCTATAATTGTTCATATCGCACATATCTCCTTTTTTAAACAACGGTTTGACAATACACTTTTTTAATCGTTCTGGATATTTACCTTCCAAAAATGACAAATTAATTATATGGCTAAGAGGTTTTGATATTACACTAGCAACGTTTTTCAATAATTCTGTGCTAATATTATCATAGCCAGTAGCTTAAGTATTTCTCAATGAATGAATAACTTTTTTCACATCATGCTCATCTACTGGTGTCAAATACATGGTTTTACTACAATTTGGTAAAAAAATATGATTTTGAAGTATTTGTAGATTTGACTTTTACACTACTTGATTTTGTCTGGTTTATAAAAAAATTATTAAATAGATTACAGATTGTTTGAGTATTTGTGTACTTTAAATTGTTTACTTTGATTTTTCCTATTTCTCTAATATTTATTTTGTTCTGAAATGTACTTTTAATCAGATTCCATGAAGCTTTACATTTATTAGAGGAATTTTCAATATATTTCAAAGCAGACTGTTTTTGTGATTCTAATATACATTTAGACAAAATTTTCCTATAATGTAAATATTTACATTTATTTTCTTTTTTATTAGATTTAGCATGACGATAATTAAGGTACAACTGGCGTTTTATTTTGCAACATTTTAGAAGACCTTTAGTTAACCATTTATTTTTTATTGGTTTATTTGAAACTTTTACACGGATCTTAGGAAAACATAACTCAAAAAACAACAGTAAAATATCATGAAATTCATTAAATGCTTCTTCACAGTTTGACTTTGTGAAAACTTCATTAAAACTTAAACTTGATAAACATTCATGAAACTTTTTAATATTTTCCTGCCCATATATCCACTTTGTTTCAAACCAAAAAGCTCTTTTTTGTTTAAATTCTAAGACTGACTCTATATTGGCTTGTATACTCTGAGCAGTTTCATGATCAGACAAAGCAAGTGTATGAGTGTTAGACTGAACATTATTTATGTTACTTGCTATTACATCCAGACATGCATGCTTCCTAGTAGGTTTTAAAATATGTTGATTTATGTTGTTATTTGAAAGAATGCTTGTTAAATGTTTATGTGTACAGTTATTCTGCATCAGGTCTATATTCCAATCTCCACATAAAATAATTTTCTTTTTTGAATTTATCATAATATTTTCTAATAATTATTCTAATTTATTTAGGAATATATCAACATTTGAGCTGGGAGTACGATAAATACAAATTACTATTAGTTTATAATTAATTATTTCAACAGCGCAACTTTCAAAGGAGAATGGTAAGCGTATTTGTAAATCTAGCATTTTAAAATCAAGTTCATTTCTCACTAAAATACAAGTTCCACCCCTACGCTGATTGTCACGAGAAAAATGAGATGCCATAGTGTAACCGTTAAGTTTAAAGTTTGTTTCAGAACCTTGCTTAAGAAAAGTTTCAGAAAGACATATAACATCAACTTTACCTAGTGTTTTGCTAAGCTCACTAATAGCTACTTGCAAATAATCTCGCTTTTTTAATGCACCTGCTATGTTTTGGTGAAGTAGCTTAAATTGGTAATTATTGACGAAAAAGCTGGTTTTTGTTGTTCATACTTTCTAGACTTTTGGTTTTCAAAGTAAAATAGTATGGTATTGTACCCTCCCTGACTGTTTTATTACACAAAAGATTATTTGAATTATTTTCCGGCTCAATTCTTGGTTTAATACTAAAAAAATATGGTATAGTACCTTTCTTCGGCTTTTGTATAGATTTGTCACTATTTTTTATATTAATTCTATTAGATACCAACTTTTCCAAATTTTCTTTATATTCACTGTATGTAATTTTTTTAGAGTTTAATAGTTTATTCTCAGTTACATTGTTATCTAGTTGACTAACTTTTAATTTTGAAAATGACAAAAAATTATTTTTATATTCCTGATAATCTATCTCAATTTTTAATTTTGTATACATGCAGTTAATATAATTTTTGTGTGTGTAACGATTATATCTAGTTAAATAGGTATCCAAGTCAATAAGAGTACAATTATTATATTGATTTACAATTAAGTTCATTTTATAATTAAGAAGTCCTATATTTAAATACTTGTTGGACTGAATTTTTAACAAGAACACTTGTTTACAATGCCTAAGTTTGTCTAAGGTATTACTTAAATTGGTAAAAACAGAATAAGGATCACGATCATGAGTACCGATTCCAAGAATAACATAGTCTTTGTTACCTAAGTTGGAAAAGTCACTATAACTATGTAATATTTCCATTGAGGTCGCATTAGGCTTGATTGTTGACACAATGGTGTATTTATTTGATCCAAAGTCCAATAATTTGGTAGATAGGCCACGTAGTTTTTGGTCCCCTAATACTATGATTTTATTTTTCTGGTTAAATATGGGATCTATATTACAATTTATTGAAGAATGATTTGTTGTCGTACACACATTTTTTAGATTTTGAGATAGTCCAATATTAGTCTTAGATTTATTCTTTGAATTTTCCTCATAGTCTAAGTTTTGTATTCTCATCTCACTGACACTATCTTTATTGTTATTTAAATTCGTATTTTTTGGTGTAGAACACTTGTAGTTTTTATTTTTAGTAGAACTCTTACACGGTGTGGTTTTTGCGACTTGTTTCAATATTACAATATTTTTTGATTGTTCTTCGTTTATTTTACGTAAAGAATTATTTTCTAATATTAAGTTCTGGATTTCGTTGTGCGCACTTTCTAATTGACACCTAAGAGAATTTATTTCTTCCTGCAATTCCTTATTGATACTGTCGTTAACGGCTGATAAATCCGGCAAACTTCTGGCTAAGTAGTCTGAGGTTGTCGTTTCAAACGATTCGATTGACGCGTTCGACATTGATACATTTTTCCTTCTCAAAGTAACATTTTCAAAAGTAAAATCCATTGCAACGTTTATGGGTACTAAAAGAAATATATTAAAAGTTATTAATACAACGAAAGTGTAATAAAGACAAAAAAAATATAACTAATACTTCCCCGGTTTTCCGTTCAAGGATTTGAAACTTTCTTCTTTGTTCAAAAGAGGTTACCGTTACTGTCGATCAATATTACAAACTTTGTTTCTTCAATTTTTGAAAACTATTATTAAAATCTATTATATCACAACGTTATTTGCCAATTTTTATTTATTTTATTGTACTTTTATTCCTTAAATACGCTTTAAATTTATAAATTAAGTAAAAATTAAAACAGCTGATCTAATTCGCTTTTGACAGGTTGAGTTTTTACACTATTAACACCTGTGATGTAAGGAAGAGGGTAAAATGCTCAACTGATGTTTGCTGATCAGCACCGTCTATGAACAATAGCAACTCACGTCGGATTCGAACTACGGGTATCTAATATTTTAGGTTTGGGTGTTTATTAAATATATTCTTGTATTTATATATGTATTTCTATGTATTAGTATCGTTGACTAGCACCCATAACACAAGCAAATAATTTGCTTACTTTGGGGTTAGATCAGTAAAAGTAATTTGTCCCGTGAATATTTATTTATTTATTTATAATTTATTTAATATTTTGTTGATACGTTTTCTTAAAATTAAAGACATCTCGATATGTCTTAAATCGCTTATGGTATTGCACATAATATGACTCTACTTAATCCGTCAAAAGCAGATAAACTCACTTTTTCCCATTGGTCCAGGCACTTTTGGTGATTAGATCACCAGCCACTCTGCCAGGCAGATCGTAAAAGTTGAACGATTAGCTAAATATATCACTACTATCGAGACAACTAGGTGGTAGAGTTCTGCTAATGTCTCTCTCTGGTTTGGTACCTACATTTTACTTATTCCTACCATAAAAACTTAAGAGGTGTCAAGGGACACCCGGATGGAACGAAGTTCCTTTTATTATTATTTACAAAAAACCTGTATACACTCAACAAAAATAATCGTCGTGACACCACACTGTTCAATGCGAAATAGAAATGAAAATATCTGACTTGCTTTCTATAAGAGAGAGAGAGAGAGAGAGAGTAACATGCGCACGCCACACAGCTTACAATACCTTACTATAGCAAAAAGTGTCGTGACAACTTTTCGTAAGAATTTTTTCCGTCTAGCCCCCTTTCACAACGCGCGATAAGGAACTTCGTTCCAATAGCGTCAATGTTTATCAGTATTGTGTACCGGTTTAAAAAGTAAGTTTACCAGTAAGCTTATGCATGTATGTATGCAGATTTACACCCGCCCTAAGGAGGGCATCGCACTATTAACACCTGTGATGTAAATAGGCAATGGATGTCTCTATTTGAAGAAATATCTGTTTTTCTATCCTATGATATAAAAAAAACTGTTTGTAGTTTTATCCAATTCGATGTTTTGTTAAAATATAATTGCTTTAATCGTATTATCGTAATGCGAATGTAAACAAAGTACTCAAGCACTGTAATGGAGGTTTTATATTGGAAATACGCAATAATTATCAGTTTTAAGCACAAATGAGTCGCAAATAATTTGTAATGCGCAAAAATGAATATAATACCGAACGCCTCGTTGATCGAGAAGTTAGCAAATCTCACTACGGATCGATGGCTCGGGTTCGACAGGGACAAATATTTATGTGATGAAAAATGTTTGTATTTTTGGGTTTGAGTGTTTATTATATACTAGCTGTTGCCTGCGACTTCGTCCGCGCGGATTTCGTTTACTCCGCACTGCTCATCCCCTGTAGGTGATAGGGTGATAATATGTAGCCTATATGTTAACCCGACCTATTAGTAATATTCATGCAAAATTTGAAGTAAATCCATGCATTACTTTTTAAGTTTACCCCGGACATATATACAGACATACAGACAAAAATTCTAAAATCTATATTTTTTGCTTCGGTATCGATTGTAGATCATGTCCCAAGTATTCTTTTAAAAAAATATTTAATATACAGTTTTGACCTTCCTACGATTTATTATATGTATATATAACAGTATTTATATATGCATTTCTATGTATTAGTATATTTAACTAACACCCATAATGCAAGCAAACAATTTGCTTACTTTGAGTTGGATTAATCACACTCTGTGTGATTTGTTCAGCGCTATTATTATTATAATATGGGATGTTTTCAAAGTGCTATATTGGTTAGTCTATTCGAGAAATTTATCTCTTCAATAAACAATGTTTTGATGCGCATTTCAGGATATTTATTATTCTAATATCTCATATTTCCTGCGTGACATATCTTACGTTACATATTCTTATCGGGCAGGTATGTACTTGTAAAGGTTATGGTTGGTTTTCAGTAATGAGGATTTTTTTCTTAAGGGCATCTAAGTCGCATCAAATCCGGAAAGCTTTTTTTCTATTCTATTAAAATTGTCTATAAAATATTCTATTATTAAACGTTTTGGACCGGCCCCCTTTGAAGAATAAACCAGTTGCCGTTCTGCCAGGAAATTCATACGAGATAAATGATTGGCTATACGTGTCACTACCATCGTAGTTCCTAGGTGGTAGAGTTCTACATTGTCTCGCCCGGGTCTATTACCACCGATTTACCTATTCCTACTGCAATAGCGTCAATGCTTTTCGCTGTCGTGTTCCTGTTTGGAGGTTAAGGAGCCAGTAAACTTATCCATGTGTCATTTAGACGTTGTTAACACCAAAAGCACGGCACGTCGGCGCATTCTATTTCTTTTGGAGTAAACAATAGCCCACTGTCAGTTTAACTGGGCGGCCAGGTCTTATCTATACTAATATTATAAAATTGTATAGTTTGTTTGTTTATTTGTTTGGTTGTACGCGGTAATCTCGAAAACTATTGAACCGATTTGAATAATTCTTTTTGAGGTGGATAGCTTGTTTATCGAGGTTGGTTATAGGCTATATAAAATCTTGCTACGACCAGCAGGAGCGGAGTAAACAAAGTCCGCGCGGACGAAGTCGCAGGCAACAGCTAATAATAAATAAATATTGAAATAAAAAAATGCATAGATTTTATTTGTCAAATATGATTCGTGAGCGGTTTAGGTATGGATATGATGACTTCGTGTTTTTAATTGCAGACCCATACGTCAAATAAATAAAACTAAATAAATGTTTATGATGATTTTAGGATCAATCTTCGTAATTATTTTCTTTTGACCCAATTTTGTTTAATTATTTATCGATTTATCGAGGCCGTCCACGGTCTTTGACATATGATGAATATTGACATATATTTTTTGTGATGTGCTATAACAAATAGTTTTTCTTAAAAAACTGCTTAAATCAATCTTCGTAATTATTTTCTTTTGACCCAATTTTGTTTAATTATTTATCGATTTATCGAGGCCGTCCACGGTCTTTGACATATGATGAATATTGACATATATTTTTTGTGATGTGCTATAACAAATAGTTTTTCTTAAAAAACTGCTTAAATAACATCAATTTCAATAAAATTAGGTCTTGTCAGATTCATAAGACACCACTATGAAGATAGCAATGCGCCACTAACATCTTTGGTATCTATAGGCGATGGTTTGTTTCTTTCCATCGAGAGAGACATCTGCTTGTTTGCTATCTTCTTATAATATAAAAAATATAATATTCTGTTACAATACCAACATCTTTGGAGTCTGTATATTGTTTCTCTTTCTCTTTTTGAAGGATGAGTTAACTATCTTATGGGCGCTGCTGCTAAAATGGTAAGTTTTTCGATCCTGGCTTAATAGGCTATCTGCTAAACCAACAAAGCAGTATTTATATCTGAATTTTTGTATTTATTTATTTATTTATTACCAGATTAAAACATAGTTACATAAAATGTATTTCATTTGTTTCACCAGAATATGATTCACTTCAATTACAGTGAAAATGTCACGCCACTCACACATACATAGCACTACATAACTACATAAATACATTAAATTATAAGTTGTGCGTCATCTATACATATAATAAAATCGTAAAAAAGTCAAAACTGTACATTAAATATATTTTTAAAAGAATATTTGGGGCGTGATCTACAATCGATATCGAAGCCAAAAATATAGTTTTTAGAATTTTTGTCTGTTTGTCTGTATGTATGTCCGAGGTAAACTCAGAAAGTACTACATGGATTTACTTTAAATTTTGCATGAATATTAATAACAGGTCTGGTCAATATATATGCTACATATTATCACGCTGTCACCTACAGGGGAGGAGCTGTGCGGAGTAAACGAAGTCCGCGCGGACGAAGTCGCTGGCAAAAGCTAGTTATAAGTATAAACAGTACTGAATGAGTCCCGATTCCCTAATCCTGTTGAGTATCTTATTCATTTTTTTGCAAACAACACGGAAATAAGATATTTTTTGAGATATAATATTGTCTTTTATCTCGTATTAGTTCTATTCATGAAGCACATTACTGACAGATATTCTGTCAACTATCCCTATATCTCGAAAATTACTGAACCGATTTTTATGAAACTTAGACTGTTCCCTAAGTTGAAATATATCTGATTTAAATCAATTGGAATAAGCTCAATATGTCAGTTGCAGAGAAATTTATAGACAAACATACATTCAATTACGAAATTTAGCACACGTGCTTGAAAGCCTAAATAGAAATATTCAAATATTATTCAATTCCAACAATATTACATACATAAAGGTCAAACCGATAACCTCTTTTCTTTGAAGTCAGCTAAAAATATTAAAGGGAAGACCATTAAGGCTACTACTACTGCAATCCGCTTTAATTTCCAGAGTTCTTGTAGGTTTCACACGTTTGCGCTGCACTGTTTTTTTTTTCTTATTTCAATGACACTTCAATAAGCACAAATAAAATGTTACGGGAACGTGTCGGTACAGAAATGTGCTATTTTGTCAGCCAGTTTGTAAAAAGGAAACCATTTGCTTTACATAGCACTACCATAGTTACTAATAAATGTAAAACACACAATGTCTTTCTCGGGATTATTACCTCTGCTTTTCCTATACTTGCCGCAAAAACGTCATTGTTAGTCGCTGTTTTGTTTCAATTTGGAAGGTAAGGTAGTCAGTAAACTTATGAATATTGTATAACCGTCTCGCCATATGGATGGCAATGCACCTAAAACATATTTTGTGTCTTTAGCGGAATAGGTAGGAAACTACATTAGACATAAGAGCTTTGTAACCCTATTTCTTGCAAATAAATATTATTACGAAATAAACGAAACAAACATAAACCTAAATTTCCAAAAAAATATTACGATTAAAGCACAGTTTGAGGTATTTTCTATGACACTAGTTAATTTAGTATAATTAAAATATGGTATTTGGCGTCTGCTACTGTACTAAGCTGCTTGAGCTTGTATTACAGTTACAGAGCGTTTCCCCGCTATCATTGTTATTATTATTTAAAAAAAGGGGAAAAAAAACGATGATTGTATTTTCATTCGAAGAGCCAATTTTGTTGTTTTCAATCTTTTAATATAAGAAAAAACCTATAAATTAAATTACCCTAGTTTTGGTGAGACGTTTTTCTTAAAGTAACCTAAATATATAAAACTTCTTATTAGTATTTTCTTCATAGGAACACACTTCTGAATTAGAATCGTATTAATCTTCAGCATTTGAAAGAACATAAATATAAAGTTTTGCAAATCCACTTAGAGATAAAAATTGGATGCAATAAATTCACATGAGTGACAAATTGTTTACATAACTCGTGATTCATCTGATAAAGTGTGTTGAACTCCCGCCGTGCCAATTGGCTGCGGTACAAATGTTGCCAGTGCAATTACATTATTCTTACCAATTATTGCTCATCCCTGAGTATCGACCTTACAACTGACATTATGTGCTGATTGATGTATTTTTAAGTGGCGCTCTTTTCTCCAAAATAGCTGAATTTAAATATAGCATACAGTGTGTTTAGTGTAATTCAAGATCATAGTATGAGTGTAGTGTATTACTGAGGTGAGAAAAAAGTACCTTCTTATGCATGTGGCATTAGTCCTCGCCACAAGATAGCAACGCACCATTAACATCTTTGGTGTCTATGGCGATGGTTGATTTTTTCCATCAGGAGACCCATCTGCTTGTTTGCTATCTTATGATATAAAAAAATCTTCCTGTTCTTGTCCCAAAGATATCGACAGAGGTACAACCAGTGTACCCACGATTAGCCGAAGATACTTAGACCTACAATGTGATAGGCAGCAAGCTATAGGCTTAGGCCAACCGGACACTTATCCCATCCCTAGCAAAGTTTGTTTTTATCAAAAAAGTGAAAAAACACATTTTTCATTTGCCCGACCTGGGAATTGAACCCGGGACCTCATGTCCACAGGGCCACAGGGTCACCCCGGGACCACCAGTGGTTCACAGTGCGATATACTGAGACGAAAGACGGAATTAGCCAAGGGCTTTTTTGAAGAATAGATCAATTGTCTTACTTAGCAGTATACTTTCATTTCATAAAAAGTCGATATAAGGCTAACACGTGACATTAACATCGTGACTACTAGGACTAATTTGTGAAATATTTTTCTCCGTGTTGGTCCCGGGCTCCTTTGAAGAATAGACCAACTGCAGTTTTGCCAGGCAGGTCGTAAAAGGCAACCGAGTGGCTATCCTCGTCACTAACATCGTGACTACTAGGTGGTAGAGTTCTGCATCGGCTCGACCGGGTCTGGTACCACCGCCTTACCTATTCCTGCCGCAATAGCCTCAGTGCTAGTCACTGTCGTGTTCCGGTTTAGAGAGTAAGGTAGCCGGTTAACTTATGCATGTGGCATTTGACCTCGCCACTTCGTTGAATTCGAATGAATTATGACCATTCGCCAAACTTAGATTTCCCAAATTTTAATCTATTAGACCTAATTATGATTTAGGCCTAATAGATTTTAATTTTTTTTAATAAAAGATTTTTCAACCAATTGATTTTATAAATAAGACGACCTCTTAAGACCCTAAAAAACTACATTAACTGACGTTAAAGAAATCAAAATCGATCATCTCACTCAAAACTTACAGCTCTTCGTCAAAAAATAAAATAGGTTGTGTCGTTTTCGACAAAATTTATATTTTTTGGCTCATAAAGATCAAAAATTGGCATAACTAATACTTTTAAGCTAGAAAAGCTTAAAAATCGATGCTTGGGTATATTTTTGAACTAAAAAAACATTCCAATATTTAAATTAAATACTTCAACTTTCAGGAATGGCCTGCAGACTGGCTCACAGTTGTCTTAATTCTTAATAATGTATATGCTAATAATGTGCTAGGTAAAATATATATTAAAAAAAAATTGTGATTGTTGTTGCGATTGTTCATAAAGTTTATTTAAAAAAATGTAAATCCGTTATTGGCTCTTAGAGTACATAATAAGTAGAGTAAGTTTATAAATATTTAGCTGTGGATTTTATGTAAATAAATAAAAAATAGATAAAAATTAGACAAGACAAAATTTGGTCATTAGTTCAAATCCAGACGTGTAGATTTTGTAAGTAAAAAAGTTTTTAAGCTTCTAAACATTGTTTGGAATCTAGAGCAAAATCCGCAATTAGCTTACATTATGAATGTAATGCAAACATATTATGTCATAAAGCTTTGGATTTTTTATGAATGAATTAATAAATTACTCTTTTAAATATTTATTACTATCGCGTTATTTCAATGTTTATCATCTTATAATATTATTGGTAACCAATTTAGTTTATCATCCCCTAACATCAGAAGAGCCATCCGTACGATGACTGTATTACGTGACTAAAAAAATGTGTAAAAAATAACACATATATTCTTACAAAACGTTGGATTTATAACACAAGGAACATTTTTAAAGTCGCAAACTTCCGAATTCAGCAAGCTCAATACTGTCACTCAACTGTAATGAAAATTAACGAAAAGTTTAACTTAAATTATTCCTAGTTAAAGCTTATTGTATTGTTCGTAAGACGTTAACAGAATCACTTACAAAGTCGAATAAGCGAAAGTATTACGTCGAAAATCCTATAAAATTGGATAAAAGCTTTGAAGTTTCCTGAAATCTCTTTAATTACTGAGAGGAATCTCATCTAAATTTCTCTTTTCAACAAAATTTTATTTCGCAAAAGCCGACGACATTCCTCGAATACCGGTCTTAATAAGGTTTTTGTTTATAGAATATCAACTTCAAACAATAGGGCTCTTCAGGAAATAAGTTCATATTTTTAGTCATTGAGTTTGTGAATTTTATTGTATAAAGGAATACAAAGATTAAAAAATAAAAATATTTATTTAATTTGTATTTTTTTAGCTGTTACCCGCGGATTTGCCTGTTTGATCAATGGGGAAGTAATTTCCTGCGATAAAAACATTGATATATAGGGTTCAATATTCAATATTCAATATATTTTATTCAAAGTAGGATATACGAGTAATACAATTACTTTTTGAAAGTCAGAAAGATAAAATTGAATAAAACATTATACCAAACTAAAATTTAATTTACAATTTTTAAAATACGGTCATAAAATAAAATTTAAAATCATTATATATACATATAAAAAAACAAAGCAATGTCATTCTCAACTAATTATCAAAATAATGCATTAAAACTTGGGATTAAATAACAATATCAATATCCACGTCAGTTTAGAAATAAATTAATTTACTTAAAAAAGAAAAATATTATATATATGAATAGTGCATTAATTCTTTATTAATCATTAAGAGTAATTTAAATTATAATAAGCTTTACTTATTAATAAATCTTTTATACATTTCTTAAATTTTTTAAAGCATGTCCTTTGGAACCTTGTTATAAAAACGTACACAGTCCCCTAAAAAGATTTTTTGTTTTAGTTAATCTATAATGACCAATAACAAGTTTCTCTTTGTTACGTGTGTTGTAACCATGTTTGTCACCATTTCGAGAGAAGTCAGCTAAATTGTTACGAACGTATAATATGTTTTCATAAATATATTAGCTATATGTTTTCATTATATTTTTTTTAAATCATCAGGTTTTTTATATCAATGGATAAAAATGGATAAAAATGGATTGTCTGGTAAAATATTGTACATACTGAAGGAGGGTGTCCACTGTTCAGTACTCGATTTTGATACCGAATATGTAAAAATAGATACTTAATTTTGACTTAATAATCCAAGTAAAATGCTTAGTACGAACGTGCAAGGCGCACATAAGTTTATTGTTTACAAACAGAGATTTACCGAACTCGCGACTAGACTGGTTATTACATCGTGTGGTGACCATAATTTTGAACATTATTACACTAATGTCCCTCAGGCTTACGATGTGGTTAAGCAATATTCTGTTTTTATCTATTATATTTTTATTGATTACATAATTTGACAATCAACTACATATTTTTATTTATTAATTTTTTTATTTAATTATTTATCTTTATTGTACCATATACAAAATGTACAGAGTACAAATGGCGAGCTTAATACAATACATAGAATATGGTGTTCTTTAATATGTACAATCTTTTACCAATCAACCCTTTGACCCATTGATAGATAAATTTTACTTATCCAAATATTTAATCCTTAATGATATTCTGACTATTGCTATTTTACGCAATTAATCTTTCATATATTTATTAATAATTGTTTAGTGATAAATATATGAATTATATAATTATTTACTTGACCTAATAAATTAAGGAAAACAAGTTTGATTTCTCGACCGATTTACGTAAGAGCTGCGTTAATTACAGTCATTGATCGAGGGCTAACTTTACTGTCACACGATATTTTGCTGAGATATATACCGTGGAAATGATTAGTGATGAAACACAAACGAAGAAAAGTTTCCGCAATAATATTCTTTTAAATATTAAGTATTGATTGCTATCCAATATCATTTGTATTAACCAATTAAACGTAAAAACGTTTATTTAATATATATATATATATATATATATATATATATATATATATATATATATATATATATATATATATATATATATAGATTACCAGCTTTTGCTAAGTTTATAATATTAATATATAAAATATATCTAAATCTAAATACTACCATACTCTTAACATACATACATATCTTGACGCCAGATACCTTGAGGGGTTGGCAGAGAACCAAGTCCATATATCACGATCCTTGCAGGCTTATCTCGCTTCCTCCACTTTCATCACCCTCTTCACACACACACGTCGGTTGCGAAGACTCTTGACACCACCTTCGGCCAGTACTCGAACAATCTGATCATGGTTTGTCAGTATTGGTCTTCCCCGGTACCGCATTGTACTCGTATATCTGTTTTGTTATAGATTTATTATATATTATAGATTATATCTATAAGATATAATAAATCTATTATCAATATTATAGATTATATCTAATTATATTATGTGCCGACGTAGACCCGTCTCGAGTCTCCCGTGGAACCCTGCGGGTCTACCTGGACCACTTTGGGAATCAGAGGTCTAGCCGTTTCGGAGTCTACGTACATGGGTTGAAGACCCATTGAGTGCCAGACTTTCGTTATTTTAAAGAAGCTGAAAGTTTCGCAGTGCATGCTTCTAGTACAGGCAGGAACGGTGGGCTATTATGTAATTTAGGAATGTAGCTGCGATGTATACGGTGTGTAAAGAAAAGCCCGTCCGATCCGAAAGAGGCATATATAGATTGGTTAAAGGCGTTACTGAAAAAAATTATAAAATGACTTTATTTCAAAAAATAAAAAAGATATCGCTTTTTTAATATTCGTATTTTTACTTATTTTTCCCTAGAGTTAAACAAATATTTTAAAAATGACAACACTTTGTCGCTGCTTGTTTCATTTTTTCGCTTTGGTGGCTTTCACACAAACATCGCGCGAAAGCGCGGTCTTACTTTTTCGGCTTTTTATAAAGGAATTTTAAACGTGCCGCGTGACCTTCGGTGGCATACGACTTGTGGGGCATTCTTTGATCATAGAATTTACTTATTTGTAGGTGTTGTCGTACTTAATGTATGAAAATACCATTTATGATTACTTTTTTTTCATTGGGAAAACTAATACATTAATATCCATAAAATAATTAATAATAGAAAGTATTCATTTTAGGTCACACGAACGAATTTGCGAGTAATCCATACTAATATTATAAATGCGACAGTAAGTCTGTCTTTCTATCTGTCTCTTCTTCACGCCGAAACCACTTAACCCATTTAGATGAAATTTAGTACAGATATAGTTTGAGACCCGAGAAAGGAAGAAGGTTCCAGAAATTCCACGGGAACGAAAATTATCCGGGTAAAACCCCGGAACTTTAATTTAAGAAATTTTCCTCGCGGACAAAGTCGCAGGCACAGCTAGTATTTAATAAACCGTAATTTTCTTATACTTTTCTTATCCTTTAAAATTGCTAAACGTAAGATATCGTTTAAGCTGTACTTATCGTTTTAAAATCAATATAAGACCACCACATAGCATCTTTACCAAAATGGACTGACTCCATTATCCAACACAGTGGGAGCAATATATCCATTAATTGACAAAGAAGGAATGGCGGTGTAATACATTTTGATGGAGAGGTATTGGTTACACTCTAAGTAGAATTCATCGTACCTTTTTTATATCATAATAACTTTACGCCCGTATCCCCGGAGAGGTAGGCAGATGTACAACCAGTGCAACCGCGATTAGTCGAAACTATTTAGTCCCTCAATATGATATGTGTCAAGCCTATCGCTGACGGGGCACTTATCCAATCACAGGCAACGTCAGTTTTATCAAAATACTGATTAAACACATATTTGATTTGCCCGAACCGGGAATCGAATCCGTCCCTGGTTGTCAACACCGACACTAGACTACTAGACCACAGAGGCGACCACATCACGTATTTTTTAACTCGGTAAAACTGCAGCAACTGATTTCCTCTATTTGTCTGTTTGTCTCTTCTTCACGCCACTGAACTAATTTGGCTGAAATTTGGTATACAGATAGTTTGAGAACCGAGAAAGGATATACGATAGTTTTTATCTCGGAAATCCCAGGGAACAGGAACTATGCGGGTATTTAATAGATTCAGGCGTTACTTTGCGAAAATCTATAATTTAAAGGACAAATTATGGCATTTAAATTGCAAATTCCCGCGAAATGTTTTATGGAAATGCCGTGATGCAACAAAAATGAAAGATAGTGTAAGGAATAGCGCAAACTTATCCAAAGTCTGAAATTATAGAATACCACAGCGGCACAATAATCCACCCACTTCCACGACACTTTCTTCCACGTCAGAAGCAAAGGCGTCACTTCGCAACCGAAGCATCTTCAGGAGAGTCGAATGTCACTTCACTCTATGAAGGCTGAAGCATTAATGTAAACATTTTAAGGCTTTAAACTATGCAGGTTTTGTTTTACATTTTTTCCATGCGGACAAAGTAAAGTATGGTTCAGTATTGCAGGACGATTAGGACCGTCAGCAAGTGCATACGCGTATATTGTGTTAGTGAGACTATCCTCCAGGTATACCAGTGCACACTACACTACACAGTGACAAATAATCAGTTTGTTCGCTATGCTGTGTATAAAAGACATTACCATTCTCTATTTGGATAAAATAATGTATGCCTCCGCTAAATCTTTGTCCGTCATAAATACTCTAGAGCATAAATAGGTTGACACCTAAAATTTTATCGCTATCGTAATCAATATCCTAACCACAGACAGACATTGGAAGCATATTAATAGGATTAACTGCCTTATTGGCTGAGGGTCAGCGAATCTAACTACGAATCGATGGGGATTGGGTTAGATTCCCAACAAGGACAAACATTTTTTGTGACGAGCATAGATGTTTGTATTTCTGGATCTTTTTTTTACATCATACGATAGCAAACAAGCAGATGCGTCTCCTTATGGAAAGTGTCAACCTATAGACACTAAAGATGTTAATGGTGCGTTGCTATCTTGTAGCGAGGTCTAATGTCACATGCATAAGTTTACCGGCTGCCTTACTCTCCAAGCTGGAACATGAAATTGGCAAGTACTGATGCTATTTCGACAGGAATAGTTAAGGCGGTGGTACTAGTACCAACCGAGACAATGCAAAACTCTACCACTTAATAGCCACGACGGTAGTGATTCGCATAGCCAATCAGTCGCCTTTTACGATCTGCTGGCAGAACGGCAGTTGGCCTGTTCTTCAAAGAAGCCCAGGACCAACACGGGTCTCGGTATCTTTTCTGTATGTAACAGATTTTATATATGTATTTCTATATATTAGTATCGTTGACTAACACCCCTAACACAAGCAAATAATTTCCTTACTTTGGGGTTAGATCAATTTGTGTAATTTGTCCAGCGATATCATGTTATATAATACTAGCAGCAACGTGCAGCCCACTGCATTGTAATAGTTTTTGGTGAATCCCGCGGGAACAACTAATTTATCCGGGATAAAAAGTAGTCTATGTGTTATTCCAGGCCATCGTCTACCTGTGTGCCAAATTTCATCTACATCGGTGTAGTCGTTTTTGTGTGATTGAGTACCAAACATCCATCCGTAGATCTAAACATCAAAACTTTCGCATTAAAAATATATTATTATCCCCGTGTTGGTCCCGGGCTCCTTTGACGAATAGGCCAACTGTATGCCAGGCAGGTCGTAAAAGGCGACGAGTGGCTATGCGCGTCACTATCATCGTGACTACTAGGTGGTAGAGTTCTGCATCGGCTCGACCGGTTTTGGTAACACCGCCTTACCTATTCCTGCCGCAATAGCGTCAGTGCTAGTCACTGTCGTGTTCCGGTTTAGAGGATAAGGTAACCAGTAAACTTATGCATGTGGCATTAGAACTCGCCACAAGATAGCAACGCACCATGAACATCTTTGGTGTCTATAGGCGGTGGTTGACTCTTTCCATCAGGAGACCCATCTGCTTGTTTGCTATATTATATATATATATAAAAAAAAAATGGGTGCGTGTACTTATGTACGCGCGTGAGAAGTTATACTTCTTTGGCATCATTAAAAAATAGTTTTTAATTGCATGCAAATAATTAAATACAATTAAATAATAGAAGGATTGGAAAAGGATAATCAACAAAGTTCCAATAATAAGTATTTAACATTAATAATTTAATAATATTTAGTGTTAATTATATTAAATAAAAGTATTTTAATTTATATCAATAAATGATACATACGGATAGTTAACCTCAATTATATTGGAGCTTTTTTTTCGAGACTTAATGAGCGGTTAAGCAGACAGCTTCATACTGTTAATTTTGTGTCACAGATGCGCGCGCATCTTAAAATTTCACTCTCATCATTTTTTCATAACGCGCCTAAAGAAGTATAACTTCAAAAACATCAAAACTTTCGGATTAATAATATTATTATAGATTAATAGGATTCCGTTTATACCTTTAAGTACGGATCTCTAAAAACCTGTGTTCATGTGATATGGTTGTAAAATAAAAGCTTTAAGACCTGCAGGTAAAAAACTCTGTTTTAAGCGGGCCAAAAAGGTTTTAAATGTAATTTTTTACAGTTAAATTTAAAAGAGTGATAAGGCACGTGGAGGAATCATTATCTCCGCCCGCCCGAGCTGAGGAAATTGACCTGATTCCGTCCGCTTCATCCGATTCACATCGGAGCCAAGTAAATAGTTGACATTAACGTAGTGGGGCCTATTTTACTGTCATACAATATTTTGATTACACACATCTCGAGTGGCGTAAAAGTGATTACTAGAGAGGTAATTGTTACTTTATTTCTTATATAGGGTGTAAGGAACTACAGACCACGCAAATACTAATAGACACGGCGTCGGTGTGGGTCGGTAATACATAGCCGCTCATATGAGCAAATGTATGTAAATGTCAACCACTTCTAAATATATCGTAAAAAATAGAAATACGCCATATTGTGCTATTTTATCGTGTCATACAAAAAGCTAAGGCTTAAGAAATACCACCTCTGGAGTGATTTTATTTCATCGGTAAATATTATAAATCTGTATTTCTGTGTGTAAACAAAAATGACATTGACATCCTAAGAAATTGCCTTGAAAGGCGTATCCAGTTTAATCCGTGGTAATTTAGATCGTGATTTTAAGATAAAAATAGTTGGAAATTCGTGTGGAATTTTTTTATTTTTTTTTTTGCCTTTTTTTGAACTCTGTATAATTTGATTTATTCTAAATCTCTACATTGCTTTTTGTAAAAAATAAGGAAACACACAAAATAAGCAATATATTATGCACCACATGTCGCGCCAAATAAACGATTGTTGCGATAGTTCCACAGGCGCGACGAGTCGGAGCAATGTACGCTTTACATTGCGTGGCGTGAAAATAAGAAACATCATAAAAAGCAAATTTTGCATTGACTACAAAAAGAATTGTAATCATGACTAGCATGTAAAAATAGCATGTTTTCTAGATTGTGCGGTACACCATCCCTAACATACTGTATAATAAAAAAATCATTTATGGTATAAGTATTCGATGTTTGGTTTTTTACCCCTTTTTAACCGACTTAACAAAAAGGAGGATGTTCTCAATTCGTCGGTTTTTTTATCATCGATAACTCGAAGACGCCTGAACTAATTTACAAAATTCTTTTTTTGATTCCCAGCTGGTCCCATTTTAATTTTGAGAAAATCTGATGCAATGTTCCGACTAGATAGGAAATGGGAAATCACTTTTTACTGCTTTCAAAAAATATATGATATTGTCGTCTCTATGGTCTAGTGGCCCAGTATTGGTGTTGACCACATGAGTGTTGACAACCTGAGATAGGTTCGATTCCCGGGTCGGGTGAATCAAAAATGTGTTTATTCAGTTGCATTTTATATATAAATATTTGTTTAGAGTTCTGTAATAGTGTTACGAATATACAGAAACAGAAAACAAGTTTCTACTTGTTTTCTGTTTCATGGTAAACAGTATAATACATGGCGTGGTAAGATACCGTCACATTTCTATGTGACGGTATCTTACCACGCCACGTAATTACAATTTTGACTGGCCCAGAATCGAACCCGTGACCTCATGATATGAACCGAACAAGTTAAGACTACGAAATCTATGTTGTTATTAAGGTATGTATAAATATACACATAACGCATAATACGTAATCCACAATTAAAAACTATTAAGAGTACAAAAATATTGTAACAAAATAAACGACACGAAAATTACATTAGAAGAAGAAAGCCAATTAAAAACTCAAAATAAAACTGAAATAACATCACAGGATGATAATATCTTTACGATGTTGAAGCCCTTACGCTCAGATAATACGGTTATTTTCGAACTGAATGATCGTTGAATAAGATTTACCACAATACTAACTCAAATTGACACTGAGCCAAGAAAACAGTCATCAGAAGAGACCGTCTCGTAATAACGTGTATTAAATTCGTACACAGCCATTGATATAAAAAACCCTAGATGCACAGTCCCGAACAAAACTGACACTCAAAAGTGTCCCTAATTTCATTTAAGTTATAGATATGGCAAAAATATATGTCTTTGGATATCCAACCTTAAATAAGAAGAAAAGAAATAAAATTGACAGTGTCGCGACCGACGCGATTCTATTTGAAATGAGCGTACAATTTAAATTTGTGCACTCATTTTTGGAGGACGTTTTTGACACACTGCTGTGTATCTTGGGTTTTTTATATCAATGTACACAGCATTATGCTCACATATTTTGTCAATTATAAATTCACTAGTGACAAGTTTTGCAACAGTGCACTTTATTGAACTCCAACAATCGATTTTTTTTTCGAAAAAAAATCTGGTGGTCTTATAAGACACGAAAATCGATTTTTTGATAATTTAATTACAATTTCAATTTTTTACTAATATAAGAGTTTTATTTTGACCGCCCCGTTAGTCGAGTGGCTACCGACCCTGACTACGCAATCGACGGGTCTCGGGTTCGATCCTCGACGGGGAGAAACATTTGCGTGATGAGCATAAATATTTGTATTTCCGGGTTTGGGTGTGTATTAAATACATTATTTTAGTATTTATAAATGTATTTCTATGTATTAGTATCGTTGACTAACACCCATAACACAAGCATATAATTTGCTTACTTTGGGGTTAGATCAGTAAGTGTAATTTGTCCCGTGAATATTTTTTATTTTAATTTCAAAACTGTAACAGGACAAAAGCACGTTTTTGTGTTTTCGACCGACTTCCCTAAAGGAGGAGGTTGTCAATTCCGCTGTATGTTTTTTCTAATGTTTGTTACGTTTGAAAATACTTTGTTCATGAATGACCAGGTCTCAGTTTCTAAGACCTGGTCATTCATGAAGCGATTTTGATTTTTTTTGTTTTAGAGATTTTACTCCCCGTTTGATTCAATTTTTATTTCATGAAGATATGATGCGGATGCGGATGCGGGAGATCATGATCCGGAGGTGGAGAAAATGTGAAGTAAGTTGTTGCAGTTTTACTAAGTGTAAAATTTGTGTCAATTTTATTACAACGTATTCAATTTTCTACTAATATTAGTAGAAAATTGAATATGTTGTTATTCATTTACAACATGTTCAATTTTGTAACTGAATTACAACAAATTATACTGTTTTGAAATTTAAATGAGAGTTTTATTTACATTTCAAAACAGTAACATGATAAAAGCGATTTTGTATCAATTTAATTCCAACACATTTAATTTTCTACTAATAAAAGCATATTACTTTATTTTGTTAGTCCAGTAAAAAGTTAAATGAAATCATGATCTGACCAGTTTTGGCACAATGAGTAAAATTGTGTTCATTAATACTTAAATAATGATATTATGAAATAAATTTTGATTTAAATTTAGGGAAAAGGGATGAAAAAAAATGAAAAATGGGTTGAAAAATTCCTTTTTTTAAAAATAATTTAATAACGGTAGGAAATAGAAAAAAAAGTTTCAAGTAAAAGTTGTAGAAAAAAAAATTCTACACAAAAAAGTTCCTCTTAATTTTTTTGTTATCTGCTTTAGTTTAGCTACAAAATAAAAATTAAATTTGCTTTGTAATTAATTATAAAAACTTTTTTTTTTATATAGAATAGGAGGAGGTGCACCTGATGGTAAGTGATCACCGCCGCCTATGGACATCCACAATATCAGAGGTCTTGCAGTTGCCTTGCCGGCCTTTTAAGAATGAGTAAGCTCTTTTCTTGAAGGCCCCAAGTCGTATCCGTTTGGAAACACCCCTGCTGGTAATTGGTTCCACAACAAAGTGCGAGGCAAAAAGTGTCGAGAGAAACGCACAGTTGTGGATTTCCAGACATCGAGATGGTGAGGCTGGAATTTCAAATTTTGACTCGATGTCCGATGATGGAATTCGGCGGCAGGAATTAATCGAAATAACTCGTCGGAACACTCCCCATGAAAGATGCGATAGAAGACACAGAGTGAACCAACATCTCTGCGCAATGCCAAAGAGTCAAGCCGTTTCGAAATTGCCAGGTCGTCAACGATTCGAACCACTCTACGCTGAATGCGATCAAGAGGAAGGAGCTGGTACTGAGGGACTCCGGCCCAGAGATGAGAACAGTACTCCATGTGGGGCCGAATTTGAGCCTTATAAAGTTGTAGGCGATGGGCCGGCAAGAAGTACCAGAATTATTACGGCCCTGTACCATGCAGGGCACGCATCACATAAATATGTGTATCGCCTTTGTAGTCTAGACCTGTCAGGTCTACTGGTCAGGTGTCGGAGTTGATCACATGAGATCCCGGGTCGGACAATTCAAAAAATTTTTATTTTTTGTAGCTAAAGTAAAGCAGATAACAAAAAAATGAAGAGAAACTATTTTGTGTAGAATTTTTTCTCTACAACTTTTACTTGAAACTTTTTTTCGATTTTCTGCCGTTATTAAGTTATTTAAAAAAAAGGCATTTTTCAACCATTTTTTTATTTTTTCATCCCTTTCCCCTAAATTTAAATCAAAATTTCTTTCGTAATATCATTATTTAAGTATTAATGAACACATTTTTACTCATTGCGCCAAAACTGGTCAGATCATGGTTTCATTTAACTTTTTACGGGAGAAAAGAAACCTACTTGTGAACCTCAACATTTCGGCTAAGGAATATAAAGTTTATGTGAAAATATTTCATATGTCTGAGATATAGAACATAAATAATATTAAAAATCTTTTATATTATAGGCAATTAGAATATCAATTGAAGTCGTACATTCAAATATTTACTTTAATATGACAACATAAAACATATTTTGCCCATATTGAAAAAGAAACCTTTTCACTTACGTCCTTTTAATTATAATAGTATAATTATAACATGCATGCCACGATAACGTCGAACTTCTAATTACACTATAATATATGCTCTTTATACATTGATATAAAAAACCCAAGATATACAATCAGTGTGTTAAAAACGCCCTCCAAAAATGAGTGCACAATTTTAAATTGTGCACTCATTTCAAATAGAATCGCGTCGGCCGCGTCACTGTCAATTTTATTTATTTTCGTACATTGCTTTGTAAAAACAACTATAAGTCTTGCACTTAAGGTTGGAATATGCAAAGACATATGTTTTAGCCATATCTATAACTACTTAAAAGAAATTAAGGACACTTTTAAATGTCAGTTTTGTCCGGGACTGTGCATCTAGGGTTTTTTATATCAATGTCTTTATATAATACTAGCGGCCCGTCACGTGCTTCGCTACGTATCGCCATTTATTGAATTCATTTGTTATAAAAAATGTGAAAAATAAAGAACCGCTCTACCGATTTGTGCAAACTTCACATAAACCATCTTCTAAATAGCCCAAACAAAGCTTAAACATTTGGTTTGGATAGGTGAACTCGTTCTTGAGTTATAAAATTACAACGAAAAGTGGTGGGTCACAAATAGATAAATGAACTCGAATTTAGTACAAACTTAAAAAGTAGGTACTTTGTAAGTACCTACCCATTGAATGATTACAATGAACTTTTCAATGGTTTCATATTTTGCAGGGTTATAATTAGGCATTGCTTGTTTCCTGACGGGATAAAATAGTTGTGTTTTTTACTGCGCCCTGCCAGGCAATGCCGACACGTGTCTAAGTAGCAGAGTTCCTATAAACTGCATTAGTTTTCGCAGTCATTCTGAATTTCACTAATATCTAAATAATGGCTTGTATTTAAACGCCTACTAGAAAAGTAGGTACTTATTTTACTATCAAAAAATTCGAAATACCTTCCAGAATGGATAATTGCTCACCAAATTGTGTTTCATAAAGTATTATAGGAATAAACCTATTTTCCTTTTTGTTTTATGCCATTAATATTTATTAACGCCTTTAAAGTTAATTTCAGACCAAAAATTTAAATTATAGCTAAATAGATATTACTAATATTTTATTTCATGACTTTCAAATTATTAAATTTTACTGGGACAAAAAATCTAACGGTCGACCATAACATTTTTTTTGAGTATCAAGTATAATATTGCGTATCCCAAATTCTGTACAATATTTCGTTCGAAAACGATAAAATATCATAGAGTATTGTATTAAAACGGGTACATAGTGAAAATATTGTTTTTTTGGATAAAGTTAGCGTTGGTCCCTATAGAGACCATAGTGTATTAACCGAAGTCTGTCAGATGCCGATGTGTTTCAGAGGTCTCATTAGTTACCAAAGTGAAATGAGCGGTTAAATGTTACTTGTTTATTGTTTTATTGATTTGATTAAAATATTATAACATAGTCCAATAAATATTGCACAAATAAGAGTACGCTGGGGAATCACACGACATTCCCGTTTTTCCAGCAATCGTCGAGGCGCACAGATTCTAGGCATCGCCATGTGGGGTACGTTCCATGTACCTACCCGGACAAAGTGGTTCTAATCGACATTCTTCATTCGAAACGCATGGGACTAGAATATGCTTGCTTAGACTGTGTTACTCGATGAGAACGATCTGAGGATCTTCAAGAGAAAAGTGAACAAGTACCTTCTAGGAAATCGCGTTCCATCTTAGGCCGCATCTCCGCTTACCACCAGGCGAGATCGTGGTCAATTGCTTTCCTATCGATAATAAAAAGTCTCAATATTACTGCAAGAAATGATAAAGGTAAATCAAATTTATCACTGGTAGGAAAAATAAAAAATCAAAAGTAAAATAACGTTTAATTGCGTACATATAATAGATATTTATAAAATTAATTTGTATGTACTTAATATTAATCAAAGGCACTTTAAGGAACACGGTATTACAATCAAACACAGAAATTTTATAAGAAATTGAATCAATAGAGCCTTTTTAGATTTAACTGACTCTTTCTCTTCTCACCAATAGGTATATAACTGGCTTCAGGAGGTGGTTCCACCGTTTACGTACTTCAGTCCCGGAAGAGAGAATAAATAAATAAAGGACCTGTAGTTTTAGTTCGACAGTAATATTTTTAATAATTAAACGTTGGATAACGTTGATAAATAACAACAGAATTACAATTTATACGTAGTGATTATCTTTCCCTAACATATGTTGCACACGACCTGTCTTTACTGTTGTTTTCCTTGGCGAAGAAAGATATTAGGGGAAGCCTCGGAAAAACAAAGCTATTAGTGTGAGGTGCGTGTGTTCTTAACAACAGTTGTTAACGTATAATATGCTTTAATTTATAGTGTGTTAGATTTGAACTACGTTATGGCTACCGCTGTGAAAACTAATAGTAGAGTCTGAATCTCAAAAATCTGGGCTCTAGTTTAAATTATATATAAATGGGTATTTTTGACGTATTAGCGTGAATATGTAACAATTTGTTTGTAATAATTTTTTTGTGTAACCTATTACGTTCAAAAATGGAGCATCTCTAGTATTCGTTCTAGGTGGAAGTCATGGTGTGCACAGAAATAATTTCGAAAATGTCACAACTCTAAGTGATGTGCCGTTTCTAAATGCCTTGTGATCTAGAGGTTAGACTATTCAGCTCAGATCATGAATAGATAATCGGTATCAGGTCATTGAAACGTGGCGACAGGACCACCAGTCATCCCGCCAATAGACGACCCGGTGAATCGTGGTGAACTGGAATGTAAGCAAGGGAATAGTTTCTAATATATTTATAATTGTTTATAATATATTAAAATTATAATCGTAAATTTCGCAAAGATCACTCTCTCACACACTCCCATAAATATATAGTATTTAATTTTGGATTTATTAAAATAACGTCAAAAATGAAATAATTTTGTAACTCTTGGTTTCTAATTTTCCCTAAAATATAACTCAAAACTATTTTTCTAATATTATATTTCTTCAATAAAATAAAATTTTAATTAAAATAAAATGTTTCTCATCAAAAAGTACAGATTGAATAGTAATCATATAATGAGATTTATTAATAATAATTTTTATATGAAACTAGCTGTGCCCGCGACTTCGTCCGCATGGAAAAAATTCTAGAATAAAACCTACATAGTCTCCGTTCCCGTAGAATTTCCGGGATAACAACTATCCGATATTCTTTCTTGGGTCTCAAGGTATCTTTATACTAAATTTCATCTAAATTGCTTTAGTAGTTTAGGTATGAAGAAGACACAGACAGACAGAGTTACTTTCGCATTTATAATATTAGTATGGATTTTTACTTGAATTGACAAGAGCAGAAAATATAGAATCCTATTTTAGATAAGAATACAGACGTGATGTTATCTAAAATAGTATTTCTATTTTGTAAAAGAAAAACTTTCTAAGCAATAAATATAAATTGAGACTTCCTGAAACATAATAGTGTTGTGATGGAATCCAGCTTCCTCTTTCTATCGATAGATATATCTATTTTAAATCTTTAGTTTGGCGCCGCGCCAGATATCGTGTAGGACGGTCGTAGTACATTTGTATTCTCAAGCTTAAGTGTCTAATGACTCTTGTCAGAATATCAAATTTTGATAATCAATTGTGTTAAACTTCCTATCCTCTGCGGTTTTACCGGCTTTTGCTTCGCTTCAAAGGGTTGTAGCACATTAATTTACGGTTATACAATGATTCGATTCCTCTCGTTGGACCGAGCACATCTTAGACAATTGATTAACTGCCATTCTGCCAAATAAGTGACAAATAAACAAAAATAAGAATATATATTTTTTGTATATTATTTAAAAGCAAACAAGCAAATGGAAAGAGACAACCATTGCCTGTAGGCATCAAATATGTTAATGGTGCGTTGCTATCAGGGTGGTGGGATCTTTATGCCACGTGCATAAAGGAGACTGATACCGTTGCATACAAACTTGGGCCCCCCTTGTAATAAGATGAATATTATGTTAATTAATAGCTAGTTTAACGTTATATAAATACTGAAAATTTTACAGATTTTAGCAATCTGAGAACAGAGATATAAGATATTCACTAGAAGTAAGGTTACGGTACTATGGTATAGTTTAACTCACTGTAACCGTTTACTATTATATAAACAACTGATACTTGTAATACAGGCAACTACGCTTCATGTTTATAAATTGACACAATACTAAAACACAGATTTTTGGAAAACACAAATTAAAGGATGCCTCTCTGTAGGTAGGTACGTAAAATGGCGAAGAGTGAAGTCCGCGACTTGCGAGTGCGACTCCTGCGAGCCGTCAGTGATGTCAGTTGTAATAGTCAATTTTAGCTGTTTTAAATCCACAGACACTAAATCGTATTAAGTTTGAAGTAACGTAATCAATCGATTATATAAATTGTATCGATTATATTTTTTCTTTTTATATTATAAATGGTTTGTAAAATAATGATGGTACTTACTGTTGATTATACTAAATATTAATCAAAAATACACTTTTACATATGTTTACGAGCTTATATTTCGATTAAAATTATTTACATAAATCGATTATAATTTTATCGATTATATAATTATAGTACCACAAACTTATTTTCGTGATTTCTTTCTTCTCAGAAAGCGGATTAAGCTAATATTTTGAACTTTGAAATAGAAAAATAGTATCATTTTTTTGAACCATACTTCAACCCTTTACATTTGGGCCCAAAAATCCCCCTCTCCTTTACCAGCTATGTCCCCTAAAAACCTTACGAAGCACTGACGCTATTGTGGCAGAAATAGTTAAGGCGGTGGTACCCGACTCGGGCGAGACGATGCATACTCGAGACTAGTAGCCGTCATGAATGTCTATCTTATGCGGCTGGCATATACATTTAAAGTTTTTTATTTCTATATCATAGTTTGTCTATAAACATTTTATTGCTTTTAATCGTTCTTTTTTTAATAAAATTAAAGTTCGCGGGAAAAACTGCGCGAAGCAACTAGTATCTATAGTATGTGAAGAAAAGCCTTCGTACTCTTATTACGAAAATTACGCGAACAGAGGAGTATAAAATTTGGCATGATAAAAGTTTATGTTGTGAAGGAGTGCAAAAAGGTAATATTGTTATATAATACGCACCAGGAAAATATTAAATTAATAAAAATTAACATTAGACCACACTATCATTCATTCGACATACATAACTATATACACACAAACATACTATTTTGTTCGTTGTAGTATGGCTGAAGTGTATTTTCAAACTTAGGACAGATTTTATTGGCGAATAATAACTCTAGTCGAAGTTTGACGATCGTAAGTATAGAAAAAACTTGGTATAAACTTTAGAATACAAGTTTTTTTTTATATAATAAGATATAAAAACAAACAGATGGGTCTCCTGATGGAAAAAGTCAACCACTGTCTATAGACACCAAAGATGTTAATGGTGCGTTGCTACCTTGTGGCGAGGTCTAATTCCACATGCGTAAGTTTACCGGCTACCTTACACTCCAAACCTGAACACGACATTGACAAGTACTGGCGCTATTGCGGTAGCAATAGGTAAGGCGGTGGTACCAGACCCAGGCGAGACAATGCACAACTCTACCACCTAGTAGCCACGGTGTAAGTGACTCGTAAAGCCAATCGGTTACCTTTTACGACCTGCCTGGAAGAACGGCAGTGGGCCTATTCTTCAAAGGGGTCCGGGATCAACACGGGGTAAATTATGTCTCAGTCTATAAAATGAGAACAGCAAGCGAGAATAAATACGATAGATATATATTTACGAGTTGGTAGAGCTAGTTGGCGTCTTGAGAGGGATTGGTACCGACTTTTCGATTATAATAGTTTGGAAGTCGATGGTACCATTTTCTAACAACAACTTCATATCTCGGCTATCTTTACTGTTAATTTCCTTGAGGAGAAAAGAAATTAGGGGAATGCCCCGCGCCGGAAAAACAAAGCTATTAGTTTGAGGTGGGCGTGTTCTTAATCACCATCGTTAGTGTAGACTGTATTATGTAATTGAAAGCGTTCTGAAAATTAAGTAATCAGCACTTATACTAGCGACCCAAAAAACGTTGTTTTGTCATTTAACTTTTATTTGCAGGATATATTTTAGTAAGGTTGGGTTAGATTCGGGGTAAAGGTAGGGGGTAAACTTTGGGATTGGGGTTGGTAAAACATTTTTGATGCCAAAGCAAAAAAAATATAAAAAATATATTTTGTCACATAAATAGATTTTTTATAAGGAAATCCTAACACTTAGCGGTATGAAATACTCTTTACGTTCTTTTCTCATACCTTTTAATTTAAATACAAAAATACCACAAATACCGTGAGGTGATTTTTTTTTATTTTTTTGAATGCGCTGTTTGATGAAACTTTCAGATTAAGAAAAATATTTTTGTGTATGAGAGCAACATTTATGACGAAGGCTATAGGTTATTTTTTACCTGATGGAACAAAATGAAGTAACATTTTCGTGTTACGTAATCGAAATCAAGTAACAGTGCTATAAACAGTAATAAAATATAGCTGAAGAGTGCCGACTATCGTTAAAGAAAACAGTACTAGTTAAAAGTATTTAGAGAAATTAATCCATACTAGAATTATAAATGTGAAAGTAAATTTGTCTGTCTGTCTCTTCTTCACGCCTAAGCCACTTGAATGTAATTTGGTACAAAGATAGTTTGGCACCCAAGAAAATCCCACGGGAACGGGAACTTTGCTGGTTTTTTATTTAAGAATTTTTCCCTCGCGGACGAGGTCGCGGGGACAGCTAGTAATCTATAAAACTGTAATGAAGGTGAAAAGTGTATGTCTGTTTGAACGCGCTGATGTCTTGATGACACTATTAGGTTAGAATATTTTTTGTATGAGAGCAGAGCAAAAATGTGTGTATTTTGTATTGTTTATTGTATGGGGATAAAAATATTAAGGAGGTTCTTAATAAATTTTTTTAGGATTTGTTGTTATACATAATTGGTGAAAATTTCAGCTTTATAGCTATCACGGTTTATGAGATACAGCCTTTTTTTATATCATAAGATAGCAAACAAGCAGATGGGTCTCCTGATGGAAAGAGTCAACCATCGCCTATAGACACCAAAGATGTTAATGGTGCGTTGCTATCTTGTGGCGAGGTCTAAGGCCACATGCATAAGTTTACTGGCTACCTTACCCTCCAAACCGGAACACGACAGCGACAAGCACTGCCGCTATTGCGGCAGGAATAAGTAAGACGGTTGTACCAGACCCGGGCGAGACAATGCAGAAATCTACCACCTAGTAGCCACGATAGTAGTGAATCGATAGCCAATCGGTCGCCTTTTACGACCTGCCTGGCAGAACGGTAGTTGGTCTATTCTTCAAAGGAGGCCGGGACCAACACGGCGTAAATGCCTGATGACAGACAGACAGACAGTGAAGGCTTAGTAATAGGGTTCGGTTTTACCTTTACTGTTTTTAACATTCATGAGTAAGCTACTGTTACCCGTTGGAACAAAAAGAAGTTACATTTTCGAGTCACGTGGTAGGTAACAGCTAGTAATATATTAAAACTGAGTAGTTCTGACTATCGGTAATGTAAACAATACCATGTAATTGAAAAAATTCTGAGAATTGGGTAATTGGGTTTCCTAAATAATACAACTGAAGAATTTTGGTGAACCAGTCAGATAAAAAAAATCTTATTTTATGTATTACTAGCTGCAGCGTGCAGACCGCTGCATTATACACAGTTTTTGGCGAATCCCGCGGGATCACCTCATTTTCCGGGAAAAAATGTAGCCTATGTGCTATTCCAGGTCATCAGCTACCTGTGTGCCAAATTTCATTCAAATCCGTTCAGTAGTTTTTGCGTGATTGAGTAACAAACATCCATCCAAACATCCAAACTTTCGCATTTATAATATTATATATAATATATAATAATAATAATATTAATATAGAAGATTTATTACCGTATTATTTAGGAAGGTTTTTAGCTACTTTTTTTAATTCATTGAGTAAAATTAAACTAAATAAAAATAGAACTTGTTGGACTCACAGGCAACATCTGTTTAAAGAATCGACGTACATTATACAGATACTAGCTAACCCGCGCAGCTTCGCCCGCAAATAGATTAACATTTCATCGATATATATTTTTAACAATTTTCCATCCCTATCTTAGCCCCATTAGTGGTTAATTTTTTAAAGAAAAGTTAGCCTGTGTTTGACGTCGAAGCTTCAACTATCAAAATGTAAAGTCATTTCAGCATTTTAGCTGTGAAAGCGTAACAGACTGAGACTTTCTAATAGTATGACATATTGACAGTTTTAGTGTGTATAAATGAGTTTATAAGTTAAATTATAAGGTTTAACATGTTTTTTTTTATATCATAAAATAGCAAACAAGCAGATGGGTCTCCTGATGGAAAGAGTCAACCATCGCCTAAAGACACCAAAGGTGTTAATGGTGCGTTGTTATCTTGTGGCGAGGTCTAATGCCACATGCATAAATTTACCGGCTACCTTACCCTCCAAACCAGAACACGACAGTGACAAGCACTGACGCTATTGCGGCAGGAATAGGTAAGGCGGTGGTACCAGACCCGGGCGAGACAATGCAGAACTCTACCACCAAGTAGCCACGACGGTAGTGACTCGTATAGCCAATCGATCGCCTTTTACGACCTGCCTAGCAGAACGGCAGTTGGCCTATTCTTCAAAGGAGCCCGGAACTAACACGTGTAACTGAAAATGAACCATATTAATATAATATTAACGCACCGGTTCTCTTGACTGTATTGGAGCAAAGTAAGCCTCATTAAAGTTTACCGAACCGAATTTTTATACTATAGCATATTAACCGAGTAAGTTGCTCTCTTGATGGATATTGTCAACAATCGCTTATGGTCATCAAAAATGTTAATGTTGTGCTGCTTTCCATGTGGCAGTATTGTAATGCCACTTGTATAACTTTACTAGCTACCCATTGATATAAAAAACCCAAGATGCAGAGTCTCGAACAAAATTGACACTCAAAAGTGTCCCTAATTTCATTTAAATAGTTATAGATATGGTAAAAGTATATGTTTTTGCATATCCAACCTTAAGCGCACGATTTATAGTTGTTTTTACAAAGCAATGTACAAAAAGAAATAAAACTGACAGTGTCGCGACCAACGCGATTCTATTTGAAATGAGCGCATAATTTTAAATTGTGCGCTCATTTTTGGAGGACGTTTTTGAGACAGTGTCTCATTGTGTATCTTGTGTTTTTTATATTTTAATGTAGCTACCCTACCTTTCCGGAGTAAGACAGTAACAAGCATTCACGTCATTGCAGCTGGAATAGGTAAAGCGGTGGTAACAAACCCAATTGAGACTTTAGGCAACTCTACCACCTAATAGCGACGATGATAGTTAGACGTTTGACCAATCATTCGCATTTTACGAACTGCCTAGCAGAATGAAAAACCAAAGTATGTAGAATAATACAAATAAGCTTATCTACCCTGCGAGGAATTCAACCTTAAAGTATTTTTTTCCATATTTATATAATAATATTCCTTGAAAAATTATACGAATCGTGCTAACCCCAAAGTAAGAAATTTTTTTGGTTGTGATATGGGTGTTAGTCAACGATATTAATACATAGAAATACATATATATATGCCGAAATATATATAATTAATACCCAAACTCAGAAATACAAACATCTATGTTCATCACACAAATATTTGTCCCTGTCGGGAATCGAACCCGAGACTCGTCAATTGCATAGTCAGAGCCACTAACCAGTCGACCAACGAGACGTTTGTACTGGTATGTCAATCGCATAGGCGGTGACGTTATAGTGATCTAAAAAATGTGAATTCCCCCTTGAGTTTAGAAAAAAATATTATCAGCTTTACTTATAAGCTCTTTGCACTCGTTACATAGACATCAAAGATGTTAAGTGAGAGTACGTAACGACGTTCAGATTTCTTTATCTACCTTACTAGGAAATCGACCTCAAAGTATTTTTTCCAGAGTTTCATAGTAACTTGTTTATTATAATAGTCGACAAAAGTGAGAATTCTTCTTTTTGGGTTTGGGGAAAAATATTTCCAGATTTCTCTTACTACTTACTAGGTAGTAGAGTTCTGCATTGTCTCGTCGGGGTCTGGTACGAACATCTTACCTATTCCTGCTGCGTCAGTGCTAGTCGCTGTCTTGTTCCGGTTTAGAAGGTACAGTAGCCGGTAAACTTATGCTTGTGGCATTAGACCTCGCCACAAGATAGCAACGCACCATTAACATCTTTGGTGTCTATAGGCGACGGTTGATTCTTTCCATCAGGAGACCCATCTGCTTGTTTGCTATCCTATGATATAAAAAAAGTACTTTTTTCATATTTGTATGACAACCTGTTAGGCATCGATATTATAGTGATCTAAAACGGCGAGAATTTTCCTTTTTGAGTTAGTTACGACTTGCCTGGCACAACGGCAGTTTGTCTATTCTTCAAAGAAGCTCAGACCAACACGGAGAATGGAGTGTGCAGCAACGTTCAAATAACATTTACTACCCTGCAAGAGGACCTAGCTCGAAGAACTTTTCCATACATACATGGCGACATGATAAATGACTTTTTTGTGTTCTATAAAAGGGGAATTCCTCTTTTTGAATTACGGAAAATTACCATAAGATTCTTCTTTTTTTTTCTTTTTTTAACTTTTTCATAGACATAATAATACAAAAAAATGCTTTTATAGGCACACAAATTCTTTTGTTCTCGTTATTTACGCTATTTTCACGTTCATTTTATTTTACGACCAGATTTTAATAGATTTATGTGGCTAAAAATACGAGGGATTTTTATAGCTCGATGAACATATTTTACAATACCATCTAATTTCTAAAATGTCAAGCATTTTAAAGGCAAGATAAACATGAAAAGTTCTCTCATAAAATATACATTTTATCACTCAGTTATAAACTTTGAACTAAATACTCTAAAAGATGGAAAACGCGAAAGTTTTCAAAGGAGTTATGCGAAGTTTTTATTGTCAGGGTTTTGAATAACTTTGTGTAATGGTTAAATATTCTCCCAACTGTAAACTTTCAAGTAGTCGAGATTTCAGATGGTCGTTCAGGTGTTTCTTCTATTTCACAAATATAAATTTAATTTTTTATATTTTTACAAAGAAGAAAGGAGATGGTTCTCCTTGTGGAAAGAGATAGACATAGGCATTAAATACTAAAAATGTTAATGCATCGCCAGCAAATGTGGATGGATGTAGGTACAGGGGGAGACCAAGATTTACGTACTATCAGATTGGTCGAATGCTGTTCGAAAGTGGTATCAAAAGTCTTCGAAACCGGTGTCTTTGCATGAACAGAGTGCTAAGGGTGAGTTTTTCTTTTCGTATTCGATCGTGAGCGCGTTTCGAGTTTACTAGGAATTTGTATGTGATTTGTACAGCGCCACCTAGTGGTAAACTGTTTTCTCACGTTTACCACTAGGTGGCGCTGTACAAATCACATACAAATTCCTAGTAAACTTCAAACGCGCTCAAGATCGAATGCGAAAAGAAAAACTCACACTTAGCACTCTGAGTTGTGAATGAATGTGCAGAAAGAAAGGCAAGTCTGCCTCCATTGTAATATGCGCCACTCAATTCTCTCTGCCTACCTCGTAAGTAATTTGACTTGAAAATATGTGTGTACAGTACCCGGCGATAAATATTGCACATCGACCTTTGGAAAGAGACAATCGGCTAATTTCGGCTTCGTAGAGCATTATCTCTGTCGCACAAAATACAAACAGTCCGGTACCTATTAGGAGCTGTTAAAACAAGTGATTTGCTTCTTTTGATATTTTTATTCTTTGTATAAAATACACTAATTTTTCTATAAGTGATGGCTTTAGGTTGGGGTAAAATAAAATAAAAAAACATTTTTACATTATGTTTACGTATTTAATTATTTTGGAACATTACAGCTTTAGTGTACATAATAAACACCATTATACCTATTGCTAAAATGAGACATTGCAATAAAAATAATAATAATTCTAATTCTCAATTACTTCCATTTCACTATCTGTGCTCTCAAAGAGGTCAATATCACTGTCACTATCAGCCGTATTTATTACTAATCTATCAGTGTAATTGTCTAAACTGTGTTGAATGCTTCTATATTCATTCTCACATTTGATTGCATGATCGCAAACCTTTTTCCACTCTTCAGCGCCGATCATGTTTACTTTTTCAGTCAATAATGTTTTTACTGTAGTTAAGTTCATACCCACATTTCTAGAGGCTACATAGCCTTTCAGTTGAGACCATATATTTTCAATTGGATTAATAGTTATCGACAATTATAGTTATCGACAACGCACCCTATCACAACAAGTATGTTGAGAGACCCCCCAACTCAAACACCATTAAACGGGAAATGATCAACTGGTTAAACAGACATGAAATTCCAGTTGATCCAAAACTAACAAAAACCCAGATTTACGCTATTATATGTCAGCACAAGGAGAGGTATACAGAGTTTTCTGTGGACAAAATACTTGCCGAACATGGGCACACTGTGTTGCGATTGCCACCATATCATCCGGATTTTAATCCAATTGAAAATATATGGTCTCAACTGAAAGGCTATGTAGCCTCTAGAAATGTGGGTATGAACTTAACTACAGTAAAAACATTATTGACTGAAAAAGTAAACATGATCGGCGCTGAAGAGTGGAAAAAGGTTTGCGATCATGCAATCAAATGTGAGAATGAATATAGAAGCATTCAACACAGTTTAGACAATTACACTGATAGATTAGTAATAAATACGGCTGATAGTGACAGTGATATTGACCTCTTTGAGAGCACAGATAGTGAAATGGAAGTAATTGAGAATTAGAATTATTATTATTTTTATTGCAATGTCTCATTTTAGCAATAGGTATAATGGTGTTTATTATGTACACTAAAGCTGTAATGTTCCAAAATAATTAAATACGTAAACATAATGTAAAAATGTTTTTTTATTTTATTTTACCCCAACCTAAAGCCATCACTTATAGAAAAATTAGTGTATTTTATACAAAGAATAAAAATATCAAAAGAAGCAAATCATACTTGTTTTAACAGCTCCTAATAGGTACCGGACTGTTTGTATTTTGTGCGACAGAGATAACGCTCTACGAAGCCGAAATTAGCCGATTGTCTCTTTCCAAAGGTCGATGTGCAATATTTATCGCCGGGTACTGTATGTGCATCGCCAGCCATGTGGTAGGAACGTAATTGTATATTATAATATACCGTCTTACTCTCTAAACTAAAAGAAGATCGAAGATTCGAATAGCTGCATTTTGCCAATCCTAGCGGCGCGGCGAATATTATAAATCCCAATCCTAACACGGCTAAAGCGTATATACGCTTTAGTCGTGTTGGGATATCGTCACCAATGGACTCTAAGGTGCTTTCAAATTTTTTAGTTAAATACCCCACTTTCACTCTGTCCCCGGTCTGACTGTGCTTCGGTAAATCAAGTGTACCTAGCTGTCGGTTTCAGTCATCGCCAATAAAAAGCACTAAGTGTTAAGAAGATTGTCAAATTAGGTACGATGATCAATAGGTCATAATGATATTAGCTGATAAAACTTAAGAACGTAAGCATTTACAGAAGTTTTGTCCTATATATTAACTCCACAACGAGACCGGTAGGATGTTTTTTAAAATAAAAATCACATTTGTTAGCTTACCATACATTCGTGACCACTGTGCCGGCGGTCGCCAATCAGGATAATGTTTCGGGAATTTCTCCCTTGTCCAGTACGTGTGGAGTACCGTTCGGTAGACGGTCATCTTGTCCGGGTTGCACGAATCCGAGTCACCGGGCGATGGTGCTGCCGCGGCAAGAGCCGGCAGCAACATTAACACCAACCACGACATTTTATCGATATTCACTGATCACAACACTAAGTGTCCACTGTCATAGTGATGTCACAATACATCTGATTTAATACCTGTAACAAAATTATATTTAATTTAAAAAAAAGGGTATTACTTGTTAAGTAGTAATTATTTTTCTATGAACAAATCAATAGAACTGAGTCAGGAAGAAGACATGTCAAAAAAATTAAACCTTTTGTTTTTTTATATGATAAGATGGCCACCTTATCTTCTAAACTCAAACATGAATACGAAGCATTGATTCTGTAGCATTTTTTTATATATAATAAGATAGCAAACAAGCAGATGTGTCCCCCGATGGAAAAGCCAACCATCGCCTATAGACACCAAAGGTGTTAATGGTGCGTTGCTATCTTGTGGCGAGGTCTAAGGCCACATGCGTAAGTTTAACGCATAAGTTTACCTTACCCTCCAAACCTGAACATGACAGTGACAAGCACTGATGCTATTGCGACAGGAATAGGTAAGGCGGTGTTACCAGAACCGGGCGAGACAATGCAAAACTCTACCACCTAGTAGTCACATAGTAGTAACTTGCATAGCCAATTGGTCGCCTTTTACGACCTGTCTGGCAGAACAGCAGTTGGTCTGTTTTTCAAAAGAGCCCGGAACCAACACGGGGATCGCTTGATTGTTTTATAAAAAACACGAAAAAATTCGATTCGATGGTTTTTCTGACAAGTTCACCGCTCTAAAGATTCGGAATTATGAGACTTTTAAATTAATATTAATCAATTTGAAAATTTGAAAACAACCTAATTTTCTTACAACAACCTTGTTAATTATTATTATAATTAAAAGGTTACTTTGTCCTAAACGTAAAGTGGAAACTTTTTTCGTCCGACACTCTAAAGTTTTTTTTTATCTATTTTTATTAGTTACCCGATTCAAGATTTTTCGGAGATAGAAAAAATGGGCGTCTCGTAAAAACTAAGCTGTTCACAAAAATTTAGGTTGTTCTTAATCAAATAAGCATAATGGTTTCCTAGATTTGTAAAAAAATGTCACGTTGGTAACAAAGTTCATATTGCGTTTCGTGTCAAACTTAAAAAATACTCTACTAACCACACACGACTAATATTTACAAAATATACCTCGTAACAGGTAAAAATTGTATAAAATACTATAACTGCACAAAATGTCCCTGACGATGCTACGATGAGCGAAAATTGTCGGATATAAAAAATTATGGGTTACTTTGTCCTAAACGTAAAGTGGAAACTTTTTTTAGTCAGACACTCTAAAATTTTCTTTTTGTCTATTTTTATTAGTTACCCGATTCAAGATTTTTCGAAGATAGAAAAAATGTGTGTCTCGTAAAAACTAAGATGTTCATAAAAAAAGATTGTTCCTGGGACCACTGTCTAATAATTTCCTAGATTTGTAAAAAAATGTCACATTGGTAACAAAGTTCATATTGCGTTTCGTGTCAAACTTAAAAAATACTCTACTAACCACACACAACTAATATTTACAAAATATAACTCGTAACAGGTAAAAATTTTGTAAAATATTATAACTGTACAAAATTCGCCGTGTTGATCCCGGCCTCCTTTGAAGAATAGGCCAACTGCCGTTCTGCCAGGCAGGTCGTAAAAGGTGACCGATTGGCTATCGAGTCACTACCATCGTGGCTACTAGGTGGTAGAGTTCTGCATTGTCTCGCTCGGGTCTGATACCACCGCCTTACCTATTCCTGCCGCAATAGCGTCAGTGCTCGTCGCTATCGTGTTCCGGTTTGGAGGGTAAGGTAGCCGGTAAACTTATGCACGTAGCATTAGATCTCGCCACGCACCATTAACACCTTTGATGTCTATAAGCGATGGTTGACTCTTTCCAACAGGAGACCCATCTGCTTGTTTGCTATCTTATGGTATAAAAAAAAAGCGGAACTGGTTGGATGTAAAAAATTAAACTAGAGCTACAAATGAGATTTATATTTAAAACTAGCTGTTGCCTGCGACTTCGTCCGCGCGGACTTCGTTTACTCCGCACTGCTCCTCCCCCGTAGGTGATAGCGTGATAATATGTAGCCTATATGTTGACCCGACTTGTCAGTAATATTCATGCAAAATTTGAAGTAAATCCATGCAGTACTTTTTGAGTTTACCCCGGGCATACCGACAAATAGGTAAACAGACAAACAGACAAAAATTCTAAAATCTATATTTTTGGCTTCGATATCGATTGTAGATCACGCCCCAAGTATTCTTTTAAAAAAATATTCAATGTACAGTTTTGACTTTCCTACGATTTTATTATATGTAAAGATATTTATAATATTTTACATATAAAACTTTTACTAGGTGATAGTTTCGCAATGTCTCGCTCGGGTTTATTTCGGGTTCTCGCTTGCTTCTTTTTATTATCGACTAGCTGACCCGGCAAACGTTGTTTTGCCTTACATATTAGGAATCCATAGCTGACAAACAAAATGACACGTAATTTATATAAGTCTACAGGATTTTCCTTCCACGTAGCCAAAACGGCATTAAACTTTATATGGTGGTTAAGTATTCTTAAATTTTCTAATTTTCCGCGCAATTTTCTTAATATTTTCTTTTATAAAAACCTTATCCTTACAATTACAAACACAATAAAAAAAATTACCGAAATTGGTCCAGCCATTCAGGCGTAATGTCGTGACCAAGGAAAATAGGGATTGATTTTTATATATTTTATCGATAGGGAAGCGCTTGACTACGATCTTGCCTGATGGTAAGCTAAGATGGGGCCTGATATGGAACGCGCTTCCTTAGAAGGTATATAATTGATCACTCTTCTCGTGAGGGCGTGAGTGAAGTAGGTGTGAAGACGGTAGTGAATCGAGGTGCTATACTTCCGGACTTGAGACACACACTTGAAAGTTACACTGTTGGGACAAGTCTGGAGACTGTGGGGTCTGGAGACTCCCCCAAAAATGTCCACAAGGCCCTCTCATAATTTACCTATTCCTGTCATTATAGCGTCAGTGTTTACGGATTAAGGCAAATTGTAAACCCACAATTATACAGGTAGTATGATGTGATAAGTGGCAAGCCTATCAATAAATAGGGCACAATTTTTTGAAACACAAGCAAATTTTAGTGTCTAGAAAAATTAAAAACTCGACCTCTTTGGTAATAAAAGTAACTTTAAAAACTTAAAAAAAGTATTCATATTATTTTATTTGAAAAAAAATTACCGAAATTTAAGCAAAGTAAACTTTGGCTCAATTTAAATTTAAAGACAGAAAATGACGCTACTTTTTTAGTAACAATTACAAAGAGAAGATCCTCTGAAAATATTTTTAAAGCTCCAAAGACTCCGATCTAAAGAAAGCTCCAATTGAATAAACATATGAAAATACCTTTATTATTCTTATCCGATATTTGAATGAGATTCGTATCGTCACTCTTCGTCACAGGAGGTGAATGAACTTGTCTATTTCAGTCCCTTTGAGGTGCGAAAACGGAAAAGTCAACACATCATATTTGAAGACTATCTAAATCAATAAATAGATCATTTGCCTTAATCCTAAATACATATTTTTCTAGTATAATAATATAGTAAAAAAGCAACCTGGCATTTGATAATGATAGTCCAAGCGGGAACTGTTAAAAACGGTCCTTCTATTGTTTGGCATACTTTTCATTTGGTCCCATATAAATTTAGGAAAATTCGGTTCAGGGTTCCATAGATTTTATTAACGCAGTAGTCGAGTCTAGAGGTGAGCGACCCTGACTACGCAATCGACGGGGCTCGGGATCGATCCTCGTAGGGGACAAGCATTTGTGTGATGGAAGCATTTGTATGAAATATGTAAAAATACTTATATATGTATTTCTATGTATTAGTATCGTTGCCTAACACCCATAACACAAGCACATACACCCATAACACAAGATATTTCTTATACCTTATACAGAAAATTTAGAATTGCAATGTTGAGGGTGGTCAGGTAACAGTTTTGTTAAGAATAGCACTGTCCGACTTAATTTTTTTATATTATGCTGGTCAAAATACCTTCAAATAGGAAAACATTGTGCTTATGTCTTATATACAGACCACACAAATACTATTAGACACGGTCAATGGCGTTAAATGTGTAGCGGCTCATATGAGCAAGTGTATGTAAATGTCTAACGCTTTTAGATACATTATATCGTAAAAAATAGAAATATGCCATATTGTGCTATTTTACCGTGTAGAATAAAAATCTAAGGTTTAAGGATCTTATTTCATCGCCAAGTATTATAACTATGTATTTCTCTGTGTAAATGCAAGCGACACTGATATCCTAAAAAATTGCAGCATTCAGTTTATTCCGTGGATACATCAATTTTACAAGAAAAAATAGGAATATAAATTTTCCAAAAAAAAAAATACAGATCACCCGACCGATGGATTATTATTTGTCTTATGTCCAAAAAGCCTAAAGCGTTGTAGTTCTTATTCTGGAAATAAATACTATATTTGTATTGCAGAAAAGAGCTATTAGGGCAATTTACAATATTAGCCCGAGGGTTTCGCTGAGAGAAAATTCAAGGAAATTAATATCCTAACTGTTATATACCAATAGAACTTGATCTACGTTCGTAACAATATTTGCTTGTTTAAAAAAAAGTGATGACGTACACTCACTAAATACAAGGTACAAAAACAATCTTGTTGTGCATGCATCTCTTCTCCACAGAATAAGTAACTCTTTTATGGGGCAATGTAGCAATGTATACGCTTTTACAATAAACTTCCCGAAACTATAAAAGACATGTGGATCTACCAATCAATAAATTTTAAAAATGTGTTAAAACAAAACTGAATTTCCTCCAAATTTATATGGGACCAGATGAAAAGTATACCCTGCTCAGTGAGTTTAATGTACTACGTACTAGAAAAGCTAGCGAAGTAGAAGTCATGTTCCGTTTCTTTAGCAGTCTATGCAGCGCTGAAATAAATAAATCGTTTAACTAAAGTCAAAATTAAGCATCGCTGCAGCGTATAATAGATTATAATATGAATGTATAATCATAAATGTAATCAATTAAGAATTTAATATAAATAAAGAGACAATAATAATAATAATAAATATCGGTGGAAAAATTACACAAATTGATCAAATTCAATGAAAGCAAATTATTCGCTTGTGTTATGGGTGCTAGTCAATGATGTCAATACATAAAAACACATATATAAATATTGGGACATCTATACATATAATAAAATCGTAGGAAAGTCAAAAACATTGAATATTTTTTAAAAGAATACTTGGGGCGTGATCTACAATCGATATCAAAGCCAAAAATATAGTTTTTAGAATTTTTGTCTGTTTGTCTGTATGTATGTCCGGAGTAAATTCAAAAAGTACGACATGGATTTACTTCAAATTTTGTATGAATATTACTAATAGGTCGGGTCAACATATAGGCTACATATTATCACGCTATCACCTACGGGGGAGGGGCTGTGCGGAGTAAACGAACTCCGCGCGGACGAAGTCGCTGGCAACAGCTAGTATTAAATAAACACCCAAACACAGAAATACAAACATTTATGTTCATCACACAAATGGCTGTTCCTGTCGAGAATCAACCCGAGCCCCGTTGATTGCGTAGTCAGGGTCGCTAACCACTCGATGAACGGGGCGGTCAAATGTTGTTAAATAACATCGGCTCATTTTTAACCCGACTTAGTAAATTTGTGTGCGACATGCGAACGAAGTCACGGTGAATTGCTAGTACGTTTTCGCCGTGTTGGTCCCGACCTCCTTTGAAGAATAGGCCAACTGCCGTTCTGCCAGGCAGGTTGTAAAAGGCGACCGATTGGCTATCGAGTCACTGTCATCGTGGCTACTAGGTGGTAGAGTTCTGCATTGTCTCGCCCGGGTCTGGTACCACCGCCTTACCTATTCCTGCCGCAATAGCGTCAGTGCTAGTCGCTGTCGTGTTCCGGTTTGGAGGGTAAGGTAGCCGGTAAACTTATGCATGTGGCGTTAGACCTCGCCACAAGATAGCAACGCACCATTAACATCTTTGGTGTCTATAGGCGATGGTTGACTCTTTCCATCAGGAGACCCATCTGCTTGTTTGCTATCTTATGATATAAAAAAAAACACTATAAAGGAACTTTACAATATATTTAATAATTGATTTAGTTGTTAATGATAACAATTGACAGTATAAGTAATGGTTTTCCGATACATTTTAGAAGGGGACAATTCAATTACGTTGGGAGTTAACATGTGAGGTCGTGACCGATTTAGAGTTAAATCTAACCAGCTGACCCGCCCAGCTTCGCAAGCGAGTAGAAAACCCGTCATCAGTATAATCCTACATAAAAAACTTTCATTGATTTGTTGATTTTTTTCAAGTTAATTATAATCATTAATAACTTATATATTTTCTATCGTTGCTACTTGGTGAAATTCCATTATTATTAGATAGTATTATACACTCGTATTTTTATTTCACTTCGGCAAATATAAATAGATAACGTGTTTTATCTGGGAGGGATGCGCTGTGCGACGCTCCCGGCTTCATGGGTACCACCATCTTGTTTGTTTCTCCCGTTAAACAGCTTTACTGTGTTTCGGAGAGAAGGGCACGACAGGCAGTGTAATTACTGGCACCGAGATTTAACATCTTATGTCTCAGGATAGGCAACACATAGATGAAATACCTGGGCTAGTTCCGGGTAAACTAGTTTATGTTCATTGGCGATGTCAACCACAAATCACTTACCATAAGTTGGCACGTCTGCTAGTTTGCCTATTCAAATGAAGCGGTTCGACTCAACATTCTTCATTCGAACCGCAAAGGACTGGAATATGCTTCTTGAGTCTGTGTTCCCCAACGAGTACAATCTGGGTATCTTCAAGAGAAGAGTGACAGATACCTTCTAGGAAAGCGCGTTCCAACTTAGGCCGCAACTTAGCTTACCATCAGGCGAGGTCGTGGTCAACCGCTTCCCTATCGATAATAATAAAAAAAGTGTCACATTTTTCGATAAAATAGTTCTTGTCTCAATTACCCACCCCCCCATCTACCACCCCACCAAAATATTCATAAAAGTAATTTGTATGGCAAAACAACTTTTGCTGGATCAGCTAGTTTTATTTTAATATATTACTCAAACAGTTTTACTTTTTAAGTTAAGTATATTATCTGTGAAAGATGTCAAATTTACTCCTTTTTATAATTTAGGCTTTGATATATATTATCTGTACAAAAATAGTTATTAAATATAAAGAAATTTCTTTACGCCCGTATCCCCAAAACCTCTTAAAACACGCCCCAATAACCAATGAAAAATCGAACCAAGTACCTCATAGTTTGAGTCATATAAGCTACAAATGACTCCTCAGCTACGTGGCAGTCAAAGTTTTACATTGTAACTGCCCTAATAATAAATTGAAATTTGATTGGAATCAATACATTCGCATCAAAACATCGTTAAGTATAGTTTGCATAAGCCATATTGAATTTAATTTAATGTCCAGGATGAAATGCTCCGATCCGTTAACGACACAAAAAGGATTCTCGATAATCGTACATTGAAAAGCTTTCAAAACCTTGTCGTTTTCAATGTTATCCTCTTAAAATACGTTAAATGTACTCAGAAATATGTTACCTAAACTAATATTATAAAGAGGAAATATTTTTGTGTTATGATTTATTTCAAGTACTAGGCAGATTTAAAAATTCTTTCCTCTTTTACCTTTAGAAAACTACTGTATCCAAGAGTAACATAAGCTGCTTTTTATCTGACTAAGCAAAGCGAAATTATTTTTTATCGCGAGGATAAAATCACGAGTAACTTTTAATCATGAAAGTAAATGCGTTAAACTTGGTTCTCTTTGTCTAATGCGTTATGTATTCTGAAAATGCTTTAAAAGTGAAACCTATAAGTGATGCTTAGAAATATTGAACACAATACGACCTACTTAAAGTATTACAGGGTTTATTATATAGTGCGCGCGGAACTAGTTGGCCGCGCCATACGTAATACGTAATACGTATGGCGCGGCCAACTAGTTCCGCGCGCACTATAGTTTATTACAGGGTTTATTTTAAAAGTCCGGCAAAATTTTCAAATTAGGAATTAAATATTGAATCGGAAATGCGTTTTAATTATTATTGTAAAATTATTACAAAATAATATAAAAATATTCGTTTAAAAATGTCCCAATAATTCATGAATTGGATGCATCGACTCTTGCGAATAAACTCTGTAATACTAGCAGTGTGTTATTTTACATTTACCTATAATTATGATAGCAACAATACATGTAATCTGTTACTCTAAGTACATTTTTCCCGATTACTTTTAATTTGGTTGAAGGCTAGAGACCAAAATATTTTAGTTCGAATATTGTGTAATTGAAATTATATCCTTGTTTTTTGTTTTCTGTGTTAGATAAAAGTGAAACATTGAATTTTTTAAATTCTTTTTTTTGTATTACATAAATCGAACATATTATCGATTCTGAACAGGCTCTGAAAATTTGCGCGGACCTATATAAATACTTGGTTGAAATTTAAGTATAAATATTAAACGTTAAAATTGTTTATGTGTTTATTTTTAAACACAACACATCCATACTAATATTATAAATGCGAAAATATGTCTGTCCGTTACGCTCTCATGACTAAACGGATTTTTATAAATTTGTCTTAGAGATAGTTAAAGATCCGGGGTCAAATATAGATTACCGATTTTCAAATATCAACCCCCAATTGGAGATCAAAGTTTGTATGAAAAAATATATCGATGACGTGTTTATCTACGTGTGGGCAAAGCTGCGCGAGTCAGCTAGTCTATACTAATATCAAGCGAAAACATTTGTTTTTTTGTATGTTTGTAACGAAATTTAAAACTACTGGACCGATCTTAAAAATCTTTTACAGTTAGAAAGCTACACTATCCAGAAATAACAAAAGCTGTTTTTTATCCGATTGGGCAAAAAAGTAATGATTGTTTGACGTGCACGAAGTCGCAAGTCACAGCTAAGCCATACTAATATTATAAATGCGAAAGTAACTGTCTGTCTGTCTCTTCTTCTCGCCTAAGCCACTAAACCAATTTGGATGAAATTTGGCACAGATATATTTTGAAACTCAAGAATGAATACAGAATAGTTTTTCTCTCGAAAATCTCACGGAAACGGGAACTACGTGGGTAAAACCACAGGAAACATATATAGGGTGAAACCCCGAGACTGTCTTTACAAATTTTCCACGCAAAGTCGTGAACATAGCTACTAAGAAATAAAACAAAAACGTAAGATCTTAAATATTGATTTTATTAAATTAAATTTAAAAATAAACACGCTATGGAAGTTATGAAATCGACATGACAGTGACAAGCACTAACTTTTACTTGCAGAACTTTTCCACTTATTAATTATCACTAGAAGAAACCTTTGCTCTCATCAGTATTCAGGATTTTAAGGTAGGTATATGCTTTATTATTTTTTTTATATCATAAAATCGCTCTTTGGCGATACGACCGCCTTTGTGTACTTTCCTTAAATTTCTTTCAATTATATGTACTCAGCATGTATTTTTATTGTAATTATGTACACAATAAAGAGTTATCATTCATTCATTCATTCATAAGATAGCAAACAAGCAGATGGGTCTCCTGATGGAAAGAGTCAACGTTGCTATCTTATGGCGAGGTCTAATGCCACATGTATAAGTTTAAGTTTATTATATAATACTAGCTGTTGCCTGCGACTTCGTTCGCGCGGACTTCGTTTACTCCGCATAGCTCCTACTCCTTAGGTGATAGCGTGATAATATGTAGCCTATATGTTGACCCGACCTATTAGTAATATTCATGAAAAATTTGGAGTAAACCCATGCAGTACTTTTTGAGTTTACCCCGGACATACATACAGACAAACAGACAAAAATTCTAAAAACTATATTTTTGGCTTCGATATCGATTGTATATCACGCCCCAAGTATTCTTTTAAAAAATATTCAATGTACAGTTTTGACTTTCCTACGATTTTATTATATGTATAGATATTATTACTACTACTTGTTTAGTAGTTTATGATAAAAAAAGTCTTAACAGTTCGTGTGTACCATACTTTCTTATGGTACCCGTTTCATCTATAACAATTAATCTAACATCAAAGTATATTTTCAATAAAAGTAATGACGAAACACTTAAGCGCACGCGATAGCCGTTACGACAAAATCGCTTAGACGGAAATGCATAAAGCAAGTAATTTCGTGCGTCCCCTTGTGCTTTCGACGTATTCCCCACTGACTAATGTAATGCTATTAATCTAATTGTCACGTAAGTGGATGTTAGCTTGACAGTGGGTTTCATGTGGTTTGACAGGGAAATCCACAATTTTTGTATACCATAGTTACAATGTTTACGCCCTTAATGGTATGAAGTAACTATAAGCAAGGGATTTTTCAAATGAAATAAGTATTTTATACATCATAAAATAGAAGACAAGCACATGACTCTTCTAATGGAGACAGCCAACGCTTATAGACATCAAAGATGTTAACGATACGTTGCTATCTATGTGGCAGGGTATTAATACCACACGCATAAGACATTTGCCAGCACCTTATCCTTCAATCTGTATCACAGAACACTCTCTACGAGATTATGACAGTGACAAGCACCGGCGCTATTGCGACAGGAAATACGTCAGTCGGTGGAACTGGGCGAGACGTTACAAAACTTAACCATTTACCATTTATTTCAGGCAACACCTATTATTAATCACCTAGCAAAAGAAGTAGTAAGTTAAAGATGTTTTGCTTACTAAATTAATTCCTTTTAAATATCGAAATTTATAGAGCATGCCGTTTTTCATTCAGATCAATACGTTTAAACCCAATCATTCTCTTTCCATACAGTTTTAAAAACATGATCCAACAACAACTAACAAGGTGGTCAAAGGTCCCGTATATGTATAACTAATGTATGCTCTGTCATGTATTATATACATATTACTATATATAAATACTTGCAACTTGTCAAAGGGCAATGCAAAGAAGCATGCAAGAAATCAAATTAAGCGACAAAATCAGTAACTCAGAAATAAGATCAAAAACTAAATTAAAAGATATAATAGAGCGAATTGACTACATGAAATGGAACTGGACTGGACTAAGATGTAAGGGTAACAAATGGAGTAAATAAGTGACGAAGTGATACTCAAGGGACGGGACAAGAAACCAGGGGTGACCTAACACTAGATGGAAAGATGATATCAACCTAACCTAACCTTGGGGCCATACTGGAGTAAGGTTGCACAGAACAGAATGCACTGGAGAGAGCTGGAGGAGGCCTAAGACAAAAGGCACACTGAATTGCTAGATTTCATATAAAAATGCTAAGGAATGTACTAATTTAAACTGTACTTGTATAAAATTCAGAAATAAAGGCTTTATTGTAATTATTATTATTTATTTATTTATTTAAAATTTATGCACAAACATGTACAAAGGTGGACTTAATGCTACATGACATTCTCTACCAGTCTATTATTATTTATTTACATTTTTTTTCTTATTTTATATACATTTATAATTATAACATTATCAAAAAATCACAATATTATAAAAAGAAATATATAAAAATAGCTTTTCCGCCGATGGAAACCTTGCAACTAAGCCATCGGTGGTCAGGGCGACAGAGAAAGAAACTTCCTCACTATACGTGCCGTTCCTAACACTGCCGCCTTCTGTATCTATTATTATTATTATTATTATATAGAAACTAGTGTGATCAAAGGCCTCATATAAATAATGTATGCGCTGTTACAATGTGTAAAGTCTGTATGGATTTTCCCATATAAATTACTTTCACACTAAAGATATGAAAATTATGCAAGTTAACAGATTTATTTTGACAAATAAAATACGTATTTTAGGATATTAAAAGAAAATATACCTCAACCTCTTAAATTATTATTTTATATCCAAGTTACAGAAAAAAGTGAAATCTCGCAAAAACATTTTCATGTAAAATGTTACAGTTATCATATTTCAAGTAGAGGCAAGCTTCTAACTCCACAAATCAGCTCTACAAGCCCTAACTTCACAAACTCTACATCTTAGTCAAAATAGATGGCTTGGCCATTATACTATCATCACATGGGCATAAAGTAATAATTTAATAGATTTTTCCCCTAATTTTCTCTTATAATACTACTTCTTCTTGTAACAAAACAGTAAAGTTTTTGGACAGTATACAAGCTATATGGCTTCATCGTATCTCTCATAACTTTCAAAGTGGGTGGAAGAGTAATTTTCCATAGGTGTATAAAAGGACAAATTTAAATTAAATAATACAAAGCAAAGGACGCAGCTATGGGAAAATACTCTTTCACCCACTTTGAAAGTTATTTGAGATGTTAATTTAGAAAGCTAAATTAGATATTTAAGATGAATTAATGAATGCAATAATTTTCAAAATTTACATAAGACCTATAGTATAATCAGGAATACAGGACGTAATTATTCCGGCCATTTTTTTATTTTTAAATAAATAGACCACTTGCTTCTTTGCCAATCTTGCATCTTTGACGAACAGTCAGTTCGATAAAGACGAAAGATTAGCCAAATGTGTCACTTCCATCGCGACTTACGAATATAAAAAAATCGATATGTGTAAGTATGTAATTTCAAAATGACTCGAACTATTTTGATAACATCTTCTGGCAATAATTTGAAAGGCAATAATGCTAAGATGCTTTTAAACCACTACTGGCTAATTTTTTAAATAAAGAATTAGTAGCTAGATATATATACTGTAATTAGAGCGAATAGAGGGCGGATCGTTAATATATTATACAATTAATTATTTATTTCCGTAGAATCAATGCCATGTTCTTTTGTTAATACAATTCCATGATATTAAATTATACACGTTTCAACAACACGACAATGCTTTTAATGTTAATAAATTACGAAGGCTGGGAGGTTAAAGCCATTGCCTTATATTAATTGAACTGGATTTAAAAGGTAAATCACCTGTTAAGCTTCATTTTGTTGGTATTTTCCGTGTAAAGTTACTCTATATTTAGTACTCGGAATTAATAAGGGCCAATATATTTTCATAGTACTTACCTATTTACCTATATAACAAAGTCACTTTCGCTGTATGTTTGCTTATATCTTTTAAATTATTCTATGGATTTGAATGCAGTTTTCATCAATAGACAGAGTGATTTTTTTTATATTACAATCGCCTTAAAAAGGGTACGAAGCTTTTTCTTCACGTATTATTATTGTATATAGATATTTTTTATATATATTAAAAGATAGCAAACAAGCAGATGGGTCTCCTGATAGAAAGAGTCAACCATCGCCTATAGACACCAAAGATGTTAATGGTGCGTTGCTGTCTTGTGGCGAGGTCTAATGCCACATGCATAAGTTTACCGGCTACCTTACCCTCCAAACCGGAACATGACAGTGATAAGCACTGACGCTATTGCGGCAGGAATAGGTAAGGCGATGGTACCAGACCCGGGCGAGACAATGCAGAACTCTACCACCTAGAAAAAGGTTCAAGAAAAAGGTTTACATGTATAATAACTAATTAGTTAAAATAATAAAAAATAACTTTTAAAAATAATAAAAATTATATGTATATTATAGTAGAGAAAAGCCGAGAATTTTACAAATTTGTCAACCATACTAATATTATAAATACGAAAGTAACTGTGTCTGTCTGTCTGTTTCTTCTTCACACCTAAACTACAGAACCGATTTAAATGAAATTTGGTACTAAGATAGATTGAGTCCCGAAAAAGCATTTTTTATCCCGTAAATCCCACAGGAACGGAAACTATACGGGTTTTTATTTAAAAAACACGCAGACGAAGTCACGGGCATAGCTAGTAAAATGTATTTTTGTGCGCTTACATTGCACCCATGTGATACGAGGGCTAGTTGCTAGTATATTTTAAGGTATAAAATAGGGAACAAGCAGACGGCTCTCCGGATGAAAAGTAGCGTGGCTACGCTAGACACCAGGAACGTTTTGCAATATCTCTCCTGGATTTCGGTATCATGATCTTTTTAATAACATAAGATTGTAAACAAGCTTGCTCTCCTGGTAAAAAGAGACAACTATCGCATTTAGACACCAAATATGTTAATGGCGTGTTGCTATCCTTGTAGCGGGGTCTTAATGTCGCATGCATAAGTTTACCAGATATCTTACAGTCCAATCCAAAACGCAACAGTGACAGTGTTTTTGCGTGAAAGAGTAACAAACATTCATTTATCCATAGAAATATACCTACTTTGTCAATAATATAAGTAGGATTAGAAAGACTAGTAGCATTATTTAACCGACTTTTAGAAGCATGAGGTGGCTCTAAATTCAGACCATCTTTTCTTTTCGTGTACGTTATTAAATAAAATTTAATAAAAATAGCCATTCGGCTACTACGCGACCAATTTGTGATGCTAGCTGCAGAGTGCAGCCCGCTGCATTATAAAAGTTTTTGGTGAATCCCGCGGGAACAACATACTTTTCTGGGATAAAAAGTAGTCTATATGATATTCCAGGTCATTTTCTACCTGTGTGCCAAATTTTATCATAATTCGTTTAGTAGTTTTGGCTTGATTGAGTAACAAACATCCATCCATCCAAACACCCAAACAACCAAACTTTTGCATATATAATATTAATATAGATTAAAAAAAAACGGGTTGTGGCTGTGACATGAACACAGCCGTGCATATTTACGTGAATACGTCTACGTCATGCGTAAAATCTCGCGATGGTAACATTTTTCATTCGTCGTTCCAATCACAATGTTCCCCGTCAAACCAGCCTACGGACCTAGAAGGTCTAGCCCACGTCCATCATGCGGATAACGAAGTAGAGCGTAGGGCAGCGCTTTTATCAGATGGTGACCCGCTATTACCTACCCATCGATACCGAAGAGATAGGTAAAATAATCAAAAACTTGCGCAATAAAAGGCTCAGGGTCTGATAAAATCACAAATGAGGTAGTTAAATACGGAAGGTATTAGGAATACACAACCTGGAAAAACCCCGAAATAATGTCAGTAGTTACCGTCTTACTAGCCTAATACGTTAGGCAAGATCTACGAAAAAATCGTACTATCTCGCCTTAGGCATTTGTTCACGAGAAAGCTCTCATAATAAATGAGCAGTTCGGTTTCCGAGCAGCTTACTCTTGCACTCATTAAGTGCACCGACTTACATAGTACATTTTCAAGTCTTTAAACGCAGCCCGGGGCTTCGAATTCCCACCGGTGCTGTATTTTTCGAAGTCGTGTAGGCATTCAATAAGAACTGGCACAATGGCCTAATATAGCTAAGCTATGCCGAATGTTATACCGGGAGTGCCCGACAGACTCGTACTCATTATACGAAAGTAACTAACCAATCGCCGATTTCAATTCCGTGTAGTGGGTTCATTCTCCACTCACAGGTCGATCACATCAGGTGTCATCGCACTCGTGTCACTTAGACAGAAGGTGACACTTTACAAGATTTGCGTAAGGCCTATTCTATCATACGCCTGCGTAGCGTTTGCCCACCTCTTCCGTACAGATTTGCATCCATTGCAAGTAGTACAGAAAAAATACTAGTGTATTGTTCTGTACTAATGCAGCGTGGTATACATTGACCTTCATAAAGATCTCGAATTGCCGAGCTTAACTAGGCATTTCAAGATATTGCCAAAAGATATTTTGTGGCACTGCGGCAGACTACATTCCAGATCTTAACCCCGATACCCCCACGTACGTGGGCCCCGCCACGTTCTCACCAATCCCAACGAACTGATAACCTTGGCCAACGAAACATACTAAAATACTTCACGGGACAATGCCACTACCCCTTAAGAGGGGTAGCGGCATTGTCCCGTGATAAGTCATAAATCACCACGCCACCTTTAAGCTGAGAATCGGTCAATAATCAATCAATAAATCTCTACAAGAGCTTTCGAATAAAACTTAATCGAATTTTATAGTTGCTCTGAGTCTAAAGATATACCATATTATGCAAAATGTGTAACGCAGTAAAATTTACTAAAAATCATAATCCTCGTTTAGCTTATCAAATTCTTTGATTCTTTAGCTATCCAGTGGTATAAGTAGATTTTGGATTTTGCTGATAGTTATGTAGCTGTAACACCAAACTGTATTCTCTAAATTTGTTATAATCCGTTTTTTGAACTGTCCTTCCTATGTCGACAATTTTAAAGACGTATTCACGTCAAAAAGTTTTAATTAAAAACAGTTATTGCAGTTTTGTTGCGTTTAATTATTTGCAAACTTGACAAAAAGCTCCGTTTCTCATGAAATTAACAAGTTCAAAGATAATGGTGGTTAATACAACGCATAGCGTTATATTATAGCGCACTATATATACCCCACATAAAACGTACACTATTTAGATTCGCAATCGGCGCTAAGACATAACGCGACGCTTTATACCTAGCGACTAGCGTAGGCCGTAGTTATAACATTATGACATATGAAGCTACGACCTACGCTATCTAATGAATAAAGTGCTAGACTGTAGACGCTAGCCGTTATAGTTATAACATAGTTTATAGCTTTATACGCTCAGTCACCGCGTGCTAGCGCAGCTCGCTGTATGACGTTGTGATGACGGGCTATCTCGGTCGGCTCACGCGATCAGTGTTCCAATTACATGTTATAATATAGTCTATAACGTAGCGCGCTAGAAAAATAAGTTTATAGTTAGGGGTACGTAAATTTCATCTATTTACGAAATAGATGCGATAAAAGCGAAATCTGCATTTTATTTGCGATAAAAGCGAAATTTGAAAATTAAATACTTTCGCACCATTTCACGTTACGTGCTTTCAAATGTTGATCAGGTGCGCTAACAATTATTACAACTCTGTTCAAAACAGACAGAGACGGCATGAGTTGTTGCGTAGATGAGGAGCGAACAAAATTTTGCTACCCTGGATTTGCAAAAGCTATTCAATATCTCAATTGCCCTGTTAATAGTGTTGATGCCGAGAGGTACTTTAGTATCTATAACATTGTCGTAACTGATCGCAGGCAAACAATGAAAGATGAAAATGTAAAAATTACAACAATGCTAGCTTTAGTTTGAGTTTTTAACACTATATTTTTGCGAAATAAATGCGAAATTTTCTATTTTGAGTTTTTTTAAATGCGAAATCACGATTTTTTACTGTTGAAATTTACGTACCTCTATTTATAGTCTATAACGCGCTATCATAAAATAGTTTATTTGAACAATACTACTCTAAAGCAACAACTACATATATATATTATGTTAGTGAGAAAACAAAAGATGGGGACAGAAACAGTCACAAAGAACAGCTATTGGAAAAACAAACATAAAAGCTTATTTGACCCCAATCCTTTATCAGACGCTGTTGTGTTCACAATACAAAAGTATCATAACAGGAGTGTGCCTTAGTAACAACACCATGATTCACATTTTGAGAATAAGAACAAACAACTCACGCGACCTTGTCGTAGATCGACAGACGACTCCTCTGGTGTGACACACTTACGAAAGTATTTTCGATTCTTTATTTTTGATTCGCAATATCAACCTGTTGCTTCATGATTCGCAATTTCGGTGTAGAATTTTAGCAAAATAACTTTATTCTATAACACCTGTTTTTTCATGTCATCACATCGCTCTTGCGATGGAAAGAGAAACCACTGTCTATAGACACCAAATATGTTAACGGTGGGTTGTTATTCGTGTCACAGTATAGCAATTCTACATGCATTGGTCTACCGGCTACCTTACCCTTTAAACCAGAACATGACAGTGACAATCATTTGCGTTATTGCAGCAGGAATAGATAAGGCGGTGGTACCGAATACCTGGGCTAAATGTTGCAGAACTCTACCACCTAGTAATCACGATAGTAATGACACGTGTAGCTAATCAGTCGTCTTTTACAATCTGCCTGGCAGAAAGGCAGTTGATCTATTATTCAAAAGAGCCCAAATCAACACCAGAGGAAAATTTATGCTAAAAAATCTTTTATATCTTTCTGTATGTTTTATAAGAGTTAATTGTGCTTTAAAATCTATTTTATTAACAAATCATGAAAGGAAAATGGAAGGTTAAGCTTTTGTTTTTTTTTCCCTTTATAAATCAAGATCTTTTGAAATGTAAATAGAAGTACTTAGTGTATCTGTGGTCTATTTATATCTTTTACTCCTGAAACATGTCCATCTCTGTTAATGCAATAAAAACCGTTTGATTTAATTGTTGCGTTATCAGGAGGTCACCTCTCATTATACCAGACGATGAACTGGTGAATCATAGTAAATTTGATTGTCTTGTCAGGTTCTGTTCTTCTACCTACAACCATATATGACATAACTTCGCGATGACAATTATTTATTGAAATAATTAACAGTATTTTAACCACGGATTAAATGAATACGCCTTTCAAGACAATTTCTTAATTTGTCAATGTAGCTTGTAATTACACACAGAAATATAGATTAATATTATTTACCGATGAAATAATTTCACTTGAAAGGTAATTTTTAAACCATGTCATCTCATTCGGTACAATAAAACGGAACAAAATGATTTATTTCTATTTTTTCACGATAAAACACGAGGGTGGATTGAAAAATACTCGGCCTAATACAGATCCATTCAATTCTAAAAATAAGTAGTAGAGTAGTTAATTGTGTGAATTTCGAAACGTGTGCAATAATTTGTTGTGATTTTATAAATTTTTTAATACAGCAATCGGACATACTTTCTGCAAATGGAGTAATCGGGAAGCGTCACTAACATCGTGGCTACTAGGTGGTAGAATTTTGCGTTGTCTCGCCCGGGCCTGGTACCACCACCTTACATATTCCTGCCGCAATAGCGTCAGTGCTTGTCACTGTCGTGTTCCGGTTTGGAGGGTAAGGTAGCCGGTAAACTTATGCATGTGGCATTAGACCTTGCCACAAGATAGCAACGTACCATTAACACCTTTGTTGTCTATAGGCGATGGTTGACTCTATCCATCAGGAGACCCATCTGCTTGTTTACTATCTTATAATATATATTTACTATTTTATAATATATACTTATAATATATACTATCTTATAATATATACACAGTTATGAATGAGGATTGTAAGAGTATGGGCTTACATTTGAATGCGAAGAAAACTAAAGTTTTGGTATTTGAAAGAGAAGCAACCAGAACGGATGTAAGAGTTGTGGTCGATGATGTAGTGCTGGAACAAGTGGATGAGTTTGTATATCTTGGATGTGCTTTTAGCAGGGATGGAAGGTACACCGCTGATGTTGAAAGAAGAGTGTGTGCAGGGAACAGAGTGAATGGAGCGTTAGGGAGATTACTTAATAGCACAATTTTAAGTCAGGGTGCCCGTCTAGCCCTGCATAATCATGTGCTTATCCCAACGCTATTGTATGGAAGTGAGAGTTGGGTATGTCAGAAAGGGCATGAAAGTAGAATCAACGCGGTCGAGATGAGGTCGCTAAGAAAAATATGTGGTGTGACACTCGCGGACCGGGTTCGTAATGTCGAAGTGAGAGAGAGGTTAGGTTTGAAAGAAAGTGTCGGTGTAAAGATGAGAAAGGGCATGCTCCGTTGGTTCGGACATGTAGAAAGAATGGTAGATGAAAGGTTAACAAAACAGATATACAACGCGAATGTGGAAGGATGTAGGTACCGGGGAAGACCAAGACTGACATACCACGATCAGATGATTGAGTACTGTCCGAAGGTGGTGTCAAGAGTCTTCGCAACCGGCGTGTGTGTATGAAGAGAGAAATGAATGTGGAAGAAACGAGACAAGCCTGCAAGGATCGTGATGTATGGCACTCGGTTCTCTCTGCCTACCCCGTAAGGGATCTGGCGTGAAGATATGTATGTATGTATAATATGTACCTATCAAAACATATTCATATACAATAATAATACGTGAAGGAAAAACTTCGTACCCTTTTTAAAGCGATTGTTCAAAATGTAGAGTATGAAATTCGGCACAGTTAAAGCCCATATCACGGAGAGCTGCAAAAACCTAATTTTTTTAAATAATATTCGTTAAAATTATGTGAAACTAGCTGACCCGGCAAATGTTGTTCTGCCTTTTTAATTACTCTTTTTTTTCTATATTTTCTCACCTTTTAAACTTTCCCTGGAATTCAGCAATTAATTCAAAAACCAAAATTAACCAAATTGGTTCAGCCGTTCTCGAGTTTCAGCGAGACTAACGAACAGCAATTGATTTTTATATATATAGATTAATAAAAAGAAACATTACACATACTTTATTTGGCATCACTGCATAGTGATAGTATAAAACAAAGTCGCTTTGTCTGTCTGTCCCTATGTCCCTATGTATGCTTAAATCTTTAAAACTACGCAACGGATTTTGATGCGGTTTTTTTTTAGTAGATAGATTGATTCTTAAGGAAGGTTTTAGTATATAAACCTTTCCGATATTCCCACGGGAACATCAGTTACGCGGGTAAAACCACGGGCAGGTCGCTAGTACATGATAATATGCACACATGTGCACTTTTTCCTTTACTGCTAGTCTTTTGTCAAGCCTAAAAGAGATTTTATTATTTAATCTATGATCGAATTTTGGTCAATGGCGATTGCTAGTTAATACAAATCGCCAAAGACGTAGTGCTCATAAAATTGTAGTTTTTTCGAACTTTAATCACCTATTTTTAAACAAAAATAGTCTGGTAATTTCAAAATAAAGGCGAAGAAACGAAAAAATTGGTTGTCTGTAAAGTAGGTTTACAGACGATAATTTGATGTGATAACGTCTTAAAAACAAAGTCGTGCCTCTATCACTTGTTCCGCGCTTTTGCTTGCACGCTCTGCTCGGGCGGAACGTGAGAACAAGTTATGCTTTTTCGTGCATGCAGCCGGCATTCATCGATTAATAAGATGTTACCACGTCAATTAAAAAATAATCAGTAGTGTTGCGTGATATATACAAAACAACAGACTTCTATCGTTTTTTTATACAAATAATAAACTCGTTTGATGACACAAAAAGTTGTAGACACACTTCGTCGAATCGACACAAGTATAGGAATGGTTAAGATATAAACAAACAATAAATAGGACAGCATAGTATGACCTATTTCGTGGTTATTTCAGTTGAGGCGGCTTCGCAGATCTTTTAGTTTCCATTTGTGTGTACTATAAAACTACTCTTATGATGCCTGAGCAAGTCTTTTCTTATATAAAAACAGAAAAATCTTACATTCGCTTACTATTTGAATAACTACGTGGCAATTCTAAGTTTTCAGCCAAAAAAATAAAAAACCAGGTTATAATATGTATTTATATACTCTTACAAACATATGTACAACAGTTTAATTTACTACTAACAAGTTTTTGTACTAACAATTTGTTGTTAGTACAACAAATTTCGCGTTTTAACGTATTATCGAGGCTATCAAATCGTAAAAAGTTATCAATTTTATGATTACAATGTGTGTGCTGGGGGTATCTGAAAACAAAAAAAACAAAGTCAAAAATATGTTACCTTCTCAGCCCAATTATCATTTAGTTAGGCAGATACAGTTACTAATAACCTGTAACCACAGTATATTGAAGATTAACAGTAGTCAATCTACATACATGTGATATTCGAGCAACGCATACATAGACACCTCTCACGGACGCGATATATCTTGGAATGGTTCGGGACAGTTTGTTAGCACCAGTCCGAGACATCGCATCTCGAATATTACTTGTATGTAACATTGACTTCTGTTAGTTTCTAAGTATTCTGTGCTGTAACTGACTACTGCTAAATACCCTGAGGATGCTTGTGACACCGGTTGGGAATCCATACTATCCATATCCATACTAATATTATAAATGCGAAAGTCTGTCTGTCTGTCTGTCTGTCTGTCTGTCTGTCTGTTACGATTTCATGGCTAAACCGCTAGACCGATTATCATGAAATTTGGCATATATATAGTTGAAGATCCGGGGTCAAACATAGACTAAATTTTTTTTTTCAAAAATCAGTCCCTAGAGGGCTGAAATAGGGGATGAAATTTTTATAAAAAGCTATTTGGACGACTTATTAATATACTCGCAGGCGAAGCTGCACGGGTCAGCTAGTTAATTATAATTGCCTTATTATGACACAGTAAAAGTGTATTAATTAATATTGTATTAAAATGGAGTTTCACCAAGTGCCGACGGTGAAAAGTGTAGAGTACATCTAAACAAATTCCGTTCTCTCTCCCTTTAGGAGAAGTATTATTTTAAATTTTACCTTTTTTTACTTTTTCCTTCTCTTATCTTATTGATATTTGATTTTTTTTTGTATTTTTTTATTTGGATTCCTTACCTACCCCCCAATTACCCCCACCCGTAAAAATATTCACTACAATTCATTTATACGACAGAAAAAGTTTTGCCAAATTAACTAGTATTATTATATAATGTTATTACATTACATTACGCACTTTTTTATATCATAATATAGCAAACAAGCAGATGGGTCTCCTGATGGAAAGAGTCAACCATCGCCTATAGACACCAAAGGTGTTAATGGTGCGTTGCTATCTTGTGGCGAGGTCTAATGCCACATGCGTAAGTTTACTGGCTACCTTACCCTCCACACCGGAACACGAAAGTGACAAGCACTGATGCTATTGCGGCAGGAATATGTAAAGCGGTGGTACCAGACCCGGGCGAGACAATGCAGGACTCTACTACCTAGTAGCCACGATGTTAGTCCATGGTCGCCGTTTACGGCATGCTTGGCAGAACGGCAGTTGGTCTATTTTTCAAAGGAGTCCGAAACCAACATGGGGAAAAACTACCATGCATTTGACAAACACACGTACATACTATTTTGTTTATGGCTAAAGTCTGTTCAATAGCCTGTAAAGTTTTAATGCCAAAAGCTTTGCTTATTTCGTTTCAAAGAAAATATTTGATGTTCACGTGAATAATGTTCTGAAGTCGACACTTCGCTTGCAAATCTAGAATTTTTGAAGATGCACTTTAAAGATTTCTCCTTTCACGGACAGTCGTTATCCTAACTAATAGGCTGCGATGTCGCATTCAAATATCAAGATTTGAATACGTCTGAGATTGGAATAAGTTTTTAAATTTAAAAGTTTATTTCCCTATAAAAATTTTATTAGACATCTCTTTTAAGTGGAAATATTTTCTAGTTTAAATAAAAATTCATTTTTAAAATTGTATAAAAATGTATTTTCCTCAAACTTTGACTAATGAGGATATGAAGTTAGGAAATCTTGTTGCACAATCATTAACATCTTTGGTGTCTATAGGCGATGGTTGACTCTTTCCATCAGGAGAACCATCTCCTTGTTTGCTACCTTATGACATAAAATAAATAAAATACAATCACAAATACTTGCATATAAAAATACTAGCTGACCCGCGCAGCTTTTCATACAAATTTCATCCCTTATTTCGACCCTTTAAAGGTTGATTTTTGAAAAAAAAAGTTAACTTATGTTTGATCCCGGCTCTTCATCTACTTCCATGCCAAATTTCAGGAAAATCGGTCCAGCGGTTTATCCGTGAAAGCCTAACAGACAGATAGACTTTCGCATTTATAATATTAGTATGGATTTATACATCGTTGAAATATTTTATTATTTCAACGTTCTATATTTTTTACGACCAGAAAAACGCTATTTCCACGAGAAAGACATCGCTGAGAAATCTCATTTCTATTTTCAATACGTATTACAATGTGTGCATAATATAACTTATATAATTTATATAAAAAACTTCTAGATAACTTATATATAACAAAATTTGCTGCTGGGCTTCCGGTGTTTGATAATAGAGCTGAAAATAGTCCGTGAGAAATTCTAAGATAAAATAGAAAAACCCATCGAGTGTGGGCTAATTTGGCTATTTTGGTTTTTATTTAATTATTTAAGTTTTGGATGTTGTCTAGTAGTGATGATGGAACTGGAAGGTAGCCATCAGAGCTTGGACTTATTTAGTTGGCTTTTGTTGTTAGAAGGCTTGCAGGGTTTGATAATAGATGTTGTTTTGTTTTTAGTTTAAACTTGTAATTGCCCGGATGATGCTTATATAAGCGAAACCGGTCGGATAATATATATAAAAGTTTATTGTGAAACAGTACAAGTGTTATCGATATAAAATATTGTATGAATATGAAGTTTCACCAAGTGCCGAAGATAAAGAGTGTTGAATATATTTGATAATAGATTTTGAAGGTGGCTATGGAACTCCTAAACTAAACAAAAAATTCCCACCGAGCGTGGTCTCATTTGTTATATTTGTACAAATACAAAATACTTAATCAGAATTATTTCTAAGGTTACATGATGGAGCTGAAAGGAGGCTTTGCAATAAAACAACTTAAGTTTATTGATTAAGGAACCATGGTAACCTTAACCTGATGCTGCAGGATCCTCTTTCGAAGATCATCAGCATTTTTCACGTTTTGCTCTTAAAATTACGCATATGAAGCAGGATGGTTGTCGGATCGTAAAAAAATGTGTCGGGGGTTTTTTAATTTTTAATTTAAAATATGTTTATTACTGCTACATAAAAATGTAGCTTGCTCCTTAAGAACGTACATAATAATATCGATTATTATTCTAAGTAAGAACATTGGACATAACGTTTACACAAAATATATAACAAAGGTAAGTATTTATGGGTTTAACTCAGTAAAATTAGCCGGGCTTAGCAAAAGTTAGATTTTAAAATTTTTCGTTTTTAAAAAATTTTTCGGAAAACAATCCTTGTTCTAATAATAACGAATACAACAGTATTTATACGAACAGTCAAACTTTGGAACAGCATACCTCACACAGTTGTTAGGGTTCCGAAGTAAACTAGGAACCCTTATAGTTCCGCCATGTCCGTCCGTCCGTCCGTCCGTCTGTCCGCTCGATTGCTTAGAGATCCTAATTACTAGAAAGCTGTAATTTGGCATGAATAGAACACATTAATCTCGTTAACACAGTGTTAATATAACATCATGAAAAATATTTTTTTGCAGGGTAGCTCCCCTACATGTGAATTGGGGATGTTAATTTTTTTTCACGCACTCCATTGTGTGCGGTATCGTTAAATAGGTTTTTAAAAATATTATAGGTTTACCAAGACAAGTTTTCGATTAAGGGACTCGTTTGTAAAATGTTAAGCTTTTAATTGTTGATTTTTTTAGAGTCAAGTCCCCCCCCCCTTCATCTACAGGCTAAACGGTTAGTTTTGGGGCTGGGAAAATAATCATGGTAGTAGTAAATATAATGAAGTTAAAAGGAAAACTATTACGACTTAGAAGACTTTACAAGTTTTTTAGTAATAGTCGACTAAATTATAAAATGTCCTTAAAGCAGTTTTTATAGGCGGTGAACCTGTGGCGCAGATATATATTTGGTATTGACGTTGAATTATAGCTAAAGTTTTCATATTATAAAACCATAATAGCCCTCTTCTTAGTCCGCGTTATTGGGATGGGCAACTTTGGAATTCTGCATTGCGCGTGGTCCGACATGCACTTTACCAATTTATTACGAGTAGCTTTGATATTGTTATTTTTAAGACGACGATTAATAGCTTCATTAGAAGCCAACATTGCACTGGCAACTAACCCTTTGAATTGTAAATGTCATGGGTATTTGATGACTGCTTACCATCAATGACTGACTATGCAAGTCACTACCATCGTAGCTACTAGATTGGAGCGTTACGCATTTTCTCGCCGCCGCCGCCGCCGGGTCTAGTATATATTCTTGACACAAGTGTCAATGCTTGTCACTGTCGTGTTCCAGCTTAGAGAGTAAATTACCCAGTAAAGTAATGTATGGAAGTATTAAGATCCCACCACAAAAATAGTAACGTACCATTAACATCTTTGTTGTTTATAGGCGATGGTTGTTTCTTTCAATCAGGATAGCCATTTGCTTGTTTGCTATCTTATGTATGATACAAGAAAAAACTACAAAAAATTTTACTGTTTTTTTTTAAAAAAAAAAAACAACACTAGAGTTTTAGAATAAATCGAATTACACAAAATTAGAGTAAAAAAATCGTCAAAAAATCTAAAATTTGCCATACAAATTTCCAACGTCTTTCATCTCAATTTGTAATTGAAATCTATGGTTTTGATTTTCGGTAGATCGTTCTTTACACATTATATAAGGTTTAAATCATTACTTTAAATATGGCCCTTTGAGCTCTACCTCTAAAAGTTCTTATGCTTATTTACAAAAATGTTTATATTTTACTCCAATTTTACCGAGAAAAGTTTATGAAAGTGTCGCATTTTTATTGAGGAAACACTTGGTCTTACTATATCCATAAAGCTTTTATGTTTCTCTCACAATACGGTATTACCATGGAGAAGCCATTTGGATATGTCCGTAGATTAAATAGTATCCCAAGTTTTACTGGTGCTTTTGTAGGTGGATAAAGGTTATCAAAAACAAATTTTACTCCTTTGGAGAAAACTGTTGTGTGAATACAGACAAATTTTTACTTTACTACTTAAGTATTTTTTCTTATGATCTTTGATATAAACTTTTCTTACATTAAAGGTCGTAAGAAAAAATTAGAAAGATATTAGAAATAGCTTTGATAATATAGGGACCGATCTTAAAATATCCTTTCTTAAAAAATAGTTTTCTAGCTACCTGCCACCATAGCATCGGTGCTTTTCGTGCCATGTGTATGTTTAGAGTACCCAAAATCCGGTTTGGTGTTCAGATTTGTAGCAAGGAATCCTTACCAGATTTCTTACCTACACTCCATACCGAACATTATTCATGTGGCATTTCAATCCCACCAAACGGATAACAACGCATCATTAACATCTTTTGTGCCTATAGGCGATGGCTTAGGAGATCCATCTGCTTGTTTGCTATCCTATGACACAAATACGTTTATAAATAATAGTGTTATGATGTAGCATAAATTTCCAAAATCGGATTGGAAATTGGGACATGAACGATCTCGAGTTAGCAAAAATATTCTTTAGATTTTTCCGGGCTTATACATAATTACTAGTAGTAACCGAGTACTACAAAGCATGGTGGTCATGCGGAAATACCCTCTAATGAGAATTTTTCAACATGCTATCGCAAAAAACAGGCAATATTATCAAGTCAAAAATGCTGCAATCGATCTCTCCAACAGACATTTTTTATATCATAGATCTCCTGATGGAAAGAGGTAACCATCACCTATATAGACTCTAAAGATATTGACGATGCATTGCTATCCGGTGGCGTAATGGTAATACCGCATGCATAAGTTTGCCGGTTAATTTATCCTTCAAAACGGATATAAAAGTGACGAGCATTGACATTATTCCGGCAGAAATCGTTAAGGTGGTGCTACCGAACCCGGGCGAGACGTTCCGAAATTCTACCACCTTATAGTCAAGATGGTAATGACAAGTTTGATTAATTGTTTGCTTTTTACAAACTGCCTAGCAGAATGGCAGATGATATTTTCCAGAAAGTGGACTCGGACTAACACAAAGTGAAAACATAATAATCGTTATAAACCAGAACGTATGTTCTGCCCAGCTAATTTAATGACGTCAGGTTCATTCTTTTTTCATCATAGGATAAAAAACAAGCAGATAGGTAGCGCGATGGATGGAAGAATGATTTATTATAATATTCTATTATTAATATAAATAAACAATGTAAAAAAATGTAAAAAAGTAAAATAGTCTATCATTAGCTGGAACATCAATGAGATAACAGCATTAATTATATTAGTGCTACATTCTTTGAGACTATTACCTGTTAGAATTATTTATTATATTTTCAATATACTTATCGTCGTCCAAATATCATCACTCCACTTAAAATACAGATATTAAATAATTTTAACAGGTCACTTCTCTACAATGAGTATAAAAATAGTAATTATCTTCTCTTCAAACGAAACACTTCGTATAATTATTATAGAACTTTACGTACAGGTAAGTTTGGTTAATCATTCAATGTGTGTTGAAATAAAGCTGTGTGTTTTATTTGTTTAACCCATGTTCCGTGCTCCTTTGAAGAATTGACCAACTGCCGTTCTGCCAGGCAGGTCGTAAAAGGCAACCAACCGATTGGCTATACTTGTCACGACCATCGTGACTACTACGTGGTAAAGATCCGTAACGACTTGCCCGGGTATTTGGTACCACCTTATTTCTGTCACAACAGCGTCAGTGCTTATCATTGATCTGTTCTGGTTTGGTGGGTATGGTAGACGGTAGAATTATACAGGTGGCATTGGCATCCCACCACGTGGATAGCAACGCAGTATTAAAATCTTTGATGATTTCATTTTTCATCAGGAGAGCCATCTGTTTGTTTGTTATTAATGATATAAAAAATAGCAGATATGAAAGTTTAGTCTCTTAGGAAGAAATTGGTGACATAAAGATGACAAAACAAAAATAAAGTTTGGAAGATCAAAACATGCTTGCTTCATAACGCTCGTCTAATTTAAGTAATAATTATTAAAGGATATTAAATTAGATAGTAAATTTCAATAGAAAATAATAACGAAAATTGCACTGATACGTATTTATAACATAATCGTGATCATCCTCACATACAAATAAATAAATAATAAATAATATTCACGGGACAAATCACACTTACTGATCTAACCCCAAAGTAAGCAAATTATTTACTTGTGTTATGGGTGTTAGTCAACGATACTAATACATAGAAATACATATATAAATACTAGAATATATTTAATAAACACTCAAACCCGGTAATACAAACATTTATGCTCATCACACAAATGCTTGTCCCCGTCGGGAATCGAACCCGAGCCCCGTCGATTGCGTAGTCAGGGTCGCTAACCACTCGATCAACGAGGTGGTTAATGTCCGGATCGGTGCAGATATCGGGATGTCCATAAAAAAATTAAATTCTTTTTTATATACAACTAGCTGTGTCCGTGACTTCGTCCGCATCGAAAAATTTCTAAAATAAAAGTAGGCTAAGCTACTCCCTATTACATTAGGTATCTGCTAGTGATTTTATTTATTTGTATAGATGTTTAGATAAAATATATACTTGACAAATATTTTTTTAAAGTTTTAAGTGTTTATAAAAGGTTTATTCTTTATATTTGTTTATTTATATTATTGTATTAGTGAATTATTAATACAAACATACAGTTTTAATCCAGGAAAATGCTTGATAATGACTTGTTGACATTAGAGCACTACCTCAACGCTCGGCTTATGAACGTGCAATTATCTATATCTATACATATAATAAAATCGTAGGAAAGTCAAAACTGTACATTGAATATTTTTTTTAAAGAATACTTGGGGCGTGATCTACAATCGATATCGAAGCCAAAAATATAGTTTTTAAAATTTTTGTCTGTTTGTCTGTTTATCTGTTTGTCTGTATGTATGTCCGGGGTAAACTCAAAAAGTACTGCATGGATTTACTTCAAATTTTGCATGAATCTTACAATTAGGTCGGGTCAACATATAGGCTACATATTATCACGCTATCACCTACAGGGGAGGTGCTGTGCGGAGTAAACGAAGTCCGCGCGGACGAAGTCGTGGGTAACAGCTAGTGATGTTTCTTAACGCAGGAAACGAAGCTAACAATTGCATAAAAAATCATCACACGTAATCAATAGAAATAAATAACGCAAAATGTACCCGGAGATAATAAACTTGAAACAACACACAGATACAATCGAGTCGAATAGTCGATACGATTGTAAATGTTACATTCAGATACGTTTTACAGCTGCAGTCACTTTCAATTTTCTTCGCTTTATAGCTTTCCCTGGGCGTGACAGGCATTAACTCGAGCAAACGCTCCTCGTCTTCATTCTGAGGTTTGAGGCTACATTTAGGGAGATGTTGGATCACTATAAAATGTGAACAGTGAAATTCTACGCACAAAAATTAAGTGAAAATCTTTGCAAAAAAGGTGTGTCTTTGTTTATATATTATTGTAATGTATAAGGGTGATTCTTCAAAAATGTGTTCTCCGTGTAATTTCCATGTAATTTTTGTAATCGCTTAATTAAAGTAAATTGCACAAATATTTTTAAGTTTATGTAAGTTTCAAGAACATATAAAAATTCGACACGCAGTGGATCTACACTTTTCCTAAAAAAAATATTGAATATTTGCGGATCATGGAAATTACATTAGAGACCACGGAAATGACCCAGCAGGTAAAATTTTCCTAAATACCGTATCAGATATGAAAATAAGAATAGATAAGTGATTTGGGGAACTGTATGGCTGTAATATACCTATATTAAAACGGTAGTAGGCAAATTTTTTTCGGCAACTCTTTTTTTCTGAATTTCTCCTCTCCGATGAACTTACATACAGCAAAGCAAATAAGCGATAAAGTGCGTATGCTACACATTTCCTATTACCTTTTGATTTTCTAAGCCATGCAATTGAAAGTGTGTGAAAAACTTAGTGTTCGCATTTTTATAAAAATCATTATAATTGTAGCGACGATGTAATCATATTGGTACATAAGTAAGTAGTCGAGTAACGAAAAATTGCAGGATTAGCGAAAAATATGAATGTATGCTCAACTGAACAGTTACCCACCCTAGCGTAGGCGTTTTACACTTTACGTTGAATACTTTCCTTAAGATCAAAACATTAATAGTAGACTCATTTTTGCTACTTTAAGCATGATAATTAGATGCTTTAAATGATATTAAGCTTCGGTTTAACAAATTTAAATAAAAAGGCAGATCAAACTGAACGTTGACTTTCTGGTTAACTTTGAATTGACTTTCTGGTTCACCGTGATTTACTGATTTGCCAGTTGCCGAGGTAAGTGGTGATCCTAATCGCCGCATTTACCGATATATTAATGATTATCGACTATTCCTATTGATGATTGGGATCAACATTTTTACGTGCTCATCCGAGGCACGGGAGTAGTAATATACCACTCCTCCAGACTCTGAGCAGCTACTGAGGTTTAAGATTTTCGAGGAAACATCGAAAAAATGTGAATAACACCTTTGCCTGATCTTGGGATCGAACCTAGGACTGTGAGGCAGTCTAAATGATAAGCTTTGGTTTAACAGATTAAAATAAAAAAAATAACTGACAAACAATATTTATCACTTAATCTGTTGATTGCATGAATTACAGTATAAACATTGAATATTTCATTTTAATCACTGCAAACAAAATGAAATAAATTGATTTTCATGGGTTGTATGTAACTTCCATGGTGTTTTATACAATCAATCAATCAATCAATCAATCAATCATAATTTATTGCATCAAATTACATAGCATAACAAAATACATAGAAATTACACCATGGAAATCACCAAAAAACATATATTTGGAAATTTCTCGCCATTGGAAAGATATAGGCTACTAGTTTATTATTGGCTATCTACATTTGGGAGTTAGGTATAAGACCACAACACCCGTTTACTAAAAATATTACGATTACATTCCAAAAATGTGACATGGAAATTCTTAAAAATTGAGAACCAAAAATTGTAAAATTTAAGAACTTACTCTTGCACCGAAATGGAGGGATTTAGGGCCACGAATACCTGACCTATAAGCTGCAGCATGAAAGCAAAATCAGAAAAACCAATTCCGATACCTCTAGACCTCGTCAGTTCAGAGACCCGTCGCAATAAGCGAAGCTAAAATTTTGCCAAGTGTGTGACTTACACTCATAAAAAAAACTTTGCAATTGGATTAAAAATTTGGTCAGGATATAAAATGATTTATATTTTTAAATTTTGTGTATAAATCTTATTAAAAGCGTTAGTGAATTAAAAAATATCTGCGATTGATCAGAACACGGCACGCGTGTTACGCGTGTAAAACGTGCAAAATTAACCGGAGTTGAGGTGTTGAGGGTAAATAACTATTATATACATGGTTATTACATAACGAAATCTATATGACACGATGCATATAGAATGTATAAACATGTCATAGTAGATTTATGCAAACATTATTTGTTTATAAACGAGAAAAGAATCTGTTACGCTCAAAAATTGTACTCCTAAGAATGACCCATAACGATAAAGTATCATCACGCCAGTTCTCTTGCACGGTAGGTAGAGCTAACTCGTGTTTAGATTAATCAAAATTCTTATTTTTGAACATTTGATTTAATTTTTATTTTTAATTTAAAAACTGCGTCAAATGCTAAAAAATTTTAGCAACTGACGCAGTTTTTAAGCGCTTAAATATTGTAAAAGGTATCATAAAATTGTGAACTTGATTGGTTAAAAAAGTTATTCAAAATTTTCGTCAACGAAAGCTCTCGAATTAGGAGCATTTAATGCGGCTTTTTAGGAAAAAGTGCTGATTAAATTTTGTACTTAATCTGGGCAATAATTTAGAAATTATTTTAATAAGCATTGTTTCACTAGAACATTTTTGTGGCTTTTCAAAATTTCTCAAAAATTGGTTTAGATTTTCCAAAGTCTAATTTTGAATAAGCCTAATCGAATGCCACCAACCGCGTTTCCATCGGTCAAGCCGTTCGATGTCATGGGAGGCTTACATACACACATACATATGGCCATACTAACGTAAATATGAAATTAGTCGTAGTAGTCGTAGTAAGGTTCTTAGGACCTTAAAACGTGGAGGAGATCTGATGAAAATTCGATTTTCAAAAATCGGGGAAAAATCAGTAACTTCCTTTTACTATAACGTAGCAGAAAGTTGAAAAGTTTTGCAAGAAACCATAGACCACATGAATACTAATAGACACGTCATTTGGAAAAACACGTGTCGCCGTGCACATGAGCAAATGCTCCTATTACTGTCAAAAATGTCATAAATTTGTAGGTTATAATAATGTAACAATATAAATTGTGAAAAAATAGAAATAAACCATGTTATACTGTTTTATCTTACCGAATGAGATGACAAGGTTTAAAAATTACCCTTGGAGTGATTTAATTTCATCGGTAAGTACTATAACTGTTTATTTCTGTGTGTAAATGCAAGTTACGCTAATGACATAAGAAATCGCCTATAAAAGGCGTATCGATTTAATCTGTGGTAATTCCCGAATGTGTATAATAAAAGCGGGACTTATACGCTGGTTTACAAACTATTGAAATAAAGTAACGTGTAATTTTCTTTTTATTTTGAAAATCATTGAAAGAGCGTTTAAGTATCTTCACACCCGTATCCTCGAAGAGGTAGGCAGATTTACAACAAGTGCACCCACAATTCACCGAAAATATGACTGACAAATTAAGAAATTGTCTTGAAAGGCTTATTTATTTAATCCATGTAACAAACGAATGAAGTAACATTTCATCATGCCAGCTAATAAACTTATGTGTTGTATACATCTATCTTATAACTTCAAATACTCATAGGTACATATTTCAATTCATTTGTAATAAGACATACTTACATATATACTTACATAGATACATACATACGTCTACACATACCTACGTACGTACGTACATGCATACATACACATATATTACGTCGACTAAATGGCAGTCAGACATCGGTTGATAAATGTGTTTTAATAACTGCAATTAAACTGGGTTTTACATTAAGATTATATACTAGAGATTCACGTGTATGCTGCGTGATAAAATGTGATAACGATGGCGCGATAAGTGTCAGCATGTTCTATCGTTACACGTTACAACACACATACAAACAAGCTTATATAAGTATACGTAACCCTATAATATATCAAAAACATAGTCCATTCGCATACATTCTACGTTTTTTTTATATCATAAGATAGCAAACAAGCAGATGGGTCTCCTGATGGAAAGTGTCAACCATCGCCTATAAAGGATGTCTATGAGTATTTGTAACATCATGGCAAAATTTCTAAATACATGTATATACTTAGTAAGTACTTTTATAAGATAGGGTATTCATGTCCGTGAATTAGATCCATTCATAAAAAATGTCTGTATCTCTTTATAGAAAATTACCATTTTCACAAAGAAAAAAATAATAGCGACGCATGCCGGATTTAAATCACTGCATTTAACGTAGGCTAATGGAAAGTGGGCGCGCTTAAACATTTTTTCGCTCAATTGAAAAAAATATTTCAAAGGACATAAATTTTTGTGAGCAACAACGCGAGCGAAATATTTCCCTTTGTTCCCCTAGAGATTAATGCAATATTTTCATACACAGACAATTGTTAGTTCATGTTTTTTATTATGAGAGGGCTTTTAATTTTTGCGTTAAAGATATAACTTGTAATACCTTACCATTTTTATGATTTAAGAGTGTTTTCAACCGAAGAAAAACGGATGTTATAAGCTTGACATGTATGTATGAATATATATATATATATATATATATATATATATATATATACAACCATATTAGTTAAAATAAGATAATATTTAAGAATAATGATCTATTTGCCGTCCAAGCACGTATACTAAATTTCGTAAATATATGTAATTACTACGTATGTTTGTTTATAAATTTCTTGGGATGACTACAGAATAAAACGAAATGATTCTTTTCGATTTAAATCAGATATATTCTATCTTAGGGAATAGTCAAAAATTTCATCAAAATTGGCTCAGTAGTTGGTGAGGTTGATTTTTGAAAAATACATAGCTTTTGTTTGACCTCAGATCTTCAACTATATTCATGTGAATTTTCATTAAAATTGGCTTAGCAGTCGAGCTATGAAATCGAAACAGACAGACTTTCACATTTTTAATGTGTACTACGGATATAAAAGTTTTGCTAATTATTCGGGTGTTCATTTGTTTGTTGCTTAATCACAAAAATGTGTAAAGCTGACGAAATTGGGCACACAGATTTTATGTAGCTGTAATATATTATTCCAGGACTGGAATATGTTAGGATGCTTATTATACCCAAATACATTGTTGCCTCAGTATTTTAACGACGTAATTCAATAACAAGTGATGGAGTGTAGCTTCCAATAGTGAATTTTTTGTAAAACAATATAATTCGACTAAATTTCGTCACCTGCACAATACAATTAGTTTTTCTTACTTATATACAGAGAAAATATTTGTAAATATGTTTATTTAAAAAACGCATTTTTGATATGCCCGACCCGGAAATCGAACCTGGGACCTCATGTGGTCAACGCCAACGCTGGACCACTATACCACAGAGGCGATCTTATTTTTACTACGGCATTATTTTATTATTATTCGGTAATATTTTATTATTTTAATCTGACAAAATAATTCAATTCATGGAACAAACTAGGGCAAACATTCATCGTAGCTCACCTGTCGTAGCCGCTACTGTTTCCGTAGAAATTGTTCATTCTACGGCTCTACGTCATAGCTACGAACATTATTTCCTGTTAGCTGCCTCTGGAAGCTCCATTTTCTGAACTAGTGAACTAAAAATACCTTGTGTATGTGTGTCACAATGTATTTAATGCACGGGCTGACATTTTTCCCCAGAAATGTTTATAAGGATTTTTAACTAAATACGCAACGCAATAGGTTTTATTTTTTTAACACTCTATAGTTGATAATTGTTATCAATTGTGTGAAAAAGGTGATTATAAAGGTGTTAGAAAAAAAAGAAGATTAAGGGATAAAAAAAGAAGATTGTAAAAGAGTTTGTGAGCGTAGGTGAAGTTAAAGCGTGTAGAGTTAGGAACTTAGCTTTATGTAAGCTTTCTTAATTTTTGGCAATGGTAAATTATATATGGACGTCTTGGCAACATTGTACATGAAAATGTTTTTGCCGAGATTTCACTTCTTGTGGCAATTTCAAATCATAAATGGATATATATATATATATATATATATATATATATATATATATATATATATATATATATATATATATATAAAACATACAATTTTTCACTCGTGTTATTATTATTATATCAATTCAAGTATATTTTTTTATATCATAAGATACATGCCAAACTGCTGCAAACAAGCAGATGGGTCTCCTGATGGAATGAGTCAACCATCGCCTATAGAAACCAAACATGTTAATGGTGCGTTGCTATCTTGTGGCGAGGTCAAACGCCACATGCATAAGTTTACGGCTACCTTACCCTCAAAACCGGAACATGACAGTGACAAGCATTGACGCTATTTAATTTATCAATAATTTATATATTAACACATAATATAAATTTTGAGTCTCTCGCAGTCTAGATACTAGTAAGTTGTTAAATTACACCGGCCTGACGACATTTTACTTTTCATCATATCCAATCATATCTTACAGATTCCGAATCTAAGTATTAATGAACCCGACTTACACAAAGATAAATATTTCAAGTTACGAAACTATGCCAATAAACCGTCTTTATTTGGTAAACTTTCAGTGGTTATATTGTATTGCATTACTTGCAATTGATTTCGTTTCAAAATAATCCAAGTTGACAATCTAAATAACTACAGCAATGATACTGGCATTTTTAAAATCAAAAGCTGATTTTCTCCTTTTATATCTTCTTTTTTTATTGAATTTGCAGGCGTACGAGCGAGTGGGCCTCCTGATGGAAAGCGATCACCACTGCCTATGGACTTTTACAACAACAGGGGTACAACATAAGCGATGCCGGCTTTTAAAGAATTTGTTGATCCTCCTCTTAAAAATCTTCTTAGAGTATTGCTACAATTTTGCAGTGAGAGAAAGCAGATAATTAAAAGCAGAAAAAAAATTGTATCCGTAGATAGCAAACAAGCAGATGGCTCTCCTGGTGGAAAAAGAAACCGTCGCCTATATCACACCAACAATGTTAGTATTGCAATGTAATATTAACATCTTTAGTTTCTATAGGTATCTATAGGAAAAAACGGATAACAATAGCTATCCGTGTGAGTATGGATGGCAATGCCACGTGAATAGGTTAACCGACTGCCTTATATTCCAAACCGAAACACGACAATGACGATCATATACGCTATTGCGGCAGGAATAGGTACGCAATTGTTACCAAAATCCCAGACGAGTCAGTGCAGATCTCTACTACCGAGTAGTCACAATAATAGTGACACATATTGACAATCTTTCGCCTTTTACAAACTGCCTGGTAGAATAACAGATGATCTATTCTCCAAAGGGGCTCCAAGCCAACACAAGATAAAAATAAAATAGCGTCAGTAGGTTATAGTCACTGTCGCGTCCCCATTCCGTAGGGTAGCTGGTATACTTATAAATATGGCGTCATTACACGGACGGCAATTCACTATTTATATGTTTAACGTCTATAGAAAATATGTATCTCCATCCATTAGGAGAGCTCTGTGCTTATTTTTATGCTACGTTATAAAAAATAAAAGAAAGATCTTCCTTTAAATTATTATACAAACTAGCGACCTGCACGCGGTTTCACCCGCGTAGCTTTTGTTCCTGTGGGAATTTTGGAAAGATTTGTATATTAAAACCTTCCTCGAGAATCAATCTATCTATTAAAAAAACCGCATCAAAATCCATTGCGTAGTTTTAAAAATTTAAGCATACATAGGGACATAGGGAAATAGGGACAGACAGAGAAGGCGACTTTGTTTTATACTATGTAGTAATAAGATTGTTAACATCTGTAACTCCCAAACAAAGGTGAAGGCAAGTAAAATGAATAAGTTATTATCAATCAAAACTTCCTCGGAAACGGCTCGCGATATCGAAATAATTAAATAGCACGATTCTCATTTATATTATCAGTACCGTTCTAAACGTAGTAATATTTTTAGGTCTGCTTGCAACAAGCTATTTAAATGGTAAAAAAGAACATACTACGAGTATATAATATTAGTATGTAATAAATATTAATAATAATATATTAATACAACACAAACAAAACAATAATAAAATAAAATGTGACTTTCTCTTATATAATTACCTTAATAAAATATAATGATATGTGAATTAGCAAATTTTAAATAACAATAATATATAATGTCTCATTTTATATAACATTTAATTAAATAAGTTATAAGTTTATAATAGTTTTGCACACCGGCACTACCGGGTGACTATGGCGGGCTAGAAATAATGTTGTAACACCTATTGTATAACCCATTTTCATGCAAATATTCTATTCTATTCTATTCTATTCTATTCTATTCTATTCTATTCTATTCTATTCTATTCTATTCTATTCTATTCTATTCTATTCTATTCTATTCTATTCTATTCTATTCTATTCTATTCTATTCTATTCTATTCTATTCTATTCTATTCTATTCTATTCTATTCTATTCTATTCTATTCTATTCTATTCTATTCTATCATGTAATACCGAACACAAAATTTTACCATTTAGGGTTTATATTGAAGATTGCACAATGATTGAACGTAAGTTTGAGCGGGTTTAAATTTTATTGCGCAATATTTTTTTCTTGCACTATGAAGGCTTAATATTGCACAATATTTTTCACTTCAGACTTTGGAGCGGTCGCGTTCGGTCAGTCACGGTGTTTTATGTGTGGTCGTGTCGTAAATTTAAGCAAAATGGCGAGCAAGAATGCTATAAAAGGTAAAGAACGGGAGTTTTTACTTGAATGTATAGAATTGTATAGAGATTTATTTAACAAAATCACCAGCATGATTGCCGCCGAAACTTCGTCATCAGACATATTGCTGGCTCGAAAATATTGAGCAAAATGGTTTGTCAATTTTATTGAGTGAATTTATTGAACGTTTAGAATCTAAGGGGTATTCAATATTATTGCATAATAAAAGTATTGCACAATATTATTGTAGGTTTATGGGTCGCCTAAGGTATACGTCATTGATTTCAATTTTTAATTGATATTTTGTGTGAGTTTAATAAGCCAGCTTGGAAGCACATATTTCACACGACGCCATTTTATGATTTCACTTTCATAAAGTAATTCGTCTTTCAAATATCTATTTTCGGAGTATAGTTTTAGTTTTACAGTGAAGTGTATGTGTTTGTGACTTTTGATATTTGATTAGTTCATTGAGAAAAAAACCAATATGATTGATGATGATAATTGCATGCAAAAGGATGTATGAGTGTAGGCGACGCCATATAAGGGGGGGTATTCTATATTATTGCACAATAAAAGTATTGCGCAATGTTATTGTAAGTCTACGGGGCGCCTAACGCTTAACCACTAAAGCGTGAATGAATTGTATCGTCGCTGGTTTGTACCACTAAAAAGTTTAGCGATTGTACAAGCGCGCCAAGTGCTGCCAAGATTACAGTCATAGAGGCGAAGTAACTACTGTGAAGGTTGATGAGGTTACCCAAGGATGGAAAACGAAGATTTTCCCTGCCAAAGGAAACCAAACCCATCTAAGAAGCGTTGGCATTGTATTATATAATATAGATTTAAAACATTAATAATTGCTATGCTGCGATTTACGATTTGCTTGAATTTTATGTATTTAATATGTTGTAGCATTGAATGTTACTTGACTGCTACAGAATATAAAATAACAAATACACAATATATATATATATATATATATATATATATATATATATATATATATATATATATATATATATATACCACCAACCGGACACTTTCCAATCTCGGGCAACGTTGGTTTTATCAGAAAATTAAAAAAACACATTATTGAATTGCTCGACCCAGGAATCGAACCCGAGATCTCATGTGGTCAACTCTGACACTGGACCACTAGACCAAAGAGCGTTTCAGAAAACAAATAAACAATCATTTCGGTAAATAGCTTATACGTAATTTTATAGATTCAAGCGTTGTTTTATGAGAAATCCCCAAATCAAAGATGTTTTCTTTGATTTGGGGATTCAATTTACAAACTTCCATCGACTCCTACGTGTGACCTTTACAATGCCACTTTAAGGAAAATAAGAAAACAACGTAAGGAATAGCTGGTTCCTTTGCGAGATCGGTAGAGTAAACTTTTTAGACTGTCGGTTCACCACTGTTTTTGGTTGGCAAGAAAAATGATGAGATCGCCTTTATACCCCCGTGTTGGTCCGGGCTCCTTTGAAGAACAGACCAACTGCCGTTCTGTTAGACTTGTCGTAAAAGGCGCCTATTGGCTATACGTGTGACTACCATCGTGACTACTAGGTGGTAAAGTACTGCAACGTCTCGCCCGGGTATTTGGTACTACCGCCTTATCTATTCCTGCCGCAATAGCGTCAATGCTTGTCATTGTCGTATTTCGGTTTGGAAGGTAATGTAGCGGGTAAACTTATGGATGTGACAATACCATCCTGCCACGAGGATAGCAACTCACCATTAATATCTTTGGATTCTATACGCGTTGGTTTCTCATTCCCTCAAGAGAGCCATCAGCTTGTTTGCTATCTAATTACGAGTATATAAAAACAACACCATTCACTAGACTCCCAGGTGCTATTAAGATTTTGGATTCTTGAGAATAACCTCGAAAAAACTTCAATAACACTTTTGCCCGACTCGGGGATCGAACGCGGGACGTCATGATTTAAGCCGTATACGTTAATCATTATAACAATTAGGCAAATAAATTTATAAATTTCGATACACTAAAAATACTTATATGAGACTACTTTGATATCTTCAAGTTCCGACCATTATTCTTAGGCTTGATAAAATGGAACAGCCCCGTAATTATTACATGTATAATTTTTCAAATTCAAAATTATAGTTTTTAAATTAATTTCGAATGCCTCTTAATCTAATGAATTACTTAACTGAATCAGCGCATGCGGTCTCGGGTTCAAGCCGGATGGGGACAAAAAGAAATATTATCTGTGATGTGCATACTAATATGTGACATGTTTGTGTGTTTAATTCTAGTCTCACAGTCGCTATATTTGACATGTGTAAATGTCCACAAAGTTTTTATTTTATTTAAATTCATTTATTCGCAAAACATGTTTGATATGTACATATTCGCCCGTATTGGTCCCGGCCTCCTTTGAAGAATAGGCCAACTGCCGTTCTGCCAGGCAGGTCGTAAAAGGCGACCGATTGGCTATCAAGCCACTAACATCGTGGCTAATAGGTGGTAGAGTTCTGCATTGTCTCGCCCGGGTCTGGTACCACCGCCTTACCTATTCCTGCCGCAATAGCGTTAGTGCTTGTCGTTGTCATGTTCCGGTTTGAAGGGTAAGGTAGCCGGTAAACTTATGCACGTGGCATTAGACCTCGCCACAGGATAGCAACGCACCATTAATATCTTTGGTGTGTATAGGCGATAATTGACTCTTTCCATCAGGAGACCCATCTGCTTGTTTGCTATCTTATGATTTAAAAAAAATATGAACTAGTTACAGCGTGCAGCTCGCTGCATTACGATTTCTTTTAGCGAATCCCCAGGGATAGCCTATTTTTTTGGGTTAAAAGTATCCTATATGCTTTTCAGGACATCATCTGCCCGTGTGCCAAATTTAATTTAAGTTTTTGCGAATTGAGTACCAAACATCCATCCATCCAAACATCTAAACTTTCGAATTTATAATATTAATATAGATTTATCGGTGTAGTCATATTAAAATTAAAATTTTATTTGATATGAACCACAAAATTTCAATAAGGATGTAACCTAAAACTTGCCTGATGAAGTTTGAACAATAATAACGAAACGTTGCAAATTTTGAAAATATAATATCTTGATTATTAGTCTTAGTTTCCACAAACAATTATTCGTTACATTTATTTTATGTAGCCGGTAAACTCATGCAGGTCAGGATTAGACCTCGCCACAAGATTGCAACGCACCATTAATATATTCGGTGTCTATAGGCGATGGTAGGCTCTTTCCATCAGGAGACCCATCAGCTTGTTTGCTATTTTATGATATAAAAAAAATTAGCAAACAAACAGATGGTCTTTTCTGATAGAAAAAATAACCATCGGCTAGACACATTAGCATTACAAGTTAACCGGCCACCTTATCTTCTAAACTCAAACATGAATACGAAGCATTCATTCTGTAGCATTTTTTTTATATAATAAGATAGCAAACAAGCAGATGGGTCTCCTGATGGAGAGTCAACCATCGCCTATAGACACCAAAGATGTTAATGGTGCGTTGCTATCTTGTGGCGAGGTCTTATGCCACATGCATAAATTTACCGGCTACCTTACCCTCCAAACCGAAACACGACAGCGACAATCACTGACGCTATTGCGGCAGGAATAGATAAGGCGGTGGTACCAGACCCGGGCGAGACAATGCAGAACTCTACCACCTAGTAGCCACGATGGTAGTGACTCGATAGCCAATCGGTCGCCTTTTACGACCTGCCTGGCAGAACGGCAGTTGGTCTATTCTTCAAAGGAGGCCAGGACCAGCACGACGTAAGGAATAGGTAAGCCGGTGGTGCTAATCCCGGGCGAGACGTTGCAAAACTACCACCTAGTAGGTAGTCACACGTGTCATGTTTAGAATCATTCAACTTTTACTAATTGTTTGGCAGATAATCTAATTTTTAAAAGGGATCTGAACGAATACGGAAAAAATCGATACGACGATTAGTGCCCGGATTTTCTAGATAAAAAGTTGCAATGATTTTTTATCTTAAAACCACTATAATATTCCTTAATTCCTCTTTTACGAGATACCGGGGATTAGCATGGAGGTCCCTTTTTGTTAGGAATTGGACTAGCACAAAAACTAAAGTAATAAAATAATAAAATCATTCGATACATGTCTAATTTTTTGAAGCTCCTTTTGAATTAAACGACACGAAATAATTATATACCAATTTGTTGAAGCATAATTTGGTACTTAAATATTTATTCAGGTAAAAAATAAACAACAATCAATATACTACATGTACATGAAAAATACCTATTAATAACATGGGACCTTTTATTTATTTTTTAATTTGGTTGAAAAACCATATAAATTAAGAAGATATGCAAATCAATAGCTCAAATATTTATTACTGTATATTTAGTATCTAAGATATTAAAGTAAGAAGCTAAGCGATTCAGCTTTAAGGAAGATGGATTTATAACAATTTCATTATTGCGAATATCGATTCGAAACAAAGAAATTTTGATATTATTTCGATTCGATTATTTTTGTCATTTTCTATCAAAACATAAATGATAAACGTATAAAAACATAACGGAATGTAATTTGTATTAGATAAAAGCTTTATTCCTTTTATAAAAAATAAAGAATGTGTTTACATTCTAAAAATCAAATAAGAAATTACAAAAGAAGTGTAACAAAAACAAACATTTTGAAAATGAAATCAGTAGAATTAAAAAAACTGTGTCAGTTGTTTATATTTAATTTTTATACACAAAATAACATGTTCTATATTCTGTTTTGTTAAAATATAATACTTTTGCTATTAACAAATTAAATAAAAATGTTCCTGCATTACATGTATTTTTACAGTAATAAATAACAGGTACATAAGCTCTATCAAGATTCAAGGTAAATGTAGAGCAAAAAATAATTAAAAGAACTTACCGTTCATACTGCATTAGTATCCGTAACACAATTCTTAATCAGAACACAGTCTAATACACCCCAGCACGAATCAAAAGCTTTCATAAATTTATCATTAATTCGCCCGGTAAAAACACGCCCGTACGAAGCGATAAGGACTTCGCAAAATATACACCCTGTTACTACGAGCTCACGGGTAAAACTGGGAGTTGGGAGCTTCAGTTGCTCTGAATTCGAATAGAGCGAAACTGGCGTATTTGTAAGAATGAGATGACAATACACAGAGGTGCGCACGAAAGAATTAGATGTTTATAGTGGGCTACGTGTAATGGGATGACAGAAGCGGTGCGTGAGAGCTTTTTAGTTTTGAAATTCAGGTGTCAGTTTCAGCGCTTCGTTAGTTGCTTTATTTTATGAAAGCCTGGTATATTTCAACAATTCCTTGACATAGAAAATTGCCTCCTATTTTCTTTAATTTTCGCAACAATGTTTTTGTTATGAAATGCTTCCGAAACAACTCATTCTTTTTTCATTCGACTGCAAAGGTGAAATTCTTTGGGTATATCTTAATAGCTCCGACCTATAAAAATGTACATACTACCAATACAAGTTAATTATGTATTTATGAACTGTTGGTTATAAAATACCTTGCCGATTACCTTGCGAGGGTAAACTGTGAACTGAACGTTAGTGAATATTTCGGTTCATCAGTATTCATTGGTTTTTGGGTGGCAATTTCCAAAATCTTATACTATCCCACTGTAAAAATAAAAATGTTGACGTGATGGCAAAAAAAATTATAATAAGTTACCACGTAAATTCAGACATGCATTGAGTAAATTTAAAAAAGATATTACAACGTGCTAATTGATGGTAGAATGTTTTTTTATAATATTATTGATTTATTGATAAAAAGCTATAATAACTATTTATACTAAGAGTTGTTATTATAATTTATACTTTCCATCGTCGGCACTTGGTGAAACTGCATCATATTGATTTTGTCAAACATTTGTACTATTTCACAAATATATAATGTTTCACATGTTCGAAGAATTTATAAACTAAAAGCCCTGATGATGCTGTTATAGGCGAAACCGGTTGGCTTCACAACAATTAAAGGTTAGTTGTCAAATATTTGTGAAATAGTACAAGTGTTTGACAAAATCAGTTGTTATTATTACTGAAATTTTTTGCACATTACTTTTTAGTGTTTTGACATTTAATCTCCCACTGACATTACTAAATTCATATGATATTGTAAGGGTACGTAGTATAGTAATTTACTCTGACATTAACTATTTAACATTTTATTATTTAACATGTATAATATTATCATTAGTTATGTAAAAAATGGCACTTTGTTATCGTAGTAATTAATTTGACCGCCCCGTTGGTCGAGTGGCTAGCGACCCTGACTACGCAATCGACGGGGCTCGGGTTTAATCCCCGACGGGGACAATCATTTGTGTGTTGAGCATAAATGTTTGTATTTCCGGGTTTGGGAGTTTATTAAATATATTCCAGTATTTATATGTGTATTTCTATGTAATAGTATCGTAGACTAACACCCATAACAGAAGCAAATAATTTGCTTACATTGGGGTTAGATCAGTAAGTGTAATTTGTCCTGTGAATATTTATTTTATTTATTTATTAATACAGTATTTTTTTTTCTTCATTCGCTTATTTAGTGATGGTTCTGGTCATTTTGAAGTACAGACTTTTCTACTACGCAATTTGGAAAAGACAAAAAATTGCCCAACCTGTCACTACCATGATAACTATTAGATAATGATAACTATTAGATAATTTTTTCCAACGTATCATCTAGGTTTGGTTAAGTAAAGGTAACCAATTTTTCTCCATGTTCTGTCATGCTATGTCTTCTTGTTACGTCATGTTCTGGTATAGGATATTTCATACGGTAGGCTCTCTTGATGTTAACGAAAACCATCACCTTTTAGAGATCAAAGTAGTAGTCGTGCATTACCATCTACCACATACATAATTTAACCGGCTACCCTACCCTTCAAACTAACACAAGACAGTGACAAGCATTGACTCTATTATTGCAGGAAAAAGTAAGGCGCTGGGTTGGAATGTAGCTTATGCAAGTGCCAATAGAACAGCGCCAAACAAATGACAAAGCACAGTTACAATATTGATGTCTATAGCTAATGGTTATCGCTTTTCTTTAAAAGATCACGTAATTTTATCCTATGATATAAAAGAACTTCTTATCAGCTTGAATCAATTCAGCCTTATGAAAAATCAACTCACTTGTGAAAATGCTACTTATATAAAATAACAAATAAATATTCCCGGGACAAATTATACGTGTTATGGGTGTAAGTCAACGATACTAATACATAGAAATACATATATAAATACTGTTACATACATAACCCTCGTAAATACCCAAACCCAGAAATACAAACATCTATGCTCATCATACAAATGCTTGTCCCTGTCGGAGATCGAACCCGAGCCCCGTCAAATGCGTAGTCAGGGTCGCTAACCACACGACCAACGGGGAGGTGGTTACCGACCCTATAATAAACTTCTTATCTGTTTGAATCAATTCAGCCCCATGAAAAATCAACTCACTTTTGAAAGTGCCATTTACATGCATAATAAAACAGAAAACTGATGTAATATATCAAAGATTGAGAATAAAGATATATAAGAAAAATGGACAACGGCTCATCTGCTTACATAAGAGGAATTTCTACATAGTTTATTAACTGTGGTAATATATTTCCTCATTTAGGAAAAACGTACCATCGGGTAATATTTTGGGAGAATTAATTTGAGAGAAAACGACGAAAAAGAATTGTATCATATTTATAATACAATATTATTAATACGACGGCTTAATTATTCGAATCCCATATATATACAAATAATACTATTGTTCATTATAGAAAACATGTGTTAGCGATGATGTTATTTCCTAAACTTTACAGATTTAGCATCAAAACATCAATGATCACGTGAAAACCTATACAGTGCACTTGTTGATACCTTATTGGTTGATCTGTGCAACTGGGCAGGATATTAGAGTTTGGTAGAAGCATGGTCGAAACGCTCACAAGGAGACTAGTCATGGGTTTAAAAACTGGGAATTTTATAATAGACCAATATCATGTTATTTTTTACATCATAAAATAAGAAACAGGAAGATGGCCCTTCCGGTTTAAAGAGATAACTATTGCTATTCTCATAGCGAGGTCTTGCCACATGCATAAGTTTACCGGATACTTTATCCGCTAAGTCAGAACGTGACAGTGACAAACACGCTATTACAGTAGAAATAGGTAAGCCGGTGGTATCAGACCCGGGCGAGACAATGTAGAAGTCTGCCAACAATTTGCGAATACTAGGGCATAATTAAATTTAGATAGTCATATAACCGACTTTCAAAAATGTGTATTGTAATCGTGCGAAGTCAGACCGTTTGAAAGCATCTTTAAGCAACGACGTTTATGTATTTTCTTTAAGCTGATTTATGTACCTACAGAATTATGATGGTTCCCTTACGGGGCACACAGTGTGATCCGAACGTCAACAGATGCTCGACGTACGACCAATTAATTAATTATAGATGACGTAGTATCGCCTTACAATTATGTAAAACAATACATGTCATTTATAGCAAGCTATGTCATTAATCCAAAAAATGTTGAGAGAAAAAATACGTCTAATACAAATTTCTTGAACTATAAGTTTCTTCAATAATTGGTAAATTTATTTAAATCTAGCATATTTAAAACATATTTTATAGGATAAATTCGCAAGCACTTTTCAAGTATTTTGTTATGGTTAGACCAGATTGCCGGATGACTAAACTTTATCTAAATCCATTTGGTCCTTGAGCGTGAATGTAGTGAGTATACACACTCATTTACTCTCACTCCCTCTCAAAAACACGAGGAAATTTTCGCATTTATACAGCAACGGTATAAATCTAGGATATTCACAGATCTGATAAAGCTATTTCAACACCCCATTAAGCTCATAAGCAGTTGAAAAGTAACAACCAATGTTGCTAGTGCATAAAATTTTATGCGGGCGATTATCACTGGACGGATTCGGTAACGAACTGGATAAAACAAATGCTCTGCCTATGCTCTATTTATTTTATGCATTCCACCCGAATGATTTTCGCTCGGAGTTTATTTACCGGCCATTATATTAATGCTGGGATAGATGGGGGAAGGATAAATGGAGTTTCTTTTAACGAATTTGTCAAATCGATGGATAAATGCTCAATTTGAAAACCGAATAGCGAACCAGAATAACTACATGAAAAAAAATACAAAGAAAAAATATGTTGTGGATAGTAATTTCCTTTTAAAACGATACATTTTATTGTTCTTTTAAATCATCAAAATATATTTAAATCGGGCCAGTGTATATGTCATAAATAATATTTTTTAACGCAGTAAAACTGCAGCAACTGATTTCCCATTTCCTATATCTCCAAAACAATACATAAGATTTTTATCAAATTGGAATGGGACCACATAGGATGCATACCTTCTCAAACAAAAAAGAATTCTCAAAATCGGGTCATAAATATATACACACACATAGTCTGGCTATATATACTGCTACATAATAGCTATATAAACTTAATATTACATTTGAATTTCGAATCTGTCTTTTTATATGATTGTTCATTGTATTTTATCATTTTCGCGCCAATACATTGTAAAATATTTTGCGATATCAAAATGGAGTAGATGATAAAGATAACCGAATCGCAGTGATTGCATTACACAAAGTAGGTATGAAGCCACATACAATTTTTAAAATTCTCCATACGCTTTGTATTAGTCAAGTTTTTCTGTACCAGACTTTATTTATTAATAAGTGGCTGTGCCCGCGATTTCGTCCGCGTAAATGTAATGAAATTAAAAGGAAAACTATCACGGCTCTAAAGACTACAAGTTTTTGAGTAACAGTCAACCAACTCATAAAATGTACTTTGAGATTTTTTATAGGTGTTGAACCTGTGGTGCGGATATATCCGTCATTGACGTTGTATATGTTAAATGTTCATAGTAGGAAACAATAAACCTTTTCTTTGTCCGCATTATTGTGATGGGCAGCAGGAAATCCCTACATTGCGAGTGGCCCAACACGCACTTACCCAATTTTTTATAGTAATGTTTTAGCTCCTAAAGTACTCTCCACTCGACTAAAATACTTAAGTAATGCACACTAGGCTTTACAGATATATAGTTTCCAACGATACGACCATAATTCTTGAAAGTGCAATGTTAATGTATCATGTTGTACGTTTATAATATATAGGATGCAGAAGCAACATTTCCTGCTCTGTATCCACTACATTTAATATCCTGCAATGTTTGCTATTCATTAGCTTCTGGAATGTATGGTATTATTTTAGGCTTTATGTAAATAATGACGCCTTTATAAAGATTTGCAATATTATTATTCAAGAGAAATTAAGTAAATAAATATCACTGGACAAATTATAAGAACAGATAAGGCCAAATTTAGCAAATTATTTGTTCGTAATATGGGAGGTCAACCACGGACACAGCTCTTAATATTATAAAGATATAAGTTTTGTTTGTTTGTAATGGTAAAAAATTATCGCACTCTAATTATACAAAAAAAATAACATTCTGGACTGAAATTTTTAGTCAACCCATTTGCAAATATATTTATTGACATTTTAATGGGATATAAAATACTTTTCATCCATTCACTGGCTCGGTGAAGCGCATTCTGTAATGGGATCTCAATGTCATCTCACGTTTTAAAATATTTTGCAGGCTCCTTGCTTGCTTGTTGAGAGTAGGGCACTACCTTGCTTCGTAAGGAAGGTAGTGTCTTATAACTCTCAACATATCACCAAGGTCTAACATTTTTCTGTATACTATTATAAGTATATATTTATTGTACTTATGTCTTACTAATACAATAGTATGACTACGCATAAATAAAGATGGATTCATTAATATATATATATATATATATATATATATATATATATATATATATATATATATATATATATATATATATATATATATATATATATATATATATATATATATATATATATATATATATATATATATATATATATATATATATATATATATATATATATACATGTAATACTTTTGAAAAATGTAAATATAAAGTATCTATACATATAATAAAATCGTAGGAAAGTCAACACTGTACATTGAATATTTTTTTAAAAGAATACTTGGGGCGTGATCTATATGTCCGGGGTAAACTCTACAAGTACTGCATCGATTTACTTCAAATTTTGCATGAATATTACTAATAGGTCGGGTCAACATATAGACTACATATTATCACGCTATCACCTACGGGGGAGGAGCTGTGCGGAGTAAACGAAGTCCGCGCGGACGAAGTCGTGGGCAACAGCTAGTACTTAATATTTATAAAAAAAACTTTTTAAGAAATCAGACGTCCGGATATCTGTATGCGGGTGTGTGTATTAATGTACCTACCTAGGTATCTACCCACAACAATACTTAATTAAAAAGTAACAGGGAAATGATTTACCTGTAGAAAATTAATTCGTCAGTTATAAAATTATTATTAAATTAAAGAGCCATATACTGAATGTTATTAATGCACTCATACTGAATGTTACTAAATATAAAAAAAAAACGTTTTATGACACTGATGTGGAAGCCTCTGTTAAGCTGCGGCCGCACTTGTGTTGGTCCCGGGCTCCTTTGAAGAATAGGCCAACTGCTATTCTACCAGGTATGTCGGAAAAATTGACCGATAGGCTATTCGAGTCACTAACATCGTGGCTACTAGGTTGTAGAGTTCTGCATTGTCTCGCTCAGGCCTGGTACCACCGCCTTACTTATTCCTGCCCCAACAGCATCAGTGCATGTCATCGGCTACCCTACCCTCCAAACTGGAACACCAGTTTGGAGGGTAGGGTAGTCGGTGAACTTATGCATGTGGCATAACATCTCGCCACAAGATAGCAATGCACAATTAACACCTTTGGTGTCTATAGGCGATGGTTGACTCTTTCCATCAGGAGACCCGTCTGCTTGTTTGCTATGTTATACTATAAAAAAAGAACTAGTATACAGCTATATACGATTTGACACTAATAAATTATCGCGATAAAACTGTGGTTATATTAGCGGCAACGATATTTTGCACGAACTATCGTACAACAATTCAAATTGGCTGAAATCATTTTCAATCATGTTAAACTACGAACGACGACTATATTTACTTCTATATGTGTTCTAAACCATTAATTTCTAAAATGTTTTTTTTTATGATTCACATTTTCTGGATCCCGTATGATGGGTTTACCTTACCATTTCTATCGTTCCACTCCATTTTATACAACCATCCGCATACGTCAGAGCTGATCGAAAACAACGGCTGAAATAAATAACGCTATTCTAACCACGCAGCGCGCGCTATGTTAGCGCGCGAAAACGCTTTGACGTACCGCCGACCACGTGATAAGGCATACGCAGTCCGAATGTTTGCGACGATAGTCTATATTGGCCGATCACATCTGCATATATCGTGTCATTGCGCGAAGCTTTGTGACGATATACGCAAGTGCCGCCACAGTGTAAATGTAACAAATACACAAATATAGCAACGCAAAAATTGTCCGTAAAATGATTTAAGAACCTGACATTCACAATTTTCTATGTCTCCTTTCAACAAAATATCTAAATAAAAATATAAAACATGTTGTCCAGTAAAGCAACAATAGCAGGTAAAGTTATTCACATGACCGGACAGCAGCTATACGAAGATATATAAACTCATTGTCCACCGTTGAATGCGATCAAATTTTTCATTCAAATCATTCTCACGACGCCGAACATTATGTTAATGTGTTTTGATCGAATGCAGCCATTGAAATATTTTACTATGTACATATTTAAAGAAGGTCCACCCTTAGGAAGATATCTTGTTGAGATCTTTAGCATAAGCCTGTATAGATTTTTCTTAGGCTCTTAGTCTGTATATATATGTATAAGTAACTGGCCAAGAATAAGACGGACTTGATTATCAAGTGTTCCGTAGTAGAAAATTTTACTTTTTAGCACAAGTTAACTGACTATTCTGCCCTGCTAATTTAGTCGACCGTAAGTGCATGTTGGGTGCAACAGAGAAAATCGCGCCCAAAAATTTACACCTTTATTTGTGACGCTACAAAAATCTATAAAAGATGGAAAAAATATTGATCGACCTAATTTTTTTGTAGTTTCAAAAATAAAGGTAAAAATTTTTGGGCGCGATTTTCTCTGTTACATCAAATATGCACTTACGGTCGACTAAATTAGCAGGGCAGTATTTTGAAGGCAGCAAAAAAATGTGTATTTATTTAAGACACATATACACACATATATCTTCACGCAAGTTCCCTTACGGGGTTAGTAGAGAGAGCCTAGTGCCATACATAACTCTTTAAAAGAAACCACTGGCTGTGAAGCCTCTTGATACCACCTCCAGACAGCAGGTACTCGATCAATCTGATCCTAGTACGACAGTCTTAATCTATCAAGTCCCCAGTACCTACATCTTCCCACATTTGCATTATCACCTTTGCACCTTTCATCTACCATTTTCTCTACATATCCAGACCAACGGAGCAAGACCTTTCTCATCTTTACATTGATACTTTCTTTCAGGCCTAACCTCTCTCTTACTTCAACACCATGAACTCGGTCCGTGAATGTCATGCCACATATTTTTTAGCGATTGCATCTTGACCGGATTGATTCGACTTTCATATTGTTACGTACTTCGGGTTCGTACTTGAAAGAAAACACCACTTATATTAAATCCGTGTATTTACACAACACAACACAACGTAATACTAAAATACACTTTACAGCCTAGTCACTCGCTATACTATCACTGAACTTAGAACACTACACAATAAAACACTTCTCGCTTCGCACTGGTCACTTGATGTATCGCTCTCGATCGCTTGATAAAAACTGCCTTGTGTTTGTCAACACCTTTATATTTATAGGCAAGGTAAAATCTAATCCAGAAAAATAATAAAATCCAGAAAAATCTAAATGTATCGGGAAACAATGAATCACTTCTTAACGTAAACATGTTATAAGTCATAAATCCTAGTACACGCTACTTTCAACCTTATGCCATATCCCACAAAGTCCACTATGGCATAGCCCAGGTTAACTATTTGTTTGTCAATAGGAGTAGCTATCTCTTTCTTTTATTTCTAGATAGTTAGCGCGCGCGCGCTCCAACTCTACACGCTTCTAGGTTATTCGTAACAATATCCTTTCTAAAATATTTTATGTAGCTATCAAAATTATCCCAAATCACGTAATTTTTGCATGATATTTGATGTCTATAGGCGATGGTTGTCACTTTTCATTTGGAGAGCCATCTGCTTTTTCTTCACTATCACTACACATAGTATAAAACAAAGTCACTTTCCACAGTCTGACCCCATTTATGCTTAAAAGTTACGCAACGAATTTTGATGCGTTTTTTAATAGATAGTGATTTAAGAGGAAAGTTTTTGTGTATAACAACATCCATTATAAAGTTGAAAAATATTGTCATAAATATATTTAGCATAACAACGTTTGCCGAGTCAGCTAGTATAAAATAAAATCTTAAAAAAATCTTATAAAATAAAATACTAGAAACCGCTATTTAAGCAATAACAATAAAAAATTAAAATGAAAGTGAAATTTCAAAATAGATAAAAAAATACACAAAAAACAAATCAATTACAAGAGTTATTAACGTTCTAGAAAACCGTTTAATTTGCTCCGGAATAATTGAATAAATATTAAAACAAAGCAAGTTATTTTATGAAAGAAACAAGACCAAGGTAATCTGGAGTTTCAGGAGTTTTGTAAAGAAAATAAAAAGTTCTTTGAATTCACGTCCTTTGGTGAACGGAGCAAATTCACGGAATGATAAAGAGATAGTTCAAAAGATTTTATTACGAATTGTTCTTAGTCATAGGAACGTGGTTAAAAAATAAAATGTTTTTGTGTTCAGTTTTTTATTACTCAATGTTATGGGATTCAATGTTAAAATAGTGTTGTATAACTCTTTGGCTGGAGCAGTACTCATTTATTTTAAATGATTAGTAACTTTAAAAACACTTTCTTGGTATATGATTAATGTAAGGATATATGCATAACGTGATTACTACCTTGCACCACATACATTAGTACCACGGAGTTTCATGTGGTCTGTGATTAGTACAAATCAACGTTGATTAAAATAATTTAACTAGTAATCGGAAAATCTCTATGGCTTAAACAGCTTGAGGGATTTTAGCTTGAGATGTATTATTAGTATGGTCTTAATTGTGAAAGTAACATACGGACAGGTTATACACGGTGCTTTTTACTTGATACAAAAAATAAAGAAGGAAAAAATTGAGTTATCGATAGACTTAATTATGTAATCGCGCAATTATTGTTACCTTACACGTCAATAAACTTGCGCTCTGGACAGCGGGCGCTAATTATTATTAAACATGTGATAATAAAATAATCGCTTACACTAGCTGACTTTGAAATTGGTTAAGCGGGAAAAATATTGGTGATTAAGACAAAGAAGAATAAATAAATTTACAACATTTTAAAGACAAACTAGTATGTTTACAGAAACTAATTTTTTATAGTCTTTGGGGTTCAGATACAAACTTACTTAAAAATCTATTGCAATCGATCTACTGCTGATTCTGAACAATTTGGTTTCGGCTTTTGATCAAGTAAGAAGCATCTGGTAGATTTTTTCGACTCAAGGTCACAGTTGGTTTTTTTTATTTATTTGTTCCTCATTTTATTTTAGGCTACAAAAAATACAATTTAAAATACAACGGTACCAGATGCTGTCTGTAGCGTTTACATGAACCAGTCGGCTATCGTCCGCTGGGAAATTTGCGAGACAAAGCATACAATGAACAATACTGAGCTCGGTCGTGGACATGTTAGCAAATATCCGCGTTACGCTGCATTAGATACTTGAAAAGCTTGTATTTATATTCCATGGATTTGTTGTAAGTAAGCAATTGCCCGCAAGATAGTTTATTTTGTATTCATGTGAAGCGTCTCTAAAAACCACTGAAACATACGGGTCAGAAATGTGGACCATAATGAAAAAATCTTTTTTTTTTAATATCACATAGCAAATAAGCAGATGACTCTCCTGATGAAAAGACAACCATCCCCTATAGACACCAATAATAGTGCATTGGTACAATGGTATAATGGTGCGTTACTATATAGAGTTAATTTTAAAGTAGTGGCCAATTTTCCAGAGGCTGTTCAGAATCGATAATATGTTCGAGTTATTTAATAAAAAAATTCAAATTTCATTTTTATTCGACACAGAAAACAACGCATGGATATAATTTCAATTATGCAAAATTCCGGTGATTCGGTAGTATCGTTCGTCAGTAATGTTAAGTACGGCGGTGTAGTGTACCCCGCACCCCGCACACACCGCCCGGCAGCTGATTAACACGACTCGGTGCATTCGATTCATAAATTTAGTGAGATATTTTTAATCGAATATTTTTATAACAACTTGCATTAATTTTACAATAATAACTAAAATGCACTTTCAATTCAATATCTAGTTTTTAATACTAAAATTTTTGCGGAGTTCCCCCGTGTTGGTTCCGGGCTGCTTTGGAGAATAGGCCAACTGCCGTTCTGCCAGGGAGGTCGTAAAAGGCGATTAATTGGCTATTTGAATCACTACCATCTTGACTACTAAGTGGTAGACTTCTGCATTGTCTCGCCCGGGTCTGGTACCACCGCCTAATCTATTCCTGCCGCAATAGCGTCACTGCTTGTCACTGTCGTGATCCGGTTTAGAGGGTAAACTTATACATGTGGCATTGAACCTCGCCACAAGATAGCAACGCACCATTAACACCTTTGGTGTCTAAAGGAATGGTTGACTCTTTCCAGCAGGAGAACCATCTGCTTGTTTGCTATCTTATGATATAAAAAACCTTTAAAAGTAACCGGGTATATGTAAGGAGATGGAAATGCTAGAATCATAAGTCTACCGGCTAACTTACCCACCAAACCGGAACACTATAATAACAAACATTGAAGCTATTGCAGCAGAAACAGGTAAGGCAGTGGAAGTGGTACCCGGGTGACACATGCAGAACTCTACTACCTAGTATTCAGGATGGCAGCTAGAATTGTTAATCGTTTTCCCTTTACGAACTGCCTGGCGAAACGGTAGATGGTAATTTTTTTTTATAATCTATTTATAACTAAACACTATTAATCTTACAAACGTGTATCTAGTATAATTATTTAGCTCATACATTCAGCTCAGTGTTGTGACCTTCAGCTGGCATTGGGGTTTTAAAGGGTGGCGACGGAGAGGTGCTTTGTAGAATGCCGAAAACCGGTGTTTCGCTCATTTTTCAATGTAGTAAGTACTAGCTGACCCGGCAAACGTTGTTCTGCCTTTTTAACTACTCTTATTTTTTTCTATATTTTCTCACTTTTTAAATCTTCCCTGGACTTCAACAATTAATTCAAAACCAAAATTAGCCAAATCGGTTCAGCCGTTCCCGAGTTTTAGCGAGACTAACGAACAGCAATTTATTTTTATATATATATAAGATAAGATAGATAGATAACTCACCACTCACAAGTTATGGTGCGTTGATTATTTATTGTGTTTAAAGGGTTTGTTTTAAAAGGTCAAAATAAATGAAACAAAAAGTAACTTGCACATAATTTATACTTCACAGAAACTGTTAAAAATGTTAAAATTCAGGAAGTTAAACTCTTCTGTGCAAGAGCGAGAAGGAAATATTAATTAAGAGTATCGATAAATAAGGGTACTATGGGCCACACAGGCAGGGTCTGAAACCTATTCAAAACGTACACGTTAATATAGGTTTTTAACAGTATACATAAAAGATTTCGCTCGAAGCGTGTCTGAGATGAGAACGCTTCATATATCGGTTTAAACCGAAATCGTGAAAACCGAAAACGTACGTCACGCAGACTTATGAAATTGGAAGCGGCGATCATTAAAGAAATATTCAAAAAAAACATTTTCGCGTCCGTATCCTCGAAGTGGTAGGCAGTGGTACAATGCATCCACAATTATCCGAAGATACTTAATCCCACATGTGATACGGGAGCCATTCATAAATTAGGTACGTCACGAATTTCATGACTTTTCACCCCTCCCCCGTCCTTGTCACATCTGGTCACATTTGTGAGACCTCCCTTCTACCTAGTGTGATGGCACATATTTTACAATTTTACATTGGAAAAATGATTTCTATCCATTATTTTTTATCTACAAAGGTATTATATTTCGAAAAAAGATGTCACAAAATTTGGGGCCCATCCCTCCCCCTTATCACACACTGTCACACTTCTTCGACCCCCTCCCTCCCCCTTATAATATATAATGCGACGTAATGTATGGATGGCCCCTATATAGTAAGCCTATTTTGTCCAACCTCGGGCAACGTTGTTTTTATCAGAAAAGTAAAAAAATCTATACATATAATAAAATCGTAGAAAAGTCAAAACTGTACATTGAATATTTTTTTAAAGAATACTTGGGGCCTGATCTACAATCGATATCGAAGCCAAAAATATAGCTTTTAGAATTTTTGTCTGTTTGTCTGTAATACGTCCGGGGTAAACTCAAAAAGTACTGCATGGATTTACTTCAAATTTTGCAGGAATATTACTAACAGGTCGGGTCAACATATAGGCTACATATTATCACGCTATCACCTACGGGGAAGGGGCTGGGTGAAGTAAACGAAGTCCGCGCGGACAAAGTCGCAACCAACAGCTAGTTACTCAATAAAATAAATATTTAAGAGTAATCTAAATAATTAACAAATATATAAATATTTCATACAACAATTTTTTTTTTCTCAATCTGAATGACAACTGGCAGACGCTTGAAATATTTACGTTAAATATGCACTTTAAAAATAAATAATTAAATTAAAATAAAATGAATATTTGACGGGGGCTCTCATAAAACAAACGTAATTTTTTTCCATTTTTTATAGATAACTAGCTGTGCCCGCGACTTCGTCCGCGTGGAAAAACTTCTAAAATAAAAGTAGCCTAAGTTACTCCTTATTACCGTGGTTTAAAAGATAAACAGTTCTGGGATTTTACCCGTATTGTTCCCGTTCCCGTCATATTTCTGGGATAAAAACTGTCCTATGTCCTTTCTCAGGTATCAAACTATATTTGTGCCAAATTTCATCTAAATCGGTTCAACGAGGTAGGCGTGAAGAAAAGACAGACAGACAGACAGAGTTACTATAGCATTTATAATATTAGTATAGATGATACGATACTCCTCATGCGCGAGTCCGACTAACACTTGACCGGTTTTTTTACATGTTCGGTATTAAAATCGAATATTGAACACCCTGTTTCAGTATGAACAATCTTTCACTAGACAGACTGTATAATTTAAACGTAGTAAAAATAGAACATCTCACTCCTTATCTCCTGTATCGAATCCTTCATCAGATCGCCAAACAAAAATAAGACCAGATGAGAAGTATTCCTTCCTAGACAAAAAAAATAAAACCGGTTAATAAATAATTGAATTCTGAAAAAAGTTAAGAAATAAAAAAATCGGCAAAGTGTGTGTCGGCCTCGCTCACGAAAGGTTCTATACCATCATCTATAAAATACGGCATAAAATCACCTGTGTTGTGTGGGAACCCCTTTAAATATTTATTCTTTTTTAATTTAAATAATTATTTAGTTTTAAATTGAATATCTAACTAAATATTCTGTGAATATTTCAAGCGTCTATATGTTGTCGTTATTAAGATTGAGAAAGAAGTTGCAAAAAATCACGTTTGTTGTACGGGAGCTCCTTTAAATATTTAGTTTATTCTGTTTATAATATTTATTGTTATAGCAACAAAAGAAATATCTTTGAAAATCTTAACTGTCTTACTATCACAGTTCAATAATAAGTAATAAGGTGCCGTTTTACCTTTTAAGAACCTCACTGGTTTTGTTAAGAGTACACAGTATAAATGTTGAAAATGTCATCTTTACGCCTAGCGATGCATGACGAAAATCATTCGTTTCACACTTCAACACTGACTTTTGGTGTGCCCTTCTGACAGCTATTAAACACGAAAGCGAGTCGGCTTCATGCAATCATGGCTCCGTAACAAAGCATCGATCAACCAAGTTTCACGCATCTGAATTTCAGTTCATTTATTCGGAATGTCAACGGTAAGCAATACAATGTATTTACAATTAACGTAGCATTTTGATTCCGCATTTTTGCAAACGCTTAGGTGAAATTTCTTTTTACCTAACTGATATTAAAACGAAAAATAGAAAAATGGCTGGATTGAGTTGACATTTTATAATAAAATTCATCTCAATCGCAGATTGGATAAAGGGTATACAATTTAAATGGACTATGAAATGCGAAAGAAACAATGATTTCTCGTTGAAGTATTTTATTGTATACTTTTGCCTTATTAATAAATATTGCTGCAGATATTTCCCGTGTTGAATGACACATGATAATGGTGGTAGAGCTCTGCAAATTCTTAACCGCCTTTTTGTACCACCACCTTAACTATTCCTATTGCAATAGCAGCAACCAAAAATCTCACGCGTGGGGCACTCCAACCCAGCTTTACGTATAAGGACGCACCATTAAAACCTTTGGTGGTCAAAGGCCTATGGAAACAATTCTTTTCTTTTTCGTTATAATAGTTTTACGTTTATAATTTGAAGAAATAAAATGAAATAAAATTAAGTTTTCATTAAAATTTCCATGAATTTGTAACACATTTGTTATTAATTATGTTAAAATGCACTTTTTCTGTTTCACAAAATACTTTTTATTCAGTTTATAGCGCCAACCGATTTCGCTTTATATGGCAACTTCAGAGCCCTGAAGTCATTATTTTGTAACAATCATATAATTATGTGTCAGTAGTTTTTGAATAGTGTCAGATTAATTTTAGAACCATAGTTTAACAGTCTTTAACCTACCTAACCTTTGCAGATAGTATTTAATACATATTTGCACCTTCAAATTCAATATTTCTTTTACCGTAGTTTGTTCTTGGTCCATGTACTAATAAAAAATTTGGATTCTTTGATTTAATTTTCTGTACTTTACATTTTTTTAAAGATAGGCCGGTATGTTTTTTCTTATTTATGATCTTTTGTATTAGTATGTATGTTATATAAAGATATGGTTGCTTAATATACATATTTTTTGTTTCGCGATACAATTTCCAAGTCGTATTTCGAAATTTGTAATTAAATAAAGTATTTATTAGTCTATTTTGTTCTTCTTAACCCCTGTTGCATAACGAGTCATGTCATAAGTTTAAGGTCGGCCGTAAGCCATCTTAAGTGCACTCCATAAGGCCGATGGTTCGATTTGCTTGCAGTTTTTTTTAACTGAAAGCTTTGAAATGAAATGAAATGAAATGAAAAATATTTATTTGCAAGAATATGGGTGTCACAAGTTATTAAAATAAATTAAATTACCATCATATTCTACCATAATATGGCGTGCAAACATTTTAATTTAGGTCGATTTCTTTATAATTACTACCGGATCGGAACGCGGCCACAAACTGAGAAGATCCGGCGGAAGAAACTCAGCGGGCTTCTTTTTTTCTATTTCACGTATTACAATTGTATGTATTACAATTTACTAGAATTATTTCACATCAAAAGTTGTTTTTACAATTTACAAAATATGATCTTATGCTCAATCTAAATTTTTACAATTTACAAAAAATTTACCATTTTACAAAATTTGCCGTTCAGTTTTTATTACATTTAAATTTCAAGGTAAATTGTACAAGCTTATATTTCTGTTTATTAACATTTAATCTTATCTGCTAAAAATTTTCTAATATCATAGTATGTTTTATTTAACAGTAAATCAAACAATTTTTTGCGAAATATATTTATAGGTAATAATTTTAGACTATCAGGAATATGATTGTATATATTAATTGCCATACAATATGCATTTTTTTTATAAATATTTAGTTTTTTATAAATATTTAGTTAGTTAGTTTATTTATTTTGCGAGATGGTTCTTAGCTATGATTCAATAGAATCTGTTCAGCCGTTTTAAGGTGTTCACTACCAGCTCTTTTCAACTTATCAAAAAGAATTAAGCAACTTGTAAAGGCTTTATCAATGCTAAATTTTGTATTCTGTTACTTCAATGATATTGAAATGATATAGTAACCTTAACCTTATGCTGCAAAATTCCCGTTTGAAGATCATCAGCTTTTATTTCACTGACAATGTTCGTATGCAAATTAGATATTTTCTAAATATTGTAGACTATATTTGTTCAATGACTTCCTGATATTGTTTTATGAAATTGTATGTCACTGAAATGTGATAAACTTGTGTAAGTTCAGTGACTAAAATTGTGTGTCACCGAAGTGTGATAAGCTTGTGTAAGTTCAGTGATAATGCAATATTATTGTAACATCCAGCTGATCTCATGATCTAGCTATCAGATGCACAGTTTTGACGAAACAACCGAGTTAGGGCTCATTGGTTTTGTTACTACAAGTACTATGTTTAATTAGTACTCATGATGACGAGGACCTCAAGATGGAACTGAAAGACTACTACCAAAACTCACGTGTAGAAATAAGTCGAATTTGAGAACGTTGGTTTTTTTGATGTGTACTTTCCATTACATATGTTGTAGATCTGAAAATGGAGCCGTAAGAGTGCCATAGTAACTCGCAAAAAGTGCTAAAGTAGTAGAGTTTGAAACTGTTTTGTTGCATTAATTTCCTACTCATGATGACGAGACTCTTAAGATGGAGCCAAAAAGTCACATTGGAACTTTCCAAGAAATTTATATATATATATATATATATATATATATATATATATATATATATATATATATATATATATATATATATATATATATATATATATATATATATATATATATATATATATATGTGTGTGTGTGTAAGTATAGTATCTACCTACTACTGAAATGATGACTCGTAACGGTGCCAAGATGAATATAAATTACTCGTCATTTGAAAACATTTTAGTTACCTACCGTTTTCCAGGTTATTTATCACTTTACTTTTTTAATATGTTTATTAACTACTAGCGACCTGTCCGCGGTTTCACCCGCGCAGCTGTTGTTCCCGTGGGAATATTGGAAAGGTTTATACACTAAAACCTTTCTCAAGAATCAATTTATCTATTAAAAAAACCGCATCAAAATCCGTTGCGTAGTTTTAAAGATATAAGCATACATAGGGACATAAGGACATAGGGACAGACAGAGAAAGCGACTTTGTTTTATACTATGTAATGATATAGAATTTTCACGGGTTTTAATTTCACTTTAATTTTCGTTCCTCATTTTAAAGAAAATCTGGTATAGTAACTGGATAAAAAATCGTAGAAATAATAGACACGTCTGCTTAAAAAATAACAAAAATAACATACGCTCGCGCGTCTACACTATAATAGACACAAAATTACGGATTTATGATAATAATTGTTATATTAAAACACAGTTCCACAGTTCAAAGCTGATCTGTCCGCTTTTAACGCTTAATGAAGCTATAAGTTAAACAAGTTTATTATGAGATACACATGTCATTCATAAATTACCGTATCTCACTCAGTTCTTTAATTAAATATTGATTATTTTTGTAGCATTAGAAATAAAACAAGCAAATGTCGCTATAACGTCGTTTCTTGTCACTGTCTGTTGTGTTCTGTTTTGAAGGGTAAGGTAGCTGGTGAACATATGCATTTCGCATTACCATCCTGTTGCTTATCATTGCACCATTAATATATGTGGTGCCTATAAGTGATGATTATCTCTTTCCATCCCCCTGATAATAAATCGTCTATATACGACTATCTGTTTCTCTGCTGTACTATAAAATATTTAAAAAGGGATGGGACGTAATCTTTATCGTTTATTTTGCGAATGCTTACGAATAATGTAAATGTAATGCCGGATTTCTATTATCAACGATTTGTCATTCGTAGCAGTAACCATTAGTAACCAACTTAATAAAAAATTGCTTATTAGTAAAATTACTGATTCTTTACAAGAAAACACTTACTCTACAACAGTGTCTAAAACGCATAATTAAACCATGGGTTACTCCGGGCATCTTGAAATGTATAAGACACAGAAATAAATTGTAGAGATATCGAAACTTTTGCAATAACTTATTAAAAAACTAAAAATAAACTACAAGAAATGACAGTTACAAATGTCCACCAAAAATACAAAGGCAAAACATAAAACTGATTACTCACTAATTTTAGAAAGAGCAGAAAGGTAATGTATTTTAAGAAATACCGGTTTTTTACAGAAGCACTATATTCTATTACTCTATTACTATCAGTTAGAAAAATATATATCCTAAATACAATTTTAAAAGTAGATAAAAGTATTAGTTAATATAATATAGAATATATAAATCTAACTAAAAGAACAAAGGATAAAGTTGCCTATTTACCACCCTCAAACAGTTATTTTGCTAGTTGTCAGTATAAAATACGATCTGTACACATCTATATATTATACAAAAATCAATGCCACTTTTCTTTGTAATTTTATAACTCAAGAACGGGTTCACTTATCCAAGCCAAATATTTAGGCTTTGTTCGGACTATTTAGAAGATGGTTTATGTGAAGTTTGTACAAAATCGGTAGAGCGGTTCTTCATTTATCATATTTATTGTAATAAATTAATTCAATAAATGGCGATACATAGTGAAGCAGTAACGGGCTGCTAGTCTATAATAAAATAAATAAAATTTTATATATCTACTCAATGACATCATACGATTGTAAAGTTACGCTATCGAAATGGATAATGAGTAAAACTTACGAAGAAACGGAAGCTCTGTTACTAGTTAGGTAGTAGTAATTAGTCTGCATATTTTACTTTCACAAGTACAATGATACACATACACACACATACATAGAATAAGAGAGAGAATTTAGAACAATAGCTAGTATTATATATTATACTATAATTAAAAATTTGTATGTATTAACAAAATATTAAATTGTTATATGGATATGGAAGAACGGGGTCCCCTGGCACAAGTAATTTTATACTTAAAAGGGGTCCCCAGCGCGAATAAATATTTATTTATTCATTCATTCATTCATTTATTCATTCATTCATTCATTCATTCATTCATTCCTTTACTTATTTATTTACTTATTTATTTATTTATTTAATTACTTATTTATTTACTTATTTATTTATTTATTTACTTCTTTATTTATTAATTTATTTATTTGTTATTTATTTATTTATTTATTTATTTATTTATTTATTTATTTATTTATTTATTTATTTATTTATTTATTTATTTATTTACTTATATATTTATTTGTTTATATATTTATTTCTTTATTTGTTTGTTTGTTTGTTTATTTATTTATTTCTTTATTTTTTTTCTTTATTTATTTATTTACTTACTTATTTATTTATTTATTTATTTATTTATTTATTTATTTATTTATTTATTTATTTATTTATATATATTTATTTTTATTTATTTATTTATTTATTTATTTATTTATTTATTTATTTATTTATTTATTTATTTATTTATTTATTTATTTATTTATTTATTTATTTATTTATTTATTAGACAACTCTACAACGTCTCGCCTATTAGAATAGGATTAGTAGTATTTACCACTTTGACAGTTTGTTTAAATAAAATAGTGCAGCCAATGAATGATGAACTAATACATTGAAAAAGTGTTTCATGCAATACTTATTTTGAATAAAAACTTATTCTATTCTATTCTACTTTATTTATTTTTTAATTTTGTTTAATGTATTTGTACCTTTTTTGATTTGTTCTATATTTCTTTAGAGTAATTTTTCGTTTTGGTTTAAGTCCTTATTTTTTTTATAATGTCTTTAATTTCCATAGATTTCTGGTAAGTATATGACTTAAATAAACATCTTCTTTTTTATCTCCGACGATGGCACGACTACGCGACAAAAATATATATTTTTATGATGAAAGGCCTTGTAAGAATAGCAAATAGCTCGTTTGTTCTCTTAATAAATAAAGAGTACTAACGTAATACAAGTTGATTTCAATGTGCTAGTATATTTATCTAACAAATAAGTATCATATGAAGTTACGTATAGTTTGCCCTTTCACAAACAAACGGCACTCCTTCGAACAGCTAAACCAACACAGACTAAACAAGCACCGGGTAACGATTCATTTAATTAGCGTCACTAAGCAACAGAGATAGACCTCCTTTACAGGTATTCATTTCACTGAATTATACACGACTGAGTAAATGATTCCCAAACTTCTTGAACAATTACATTCACTTCAATCAACTTGTCAGCTCCTATTATTTAACTCTATGTTGACGTGGTTGAGTTTATTTTAATTAAATCTGTTTGCGGAATAAAATTATGAATTTAACGCCATATTTTTCATTTCTTTTTGTTTTTGTACAGTGCGTGTTTTTTTTATATCATAAGATAGCAAACAAGCAGATGGGTCTCCTGATGGAAAGAGTCAACCATCACCTATAGACACCAAAGATGTTAATGGTGCGTTGCTATCTTGTGGCGAGGTCTAATGCTACATGTATAAGTTTACCGGCTACCTTACCCTCCAAACCGGAACACGACAGCGACAAGCACTGACGCTATTGCGGTAGGAATAGGCAAGGCGGTGGTACCAGACCCGGGCGAGACAATGCAGAACTGTACCACCTAGAAGTGTGTGTGTGTGTGTGTATTTTCCGTAAAGTGCACAAGTGAAACAGTATTCCTAATACTAGTTTTTGTAGCATTTTATGTTCCATTTTTAAACTGTAGACCACGAGAAAATAAAAGTTCTCATTTTTAATGAATCTGTCAATATTTTAGTGTTACACATGTCATTGGGCAGTAATAATCACTAAACCTATTCCTATAAGACATAATAAAATTATTAGGGGTTTTTTTGCCTTTTAGCTACGGAACCCTAGAAATATCACTGATTCGCTTTTCTTCAAGAATACAGGCAAAATGTACTAAATTTTCATAAACATGTAGATACACCACAAGTTCCAAGTTTGTCGTCTGATTAAGCTGATGGCGATTCTAATCGACACATAACGACTTCTGCTTCTTGAATAGACCGCCGCAACCAAATATAAAGTTAATTCAAAATAAATATTTTTACTAGGAGAAATTTTGGCATACTGCAATCGTTCGAGATAGTAATACTTGCATTAAATTGAGCTCAGGTAATAAAGTTTCAGTAATTTGCGGCACTCCACCAGTCCAACCGGCTTAATATATTAAAGCTCTGCGGATTAATTTCGAATTTGCGATCAGTGTATATAATAATAATAATTAAAACAATTTTCAGTAATATTTGCATCCGTAACTTGGTTTTAATCTAGAGATAATATCAAAGGTGAATTTTAACGCTGATTAACGTCGGCACTTAGTAAAGATCCGTCTCATTATGTATTTATATACGCTGACTGATAAAAGACTATACTGTTACATGTGGAAAGAGGGTGTTCAGTACTTGATTTTGATACCGAAAATGTAAAAATAGGTCCTTAATATTAACGTAATTGTGCAATAATATATTTACATATGGACACCTGTGCATAGAAATCGAAGTTCATTGTTTACAAACAGCGATTTGCCAACCTCGTGACTAGACGCGCTAGCGTACTACTGTGGCTTGCGCGGTGACTGTACTATCTGATTATTACTACCCTAATGTTTTTTTTTTATATATCATAAGATAGCAAACAAACAGATGGGTCTCCTGATGGAAAGAGTCAACCATCGACTATAGACACCAAAGGTGTTAATGGTGTGTTGCTGTCTTATGGCGAGGTCTAAGGCCACATGCATAAGTTTACCGGTACTACCATAACCTCTTAATCTGAACACGACAGTGACAAGCATTGACGCTATTGCGACAGAAATAGTAAGGCGGTGGTACCAAACCCGGACGAGACAATGCAGAACTCTACCACCTAGTAGCCACGATGTTGGTGACTCGTATAGCCAATCGGTCGCGTTTTATGACTTGCCTGGCAGAACGGCAGTTAGCCTATTCTTCAAAGGAGCTCGGAACTAACACGGGGAAAATAATGTCATTAAGGTTTACTATGTACCTATTTAAGCAATATTCTCCGTTTATTGTAATTTTATTGTTTAAGGGGCTGACAAAACCTAATTAGTTGAAATTGATGTCTTTTAAGCAGTTTTTTAGGAAAAACTATTTATTATAGCACATCACAAAAAATATATGTTAATATTAATCATATGTCAAAGACCGTGGCCGGACCCAATACATAATTGTGCAAAATTGGGTCGATAGAAAATAATTGCGAAGAATGGTCTTAAAATTATTAAAGGTTCTATATCTTTATTTCTTTGACGTATGGGTCTGCAATTAAAAATATGAAGTCATCATATTCATACTTAAACCGCTACCGAATCATATTTGACAAATAATCTACACTTTTTTTTGTAATTTCAATATTTATTCATTTAAAGACCCTGGCCGCCGAGTTACACTAATAGTGAGGTCTCTTTTACTCCGATAGAAATAGACAGAGTGAGCGATTTTGGTGCTAACAGCGCCTTAATGGTGACAAGTAACTACCGTGTTCTTCAATATGATAATCTTCTACCACCAAACCTGTATTTTCAGCCAAAGAGAAAACGGAGGAGCTTCTCAATTTAATACGATTGATTTTATTTATGTATTACCACGCATTACTTTTTACAGAGTAGTCAGTTTTTGATAATTATTAAACTCTCTATTTCTTAAAATCTTCGCCTCTGTGGTCTAGTGGTCCAGTGCTGGCGTTGACCACATGAGGTCCCGGGTTCGATTTCCGGGTCGGGCACATAAAAAAAGTGTTTTTTTCAGTATTCTGATAAACACAAAGTTGCCCGGAATTGGAAAACGCCCAGTTGGCGATAGGCTCGCCACCTATCACATTTGTGGGACCAAGTATCTTCGGCTAATTGTGGGTGCACTTGTTGTACCTCTGCCTACCTCTTCGGGGATACGGGCGTGAAGATACTTTTAAAATCTCTATTATTATAAATCTTTACGCCGAGAGTGGTCCCAGTACATTTGTGTATGCATTTTATTAAGTTTTTTTTAATAAATAAGAAAGAAAATGTTCAAAATTAAATTAACCCAAATAGATTTTAACCTTCAACGGTATGTGTGCAAAAGTATAGCTCATTTAGTTTTCAAACAAAACCAAAATATCAAGTTTTGTGACGAAACATACGCAATTTTTTCATTGTGTCCTGATTCCTTTGCAGAAATGGTAAAGTGAACTGAACGTCGTCGGATTTTTATTTCAAAAACACTGCGAATAATCGATTTATCGGTTGGCGAAATGAGTTTTGCTCCTTCCCTATTGATCATTTAATCGATATAATAACGATATATATATATATATATATATATATATATATATATATATATATATATATATATATATATATATATATATATATATATATATATATATATATATATATATATATATATATATATATATATATATATATATATATATATATATATATATATATATATATATATATATATATATATATATATACTTTAAGCATGACTTGTACTACCTAATAAGTATTTTCAATCAATTTAGATTTCTTTTTTTGTGTTAAATTTTAAATTAATTTAGAAGTCTATTCTATTTTTATTTTTCACAGCCTAGAAGAAGGTATAATTATTAATTACCCATTAATTTATTAATTTTTAATTGTAACACAATGTATATCAAATCATAGTCATTTCATATTATTATGTCATCCATAGTCTATACAAACCATAGATATTTGTGATGTTACGACTTGTAGGTAATTTAGGTAGTCACGACGTTATACGCAACGATAACCAATAACCGTTGTTAGGTTTTTATCTGAAAATAATGGTTTTAAAGTGTAAGTGGTACAGTTGTGAACTAAGGCATCGATATTTAAATATCGATGCCTTAGTTCACAATTGTACTAATTGCAAAATTTTCAATTTTCACTTTTTTAGTGATAAATATACTAAATGTTGTGCTCTTTCATTTGCGCGTAACAAAATATCGATAATAGTCTTATATATACATATATATATACATGCATATTTTTTTTATTATTTTACTTTGTTTTCGTACTGTTCACGTCTAAACGTTAAAAAACTTTAAAACGCTCTCCTCGTAATTACCAATTTTGTATTTAGTGCAATTGTGAACTAAGAATTCGATATAGGCAACCTTTTTCTAAAAAATCATCTCTTGCGGGGATTAAATAGGAGATTAAAATTAGTATAAAAAACAATATCGACGATATGTTACTTTACTCGCGGGCGAAGCTGCGCGGGTCAGCTAGTATTATATTATTAAAATAACAATTTAAACTGCCAACTTTATCCATATCTCAAAAACCACTGAACTGATTTTGATGTAACTTAGACTGTACTAAGTTGGAATAAACCTAATTCAAATCAAAGAGAATTATCATGATATGACTTTTAATTCCTGAGAAATTAGTGAACAAACGTATAAACTGAAACCTCCGTATTTTCGACGATTGAAAACGAAAATCCTTTAAAACATTTGCTGGTTGTAGACGTTATTATTCCATTCTCGTACTCATTTCAATTCCCTCGTAAAATGTTACTCAAATATTTAGAATTCACATTCGAGACACCTACGCGTATTCCCGAAGTTGTTGCGGTTTTCAATGGGTCGGTCATTACGTAAATAAACATTGAAGGGGTTCATTTTGCAAGACGTTTGTTTTATTTTACATTCTGACAGTTTGAGAATCGGCAAGCAATTTTATTATAACACTAGCTGAGCCCGCGACTTCGTCCGCGTGGAAAAACTTCGAAAAAAGTAGCCTAAGTTACTTTCTATTACATCAGCTATCTGCCAGTGAAAGTTCGTCAAAGTCGGCCCAGCCGTTTCAAAGATTAGCCGGAATAAACAGACAGACAGAGAAAAATTGTTAAAAATGTTAATTTGGTATATGTATCGTATATACATCCATATTATGCATTTAGTAAAAAGCTGTTATTTTAACATCACAAGCAGACACTCCAATTTTATTTATTTTTATAAAATGCTTAGTAGTACGGGATAGAAAAGTCGGAAACGGCTTTCTTGATTATTTTTGTATACCCCATTGCTTGGGAAAACTTGAGAAACTTTAAACAACAAAGAAAAATATCGACACGCAGGATTTGAACCTGCGATCGTCTCCCTAAACTTGATGGAATCAATCATATAGCAAAGAAGAATTTCGCTACTTCGAGCCTGTCGACACTGGCTCAGTGGTAGAGCGTTCCGGCATTAGGGAGACGGTCGCAGGTTCAAATCCTGCGTGTCGATATTTTTCTTTGTTGTATTTAAAGTTTTTCAGGCTCTCTTAATGATAACAATATAGACACCAATGATGTTTATGGTGTTATATGTGGTCCAAGCTCCTTTAAAGGATAGACCAACTGCCCCTTTGAAAAATAGACTATCTGTCGTTCTGTCAGGCAATTTGTAAGATTGCAATCCATCCATACTAATATTATAAATGGGAAAATGTGTGTTTTTGTTTGTCCGTTTTCACTGCGAAACAGAGCGACGAATTGACGTGATTCCTTAAGTGGAGATAGTTGAAGGGATGGAGAGCTGCATAGGCTACTTTTTGTATCTTTCTAACCCCCCACTTCCCTAAAATGAATTTAACGCGAGCGAAGCCGCAAGCAAATATATATATATATATATATATATATATATATATATATATATATATATATATATATATATATATATATATATATATATATATATATATATATGGCAGAGGTACAACATATGCACCCACGATTAGCCTAAGATACTTGGTCCCACAAATGTGATAGGTGGCAAGCCTATCGCCAACCGGGCACTTTCCAATCCCGGGCAACTTTGTGTTTCTCAGAAAACTAAAAAAACACTTTTTTTAAAGTGCCCGAGCCGGGAATCGAACCCGGGACCTCATGTGGTCAACGCCAACACTGGACCACTAGACCACAGATGTTTTCTATGATATATAATTAAATAAATAATAAATATATTTAGCGTTATTAACCTTGTCTTTGTTCTACGTTAGATACATATTTGATAACACACTTTTGAATACACAAACTAACGAGCTCCCATCATAATGCATTTTACACGACTCCCTTTGTTTATTCCGTTCACGTCACTCGCATGTACAGGGACATTGTTATGGCGAACAATCGATACATTTTTTCACGTAGATTTATTCCCTTTATTTGTTCTGTCAGCGAGCCGTAATGAGTGCCAGCGAGCCCAAATATTGGATTATATATTGGAACTTCAACTAGACGTTCATTTATTATGAAAATGTCAATGCAATTTCAATATATGAAGAGGTGTTTTAAGAAATAATGTAAATACAAATACATGAAGCTGAGTAGTGGCCTAATGCACAGTATACTGGAGACTAACAGTAGTCAATCTACATACATGTGATATTCGAGTAACGCACACATAGACACTTTTCACGGACGAGATATCTCGGAACGGTTCGGTATAATTTGATCTGCACCAGTCCCAGATATCGCGTCCGTGAAAGATGTCTATGTGTGCTATGAAAAGGTGAAATTAATTAAATTTGCTATTATCCGCGAACTATTATTCTATGTATGGTACTCCGTGATGGTACCGAAAAGAGAGACGTCGGTTTAATAAATGGTAAATAAATGAGTACGTACATGAATTGTGTGCTTTTGTAATTGGTGCCGGCGTGGTCGTGGTTGTAAAAGTGTGGTGGATGTGGGCGGATAAGTGTGCCGCTGGGGTCTTCGTTTGATCGGAACCATCGGTGAGTCTTATCCATTTATTGAATCGACGTCTCTCTTTTCGGTACCATCACAGAGGATACATAGAATAATAGTTCGCGGATAATAGCAAATTTAATTAATTTCACCTTTTAATAATGGATTTCCGCAAAGTAACGCCTGAATCAATAAAATATGTGTGCTATGCTTGAATATTACTTTGTTTTTACTTGTGAAAACTTTTAATTGGTCTTTGTAATCACATCATCATATATTATGTTTGTACAACTAGCTGTAAGTTTTCCTGAAATAAATAAATAAATAAAATTAAAAAAATGGAACATTGACTTCTGTTAGTCTCTAAGTATTATGTGCCTAATGGTTAGTATATTGTCATTTACTGCTGTAGTTCTAATACTACTAATCGTGATAGTGGGTTTCAGTCCTGAGAAGAGACAAGATTATTTTTTACCATAAGGTAGCACTCTCGTGATGGAAAAAAAATCCATCGCCTATAGATACCAAAGTTACTATCCGTGTGGAGAGATGGCAATACTACTTGCATAAGTCTACCGGCTACCCTACCCTCCAAACTGGAACACGACAATAACTAGCATTGACGCTATTGCGGCAAGAATAGGTAAGGCGGTAGTACTAAATACCCGAGCGTGATGTTGCTGAAATCTAACACCTAGTAGTCACCATAGCAGTGACACGTATAGCCAATCGGTCGACTTTCACGTCCTGCCTGGCAGTTGGCCTATTCCTCAAAGAAGCCGGACCAACACGGTTTTTGAGATTTTTCGATGAGCAATTGCAATAGTAGTTCGAAGTCCAATTGTGTGCATTTCCTAAGATTGGATGAGTACGGAACCTATTCTATACTTTTCATCGTCGGCAGTTGGTGTAATTCCATTTTTATTACACACTCTTATTATTGTACTTGTACACAAATTTCACTTTTACACATAATTTTTAATATATTACTCGATATGTAATAATATACTTAATTTCAATTAAGTACATTACATCCTGAAGATGCTTTAAAAAGTGAAACCGGTCGAGTAATATATTAAAAATTTAATGTAAACGTGAAATTTATGTACAAGTGCAATAATAAAAGTGTCTAATAGTACGGAATCTATCGGTTTAGGTTATTACATATTCAAAAGCTATATTATGTAAAAGCTATATAATAATTATTAAAATACGGCAAAAAATTAAAGCGTTATAAAAAGAATCATGAAAAGCTGGCACATGTATTTGTGTTGACGATTATATTGGAATCCTTTATGAAGGTGCTCACTCGGAATGTGTCGTAAATAGTGTTGTGTTGATTTCCTGAAAGTAAACTCGTATACTGTTTCACAATAATATTATAGTAGCTGTTGCCCGCGACTTCGTCCGCGCGGACTTCGTTTACTCTGCTCCTACTGGTCGTAGCATGATGTTATATAGCCTATAACCTTCTTCGGTAAACAGGCTATCCAATTCAAAAAGAATTATTCAAATCGGTTCAGCAGATTTCGAGATTCGTAGAACCAAACAAACAAACTACAATTATATAATATTAGTATAGATTTGATTTTAAGACAATCAGTTTAGCTTATATGTCACTTTATCATATTTTAATACTTGTTATCCTATGCCAGATGAAGACAAATCCAAATACATAAAAAATTGACCAGCTGCTCTTGAAGTAAAAATTTAATGGTGTAAACAACTAACTTTCTTTGATCAGAATAGAGTACTGAGCACCCTATTAGATTAAATTTTATATTTGTACTTGGCTCTATAGGTGTGATCTATGCCTATATAATTAAGACAAATATTTTACCTAATATCAACAATAGACTTTAGTCGATGATATATGTGCTCTCGTGTGTTGGCCGTGAACTTGTGTAATTTTATTAACATTAATGTGGTAATTAATCAGGGACCTGTTGTAAAGACAATGTCGACCAACAAATCAATCAAGAATAGGCACACTTTATTCAACTGAGTCTAGTGCCAGATGTTTCAAAGTGAGTGAATATAAAGTTACAAAGGTAAATTTCACAAAATAGGTACAAAAATAAAATAAAAAAACGAAGCCGCGGGTATCATGTAGTTGTATTAACGGAAACTAAAGTCTCTGCTCATAAACTCCGATTATGACGACAATTTCGTGATATTGAATCATAGCACTGTTGTTTACTGCTCGGAGGCACGACATGGATCAGTTTCAGGAGTATTTATGGCGGATACATTAGTTTAGTTTATTGTTAACTGTTTTGTGTTGTTAAATATATATTGATTTAGTTTACTGTTGGCATATAATAAATTGTTGTCTATTTTGGTGAATATGCATGTTTGAATATTGGGAATTGAAAGCAATACAAAAGTACAATGAGATAGGGTGACCATGACATATCGTGTGCAACGTAAATATTTTAATTACCATAAACAAACTTGGTTCAGATTTAAAAAAAAATGAATTTCTAACCCATATTGGGCAATTAATTGTAAGTTTTTTGTTTTTCTGCAAACCATAACTTGCCCAAGACTATATATGTCAATATGACCACTTATGTCATTAGACTCAATAAGTAAATGCCGTTGGCTAAATGTGGGTGAAAAGTGCTATAAAATTGAACATTACGTCGTAACAATAAGGTTAAATGAATCTCTAACGTAATTTTTGTACGATAAAATCAATAATGCAACTTAATGCGTAAAGTTAGATTATAGTTTTTTCAAGATTTTTCTCGAAAATGTAAAACAACAGAAGTCACAGTAGCAACTTGGAGATTGGCGGAGTGGTGTATTATCACTTGCGTGTCTCGGATGAGTACGTAAAGCTGTCGGTCTAGGTTATCGCTAGAAATAGTCGATAATCGTTAACATATCGGTAACTTACGGTGATGAGGATCACCATTTATCCCACCAACCTAAATAGTAACTTACGTAACGGGAAGTTAAAAATTTAGCGTGCAAGATGATAAAATTAATTATAATAACCTCTAATAATAAATAGATAGAAATATGAATGCGTAAAAATATATGTGTGTTTGATGTGTGTGCACCGAATAACAACACAGCTCTTCATTCTTTGATATAAATATGCGATAGTTCTATTTTCAATCATGAGAAAAATTTGTTTACTATCCTATATTAAAAAAAAAGACATGTGGCACTCGGAGACTGCCGCGGTAAAGCTATTGCACAGAATTTTTTATCAACTTATGCAAATACAATTATATATTTATTTTATTTATGCAGTATTTTTTTTTCTTTGTTTATTCATATTTAAAACACTTTGTACACAAATTATACGAGTACAGATATTCACTGTTGTACGTAGATGATAAATACCTATACACCTATATACTTTCTCACAAACAGCTGATTACGGTAGTTTTCCAATACAACCAATGCCACCTAAAGGCGGGTTACTGAACTAAAGAGACAAGCGTGGTATTTCAAAAAGTCATTTCATTCTGGTATTTATCGATAGATGGAAAAACTAAAAAGTATCACCGCTGTGCCGGTCGGTATTAGGTTTTTTCGTTACGGAATTTCTGGATTCGGTCTCCACGCTCAAGGCCCGCGATAGAAGCTATACAATAGCTTAAAAATATTTACATAAATCCTCAGTGATTTTCACCAAATATCGTAGCATGTACATTTCATTATAGTCCACAAGGCGGTGATAACATTAGTATGCGTGTATATACTGCTGGAGTTAAGGAGCTCCGAGATTAACTGCTCTCTAGAGATGCTTGCCGGTTGGTAACGAAGATTGGACATCACGAGATTAACCATAGTATGTGCGGCTATACAACTATTTGTTGTTGTAATCAAAGTTAAACATTGTTTTTCTTTGATCTCACTGCCACAAGTAAGGATTTTATGCATATGCTTACACTTCACACAGAAGAACTTATAAGGTTACTACACTGAGAAAAAGTACGGTAATGATCACAAAATCAAGCGAGAATACAAATCTCTACCACCTACCGTGAGGTACCGGGTTCAATTCCCAGGTCGGGCAATTCAAAAATGTATTTTTTAAGTTTTCTTACAAAAACAAGGGTGGATTGGATAAGTGCCCGGATGGCGATAGGCTTGCCACATATCACTGTGGAACTGTCTTCGGCTAATAGTGAATGCACTAGTTGTACCTCTGCCTATCTCTTCGGGGATATGGGCGTGAAGATACTACAATCAATAAAATAGTAAAAATTGCTAAAATTGTGAAAGTTATTTTAAAAGTGAGAGTATTAATAAAAAACTTAATTTTAAAAAGTTTTTTTTTCCACCACGCGTAAAAACGCACATATTTTTTATTTTATAATTATTCAATACTAGCAATTACCCACGATTTTGTTTACGTGACCAAAAATCATTATTTTCCTTTTGTCAGTCGGGTAAAAATGTAGACTATATTACTTGTGGATCACTATCCTATAATAGCTTTCTAAGAGTGAAAGAATTTTTTAAATCAGTTGAATATATTTTGAGTTAATCGTAACAAAGAAACAAAAAAAAATCAAATATTTCCTTTTTATAATATAATATAGTTAAGTTCTATATAAAAACACAGAGTATTAACCCTTTCCATTACAACCTTTTTGCGTTCAATTGTTGATATTCAACGATGCCTAGTCACGAAAACTGATGATACTTTATTTATGTTTACCTCCAGTAAACTAAACATTCCGCCATAAATATTTCCCTAGCTGATCCACGGCGTGCCTCCGAACAGTAAACAACAGTGCTATGATCTGATATCACGATATTTTCGTTACAATCAATATTTATTATTGGCTTTGTTTCTTTATAAATAAGACTAGTTGGTGCCCGCGGCTTCGCTCGCGCTTACTTTAGAACTTACTTAACCTTTTTTTATAAGCTACTTTATTAAAAATCTACATAGTCGGGCAGGCCAATATTGTATTAAAATGATATTTACATATTCATCTTAGTTATTTATAAACGATATTTTTACTATCAAAATTTAAATAAAAAACGTAAGACTAAAAATATCTATTGGTAACACCTATCGAACAAATTAACTTAGGTATTACCTAACCTAAAACTACCTATGACCATAATATTATACACATGGAACATAGAACAAGGGGAAGTGAAGAGTGGGCGTGCCGCATGCGTCACTATTATGCGCTGTTACTCTAAATTGCCTTAGTGATACTTACCATATCTTTAGGAGATAGTCGTCGTGCGAAAATCTATTATACACTGAATTATGCCGTATTATGCCATCCTTGAATGCAGAAATGATAGTAGAATACAGATGATTAAAAATCGAGATATTTTATATCATCCGAAAGTACAATTTTCATTTTATTTTAATTAAATTCCTGATTTAATATAATCTCTAATTATATAATAGAAAGTCAAGCTAAAATCAGCCGTACACCTTACATATAAAGTTCATTTTAGGTTGACCTAATTTTTCTAGAAAGATATGCGTAATGACAGTCATTACGTATATCGTTCTAGAAAGTTCTCTACTCAAATATGACCAACTAAAAACTACGGAAAAATCAATACTGCCATCTATTGTAGAATAGCGAAACTATTTAAGATTATAGTTTCACTATTGTACAAATAGATGAGTCTATTTTGAATAAATTACAAAAGGACGTAAATACTCTTTTTTTTGTAGCAAAATAAAATTTATTGTAACGCTGTTTGGTATATTTTTAAATGTTCTGTTTGCGTGTTTCGGATTATTGTTGTTTAAAATTAAAACGACCAATGAAAGAATGTTTGCATTAGTAGTTTATATGCAATAATGCTTATTTTATGTGTGAGTATGGCGATCGTTGTCCTGATACAAATGTTTGTACTTGCCAATTCCGCTTGTTCTATGTTCCATGATTATACATAACGAACTATATCACAAACTAAATATATTTAGGATTGCTTGCTTTTTAAAATTTCTCTATAAGGATTCCTATGTATATAACACGTCTATATCTAACCAACTAACGTTACTGTATTAAAAAAATCTGTAAGCCGGTTGACCCTGTAGGTCATCCCCGAAACATCCCGCTAAATTGAGGTGGCTCAAAAACAAAAACTATATATATAATAAGCAAAGAATTTTTTCAGAGTTCAAAAATGTTAATTTGTTATAAATGACTAATTTCATTTTTGAAAAGAACATCAAAACACTTTTTTTTCAAAAATTTTATTTTTGATGAATCTCAAATAAATTGACCGATTTTGATCAAATTACGGTTTTTGGCGCAGTTTTTTAAAGGGAAAAAGCTGTTAAGATTATAATCTTTTAAGAAATTTATTTTAAAATAAAAATATTAAGTAAGTTTGTTGGAAACAACAAAATATTAATATTTGAAAAGGTGTAATTTTTGAAAACTTGATTATATTTTGATTTTTAAAACTGCACTGACGTATTTCTTAAGTACTAAAATATTGTAGGAGGTCGAAAATGATTGGTTCAAAAATTAATTTAAAAGCTAACTGGAAAAAACTCTGTTTTTAATTTTTCGTCAATTCATACGAAATTTCATGTGACTATGTCCATGAAATAAAAAGATCATATATAAGAGTTGAATTTTAAAATTATTATTCCTTAGTGGATGCTTACGTCATAAACAGGGATATGTATGTGAAATTTCAAGTTCCTAGCCATAGTTAGTTATAGTTATTTATATAGCTGTGTGCAGGATGAGTGACGAGATGTACTTTTTGGAAGCTAAAAAGGACTTTATTTTGTTGGCCGTACGTGAAGAAGCGTTATCGTGGTATAGGAGAATGCGGCTTTTGGGTCGTCTGTCGCGAACTTTTTCTAACACCCTGGGTAAACAAATGGTAGAATACCACTCGGCATTAACACTTTTTTGATCTTCAAGTGGAATAGTACCAATGAGATCCGCAACTGAGACAAAAAACGTGATCATTTTTTACCAACGTTTCTCGCCTGTCTCACTTTTGTTGGCCTGTTCTCATTTTCAATCAGCCATTCACACACTGCTTCACAAGACTGCTTTTTTTCGGTTTCAAAACAATAAATCCACGTTTCGTTTCTTGTGACAATGTCATAAACAGCATTAGAATGTCCGTGGTCGTACTTCAGTAGCATTTGTGAGCGCCACAATCATTCCACGCGAGCCTGCTTCTGCTCCACTGTCAGTTCTGAGGGACCCAACGACAACAAAGTTTCCGAACTTTCAATTCTGCGTGTAAAATTTTCTGAATTTGGCTCATACCAATCCCCAATAGTCCTCGAATTGTCTCAAAGGTAATCCGGGGGTTTCCTTCAATTAACCGCTTAACAGTAGCCACATAATTTTCGTTGACGGCAGTTAAAGGCCGCCCTTCATGAAATTCGTCATGTAAAGAAGCTCGACCTCTCTCAAATTCAGCAAACCATCGCCTCACGGTGCTCAGACAAGGTGCTTCTCTCCCAAAAGTATTTTGAAGACGAGCGGCGCAGTCTTGCGGAGAAAGAGAACTTTTAAAAGTTCTCTTTCTCCGCATCCGATCAAAAAAATCATCGCTTAAAAATCTTTCGACTTAATTCCATTTTCGTTGCGCTTTCTAAGATAATAACGCGAACGGTGTTGTGAGAAATTTAACACGTTTAAAGTATACAATGAAACCGTAGGCATTTTCTATAATGTGTATAAAAAACGTAGGGAAGATGCGGGCAAAACGTTTAAAGGGCAATAAAACTGAAACCATTCCACTTAAATAATAATTTTTATATTAAAATCTTCCTTTGTTAATCAGCCTTTACATTTTTCATCATTTTAGGAACAATCACAGCATAATTATTATTCTATAGACATAAAGTTTGAAAGAGTCCCACCACCCCGTCTTACCCGCTGATTCGGGCGAGATGGGGCACTCCGAGAGGGCAAGAGGGGGTATAGCATTTCACATATTTTTCTTTGCAGTTTTCGCAGGTAAATATTGCTTCATCATCATCATCATCTACACTAGCACAGAAACAATGTACCCAATTGCCACATAGAGAATATCCAACCCAAACTCCATTTGAATTTAAATAAAGACCATTTTCATACAAACAAGGAGTAATTTCAATCTACGCATTACTCTATCTGCAATTATCTAACATTTTCTTCTTTCCTGTGATTTATATTATTTTGTCTTCCTTTTTTATCCTTCTTCTTACTTTTCTCCAACTTTAATTTTGTATAATTTAATTTCGTTTTTGTATTGAAGAGAAGAAGCTACAAAGCTCCTTCTAATCGTCTTTTGTAAAAATAGGTCACTTTGGGCGTAAGGAAACTCTAATACTCGTAAATAAAGATGTAGCTAAGTTCCCATGAGCCCCGTTGACTCTTCTTTTAGTAGTTTGAGGAACTGAAAATTTCTTGCTGCTAGCATACCTATACCCCATTTTCCCTTTTATAACGGTACCAACAGCTTTTTCTATATTTTCTTGCGGCCTCTCTCTATTTATCTTCTCACTCACCTCTATTTACCTTTTTCTTGTATGTTCTCAACATGCTAATTTAATGCTAATGCTAAGAATACCCCCACTATGGTTTTCACGTTCATGTCACAAACATATATCTTTATAAACACTATATAATAGGGAAAAAATACATTATTTATTATTTTACCGTTTTAAATTTAAAATATAGGTAGATCGTGTAAATAATAATTACAATAATACAAAACTAATAAATATTTTTTCCCTATTAAAAAATGTTTTGTTGTATGTAATGTTATTATGTATGTAATAAAGTTTAAAATATTAAAAATGTATACTACTATTAATTGTGTAGTAAACACATTCTAAACGAATCAAGAAAATAAGAAGAAAGTTTGCCGAAATCAATTTTGTTTCGATAATATAAAAAAAGTATAGCACGAATCACACACGATAGCGGGCTGACAGCCGGCGTGGTGTTGCATCATTATGCATAAGTTTGAACATGTTTGAGTGGCTAGAAGATCATTTTTTTATAGAAGAGGGGGCAAACGAGCAGTAGGTGCACGTGAAGGTAAGTGATCACCACCACCCATGGACATCCGCAATACCAGAGTTCTTGCAGTTCCGTTCCCGACCTTTTAAGAACGAGTAAGCTCTTTTCTTGAAGGTCCCTAAGTCATATTTATTCGGAAACACCCCTACCAGTAATTGATTCCACGACAGAGTAGTGCAAGGCAAAAAGTGTCGGGAGAATCGCATAGTTGTAGATTTCCAGACATCGTGATGGTGAGGACGGAACTTTAAATTTTGACGCGATATCCTATAAAATATTGAATAATTAATTAACATACGAGTAATAATTATTATAAAATAGAGTGGTTGCCCCGTCTTGCCCGCCACCCCGTCTTGCCCCCATCTCCCCTAACACAATTTTCCTTCTGAAAACTTTGAGGATATATAATATTTAGAAGATAGTTTGTACGAAACATCTTTACGGTCATTTTAACTGTTACGGGGTCAAACATAGACTAATTTTTTTTTCAAAAATCAGTCCCTGGAGGGCTGAAATAGGGGATGAAATTTTTATTAAAAGCTATTTGGATGACTTATTAATATACTCGCGGGCGAAACTGCGCGGGTCAACTAGTATTAATATCGATTAATGTAATGTTAGTATTGTTATTGTTTTCCGTAATTTTGAAGAAAAAAACAACTGCCTTATGGTACAGGTATCTTGTTAAAGGCGTGAGAAGGCTACTAACATCGTAACTATTAACTAGATGGTAGACTTCTGCAACGTCTCGACCGGGTTTTGGTGCCACCGTCAATTTATTCCTAGCGCAATAGCGTACGTGCTAGTCACTGACGTATTCTGGTATGGAGAGTAAGGTAGCCGAATAACTTAAGTCTGTGGAATTTCAAATCCGACACAGCAACGCAACATTAATGCACTCATCGACAGGCGAGTAAAACCGCGGTTTTACCGCGCGTTCGTAAGGCTCGCCGCCATTTTGCAATACCGCGGTTTCGTGTACCGACGAGCCTGGCTCGCAGTTCGTCACGTTTCCTACATTTTTCCTCGGTTCTTCAGATACGACCGTTTTGTTCGCTTCTACCAGCACCAACGAGCCGTGAGTAAAACTATCGTTCTTCAAAAATCACAGTATAGCTCCTGCGTCGATCAGATCAATCACCATCTTTGGTGTCTATAGGCGAAGATTATTTCTTTCCATCAGGACAATCATTTTTTTGTTTACTATGATGTAGAATACATAAAATAACATATCGTGATTGACACTGGGATTATGTTTTTTGCTAAAACAATGTATTAGAATCTAGATAAAACCTTCAAAACATAAATATATCAGTAAAAAGTACTATGTCGTCAAAAGTACTATACAGACATTGATTGTCGCCACGTACCTACCTATAAAGCGCCAAGTTCAAAACTTAGGTTTACCTGAGCATAATTAATGTTTAAATCGCTTTAGAAATACTTAGCTTTAAGTATAATTGTATAATATATACAGGTACATAACATTAAAAAATCTTATATAAGTACAAGCGTATGGACAATTTAAAGTTATAATATTATGTGCAATAAAAATCCCACTTTGATATGTTACGTGGGGAAATATCTAAGACGTAAAACAATTATTCTAAAATGAATCTACTTATCGTCTTTTAAATTAACATTAATGTGTTTTTTTATGACATTTTAGTATCACGTTTATGACACTTCATGTATTAGTTTAGCGTGACATAAAATATTTAAAAAGATGAGTCCATAAAATCTTTTAGAAACTAAAAGCATGTATTAAATTAGTTCCAAGAATTTAAATTTAGAACGAAAAGATCAGTGTGTTTCGTTGTGTGTGTTTATAGCTACCACCTGTCATTTGAAAGTGGCTTAAATAGACGTAGTGTTAATTATCAAAGATATTTACGTGTACTTTTATTTACCTTTTTAAGTCATTATGACCGCCCCGTTGATCGAGTGGTTAGCGACCCTGACTACGCAATCGACGGGGCTCGGGTTCGATTCCCGACGTTAACAAGCATTTGTGTGATGAGCATAAACGTTTTTATTTCCGGGTTTGGGTGTTTATTAAATATATTCTTGTATTTATATATGTATTTCTATGTATTAGTATCGTTGACTAACTCCCATGACACAAGCAAATAATTTGCTTACTTTGGGGTTAAATCAGTAAGTGTAATTTGTCCCGGGAATATTTATTTATTTATTATTATACGAGTTTATTGCAACAAATATTAAACATATTAGCTTACGTTTACAAATCGAAAGTCTGGGCGTTATCATTAAATTTAAGTTTAACATCCCTAATGATGTTGTCATAAGCGAAACCCATTGAGTGGGTTAAATATAGGTGACATCAAAAATTAACTGAATGTAAGTTTTATTGGAATATTCTAATGATGTAGTTCCATTAATCGTCAATCATTTCGCCGATCCTACATGATCGCCAAATTGATTGGCGATGTGATGATGTTTATACATGAAGGTGATTCGATCTTGCTATAAGTTACATACACAAAAAGAAATAAGTATCAATCATTTGCTTTATGCATTATTATTATAACCAATCCCAGCCCCGACAGCTGACAATGGTTAAAATTCAACTGTAATTCAAAATTATTATGTAATACATGGTAATATATTGTTTGTTTTAATCTATCAACCACATTTATATTAGTTTTATAAATGCAAACACTTATATGTATGTGTACATTTGTTAAATCTTCATGTGTATACGTTAATTGGCTGGAGCATGCCCAGGTTTAATAAAAAGGCACACGAGTCTCATGGTATTAACAAAAAACTTTAATCACATAAATCGACACGTCCCAAGAACAAAATCGTATCTGCAAAACCACCAAATTACAATATATTTGTTTGTGGGAGTACATTGTACATAAGATGATGTTGTTGAAATGCTCAACATTTCCAAAAACAAAAGACCAATAACTATAAAAAATATATTGTCTTTTGGCTTTATGCGTGTTTAATGCGAATTTTATTATAAAACCAATTTCGTTTGATCTCTCCATACGATTTTGTTCTTGGGACGCATCGAAATATCAATAGTATGACGGATCTGTTTGAGAAGAAAGAAATTGGAGAATAACTATGAATTCCTTCTAACATAATTTCACCCCCGTATTGGTCCGGACTCCTTTGAAGAATAGACTAACTGCCGTTTTGACAGGTAGGTCGTAAAAGGTGACTGATTGATTACACGCGTCCCCACTATCGTGATTACTAGGTGGTAGAGTTTCGCAACCTCTCGCCCGGGTATTTGGTAGCACCATCAACATCTTTGGTGTCTATAGGCGACGATTTTCCTTTCCATCAGGAGAGTCATCTGCATCGTATAAGCTATGTTTGAACCTGGAACCTTAACTATCTCGTAATAAAATTTTATCAACAACTTTATAGACAGACTTTCCATTTCTAATATTAATATGGATTTGATAAAAATGATGAAATTCTATTGAAAATTCTATCCGCCAACTTTATTTTTACCAGTTTGCTACAATTGCCTTTTTTATTGGAACACTTGAGATTCCTCCTGCGTGTATTAGTACTGCAGCCTCCACGTGGAATTTCATTCAGCTAAAAGCAAGGGAACACGTGCCATATGTATTATTGAACAACCAGGGGCAACAACCTCTACAAACCTTTTTGTGGACTATGTGGGTACTTTAATATGTTATAAAAAGTGTATTTTCTTCGTAGTGCAATGTTTTATTCACGGTATAAATAATCTTATCACAATTTTATTACGCATTCATAAATGAAGGGGGATTTTGCTTAACAAAATGTAAAACTTACTGCTTTTGAATAATGTTTATTTTCCCATAACTCAATGTTAATATAAAATTGTCAAAACCATTCTAACTTACGAATCTTTAAGGTTACATAGTATTCGCTGTATGTTTGCTTAGTTCTTTCAAACTACGCAACGGATTTTAAGATATTTTATTGATTCAGGCGTTACTTTGCGCATATCTATAATTTAAAAGGTGAAATTTATTAAATTTTCTATTATCCGCGAACAGTTCTATGTGACCTCCGTGATGTTACCGAAAAAAAAAGGCCGATTTAATAAATGGATAAAACTCGCCGATGATTCGGACAAAAAGAAGACCCCAGCGGCACAGTTATCCACCCACATTCAACACACTTTCACCCATGTCAGCACCAAGCACAAAAACACACAATTTATGTACTCAACACACGTTTCACTTCAGGAGAAACGAACACTACCTGACTCAATGCGAGTGTAAAGAAAAATCTGCAAAATACTGCAAACAAGTAGATGGCTCTCCTGATAGAAAGAGAAACCATCGCCTATAAGACCAAATATAATAATGATACGTTGCTATCCGTGTGGCAAGATGGCAATGCTACATTCATAAGTCCACCAACTACCTTACCCTCTAAACCAGAATACGACAAACACAAGCATTGATGTTATTGTGGCAGGAATAGTTAAAGCGGTGGTACGAAATACCCGAGCGAGATATTGTGGAACTCTACCATCTAGAAGTCACGATGAAAGTGACACGTATAGCCAATCAGCTGCCTTTTACGACTTCCCTGGTAGAACGGTAGTGGGTCTATTCTTCAAAGGTGCCCGAACCAATACTCGGTCTCTAGTTTTTTAATTGCAAAACACAGTGCAGCAATTCAAAAAATAGAACTCATTGTATAGATTTTCTTACAGAATTACATGCTATGAAAAGAAAGACTGCAAAGAAAGGAGATTTTCAATTCATCGGAATCTTTTATTTTATGTTTTCAAATTACTTAGATATGCGTAGACCGTTTTAGAAAATTATTCTATTGTTTTAGAAGATACACTTCCTATTTGGTCACATATAAATCTGGTAGATTTGATAGCGATTAGTTTGCCACCAGTCATACTTGTGGGACCAAGTATCTTCGACTATTTATGGGTGCACTTGTTGTATCTCTGTTTACTTCTTTAGGGATATGGGCACGAAGTAATTTTTTTAAATTATGATTGTAGACACCAGATATGTTAATCATCCGTTTCCATGTATGGGTAAGTTTACCAAATACCTTGCCTCTATTGAGTCACAAGTTTCCCCCATGTTGGTCTGGACTTCTTAGAAGAATATACTGATTGTTGTTCTGCCAGGTAGGTCGTAAAAGGCGACCGATCAATCATACGTGTCATTACCATCGTGACTACTAGGTGGTAGAGTTTCGCAACGTTTCGCCGGGTATTTGGTACCACCGCCTTACCTATTCCTGCCACAATAGTGTCAGTGTTTGACATTGTTGCATTCCAGTATGGAGGGTAGTAGACTTTTACATTTGGCCCAGCCATCTCGCCACACGGACAGAAATGCACCATTAAAGTCTTTGGTGTCTATATGCGAAAGTTTCTCTTCCATCAAGAACTATCTGCTTATTTAATATATTATGATATAAAGAAATGAATTTATGAACCATTTTGGTTTTTAAAATGATATAATACATTTTTATGAATATAAGTTAAAAATGAAGACTTCCCGTATAAAGTAATAGACTTTAAAATTATTTTCACTTTAAGCTCTCTTCCCTTCGGTGTGTTTTTCGAAACATATGACCTTATTCAAAAAACTGAATTTATACCAAATACACATTACAGCTAAACTTGTATTAACATGTTCAGCTGGAATAGAAACAGCGCCGAGAGAACTGGACCAATTGATCTTAAAAACCTAATCAACAAACTCAGGTCCGTTATACAGGTCAAAGAGAATTTAAAGCAGTAAGATGTATGAGATCTCTACGCCCAAAGTAAACGTTTAGATTTATTATACTGGAATTTACGTGAACAGCTTAAATATATCGTGCTTTTATAAAATATAAGCGCTTTGATGTCGTAAATTTTATATTTAATCTAGTAAATTGATGAAACAAATATAATCAGAGAGCTGGCGAGTGTCGAAATTGTTCTAAACAATTTTATTTAAAAAATTTAAGAAAAAAGTACTTGCCTTCTTTTCAGGCATTTAGTTAGAGGCGAACAATTGTTCAAATATGCAAATATCATCTTCTAGGTGGTAGAGTTCTGCAATATCTCGCCGTAGCTTTCCTGTTTCCAATGCAATGATGCTGCTGTTTGTCACTGTCTTGTTCCAGTTTAAGGTTCCAGGGTAAGGTAGATGTTAAACTTATTCATGTATTGTTACCATTGGATGTCTCTTTCCATCAGAAGACTACTTTCTTGCTAGTAATTTCTTAAATTCTATCTATATTTACTTTATTCATATATATATATATCAAGTAAGTTAATCTTTTTTGTAAGATAGCAAACAAGCAGATGAGGCGAGGTGTTAATACCACTTATATATATATATATATATATATATATATATATATATATATATATATATATATATATATATATATATATATATATATATATATATATATATATATATATATATATATATATATATAATAGTTTATCAACTACCATACCCTCTAATGCAGTATTTCCCAACCTTTTTTGTACCAAGGTCCAAATGTTACATTTCTAAAAAAACAGCGTTGTTTAGCTAATTTTATTGTTATTTCAGAACTTGATATTTTGGTAAATACTAACAAAATTTGACGTAGTTAAATAAAAAAAAATCCAATCCACAATATGGCCAAAAATAAGTTAGGTGCACTAAACTGATGCTAAATATCAATTAATTGGCCAGTAAAAAAGACCCAAGCAAAAATATCTCTCTATTACTTTATTTAACGTTAGAACTAGTCCCCATGTGTGGCACGTTAAGAAATAAATAATTTGAATAATCCACCTTTCCTGGTTTACAACCAATATTACCAACTGATTAAGTAAAATGAATCAAGGAGCACTGAGGTACTGCTACTAGTAATATAGTTCAATATCAAGGGGTTTGAATTCTTTTGCCTTATTAAAATTAGTTCAACATTGATACTGACACTTCAATAATAAAAACAATAAAACTAATCCAAAATCTATCAAATTTTAAATGTCAGTATCTCTTAAGTGATTTTGTGTGGATTGGATCCTGTTCGTGTAACTACTTCCATTTATACATGTATCTAATAACTAGCTGTTGCCAGCGACTTCGTCCGCGAGGACTTCGTTTACTCCGCACAGCTCCTCCCCCGTAGGTGATAGCGTGATAATATGTAGCCTATATGTTGACCCGACCTGTTAGTAATATTCATGCAAAATTTGAAGTAAATCCATGCAGTACTTTTTGAGTTTATCCCGGACATACATACAGACAAACAGATAAAAATTCTAAAAACTATATTTTTGGCTTCGGTATCGATTGTAGATCACGCCCCAAGTATTCTTTTAAAAAAATATTCAATTTACAGTTTTGACTTTCCTACGATTTTATTATATGTATAGATTATTTACAGCACTTTTCAAGAATTTTTTTTGTTAATTTTTGCAACGATATCTAGCATTGCATTTAAATAGCCCCAGGTGAAAGGGTTAAAGTCGTATTGAGTCCATTTTTGAAATTCCTTAATAATTAAATTGCCTCCTTGTCGGACTTGGTTTACCGGTGGGAGGGGTGCGCTGTTCCGCGCTCCCGGCTGCATGGGTACCACCATCTTGCTTGTTTCTCCCGTGAAACAGCTTTGCTGTATTTCGGAGAGAAGGACACGACAGGCAGTGTAATTACTGGCACCGAGACTTAACATCTTATGTCTCAGGATAAGCAACACATGAGTGGAATATCTGGGCTAGTTCCAGGTAAACTAGTTATGTTCATTGGCGACGTCGACCACTTACTGTAGGGTTAAACTTTCATATGATAGCAAACAGAAAGATTGTTCTTTAAATGAAAAGATTACCATCCCTCTAAACGAAATATGTTAATGGTGCGTTGTTACTCGTATGGGCTGGCTGGAGCTATACATGTATACATACACAACTTCTCCAAATCGGTGAGTACACGACAGCGTCAAACACCAAGGATTTAGTGCTAGTGATACTTATACTCAATATTCAATACTCAATACTTTATTGCGTCATATGTTATACATTTATAGGTGTTAAGTATACATTCTAGGAACAACAAATGTACCCTGATAGGGTGTAGCAATGCGGAGGCGGACTGATTCACTTTTCTGAATAAAATTTGTTTCTTATTAAAATTTATCATTCAAAAATTCGCTTAAGGTTTAGTAACATTTATTTATCAATAGGTTCTTAACATCGCGTAGAAATATTTTATAATTTTCTTCTGATTTAAGTTTTTCGGGTAATTTATTAAATATTTTTACAGCCATAACGTTTGGCCCTGAGCTGTGAATTTTAAGGTATGAGATTGGTAATTCTAGGTTGTGTTTGAATCTTGTTGTAAATTTTCGTGGTTATTCAGTTTGTTTTTTAAAGAACTGGGGATATTTTTTAACAAATTTTAGTATTTCGAGTATATAAATTGAAGGAAACGTTAATATTTTTAGTTTTTTGAAATACGGTTTACAGCTTTCTGGTTCTTTAATATTAACAAGAATGCGGATGCACTTTGTTTGGGATATAAAAAGATCCGTTGCGTTTACACTATCGCCTCATAGTATAATGCGGTATGTTAACCACGAATAGGCATAGGCGTAGTAAACAGATAAGGCTGTATGTTGGTCGGTCGCTTTTCGGAGTTCCCTCAGTGCATATGTAAAGCTTGATAGTTTGGTTTTTAATTTAGATACATGATTTTTCCAACTTACATTAGTGTCTATATCTAAGCCTAGCAACGTAAATGTATTTACACATTCTATTGTGGTATTTTTATATTTAAAATTTATGTTAAGAGTCTTTTTTTGACAAGGTCTGAATTGCATTAATTTAGTTTTTGAAAAATTTATGTTGAGATTATGGTCATTCATCCAATTAACTATATTATTAAAGATGTCAAAAAAAATTCAGTAATATTATTATTATTATTATTATAAGATGTCAAGATAGAAATGTCATCCGCAAATAATACACAATAATTATTTAATATTTTAGGAAGGTCATTAATATATAATAGAAATAATATACATCCGAGGACGCTTCCCTGGGGGATGGAGTTTTCGGTATATATAATTTCTGATCGTACCACACTAATTTTCCCGGTATTAAAGTCATAATTTTCCACTTCTACGAGCTGCTTACGATTGTACAGATATGATGTAAACCATTGCAAAGGTACACCTTTAGTCCCTACGTCATACAGCTTTTTTAATAATATATCGAACTTTACTTTGTCATAAGCTTTTGACATGTCTAGTAAGATACCGAGGGCGTGTTTTTTCTCATTTATTATGTTTAGTATTTTATCTATATATTTATAAGTAGCCAGTAAAGTTGAGCGACTTTTCCGGAAGCCGTTTTGCGAGTCATGAAAAATATCATATTTACTTATAAGCATTCTCACGCTTCTTACGAGGTGCCTAACAGCAAGGCGGTTATTCTATTTTTCAAAAAGCGGCCCGGATCGACACGGTGAAGAATACCGTACTACTAATCGATTAATTTTTTTCATATCATAAGATAGCAAACAAGCAGATGAGTCTTCCGATGAAAAAAGCCAACCATTGCCTATAGACACCAAAGATGTTAATATAAAGTTTCGTCAGCGCATTTCATACTTTGTCCCCACAAAGCCACTTGCTTGTAATCGTTGAAACCTAATAACGGCTTAGGATCAAGCGCTTTGTTTTTATAAAAAATATTTAGCTCCTGAACTATGTTTTGATATTGGAAGATAAATAAATCTAAACACGACTGGACGTAAAAAATCTAATCCTAACGTTTGAACGCTAGACATCGGGTTTTATCGTGATTGGATTACGTTCTTATCTTAACAGTTCAGTATCAAGTTTTATACTTTCATATGCTTAAAATAAGCGTTTAATTTAGCTGTATTTCTTATAAATTAAGGTATTATTTTAAATGGCTTTTGTAATTAGTAAAATTGCTGTAACACTTGAATCTTCTAATGATATGTATTATCTTATTACGATAAAAAGAAATCAAAAATAAAAGTAATAAATTAAAAGTATCATCACGCCTGGTCCGCTTGCGGGTTACACAGAGTACACCTGTTCACCACAATTCACCGGTCTGTCGGTTGGCAATAGAGTGATGATTCCGATTGCCGCATTTTACCGACCTGATAATGATTAACGACTATTTCTAGGGAAAACCAGAGCCGACGGCTGTACGTGCTCATCCGAGGCACAGGAGTGATGAAAAATCATCCCATAGACTCCGAGCTGCTACTGAGATTTTAGATTTACGAGAAAACCTCGAAAAAACTAGAGGTTTTTTAACAGTAGCACTAGTAAAAAAAAATAATAATATTAATATTTTAAATATAAAATAACTAGCTGTACCCACGGCTTCGTCCGCTTGGAAAAAAAACTAAAGTAAAAATAGCCGAAATTACTCTTAATTACCGTGATTTAAAAGATGGATAGTCTCGGGGTTTTCCGGTTTGCGAAATTTTCGAAAATAAAAGTACCCTAAGTTATTTCTTATCACATCAGCTATCTTCCAGTGAAAGTCTCGTCAAAATCGGTCCATCCATTCCCAAGATTAGCCGAAGCAGACAGACAGACAGATAGACAAACAGACAAAAATTGTAAAAAAGGTTATTTTGGTATTTGTACCGTGTTTACATTCATATTCATTAAGTAAAAAGCGGTTATTTTAATACGTATATTACAAACAAGACACTCCAATTTTATTTATTTGTACAGATGTATAGATTAAGATGTTAACTACTAAAATCTCATTTTGCACGAGGAAACGTCCAGAAAAAAGTCGTGGTCAACCATTCACTAATTCATTTGCTAACAAAATGCAAGAGTGATTTACATCGCCGTATTCTCCATTCTTAAAATCGCAACTAACAAATCGAAAAAATCTCATGAAAAATAATGTCCGTTCCTGCGATTGCCTTACGCGGGCAACAGGCTTACAGTAATATCTATAATCATCATCATTCCTCTACGGATAGTCAGAGTAAATCGAATGTTTATAGACTTTTCGATTCAACAGTTTGTCAGTAGTGATCCCAATGCCACATTTCACCGATCTGATAATGATTATTAACTATTTCTAGCGATAACAAGGACCGGCGTCTTTACGTGCTCATTCGGGGCACGGAATTGTTAAGAAAAGACCCCACCAGACCCGGGGATCGAACCCAGGACCTCATAATCTGCGCCGAATAGACTAACCCCTAGATTACGAGGTAGTTAAAAATTACTATTAATCATTGTAAATCAAAATTATTCATTGAACTAGCCGTTTGGATTACAGGAGATAAAATTTGGATAAAATCATTGATATAAAAGATCTAAGATGCTCAAAAACATCCTCTACAAATAAACGCAAAATTTTAGATTGTGCGCTCATTTCGATTAGAATCGCGTCGTGATACGGTCAGATTTATTACCTGTGTTCATTGCTTCATAAAAACAACTATATATCATGCGCTTAAGGTTGGATATGCAAAAACATATGTTTTTGCCATATCTATAACTACTTATGTGAAATTAAAAACAGTTTTGAGTGTCAGTTTTGTTCGGGACTGTGCTACTTGGGTTTTTTATATCAATAGACTAGCTGCCCGGCAAACGTTGTTATGCCTTTTTAACTACTTACTCTTATTTTTTCTATATTTTCTCACCTTTTAAACCTTCCCTGGACTTCAACAAATAGTTTAAAACCAAAATTAGCCAAATCAGTTTAGCCGTTCTCGAGTTTTAGCGAGACTAACGAACAGCAATTGATTTTATATATATATATATATATATATATATATATATATATATATATATATATATATATATATATATATATATATATATATATATATATATATATTTTTTTTTTTCTCTATATTTTCTCACCTTTTAAACCTTCCCTGGACTTCAACAATTAATTCAAAACCAAAATTAGCCAAATCGGTCCAGCCGTTCTCGAGTTTTAGCGAGACAATTGAACAGCAATTATAGATAAAATATAGATAAAATATAAATAGTGTCACTCAGTTACACTGTACTTACAGCTTTCTAGTGTTGAAATAAATTTCAAAATCGGTACAGGGCCAATTTTGAAATTTCTTCCATCAATAGATATTGCTTCTCACAAACAATCTCACAAACTTACAACCTTTACGTATTATTAGTACCTTAGGTAAATAGATTTGTACTTAGGTTCACACGTAATATCGTTAAAGTGCCTTCTTCCGTTCGTTCGTAGGCATTAACACTTTATCAGCATTATCGAAGGAGCAATCGTTAAAGTTTGCGCAGCCCATAATTTTTGTATAAACTCTAAAGTAACGTAGCTTGAATGTTGAATAGAATGCTTTTAGCTAGAGTGCCATGTGGCGTAAACTAGCTATGTGCTAAATATTTTGAATACTTTGTATTTTATACCTGTTCTAATTTGCTATTTCGTCTGTGTTTCGGGGTTTGGGTTTAGCGGTATATAGCGTTGGATATCAAACAAGAATATGGTTGTCTTTATTGATGAATAAATCATCTGCTTTACTGCTCAGAGTACCTAAAAGATGAAAGAAAAGCAATATGATGCTCAGTAGGAAAGTGAAGCAAATAATGCTTCACCCACGGATTAAAGGGACACGCCTTTCAAGACAGTTTCTTGGTTTGTCAGTGTAGCTTGCATTTACATACTGAAATACAGAGCTACGAGTATACTATTTACCGATGAAATAAAATAACTCCAAGGGTAATTTTTAAACCTTGTCATCTCATGATAGAACAGTATAAATGGTTGATTTCTATTTTTTCACAATATAATATAACCTATAAATGTATGACTTTTTTGACAGTAATAGGGGCGTTTGCTCATATGCGCGGCGACACGTTTTCTTTCCAATGGCGTGTTCATTAATATTCATGTGGTCTGTGGTTTCACCCTTCATAGATGAGTGCTATTTGATTCTCCTGTAGATGCTTCGGTAGCGACGTGAAACGTGCGTTGAGTCCATAATTTGTATATTACTGTCTTTGCTACTAAGGGGCCGTTCATAAAATACGTTCGCATACAAGGGGAGGAGGGAGGGGGTCTGGCTGAGTGTGACAAGATGTGACAAGGGGGGACGGGGGGTATACGGCAACGTGACGTTCGCCGTTTATTATTTTTTGACATGAGCGCTAGCTCTGTGGCGCGACTCTAGCGGCGTTGCGATCCGTCACAACGGGTTTCTTTGTTTTTCCAATACTTGAGACAGTAACGTTTCCACGTACCCTGCGCGTAATGTTATTATAATATTATAATAACTAAATAAATATTTTTAATTTTCAGAATTTGTGTACTATCATTTAGAATTTATCATACTCAGCGGGGGGGGGGGGGGGGGGCGTCTTAGTTTTTGTGACGAAATATTTCTAGGGGGGGTCACAAAAAGCGTGACACAGCGTGACAATGGGGGAGGGGGTCAAAAAAAGCTGATTTTAGTGTGACGTATTTTATGAACGGCCCCTAACGTGGAAGAAAATCTGGTGGATGTGGGTGACTACAGTGCCGCTGGGGTCTTCTTTAATTTTCAGACCTTGGATAAGATTTCTCAATTCTTAACATTACCTCTTGTTACAGTCGCATTACAGCAGTTTTATAAAAGATTTTGCAGAAATTTTGCAAATTAAATACCTTAATTTCGTCTCTCAATTATGTATTTCTGTAAAGTGATGCCTGAATCTATAACATATTACTCGTGTCTGCGACTTCGTCCACATGGAAAAAAATCTTAAAATAAAAGCCTAGACCTTATTACCGTAATCTAAAAAATAAAGAGTCCCGGGGTTTTACTCGCATATTTCTCGTTCCAGTGGGATTTCCAGGATAAAAACTTCTTTGTCGGGTCTCAAACTGCAAGAACCCTGGTATTGCAGATGTTCATGGGTGGCGGTGACCACTCACCATCAGGTGGACCACCTGCTCGTTTGCCCCCTCTACTATAAAAAAACATCCAAATCGGTTGAGTGGTTAAGCCGTAAAGAAGAGATAAATAGACAGACAGAGTTCCTTTCGCATTTATAATATTAATATGGATACAAATGTCAAACTTATATCAACCTTTTTTGCATTCGGTGTTTAAATAGTCACAAAATACTTGCCAGAAGCTAGACTACAAAAGTAATGTATTATAACTATGGGGATAAGAACGATTATAAGCGGTATCTTAAACCTCCACTCCAACAAAACACATATACTTTCCAAGAGTATTTTCTTACGTCTAGAAATTTTCTATAAGCCTTTTAAATCCCTTTCGAATGTTATTCCCTCAGAGGGACCACGCCGAGTGCAATACAAATAACGCTCGTTCTGGGGGTACTTTCATAAATGAATACCTACTGTCTACACCCAATTGCTATTGTCTGTTTTGAGGATCGTGAAAGTAGGTCCGGTGAGACATTTAATGTATTGTTTCGAGGTATTCTTTCACTCGGCGACTCAATAGCGAATACTTTTTTATTTTTAATGTTTTTCCGCTACAATATCCTTAATTAAAAAAAATTACCACACAGTTTAAACAGGTACCTTTTGTTTTACAGATATGTATTAATATTTTGGATGAGGCTATGTATTGTAACGTTCTTTCCTTATTTTCACCCTTTATGTTCCTATATTTATTGAGCTGGAAACTATGGTATTTATAATTACTAAGGTTTCATATCGTCGTATGTTATTTTCGTTCTGTCACGGAATAAATAAAATAACATACTTTGATTTAAATTGAAATGTTTTTGTTATGGATTGTCAAAAAATAAACAAGTAAACAAGGTCTCGGTCTAGGATAAAGAAGAAACAGTGCTGTTTTTGGGTGCTTAGGGTTAGTCTGGAATTGAGACCAGTGCCCCGGAGAGTTGACCTAAATTATATCTTAATACAAAGGTATTAAGATATAATTTAGGTCAATTCTATAAATAAATATATATATATATATATATATATATATATATATATATATATATATATATATATATATATATATAATATAATATAATATAATATAATATAATATAATATAATATAATATTATATAATATAATATAAAAATTTAATATATAATATACTATAATATAAAAAAAACGAGCAATTTTTATGTATCTCTATAATATACAGACTGACTGGTGAGTTACCTTCAATACTTCTGGAGAGTACTTGGTAGGTACTTGATTCTTGTTAAAATGAAATAATAAAATTAGGGGCTTAATTTTTGACCAATATTTCTCTAAAAATAAGTGAAATGTGGGTATTATTATACACTCTAGTACGCGCTAGTCGACATCAAGGACACGCCGCCGCCATAGCCACCCCCCGCTATTCTATGTTGATAGCGCGCTACGCGACACGTGTGTATGCGCCGTGTCCAAGTACGGTGCAGGCAAACATAGGATTCTCGGTGTACTTTTTACTAAGTTTACTAAGTTTTAATTTTAATTTTTAATGTTATTTATTCTCATCATATATGATCGCCAACTATCACGTCCTTAAATATTGAAGGCAGTCACCAATCAGTCTGTATAAAATTCTTGTGTCACAATGTTAGTTACCATACTCCTCCGAAACGGCTTGACCGATTTTTATGAAATTTTATATGCGTATTCAGTAGGTCTGAGAATCGGCTACTATCTATTTTTCACACCTCTAAGTGATAAGGGTTATCCACCTCTAAATTTTTGATTTTATATTTTGGACAAAATTTTATTTTTTATTATTTTATGATACAGCTTTAAAAAATACATACAACCCTAAATTTTCAACCCTCTACGATCAACCCCTATTTTTTAATTCAATAATTTATATGGTCGGCTAGTATACATGTAAATATATAATCTAAATTTTGGAAACGGCTCCAACGATTTTCATGAAATTTAGTATACGGGGGTTTTTCAGGGGCGAGAAATCGATCTAGCTAGGTTTAATTTTTAGGAAACGTCGTTTTTACAAAAAAAAATACTCTGTCATCCAGGTACTCTTCATTTATTTTAAAAATTGTGGTACAAAACTTCTTTTGCTTGATAAAAAATTGTATCCTGACATTTTTTTTTATATTAGGATGTGGTCCACTCGTTCTGGAGCTGAAATGGAACCCGGTGGAAATTGAAGCTGAATACGTTTCTGATCATTCTAATGCAAGGCAGTAGCGGGCAATTTTGTAATACTGACTAATGAATTTAGCGAACTACATGGCAAAATCAATCAGAGATTAGTGGAATGGTATTTCGTTGATTATTTTTTTTTGAATAGTTCCTCTTTTGTTTTCTTTCTTTTACTCTGCCACCAACATCTCATTGTCTTATGGCAGCTTACTCCTGTTAATGTGATTATTCAGTTCTATTTCTACCTAGACTGGAGAAATAATGCTAAAGTATACAACTTATTAAATCTGCTGCCTAAAATAAGTCATTGTTTTTTTTTTTCAAATATTATTAAAGTAGATTCGAAATATAATGGATTGTTTGAGATATTTTCTGAGTTTAATTACTAACACTTCTGTTTTTAATGTTTTTATAATATTTTTATAATATTATTGTATCGCCTCTGTGGTCTAGTGGTCCAGCGTTGGCGTTGACTACATGAGGTCCCGGGTTCGATTCCCGGGTCGGGCACTTAAAAAAAAGTGTTTTTTCAGTTTTCTAATAAACACAAAGTTGCCCGGGATTGGAAAGTGCCCGGTCAGCGATAGGCTTGCCACCTATCACATTTGTGGGACCAAGTATCTTCGGCTAATCGTGGGTGCACTGGTTGTATCTCTGTCTACCCCTTCGGGGATACGGGCGTGAAGATACTTTTTTTATAATATTATTGTGAATTGTCTTACAACGAAACGTCTTACAACGAACGTTTTTTACATAAGTAATATATTTTATGAAGGTATGTGTAAAGCTAATGAAGCTACTATCTAGCTAATCTTTTAATAGCATGACCCCATTGCCAGCTTGAAAATTATATCCTTCAAACAAAAAACTTTTGCAATCTTCAAATAATCTGAGAAAATACCTTAAAAATAGAAATTCGGACAAACAATGAATCTTTTATTTTCTGAAGTAATTTAAAATGTACTTATGGATCGTCAAAATAGAAAAAATAATAAAAGTATTTTTTCTCACTTTTAAAGTCTACACACACCCGACGAACCCTTCTCCTTCACCTATTCCACAAACAATATGACGACGGCACATTATATTAGAAAAAGAATTTTCAATAAAAATATTTATAAAGAAACATTTAACGTCTTGATTAATATTAAACAAGTTTTAATCAAAGTTGGGGCGACCACGAATCCGACATTCTTCCCGTTCCATTAACTAATTGTTAATTATCCCGCCCTACCGGCGATGACATCTTGATGGAAATGTCAAATTAATTTCTTCCCCTACTTTGCGGATGTAATTGTTCCAATCTCCAAGGAAGTGAAAAAGAGTTTTAAGTTTCATAAAAATTAATAGGACTTTTTTAGGTTTTATTTGCCTCTCCTCTTCTGATTTTGTGGATTACTCTAAGTGAAAGTGATACCGCTGATTTTACTCTACTGTGTCAAAAAGAGGACATTATTTTTAAGCATAATATTATGTATTTACGTAATATGTACATTTATGTGTCCAAATTTCTGGTAGATCGTACAGCTTTAAAACACTTAATATAATTTGTAATATGCAGTGACATTGGATTCGTCAGAATAACACTAAATGTTATTCTCACGAATCCGTATTAGAAAAAAAAACCCTGAAATGTTTATACACGCGTAACTATGAAACGAATGCACCATATTAGATAATTATTTATTGTTGCATTTGTTGTTATGAAGTATTCTATATTGGGCACCCGCCTAAATAGCACCTGAGACAATGGCACCTGAGGTATTCCGCATACGGCACCTCTCGATATTTTTGGCAGGTGTCATTAGTGGAATATTTTATTATTTTAAGTTTTATTCCCCAAATGGCACCTACGGATCAGTAGGTACTAGTGTTGGGGCATACTTAGAAAATGAAAATTAAACAAATCGATTATAATCAATACATATTTTTATAACATGATAAAAAATAATTTATTTTGTTCTGAATCATTTTAATATCACAATCAGTTTTCTTAATCACATGTAATGCAAAATCAGTCCTAAGACACAATAGAATTCAAAAATATAAAATACTTTACCATATTACCTAGCTATGCGTCGTCTAGTATAATTTTTATTTATATCGGAACTTTTCGTACAAATTCGTAATCCTTCGTATGCAAGTAGGAACGCAATTGGAATGCATTTTTAGCGCAGGAATACCTCGCGCCTGCAGTGAGCGTCATCGTTTAATCTTTGTTTATTAAATGGAAACGAAATAAAGAAACTGATAGTGGTAATAAAATGATTAAAAACATAAAGAAGCTATATTTTTATCATGTAATTATAGTTTGTATTGATTTCAATCGATTTGTTTAATTTTTATTTCCTAAATATGTCCCAACACTAGTACCTACTGATCCGTAGATGCCATTTGGGGAATAAAACTTAAAATAATAAAATATTCCACTAATAGCACCTACCAAAAATATCGAGAGGTGCCGTATGTGGGATAACCTCAGGTGCCATTGTCTCAGGTGTCATTTAAGCGGATGCCCAATATGGAATACTTCGTTGTTAGGTACCAGGCTTCTCCTGACAACAAAGAATATAACAAACAGATTTAGGACAAGGTTTAAAGGAACATTTCATTAATACCTGAATGGAAACATTTCATTAACATCTTTGGAGATCACAAGCGGTGTTCGTCTCCTTTCTTCAAGTGAACTAATAACTTAACACAATATTTGCTAGCTAATAACACTTGTACTATTTCACAATAAGATAATTATATTTAATTTCCGATCGGTTTCGCTTACACAAGCATCCTCAGGGTATTTACAAATAATGATTAACTAACAACGAAATCTAAATGTCACAAATAACAGATTTGAAGGCACATGTCTGTTATTTGTGACATTTAGATTTCATTGTTAGTTAATAATTATTGTAAATACCATAAGGATGCTTGTGTAAGCGAAAGCGGTCCGAAATTAAATATAATTATCTTATTGTGAAATAGCATAAGTGTTATAGCAAATATTGTGTTAAAATGGAGTTTCACCAAGTGCCGACGATAAAAATTGTAGAACTACTATCTATTGAATAGAATAGAATAGAAAATGTTTATTTAAGACATACACCATAAAACTACAGAAAGATATCATAACACATCAAAAACATATTAACATTAAGAAAAGAAAAAACAAAATATAAATAAGGACATTACAAGCCAATATAACTAAAAAAATATGTACAGATACATTGCAAAACTTAAAATAAAATGTATATATATATATATATATATATATATATATATATATATATATATATATATATATATAGCATAAAAAAATTCGTAAAAAAAGCGCCGGTCTTAGTAGCCATTACACTATAGTAATTAAGACAAAAAGCAACACACAAATAATTAATAACTAAGCTTAAATACAATTCAATTAGTCTAACTGTGTAACCTATCGTTTGATGTCCACTGTACTGAGTGGTGTGATGTCTCAAAATGGCCAACACTCGGCTAATGTTGAGAAGTTCTTACCTCAACGCTGGTTTTCAGTGTCAGCCAAACTACTCTAAGCGTCACCGAAAGGTGGCAGAATTATATCGATTAATCTATACATATAATAAAATCGTAGGAAAGTCAAAATTGTACATTGAATATTTTTTTAAAACAATTCTTGGAGCGTGATCTACAATCGATATTGAAGCCAAAAATATAGTTTTTAGATATTTTGTCTGTTTGTCTGTATGTATGTCCGGGGTAAACTCAAAAAGTACTGCATGGATTTACTTTAAATTTTGCATGAATATTACTAACAGGTCCGGTCAACATATAGGCTACATACTATCACGCTATTACCTACGGGGCAGGAGCTGTGCGGAGTAAACGAAGTCCGCGTGGACGAAGTCGCAGGCAACAGCTAGTTTAAATTAAAATCGCATACCTAATATACGTAATTACAGCGCGACCGTTAAAAACTAACTTGTTTGATATGTCATGAAACAAAAAACTTTAAACATAAAAACACTCAAACTGTTACATATTAGCTATGATTTACTTAGTAGAAATTCGCAATCGACATTAAAATGGTATTATTACCTTAGAATAAATATTACTCGAAAACCCTAGATTCAGTTCGAAAGCAGTGATCTCCAATTTAACTTTACCGATTTTTACTCAAGAAAACAAATGTGCAAGTGCCACCGCCACTAACTTTGCCAATACATTCCGGCTCGCTCGTGGAACAACGTGTCTCGGATGGCTTGCTACTAGAATCATAACAATATATCTTTGATTTAATGGTATACCTGGGCACATTATTGCTAATGGAGACCATAGATGAGTTGTTTGTTTGAAATGTATTACATAAACATGTAGAAAATTGAAAATATACGCATGTAATGCTAATTTTGTTACTATATTACATTACGTGTGTTAATGGAATTTTTATACGACATAAATAAAATTGGTGATACGAACGCATGAAAGGATAGTTTGTTATTGACAGTATAGAATTCCATTAAAAGACGACCTTCACCAAGCTGGTTAATGGATGAAAAGTATTTTATCTATACATATAATAAAATCGCAGGAAAGTCAAAACTGTACATTGAATATTTTTTTAAACCAAAACTAGGGGCGTGATCTACAATTGATATCGAATCCAAAAATATAGTTTTTAGAATTTTTGTCTGTTTGTCTGTTAGTCTGTATGTATGTCCGGGGTAAACTCAAAAAGTACTGCATGGATTTACTTCAAATTTTGCATGAATATTACTAATAGGTCGGGTCAACATACAGGCTACATATTATCACGCTATCATCTACGAGGGAGGGGCTGTGCGGAGTAAACGAAGTCCGCGCGGACGAAGTCGCTGACAACAGCTAGTATTCAATAAAATATGGCAATGAATATATTGCAAATGGGTTGACTAAAGAATTTCAGTCCAGACTATGATTAACGTAAAAAATGTTTTATTTCACAATACGAACTCTAAGCTTGTAACTATATGTATATCAGGCGCGTGCGCTCCTTGTAGGCAGAAAAGTAGTGCTTTACTTGCCATTCACAGATATTTTAATAAAACGTTCGTACGTTTTAGATGATTTTAATTAATAGTAAGTAAATGAATAAAATGTGTCATAATCATGTGCACGCCGCTGAAATCTATAAAAGAAAAAGTTTTTGTGGCCGAGTACTCTGTCGCATACTCAGTATCATAATCCTGTGCACGCCGCTGATGTATATGTATGCTGCCTCTCCTCGTATGCCCAGCAAATGTGAAAGTTAATACTTGCCTAAGTATCTGACATTGCAAAAGGAAATTCACGCTAGCGTGGTGATAGTACCAACCCATACATTGAAGAACTCTATCTAGTAGTATCGATGTAGGTGTCACGTATCGCATATCAACTCTTTTGAACTCATGGGTCCTCTTACGAACTCATAAGTATGAAGGTGAATGGTCTACTCTTTTAAAATGCATCCAAATTAACATAAGGACTAAAAATATGGCCCTTTTACTTTTTAATACAGTTTAATCAGGTCTCTGTGGTCTAGTGGTCTAGTGTCAGAGTTGACCACACGAGGTCCTGGGTTCGATTCCTAGGTCGAGCAATTAAAAAAATGTGTTTTTTTTCAGTTTTCTAGGATTGGAAAAAATCCCCGGTTGGCGATAGGCTGGCCACCTATTACATTGTGGGACTAATGGCTAATTGCACTAACGTTGTCTTAGGAACATCCAAAATAGTATACATGTCACTAAAGACTGTCCTAAATTAAGATAAGGTTAGTGCAATTAGCCATAAGTATCTTAGGCTAATCGTAGATGCACATGTGGCACCGCTGGTCCATACTGCTGAAGGGTCATAGTACTGGAACCAGCGGGCCTCTTGTCAGTATGATGTCATTACTGAGGAGGTCGATGACATCACACAAGGACAAGTAAGGGGAAAAGGAAGATCTTCCCAGCCAGGCAAGGTGTACTGCCTGAGGACCGAAGTCCATTTGAGAAGTGTCGAAACTTGTATATAGTGTTACAAGATAAATAATTGTGATATCGCGATTCAGGATTTTATTTTGAATTTCATTTTTTCTATTTGTTATTGATTTTTGTCCATTTTCTATCAATTTTTCTTGTAGCGTTTGTGATTGTTTGAACCGCTACAAACATTTTGTACCTCTGCCCACCTCTTCGGGAATACCGGCGTGAAGATACTTTTCTCTTTTTTTAATCGGGTGAAAGCGTTCGTATTGTTAAATAAATATCGTAAGCAATTTAACAAACAGTAAGCACAGTTTCCTGAAGTGCAGGTGGAATGTGTGCACTACGCCTGAAACTTATGTGTAGCAGCTGTGTTTCTCAGAAGGTAAGAAGCTCATTCAATATTTACGATTGTTGCAAACTGATAAATAATGCAATGTATAGACGGTAGCGGAATAATATAGATATATTAATATTATAAATGCGAAAGTTTGGATGTTTGGATGGATGGATGTTTGTTACTCAATTACGCAACAACGGTTACTCAATTACAGAACGGATTTGAATGAAATTTGGCACATATGTATATAATGATCTGCAATAGCACACTGGGCACTTTTTATCCCGGTAAATTAGGTATTCTTGCGGGATTCACAAAAACTTTTATAATGCAGCATACTGTATGCTGCAACTAGCGTTATTTCACAAGAAGCTTTTACGAAAGCTATATGTTCTGTACACTTAACTATGCTATGCTGTTGTAATTCATTCACCAACAATTATTATGCCACCTTAGTCAATGAAATTGTGATCCATTCGACTATAATCCAAATATGCTAGCTTCTAAGATAGCACGAGAGACATAATTGAATTTAAGGTCTGTAAACTAATATTGCAAAAGCTGTTCCAAGTTTTCTACAGCCATTTAGTTTGAATTTATTATTTTTTTTCTAATAAAAGCAATCATTTCATTATTACAAAATATTTGTGGACTAGTAAAAGCCGTATATACAATTAAATTGATAGTGCCATATTGTACAAATATCCAGTGGACTAGTAGTATCTTCTGCAGGATAGAAGAATTTAATATTCGAATAGCAGTTTTTAAATACTTTTTCAGTTATAATATTTTTTAAATACTTATATAATACTTTTACTATGCCTTTTTTACTTTTACTATTTATAAATCCTTTTTTAGTTTTCCTGGAAAATGCATTTTTAAACTGGCATAATCTAGTACTATTCCGGTTTTAAATTGCATTCGAATAAATTACAATCTTAATGTCATGCCTAACGTAGTATTGAATTGTTGGTGAAAGAAAAAAATATACTATATCTAATGTGTTGAGTTTCTAAAATTGTTTTTTTTTATATCATAGGATAGCAAATAAAAAGATGGCTCTCTCTTTTTTCACTATAATATGCTGGATTATACACACAAACTTTCCTATTATTACACTCTGTCTATTAATGGAAACTGCATTAAAATGTGTTGCGTAATTTAATAAATATCAGCGAACATACAGCGAAAGCGACTTTGGCTTTGACAGCTCTAAGGACCAAAAAAATGTAAGCGGTTGTCCCTAATGTTATATCTGACATAAAACTGATATATGATAGTCTGATAAGCGAGCTGATTCTGGAGCTGATGATATATGATATACGAGACGAAAATTAAACTCGATTGACTGCTTAATGATCACTACGTTTATTGAATGATTTCACATTAATATAATAATATAAAGTGAGTTGCCAGGCAAATGCAACGCACGAGCGTAATAACATGTTGGCTCATACATATTTAAATAAAGATAAAGGTGTATACATTTTTATTTAATTAAAAGCATAGTAGCAAAAAGTCTCTAGTTTATACTTCTTCTTATCAACGCCATACATGCTGTTACAGAAATTTAGAAGCTTACCTGCTTAGCGGGAATAAATCTTAGCTATATCGCGCAAGGCCCTCGTGATAGCGTTAGAAGTAAACAATGCCATCCACATTCACTTAGCAATGGATTAAAGCTATATATTTGACAGATTAACTGCTTATGTTTTTTATATCATAAGATACAAAGTAAGCAGATGATTTTCTGATGGAAAGAGGTAACTATGCCCTCTAAATATTATTGCTATTTTTACATCATAAGATATAAAACAAGCAGATGGCTTTTCTGATGAAAAGAGGCAATAATCGCCTATAGACTCCAAATACATTAGTGGCGCTTTTTTTATGTCATAAGATAGCAAACAAGCAGATGGGTCTCCTGATGGAAAGAGTCAACCATCGCCTATAGACACCAAAGATGTTAATGGTGCGTTGCTATCTTGTGGCGAGGTCTAATGCCACATGCATAAGTAACAAATATGATACATGTAAGGTTTTATGTATAAGTTTACCAGCTATCTTATCTTCAAAACAGAACACGGCAGCTACAGGCACTAAAGCTGCTGCAGCTGGAGAAATCGAGGCGGTGGTATCAAACTCCTGCAAGTCGCCGCAGTACTCTACCACCAAATAGTTAAGATGTGAAATTTGGTCAATTTTCGCGTTTTACGAACTGCCTGGCAGAAAAGGATGGTTTATGGGCCCGTTTAATGCCTTCTTTTCAATACGGTTAGTAAACTTCAGTGACACTTGATCCGATTACTTATTTCGACATCGACTTTACTTATATCGACATTACTTATATCGACACACACTTATTTTAAAACATTCGGGGCGGTCAAATCTCTTCAGAGATATTATGGTTTTCAAAATAAAGATGTGAAAAGTATCATTACAAAAGACACTATTTCTCAAATAACTTTATACCAGTTAAAACATAGAGTAGGAAGTGGGTGAATTGTCTAAAAAATGGGCAACTCGTTACAATACAGCTTTATCCTCATAAAGCAGTGCCTGCCGTACAACAGGGAGCTCTTAAACTCTTAAATCTTCAACAATAGTGTTATACTAAGCTTTTAAACGAGTAAAAGAGTCCGCAAACTAAAGCTTACATCTTCCCTCCAAAATGTACCTTAAAACTTAAGGATAAATTTTAAAATCGGTTAGGTGATGTTTTTATGAATGAGTTGCCTAGTGTGAGTGTTGTATAGAATATGTTTCTGGTGATAATTGGAGCACTGGAACAGATACCTCATGTTTCATATTATAGTCCCGGGCTCCTTTGCAAGAATACCTTACAAGTATCTTTACAAAAATAGATTAAGTGTCTTATTGCTTAACAACTCGTAAAAACCGAGAAAAAAACTGTTGTTGATATTTTATATAAACATAAATAAACTGAGAATATAAGTCATGTGCGAAGACGTTTACGTTTAAAGAAAACGTTTTATGTATGCCTTAATGTTTTAGGTACACTAGTTTTCTAGTATGCATGCTTATTTATTTACATTATTCTAATTTAGCAACATGTTACTGGTGACACTAACTACACAATTGCTGGTTGACTTCGATTCCTGACAAACAAGACAAGTTTTATGTGATGAGCTGTGTTAGTATTTCTAGGTCTGTTTATTTTTAAGTATATATGAGTATTTATATATGTTTTAGGATCGTTGACTGACCATTTTACAAGCAAACAGTTTGCTTACGTTACGGCTAAATTAATTTGTGTATTAGAGTTCCGTCTGTTGTTTGCCTGACAAAATTTATTATTATTTTCTCCATTACGAAAACTGAATGCTCGCTTGCTACACGTACTTTAATATAAAAAAACGCTTTGCTAAATGACACGAGTAAATTTTAATTTCAACATTTGACGAAGAGAAAACGTTAGAATATTAATGTTTTGCAACTAAATTTTTGTGTTTTTGCAATAAATCATAAATAAAAACTCTCATATATTACCTCCTAAATCCTATTATCTAAATAGCGCACATTTTAGGACTTGCAAATAAATGTCATACAAATATTTTATGCTCGTGAGATGCAATCTAAACGCTTGGCTTGGCAAAATTTAAAGTCAACATAAATCTCTGTAATTCGCTGGCTGCGCATTACTTTAAAAATGGAGCTTGCGTAAGTTATGGATATTGAATAATGTCTAGCATTCAACTCTTCCCTATATTTATTGTTAAAATATTTTCCATTTCATGTTATTTTAACTAGCTGATGTATTTTTAATTTCATCTTAAACAAATAATTATGATTAATTTTGTAGTGCGTTCCAAAACATTTCAACTTTCCCCTGGGGCACCCGGAGCATGTAACATATTGTTCGTCTAAAAGTTGTCGCTGTTGATTCGGTTAAACAGAAGTTACAATATTAGAAAGAAGTAAACAAGTAGTAGCCCATTGCACTAAAAAATCAGATATGCTATTATTAGTCGTAGTGGTAGTAAGTTTAATATAAAAAGCGTTATTCCAGTTGTTGTTATGGACAGAATTATATTACTTTCTAGTCATTTAATGAAAGCCTTTTTCATTCTTTAAGAAATGAATTTGCATTGCTTATACACAGTGATTTTAACTACAAACTCAAACATATTTTATTGACCAATGAGTAAAATATTATTAAACCAGCTACTCGCATAAACCACAAATAGTAATGACCTAGTGGATATAGACAAAGGTGCAAATACATAAAAATCTTAACGCCAATAACTTGGATTTTCAAAAATAATAAATCATTCTTATTTCTGTTAAAACTATTTGCTTAGTTTAAGTAGTAATAAACTAATAAAATGATAGTATGAAAAATAATATGAAACGCTGAAATAGAAGCAGTATCCGTAGTTGTAGTAAATAAATAAATAAATTAAATAAATTATCAATGTAATCAATGATATAGCAGTAACACTTAGCAATATTAGCAGAAACTGTAGTATTAGAAATAGGAGCAGCAGTGCTGTAAGAATTTAATCTTTAAAATGTTTATACAGAAATATGAGTATAAACAACATAAGCAAAACAGCAAGAGAAGTAACAACCGAGTAGTTACAACAGTGATAGTAGCAAAAGAAAAAGATTGGATAAGTAAAAGTTGTTGATTTTTTATTGATTTTAAATATCTCTATCACTTTATTCGATTACCAAACTATCCAAAAATGAAGAGACATTTAATTGGATATTTTTTTTTTAATTCAAAAACGAGGAATATTTTCTCAATTCGATGATTTTTCAATCCAAAATGAGATTCTCGTTTCGGTTGTAACCTCAAAAATTGGTCTTTTAAACGTCGACTGAGGTAATTATTTTTTTTTATTTGTGAGGATGCTTCCCATTTGTTACTATATAATTTTATTGTGGATCTGATCCGGGGTTCCACAAATACATGAGATTGTAAATCGGTTATTACAGTTTTTCTACACTTAATCCCCACGCTTTCCTAGGCTCCTTTAAAGAATAGATAAACTACCGTTCTGCCAGACAGGTCGTAAAGGGCGAGTAATTGGCTTTACGTGTCAATACCATCGTGATTACTAGTAATAAATTTCCGTAACGTTTCGCCGCCTTTGGTACCACCGCCTTACTTGTTTCTGCCCCAATATTGTCAATGCTTGTCATTATTGTATTCCAGTTTGGAGAGTATACGTAGCCAGTATACTTATAACATGTGGTATTGACATCCCACCACACGGATATCAGTCCATCATAAACATCATTGGTATTGGTATAAAGAATGGTTTCTCTTTTCATAAAGAGTGCTGGCTGCTTGTTTGCCATCTAATAATATATAAAAAATATGTGACCTGGTTGACCCTGCAGGCCATCCCTGAAACTTTTCGCTAAATTGAGGTACTCTAAGCTCTTAAGATTTTTCAATTCAAACGTCTAGTTTACTAAAATGTCAATATATTGTATTTTTTTAAAAACTGTATGTTTTTCCAAAATATACAGTTTTTTAAAAAAATCACGCTGATTTTGATCTTTCGAATGGCATTAAACGTGGTTTTGGAGATAAAAACAACTTAAGAGGTGTCAAGGGATACTCGGATGGAACGAAGTTCCTTTTATTATTATTTACAAAAAACCTGTATACACTCAACTCACTCAACAAAAATAATCGTCGTGACACTACACTGTTCAATGCGAAATAGAAATAAAAATATCTGGCTTGCTTTCGATAAGAGAGAGGGGGGGGGGGGGGAAGAGAGAGAGAGAGAAAAACATCCGCACGCCGCACAGCTTACAATACCTTACTATAGCAAAAAGTGTGACAACTTTTCGTAAGAATTTTTTCCGTTTAGCCCCCTTTCACAACGCGCGATAAGGAACTTCGTAGAATTTCGACCCACGGTCGAATTTCGGCACCCGGTCGAATATCGGAACCCGGTCGAGTTTCAGCACCCGGTCGAATTTCGACCCGCGGTCGAATTTTGGCACCCGGTCAAATTTAGACCCGCGTTCGAATTTCGGCAACCGACGAATTTCGACCCACGGTCGAATTTCGGCACCCGGTCGAATTTCGGAACTCGGTCGAATTTCGACCGACGGTCGAATTTCGGCACCCGGTCTAATTTTGACCCGCGGTCGAATTTCGGCACCCGGTCGAAATTCGACCGGCGGTCGAAACTCGGAAACCGATCGAAATTCGACACTCAGTCGAATTTCGACACTCGTTTGAAATTCGACTGTCCGTCGAAATTCAACTTTTGGTCGAAATTCGACATTCGGCGGAAATTCTGTATAAATGTCGAACATTTGGCACTAGAAAAAAAGTAAACTCAATCAAATAGTAGATATACTCTTTCACTTTCAATGCACGAGCTAAAGGGAAGTGGCTGGATATTTCTGTGCTTACAATACCTTACTATAGCAAAAAGTGTCGTGACAACTTTTCGTAAGAATTTTTTCCGTCTAGCTCCCTTTCACAACGTGCGATAAGGAACTTCGTTCCAAAAATATTGTTTTAGATTAATTAGGTTAAAGTCTAAGGGATTTAAAAAGACTTTTTTTTCGAAAATTTTTGCAATTGATAAATCTCAAATAAATTGACCGATTTACGCTATCGCAGACGCTTAGTTTTTGGAGTTTTTGGAGGAGCAAACCTGATTTTATTTATAACTAGCTGTTGCCTGCGACTTCGTCCGCGTGGAGTTCGTTTACTTCGCACTGCTCCTCCCCCGTAGATGATATGGTAATAATATGTAGCCTATATGTTGACCCGACCTGTTATATATGTGCTATATTCACGCAAAATTTGAAGTAAATCCATGCAGTACTTTTTGAGTTTACCCCATACATACAGACAAACAGACAAACAGAAAAACAGACAAACAGACAAACAGACATACAGACAAACCGACAAACAGACAAAAATTCTAAAAACTATATTTTTGGCTTCGATATCGATTATAAATCACGCCCCAAGTATTTTTTTTTAAATATTCAATGTACAGTTTTGACTTTCCTACGAATTTTATTATTATTTTATTATATTATATAATGGATTAAAACTTATTTTAAAAATATGAAGTAGATTTGTTGTGACAACACAATTCTAATATTTGAATAGTTTAATTCTACCACCTGCTAGTCACTAATATCGTGGTTACCAGATGGTAGAGTTCTGCATTGTCTCGCCCGGGTCTGGTACCACCGCCTTACCTATTCCTGCCGCAATAGCGTTAGTGCTTGTCACTGTCCGACAAACCGACAAACAGACAAAAATTCTAAAAACTATATTTTTGGCTTCGATATCGATTATAAATCACGCCCCAAGTATTTTTTTTTAAATATTCAATGTACAGTTTTGACTTTCCTACGAATTTTATTATTATTTTATTATATTATATAATGGATTAAAACTTATTTTAAAAATATGAAGTAGATTTGTTGTGACAACACAATTCTAATATTTGAATAGTTTAATTCTACCACCTGCTAGTCACTAATATCGTGGTTACCAGATGGTAGAGTTCTGCATTGTCTCGCCCGGGTCTGGTACCACCGCCTTACCTATTCCTGCCGCAATAGCGTTAGTGCTTGTCACTGTCGTGTTCCAGTTTGGAGGGTAAGGTAGCCGGTAAACTTAAGACCTCGCCACAAGATAGCAACGCACCATTAACACCTTTGGTGTCTACAGGCGATCTACTCTTTCCATCAGGAGACCCATCTGCTTGTTTGCTATCTTATACTATAAAAAAATAAAATTTTTTTTTGATATTTGAGTACTTTTGGAAACTTGATACGATATTAGTTTTGAAACGGAATTAGACGCAGATTTTTAATCTAAATTATAGTAAGAATTCAAAAATTAATTGGTTCAAAAATCTCGAAGTTTTGTCGAAAAAACACTTTTTTCAAAATATTTCCTCCCCCCCTCCTGAAAATATACTCCCAAACTGATAAACCGATTTTAATGCAAGTTGCGGTATTCAATGCATTTTTTAAGCAATAGGGCTTTTTAGATTTTCAACTCAATCGGTACATTAATTGTTGAAATGAAAATATACTCCCGAACTGATAAACCGATTTTAATGCAATTTGCGGTATTCAATGCATTTTTTAAGCAATAGGGCTTTAGATTTTCAACTCAATCGGTACATTAATTGTTGAAATGGAAGTTATAAAAAATAATTGTTTTTCCGAAATTACTTGTAGGTTTTTTCAAAACTTCTCAAAATCTACTGGGCTAAATTAATTCAAATTTTCAAAACGTCTGACATGACGAAACCCAATCGAATGCCACCAACCACGATACCATCGGTCAAGCCGTTCAAAAGTTATGAGATGTTTACATATAGACACACACACGCACACAGGCACACAGGGAGAGAGAGAGATAGAGAGAGAGAGAGAGAGAGACATACACACACACTCTGACGTCATCGCGAATAAAGATTTTAAATTTTAATGAAGTATCTCATTATAAGAACAAATTGCACAAACAACTTTCGATGATATCAAATTACACACGCTGTAATTTCCAGCCATAGTGTACGGTGTAACAGTACTCCCATTAGTGCAAGCCTGACTGATGGTCTAATTCCGGCGTCACATAAAACACTGCATCGCGTCACGGATAATGGATTGCATTGTCTGTCCAATTTAATTTCATACGGTTATGTAGTTTATTTATTTTTTACGGTAGAACGTTCGCAGTGTTTTGCTATCCGGTATGTAAATTACATATTTAATCAAGTTCCCTAAAAAAATGAGATTATCAATTCTATTGATTTTTCAATCGACTCCCCAAAAGTCAATTCGGATGCATGTTTTTTGTTTGTAACCTCAGAACTCAAAAAATTGCAAGTTTTTTTCTTCGTTTTAGGCGGTATACTCCCCGGTTCGTCTCATTTTAATTTAGTTAAGATCTGAGGCAGATATAAGAAATAAGAAATTGTTTACTGTAGTTTTACTGCGTTAAAAAAATACTTGTTACCTCAGAACTCTTTATGCAACGTTTTTAAAAATTCCTTTTTTGGAAAATATACTTCCCGTTTGGTTCAACTTAAATTTTATAAAGATCTGCTCTATGATTACAGGGAGCCAGATCTACAGGAAACCTATTCGACTACATTCTTTCTTTTTTAGGGCAGATCTCCTCAGGGTAGTTAAAAAAATCTGTAAACCGGTTTTGATCCTGCAGGTCATTCCTGAAACTTCCCACTTGATGAGATATTAATCTCATAGAAAGAAAAATTATACCTGTTCATAGATTTTTGAGCTCCAAGGTCAACAAGTCGACAGGTTAAAAAATGTCGAAAAAATCTTTTTCAAAAATTTTCGTCATTGATAAATTCCGAACGAATCAATCAATGTTAATCCGATTTACGGTATTTGACGCAGTTTTTTAGGTAGAAGAGCTGATCAGATTTTTAATTTTAGCTTAAAAGCTATTTTAAAAATACGAAGTAAGTTTTTTTTTATAGAAGAGGGGGCAAATGAGCAAGAGGTGCACCTGGTGGTAAGTGATCACCGCCGACCATGGACATCTGCAATACCAGAGGACTTGCAGTTGCGTTGCCGGCCTTTTAAGAATGAGTAAGCTCTTTTCTTGAAGGTCCCTATGTCGTATCCGTTCGGAAATACCCCTGCCGATAATTAATTCCACAGCAGAGTAGTGCGAGGCAAAAAGTGTCGGGAGAACGCACAGTTGTGGATTTCCAGACATCGAGATGGTGAGGATGGAACTTTGAATTTTGACGCGATGTCCGATGGTGGAATTCGGCGGCAGGAATTATTCCAAACAACTCGTCGGAGTACTTACTCCCCATGATAAAGACGATAGAAGACGGAGAGTGAACCTACATCTCTGCGTAATGCCAAAGAGTCGAGCTATTCCGAAATAGCCTGCTCGTCAACGATTCGAACCGCTCTACGCTGTATGCGATCAAGAGGAAGAAGCTGGTATTGGGGAGCTCAGATTGCTGTAAGAAGCATAATTTTAATATTTGAAGAGCAGTAATTTTTGAAATGGTACTCGACTTATTGTATCCTACATGACTAATATGTATATTCATGCCAAATTACAGCTTTTAGAAATATACCGTACCGTCGGACGGACAGACATAGCGAAACTGTAAGGGTTCTTTTTTACTCTGGAACCCTAAAAATGTATGACGACGCGCAGTAAAATCGTTACAACAGAACCTGTATAACAAGATTGAATCACCGCGTTCAAACTTATGTCTCCGATATTTAGATTCCACTGCCTATTGTCTAAACAGATGTTATGTAGAAGTTTACCCCGTGTTGGTCCAGACTTTTCTTGAAGAATAAACCATCTACTATTCTGCCAGGCAGTTCCTAAGAGGGGAATGATTGGCTATAGAAGCTAATACTATCGTAGCTACTAGGTGGTAGAGTTTCTGGTACCACCACCATCTCACTGGTACCACCACCTTATCTATTCCAGCTTCAATAGCGTCACTGCTTGTCACTGTAGTGTTACGATTTGAAAGGTAAGGTAGTTAGCAAACTTATGCATGTGGCATTAATCTTCGGTGTCTAATGCCACTCGGATAACTGTACTGAGACTACCTTGCCCTTTAAATCGGAATATGGTATTGATAAACACAGGTTTTTGCGGCAATAATAAATCATGTGGTTCCGGCAATAATGAGTTGACATAACAAACTAGGCGAGACGTCGCATAAATCTGGCAGCGAGTAATCACGAGAACAAAGTCATGTTTATACTTTGCTTTTATTTTACAAGCTGCCTGGCAGAAAGACTTTCAAATGGCTAATGCCAGGCAGTATATAATTGGTATGGCAGCCCAATGTCACGCCTAGCAACGTACAGTTATTATCATTGACGATGTCTATATGCGATAATTTTCTCTTCCTACAGTCTTTTGTTTTTTGATATCTTATGTTGTACAGCGTACTGGAAATAGTATCTGCTTATTTGGTACCATATTTAGAGAATAATAGTTTTAGACCGTATCCAAAAAATAACCTAAGTAACTCAACTAAGCTGAGCTGAAACAGGATATTTTTTTTCACTTTTATAATTTTTGCGCATACTGAATATAAACGTTGTCATGCTGTTGTAATTCTGTCTATCTACAATCTAGTACAGTACCCGGCGATAAATATTGCACATCGAACTTTGGAAAGAGACAATCGGATAAATTCGGCTTCGTAAAGCGTTATCTCTGTCCCACACTACCTATGTGACGTTTAGTCAGTCGTTGTTCAAGTACGATAGAGTGCAGTCGCGTCCCGAAAAAAATATATGTCGGATACAGACTAAAAACATCGAAGTATTGGACCGGCAGCGCCATCTATTGGATACACGCAAATAACCGATCTAAATAATGATATATTGGACCGCCAGCGCCATCTAGTGGCGTTATACAGAGTCTAGGAGGGGCGTACGTGGAATGGGACAGTCAGTCGAGGTCCGACTATCTCCGCGATAGCACAACTCCTAGGAACTGTACCGCGTTTCAATTAAAAGTGTAAAGTTGTCAGTTAAAGTGATTTTCTTGTTTAATTTAAATTTAAATTACAAACCGACATTAAGTTGAAAGTGACTTTTATTTCTCTTGCTTGTGTCCACTGCCCACACGTTTAAAACATGTCCGAGGGTAATTCTGACCACGTTATGCCGATATCAGATGTGGGATGCGAACGAGCAGAGAAATCCGCGAGTGATAAGCGTAAAAATAATCATTGGCGCGAGTTGTTTGAACAACAAAACGAAAATGTGAAGGCATTGATTCAAGCTTTATCGGCATCCAGTTCGCTAAGAAATAATATCGTGCTGCCTGAATTTAACCCCGACAAGATGGACTTGGACGCACGATTGTGGTGTGCGACCGCCAACCTTTACTTCGCTGACAACCCACTACGAGTTGGACAACTTATCATGGTGATAAGCAAAGTGCTGAAGGGAGCTGCCTCAGGATGGCTGGCCCAGGTTACATATCCTGGCATGACCTGGCTGGACTTCAAGGATCTGTTCATCGCTAGGTTTGTCTGTACCGAGACAAACGCAGGTACCCTCATTAATTTTCATAATAATAAGCCGAACGACAATGAGTCATTACTAGCTTACGCAAGTCGCCTCATTTCGTCACTATTAACTCGCTGGAGGGACGCAACTAAAGAACAAATTGCAGTATCAACAGTTCTTGCGCATGTAGCTCAGTTTGATTCGCGCCTCCAACGCCTTGCTTTTACCACTGAAATTACTTCGCGACAACAACTGCAAAAGGAACTGCAAGCATTTTCGTTCTTAAAGCGGAAATTTACGAGTGGAGATGATACAAAACCTGTTTCTGAGTATAAACGCCCTAAATTTTCTTCATCATACGTACTTAAATGTTTCCACTGCGGCAAAATTGGCCACAGACAATCCAAATGTAGACACAAATCAAATGACTTCAAGCCACGACAACAGCCTGCACCTCCGGCTTTGTCTGAAACCCAGCCAAACAGACCATCGTGTGCTTCAAGTGCTGCGAGGCGGGACACGTTGCCAGTCGTGCCACATGCTTTGAAGTGGTCTGTTATTAATAACGTCCATGAGTCCATAGTCCATTTAGGGTTCGAAAAGACGTTAGAGAAGGTATATGATTACTATTGGTTTGAGGGTATGTCTCGTTACGTTAAAAAGTTTGTAGATAATTGCGTGACATGTAAGATTGCCAAGTCACACTCTGGTAAAGATCAAGCAGAATTACACCCTATTCCTAAAGTAACTACCCCATGGCACACGATTCATATCGATGCTACTGGAAAACTGAGCGGGAAAAATGACACGAAAGAGTACGCATTTGTTCCGATAGACGCTTTTACAAAATACGTTTTACTTCACCACACAAAGAATATTGACACCAAAAGTAGTATACAGGCGGTAGTCAACAGCGTAGCCCTTTTCGGTACTCCCTCTCGCATAATTGCTGACCAAGGTAGATGCTTTGCAAGTAAGGAATTTCGCGAATTTTGTGAGACTAAAAATATTGAGCTTCATTTGATCGCTACGGGCTCGTCTCGCGCAAACGGGCAGGTAGAGCGAGTGATGAGTGTACTTAAATCAATGTTGACTGCCGTTGAAACTAGTGATAAATCGTGGCAAGATTCGTTAGGAGATGTTCAACTAGCTCTCAATTGCACTATGAACAGAATAACAAAATGCTCTCCCCTCGAGTTGATGATAGGTAGGGTCGCGAGACCATTGTCGTTAATGGCTAGCGAGGTAGAGTTAGACGTAGATTTGAATGAAATTAGAAATCAAGCAGCAGAGGAAATAGAAAAATCAGCTCAGTATGATAAACAGAGATTTGATAAAACGAAGGCAAAACTAAACAAGTTTTCTGTGGGTGATTTTGTTCTGATTGAGAATGGAGAGCGCAATCAGACAAAATTGGACCCTAAGTTTAAAGGACCGTTTCAAATCACTGAGGTACTTGAAGGTGACCGGTATACATTAAAGGCGCTCAACTCACGGCGTACCTACAAGTACGCTCATGATAAGTTAAGAAAAAGGCCTGAAGGGCAAGTGCCCATTGATGTAAGTGATTCTGAGCCTTGTGGAAACGACATTAAGTAGTCGCAGTAAGATAACAAGTTGTGAGTGTGTCCTCTAGAGTCATTTTTGGTCACTGGGATGATCATGGGTGGTCACAGGGATGATCACGGGCGGTCACTGGGATTGTCACGGGTGGTCACTGGGATGATCACGGGTGGTCACTGGGATGATCACGGGTGGTCACTGGGATGATCACGGGTGGTCACTGGGATGATCACGGGTATGTTTGACCACAGGGATGGTCACGGGTGATCACTGGGATGATCACAGACAGTCACAGGGATGACTGCACGTAAGGGCTACTGGGATAGCCGGACAAAAGAGGCACACGCTTGACTTTTAATTTATTTGAGATTGATTGGCTCCCAATGGGCACTTGTGCTTGTTGTATAGCTGTAAGTTTGAGTTAAGTTTGTGAAAATTAAGAAATTTAGTCTTGTCACTGTAAATTTGTTGTTTATGATGATAATGATTGGAATTAATAGAGATTTTAAAATTTTCTGTCTTTTATTGAAGTAAAATTAAGTGAAGTTAATTAGGTCAGGAGAGACCGAACGAGGATGATCCTGTGCTGCGTATTTTTGTTACAGATTAGCACACTGGGACGTGTGATCTGTAGGATGGCCGTGTCGGATACAGACTAAAAACATCGAAGTATTGGACCGGCAGCGCCATCTATTGGATACACGCAAATAACCGATCTAAATAATGATATATTGGACCGCCAGCGCCATCTAGTGGCGTTATACAGAGTCTAGGAGGGGCGTACGTGGAATGGGACAGTCAGTCGAGGTCCGACTATCTCCGCGATAGCACAACTCCTAGGAACTGTACCGCGTTTCAATTAAAAGTGTAAAGTTGTCAGTTAAAGTGATTTTCTTGTTTAATTTAAATTTAAATTACAAACCGACATTAAGTTGAAAGTGACTTTTATTTCTCTTGCTTGTGTCCACTGCCCACACGTTTAAAACATGTCCGAGGGTAATTCTGACCACGTTATGCCGATATATATATTTAGAGTTGATAACACCCACAAATTTAAATAATTTAAAGTTGTAATATGGCATCTTTCGGAAAAAGAGGGAAACCTTTACGAGGTCAGTCACGTGAAATTATCTACAATGTTTATAAATACTTTGTAAGCGAAGCTGATAGATTTAAAAAAAAAGTAGATGAAAATGTAAGTTGTTATTTTAAGAAGATTCAAGAGCGAGTTGCAAATGCCACTGGAATTTCAAGAAGAACTTTGAACAATATATTAAACGAAGTCAGTACTGAAACACATTCGACTGAAATTAAGTTCAGCACTCCAAAAAAAGGGAGACCAAAAAAGCAATTTCGTTTGGATATGGACGATTTTGATTACGATGTTGTTCGAAGAATGGTGTATGATTTTCACTTACGATTTAATGAACTGCCAACAATAAAATCATTAAAAGCTAAGTTATCTGAAGCTATTAATTACAATGGGTCTGAAAAAATATTGAGAAAAATACTTCATGACATGGGATTTCAGTTCACTAAAATGGAAGATAATCGAAAAATTCTAATGGAAAAGCACGACGTTAGTCTCAAACGAATGGAATACCTTGATAAAATACGCAAATTTCGCGAAACAGGAAAAAATATCGTCTACATGGATGAGTCATATATACATGCATCCCACACTAAAGGGAAATCTTGGAGTGACGATAAGAAAAAAGGAGTAAAAAAGCCAATTTCAAAAGGTCAACGTTTGATAATAGTTCATGCGGGAAATGAAAAAGGCTTTGTACCCGGTGCTTTTTTAACGTATAAATCCACGGACACTACAGGTGACTATCACAATGAAATGAATAACGATAACTATGAGAAATGGCTGGTTAACCAATTAATCCCAAATATACCCAGTGATTCTGTTCTAGTTATCGACAACGCACCCTATCACAACAAGTATGTTGAGAGACCCCCCAACTCAAACACCATTAAACGGGAAATGATCAACTGGTTAAACAGACATGAAATTCCAGTTGATCCAAAATTAACAAAAACCCAGATTTACGCTATTATATGTCAGCACAAGGAGAGGTATACAGAGTTTTCTGTGGACAAAATACTTGCCGAACATGGGCACACTGTGTTGCGATTGCCACCATATCATCCGGATTTTAATCCAATTGAAAATATATGGTCTCAACTGAAAGGCTATGTAGCCTCTAGAAATGTGGGTATGAACTTAACTACAGTAAAAACATTATTGACTGAAAAAGTAAACATGATCGGCGCTGAAGAGTGGAAAAAGGTTTGCGATCATGCAATCAAATGTGAGAATGAATATAGAAGCATTCAACACAGTTTAGACAATTACACTGATAGATTAGTAATAAATACGGCTGATAGTGACAGTGATATTGACCTCTTTGAGAGCACAGATAGTGAAATGGAAGTAATTGAGAATTAGAATTATTATTATTTTTATTGCAATGTCTCATTTTAGCAATAGGTATAATGGTGTTTATTATGTACACTAAAGCTGTAATGTTCCAAAATAATTAAATACGTAAACATAATGTAAAAATGTTTTTTTATTTTATTTTACCCCAACCTAAAGCCATCACTTATAGAAAAATTAGTGTATTTTATACAAAGAATAAAAATATCAAAAGAAGCAAATCATACTTGTTTTAACAGCTCCTAATAGGTACCGGACTGTTTGTATTTTGTGCGACAGAGATAACGCTCTACGAAGCCGAAATTAGCCGATTGTCTCTTTCCAAAGGTCGATGTGCAATATTTATCGCCGGGTACTGTACGACCTCCATATTTTAGTCAATGATGTATTAGGCTCACTGAAATGTAAAGTATTACGGACTTTGACAAGAGAAGATATGGATTTGTTATTAAGTTCCATAAGCAATAAAAATTATAAAATAGCATGCATTCCAACGCTAAACACATAAAAATGGCTTTTTCTCTGTCTAACATGTTCGAATTTTAATAATAGACAAAGCATGACTTTATTCAAGATTTATATGTAAATATAAAAAACAACAATAAGTATTGTTACGTACTCGGGTTCGTAACTGTAAGAAAACACCACTTATATTAAATCCGTGTATTTACGATACACACAATACACAAGACAACACAATGTAATACTAAAATACACTTTACACACTAGTCACTCACTGTACTATCACTGACTACACAATAAAACACTTCTCACTTCGCACTGTTCACTTTAAGTACCGCTCTCCATCGCTTGATAAAAACTGCCTTGTATTTGTCAACATATCTCTATTTATAGCCAGGGTAAAGTTCTACCTGGATCCAGAAAAATCTAAATGTATCGGGAAACAATGAATCAATTCTTATCGTAAACATGTTATGAGTCATAAATCCTAGTACACGCTACTTTCAACCTTATGCCATATCCCACAAAGTCCATTATGGCATAGCCCAGGTCAACTATTTGTTTGTCAATAGGAGTAGCTATCTCTTTCTTTTATTTCTAGATCTCTCCAGCGCTCCAACTCTACACGTTTCTAGATCATTCGTAACAGTATTGTTGGGTAGATTTATTTGTAAGATCAATAATATTGTAAATCATGCCATCTGTCAATACTTGCCATTTTTCAATCTACCCTAATTTTACTTATTGTAAAACTGTGATACTATAAAATACCTTGTATAACCTACCTACTCGTGGGCATTCTGCTGTAAGTAGTGAAAGAATAAACGTCTATGTACGACAAACTGTCTGTTATAAAAACAAACTCAACAATATTTTATACTTTTTATCATCGACACGTGACTTTATTTGTAATAATGTTAAAATGTACTTGTACTGTTTCAAACATTTTTACTTACGATTACTTAGTAAACTATCAAAAGTGAAATCGATTTTAATTTATATGAAGTTATGATGATGGCGTAGCATGAAAATGCCACAAATAGCGAAACCAGATGGCGATATAAACTAAAAAAGTGTTTTGTAAAACAATACAACTACCTATATTTTGATATATTTTAATATAATAATAAATATTACTGTAAAATAAATAAATAAATAATAAATAAATAAATATTCACGGGACAAATTACACTTGCTGAGTTAACCCTAAAGTAAGCAAATTATTTGCTTGTGTTACGGGTGTTAGTCAACGATATAATACATAGAAATACATATATAAATACAAGAATATATTTAATAAACACCCAAACCCGGAAATACAAACATTAATGCTCATCACACAAATGCTAATCCCCGTCGGGGATCGAACCCGAGCCCCGTCGATTGCGTAGTGAGGGTCGCTAACCACTCGATCAATGGACCAACCACAAACTAATAAAAATGACTACCTTGGATCTAGGGATTAGCCTATTTGACTCAGATCATAAGTGCAAAATATGTTTGAATTTTTTCAAGGCTTATTTCTAAAAACTGACCAATCCAATACGAGCTGGTCTGCCTAAACTGTATCTTTTTATATTTCAGTATAATATATAGCTTTATTTATTTATTTTGTTTGTATATATATAAATATAAATAATATATATATATATATATATATATATATAAAAGTATGACGATACTGAATTTAAACTCAATAGCGTAGGCCGCTTGTTTTTGCGTTCCTCCGCCTCGAAAATTACAAATCTATTATTGCCTTATCTCATTCGAACAAGTTGACTTACTTGGTTCCCCTTTATCTAGTTTGGGCATAAATCATCTAAGTCGGGCATAAATCATCTTAGTTTTTATTAAAATCTTTCAGATACAATGGAAATGTAACGGTTCTTAGAAGTTATAGGTACGAAAATCAAAAGTTTAATTAAACGAAGATAGTTATTACGTGTTAGTTTACTTAAATCAGCTGCTTCATCTTCATCAAAAATGCGCATTTTGCATTACAATGAAATTCAAACAAGCGATTATAAAGAAATGCGTAAGTGCTTGTCGCTGTGATATTGTTAGTTGGGAGAATTACCAGTAAATTTTCGTGTATGACCTCACATCTTTAAATCACGTGAACAACATAAAATCCTTGATGTATAAATAATAATAATAAATAATAAATATTCACGGGACAAATTACACTTACTGATCTAACCCCAAAGTAAATTATTTGCTTGTGTTATGGGTGTTAGTCAACTATAACTATTACATAGAAATACATATATTAATACTGGAATATATTTAATAAACACCCAAACACGGAAATACAAACATTTATGCTCATCACACAAATGCTTGCCCCCGTCGGGGATCGAACCATAGTTCCGTCTATTCTATATATATATATATATATATATATATATATATATATATATATATATATATATATATATATATACATATACATATACATATACATATACATATACATATACATATACATATACATATACATATATATATACATATACATATACATATATATATACATATACATATACATATATACATATACATATATATATATACATACATATACATATGTAGGAAGTGGGTCAGATACGATAAATAAAATGAGGATGTGGTGATATAACAACTCTTTATATTTTGTTCAACTTGTATCAAATATCAAAAATAACATAAGATCACTATTAAAGCTTTCCATTATTTAATGACTAGTTCTCGTTTAACAATTCCAAGTAACTTAATTATTTCTTATTACAAATAAGTCATAATTTAAGCAATAGATAGTCCATTATAAATTGTACTGCGACTAATTTATAGTTGACAATAATAATTAACTTGTTTGCACAAATTAATTATCCAAGAGTCAAGGATAAGCTACTAGCAAGATACAACAAGTGTACAGGGCCACGCCAGAGCCAAGACCATAGATAAATATGTGTATTACTATATGCCAAGACTGCCCGAACGGAGGGCGCTCAGAGCCTTTTATACAGGTAGCAAAACAATTTGAGTAGTAGGGATATCGAACGATACGCTCGGTGGATCAGGCGTACACCTGTTGTTTACAATATTCTTGCATTTGATGACGCGGACGCCGTCACGGCCATACTGACATGCACACGTGCTGATGTGCGCATCTTTATACATCTGAGGACAAGGAACGCCTCGTTCAACCTGACATATCTTTTAGAAAACTAAACGTAATCTTTTTTTTTACAACTTTATAATTAGCGTGATCTTTAGCGAAATGGTACAATAGTGTACTGGTCCGGCAACCCCTTCAGCAACTACAACTATAGAACTCTCTCGTCAGTTTTGAAACCGGAGACTGCATCCTACTAAGCTAGGAATCTCTCCCATCAATTAAAAAAACCGGAGACTGGATTGTACTAAGCTCCCTTTCATCAGTTAAAAACCGGAGACTGAAGTGTATTAAGCTCCCTCTCATCAGTTAAAAACCGGAGACTGGAGTGCACTAAGCTCCCTCTCATCAGTTAAAACCGGAGACTGGAGTGTACTATGCTCCCTCTCATCAGTTTAAAACCGGAGACTGGAGTGTGCCGTCATCTTCCTACATTTTTTGTCAATCCTACATTTTTTGTTAATTTACTTTATTTTTTATTTTTCAATTGATTTCTTTTCATAGTTTATAAAACTCCCATTTCCTATAACAATTATTATTTCTTTTTGCTTTTTTTTTACTTACATTTTTAGTGATATTTTTTTTATCATCATTTTACTACATTTTTTTTCGTTTACTTTATATCGTATTGTTTTGCTGATGATGCAGCCTCATGAACAGTGGCATTAGTTATTACAAGATTAGAGAATCTCCTTCGAAGGTATTTCGAAGATATTAAAAACTGACTGTTATAACTATTTACAATGTACACTGCATTTCTATCAATATTGTTTGGACCAGTTTTATGAACAAGATCATTATCATGAGTATACGCCGTCACGTCATCCTTGTTATAATTTTCATATAGGTACCTCAAGAAACCCTACAGGAATGTGGGTACTTCGCAGAGGCTATCATGGGCGCACTTGTTTTCTAGAATTGCGGTAACTTTTAAGGAGCCCTTATATTTTGAATCAAGTTTCGTTTAGTGTCGTTCTTCATTCCTAACAAAGACAATGTCACCTACACTTAAAGGTTTAACATTTCTTTTACCTCTACTCGTAAAATGTCCGATTAGACTGATTTTTTGATTCTATTGGATACACTGGATCTTCAATGCTTGTAGATACTTTTGCGAGTTTTAGTTTGTTGCCTTGAATTCCGAATGTCAAATCTATGGGGGTAAATACAAATACCCTCCACCTAATGTTGTTGAGCGCGTGTTGAATATTACCTAACCGCTCTTGCCATAATTTGTCAGAGTTATACTCCGCTATCATTATTCAACCCGACAAGATTCGCATCACATTTTCGGACCTAGTGTTAGCTGTATATGTGCCTGTCGCAAGAAGATGTAAATTTGTATTGTTTTTTTTTTAAAATATTAATTTGAGTTCAGTTGGTAACAAACTTTAAAATCGTTATTAGCGGTCTTCAAAGGGTCAAATAAATCAATTTAAGCTCGCCGGATTAATTCAATTGGTTGTCAATTGTTTTTTTTTAAATATCTACCAAGCGATCTCTATCTTTACCTACAAGGTCAGTGTTTACCACACCCTTGCTAACAGATTTTGAAATTGAGCAGGATTAAGTGTTTAAGTATTGCTAAGCATTAACCTGTTGTTGCTTAGTTCCTATTCTACCTTGCTCCAAAATTTTGCGACCTAACGAAACATTTTTATTAAGACTCATCAGCTCAAACGTGAAATATAACCTCCAAATTTAAATTTTGCCTCGTGGTTAAATATTTGATCTGTTGAGTGGAAACTACATTAGGACAAGCGACTACTTAGATTCTTGTTCATAAAACCGTTCTTTTACAAAGGAATCACAAGATATTTGTTAGATATGGCTTTCTGAACCAGAGTCAAATATAAAAAATAATTAAATTTCACTTAGTGTATTACACCATGTGACGCTCTGGAACAGATGTTGACTGGTTTTCTGTTTTCGGAACTTGATGTGGCAACTTCTTTCTTCGAGTAGCGCTTCGGATAAATGGAAGCTATGTGCCTGGGACGGGGTCACAACATACATAGCAGACCACTGGTGGTCGGCCACTGGACACGCCACCAGAGGTAGTGGTAGATGACCTGCTTTCGCTGCAAGCAAAAATTATTTGAGATAAGTTTCTGTTTATCACGGCAATAGTTGTTACGATGTTCGATTCTATCACAAAAATTGTAACTTCCTCGAAATACAGTGGTGCTCTTAAATCGGTTCATATCTAAGTCTAAAAGGAAGAGATCTTCAAGTCATAATATAGCTTGCCAAGACAGCAGCTTGTGAAGTAGGTGACGGCATGACTCTTAAGTGAGTGAGTAGCTACAATGATCAGATCAACCCCGTCTAATTTTATCCTTTCTATATTTATTTTACTTAAGGTACACCAGCTAGTAAGTTACACGACAAAAATCCTACGAGTCAGATGAAGGGTCTTTGGAACGACAGAAACATCTCAAAAAACAAAGCAGCCACGCCACCAGAGGTAGTGGTAGATGACCTGCTTTCGCTGCAAGCAAAAATTATTTGAGATAAGTTTCTGTTTATCACGGCAATAGTTGTTACGATGTTCGATTCTATCACAAAAATTGTAACTTCCTCGAAATACAGTGGTGCTCTTAAATCGGTTCATATCTAAGTCTAAAAGGAAGAGATCTTCAAGTCATAATATAGCTTGCCAAGACAGCAGCTTGTGAAGTAGGTGACGGCATGACTCTTAAGTGAGTGAGTAGCTACAATGATCAGATCAACCCCGTCTAATTTTATCCTTTCTATATTTATTTTACTTAAGGTACACCAGCTAGTAAGTTACACGACAAAAATCCTACGAGTCAGATGAAGGGTCTTTGGAACGACAGAAACATCTCAAAAAACAAAGCAGAGGCTGGTTTGTACGCTGGTGTTCTCCATATTTACGTACGGCGCAGAGTCATAGACACTAAGAGCTGCAGACAGAAATGTGGTGCTGGAGGAAAATGTTACGTATCCCTTGGACAGCACACAGGACCAACGCCTTCATACTAAAACAACTTGGAGTAAAGACCAGACTGTCTACTACGTGCCTTCAAAGAATTCTATAATACTTCGGCCACATCTCTAGAAAGCAAGGAGACAATCTCGAAAAGCTAATCGTGACCGGAAAAGTAGAAGACAAAAGACCACGTGGTCGTACTCCTATGCGATGGTCAGACCAGGTTTGCACCAATCTCATGTCTAAAATGTTTTATGATGCTCTGCACGCCGCTGAAGATAGAGTCCAATGGCATAATATTGTGCTATCAAGAACGATCTAATGAGGAGGTTACGACCCTCAGTAATGAAGAATACGAAGCTAGGAGGAGGACACCAGTTAGTCATATCGTCTGCTTCATCAGAATCGAAGTATATCAACTTAATGGGAGTAGATGCATTTACAGAACGTGAATTAATATTTTCTGCTATTTTTCAAAGAATAGTTTCCATACCACAAGCGAAAAGAGACATTTACTGTTCTACATAATTAACCATAATAGTTTGATGCTGAAGTGGGAGTGAATCCGATCCCAATTCTGATGTAGGAAGTGGGTCAGATACGATAAATAAAATGAGGATGTGGTGATATAACAACTCTTTATATTTTGTTCAACTTGTATCAAATATCAAAAATAACATAAGATCACTATTAAAGCTTTCCATTATTTAATGACTAGTTCTCGTTTAACAATTCCAAGTAACTTAATTATTCCTTATTACAAATAAGTCATAATTTAAGCAATAGATAGTCCATTATAAATTGTACTGCGACTAATTTATAGTTGACAATAATAATTAACTTGTTTGCACAAATTAATTATCCAAGAGTCAAGGATAAGCTACTAGCAAGACACAACAAGTGTACCGAGCCACGCCAGAGCCAAGACTGCCCGAACGGAGGGCGCTCAGAGCCCTTTATACAGGTAGCAAAACAATTTGAGTAGTAGGGATATCGAACGATACGCTCGGTGGCTAAGGCCTACACCTGTTGTTTACAATATTCTTGCATTTGATGACGCGGACGCCGTCATATATATATATATATATATATATATATATATATATATATACCAGTCGGTCTGAACCGTTATCTGAAGTCTTCTTGTTGATAATCAGACTTTCCGTTTTTGAATGGTTGCATAACCGTTAGCACATTATGTGCCATTGTAAAATCAAATATTCAATGAAATAATTGTATGAAATATTATGTAATCGATTACAGTACCCGGCGATAAATATTGCACATCGACCTTTGGAAAGAGACAATCGGCTAATTTCGGCTTCGTAGAGCGTTATCTCTGTCGCACAAAATACAAACAGTCCGGTACCTATTAGGAGCTGTTAAAACAAGTATGATTTGCTTCTTTTGATATTTTTATTCTTTGTATAAAATACACTAATTTTTCTATAAGTGATGGCTTTAGGTTGGGGTAAAATAAAATAAAAAAACATTTTTACATTATGTTTACGTATTTAATTATTTTGGAACATTACAGCTTTAGTGTACATAATAAACACCATTATACCTATTGCTAAAATGAGACATTGCAATAAAAATAATAATAATTCTAATTCTCAATTACTTCCATTTCACTATCTGTGCTCTCAAAGAGGTCAATATCACTGTCACTATCAGCCGTATTTATTACTAATCTATCAGTGTAATTGTCTAAACTGTGTTGAATGCTTCTATATTCATTCTCACATTTGATTGCATGATCGCAAACCTTTTTCCACTCTTCAGCGCCGATCATGTTTACTTTTTCAGTCAATAATGTTTTTACTGTAGTTAAGTTCATACCCACATTTCTAGAGGCTACATAGCCTTACTTACGATTTAATGAACTGCCAACAATAAAATCATTAAAAGCTAAGTTATCTGAAGCTATTAATTACAATGGGTCTGAAAAAACATTGAGAAAAATACTTCATGACATGGGATTTCAGTTCACTAAAATGGAAGATAATCGAAAAATTCTAATGGAAAAGCACGACGTTAGTCTCAAACGAATGGAATACCTTGATAAAATACGCAAATTTCGCGAAACAGGAAAAAATATCGTCTACATGGATGAGTCATATATACATGCATCCCACACTAAAGGGAAATCTTGGAGTGACGATAAGAAAAAAGGAGTAAAAAAGCCAATTTCAAAAGGTCAACGTTTGATAATAGTTCATGCGGGAAATGAAAAAGGCTTTGTACCCGGTGCTTTTTTAACGTATAAATCCACGGACACTACAGGTGACTATCACAATGAAATGAATAACGATAACTATGAGAAATGGCTGGTTAACCAATTAATCCCAAATATACCCAGTGATTCTGTTCTAGTTATCGACAACGCACCCTATCACAACAAGTATGTTGAGAGACCCCCCAACTCAAACACCATTAAACGGGAAATGATCAACTGGTTAAACAGACATGAAATTCCAGTTGATCCAAAATTAACAAAAACCCAGATTTACGCTATTATATGTCAGCACAAGGAGAGGTATACAGAGTTTTCTGTGGACAAAATACTTGCCGAACATGGGCACACTGTGTTGCGATTGCCACCATATCATCCGGATTTTAATCCAATTGAAAATATATGGTCTCAACTGAAAGGCTATGTAGCCTCTAGAAATGTGGGTATGAACTTAACTACAGTAAAAACATTATTGACTGAAAAAGTAAACATGATCGGCGCTGAAGAGTGGAAAAAGGTTTGCGATCATGCAATCAAATGTGAGAATGAATATAGAAGCATTCAACACAGTTTAGACAATTACACTGATAGATTAGTAATAAATACGGCTGATAGTGACAGTGATATTGACCTCTTTGAGAGCACAGATAGTGAAATGGAAGTAATTGAGAATTAGAATTATTATTATTTTTATTGCAATGTCTCATTTTAGCAATAGGTATAATGGTGTTTATTATGTACACTAAAGCTGTAATGTTCCAAAATAATTAAATACGTAAACATAATGTAAAAATGTTTTTTTATTTTATTTTACCCCAACCTAAAGCCATCACTTATAGAAAAATTAGTGTATTTTATACAAAGAATAAAAATATCAAAAGAAGCAAATCATACTTGTTTTAACAGCTCCTAATAGGTACTGGACTGTTTGTATTTTGTGCGACAGAGATAACGCTCTACGAAGCCGAAATTAGCCGATTGTCTCTTTCCAAAGGTCGATGTGCAATATTTATCGCCGGGTACTGTAGTTCGTCTTGTGTATGTATAAAAATGTGGAGTGGTTATGCTTTGTTAATTTGTACGTGTAGAAAGAACGGTAGATGAAAAATTAAGAAATCAAACATGATGCATTTATCTTCTTAGATATTATCATCTTCCTTGTTTTCTACTAAGAAAGATGCTAATTCACAATCAACCTACCTCGAAACCTACAAGTTAGGTTTTTTAGGAAAACTCACCCAAAACCAATATTATTTTTTCTAATATAAGGATCAAAACCTGGACGGATAAACTTAGATTAAATTAGGAACTGTCTAAATTACACTAAAAATAGTGAAATGAAATATCTCTAATTTGTTTTGCAACAGGGCGAATCCCTCGCTAGTAATATTAAAACCAACAATAGTATAATTTATGCTTCAACATGCCCCCAAGAGTACTACAAATGTTCCCGTACATGTCCCACTTGTAATTAAGCATTAAGTCTATACTTCAGATGGGGAATTAGAAGTACGTGTAGTGTAATCACTTAATATGTCTGTGGGTAAGCGTATTAGAGACAGTGTGGACTGTCCCTTAGGCGTTTGAATTGTTGAATAATGTTAAATGTTGCGTTACTAATTTTCTACTTATTTACTTGTGAGCATACAGTAACTGTTGATTCAAACGTAGATTAAGGTCCACTTGTGCCGAACTAATCAATCACTTTTTAAATGACTTTTATTATTGTTAAAAAAAAAGTATCTTCACGCCCGTATCTCCGAAGGGGTAGGCAGAGGTACAACAAGTGCACCCACGATTAGCCGAAGATACTTGGTCCCACAAATGTGATAGGTGGCAAGCCTATCGCCAACCGGGCAATTTCCAATCCCGGGCAACTTTGTGTTTATCAGAAAACTGAAAAAACATTTTTTTTAAGTGTCCGACCCGAGAATCGAACCCGGGACCTCATGTGGTCAACGCCAACGCTGGACCACTAGACCACAGAGTTTTAAAAATCTAGATTGGTGTAAGCGAACATAAGTATTTAAATTAACTAGTTTAATCTTAACTATCTGTTAAACTAAACCGATGTTTATTACAATTTCATAAAGTTGATTATCCATTAACATTATTTACGATTCAAAAGTTAGTTATGTTATTAGATAGTTGTTAGAATTTATTTATTAAGTTACGTTTTTTTTTATATCATAAGATAGCAAACAAGTAGATAAGTCTCCTGATGGAAAGAGTCAAACATCGCCTATAGACACCAAAGATGTTAATGGTATGAGGTTTAATGCCACATGCATAAGTTTACCGGCTATCTTACCCTCCAAACCGGAACACGACAGTGACCAGCACTGACGCTATTGCGGCAGGAATAGGTAAGGCTACTACCACCAGACCCGGGCGAGACAATGCAGAACTCTACCACCTAGTAGTCATGATGGTAGTGACGCGCATAGCCACTTATATATTCGCCTTTTTTTATCACAATAGTCGCCTTTACGACCTGCCTGGCAGAACGGCAGTTGACCTATTCTTCAAAGGAGTCCGGGACTAACAAAGTAATTTTAAGCGAACGACGCTTAAAAGCGGCTTCAAAGCTTACAAATAATTAACAATCCTGCACAATCGTTTATCTGCAAAACAATATTTTAAAATATCGATAAATCAGTCAGAGTGAGTCATAAGTTAACACTTGAGTATATGTCGAGTTTACCCTCCTCTCTTCTAAGAGTCCAAACAAAATTATATCGCTTATAACCACCGTGTAAACTTTACCTAAATAAAATCTAAATTTTTAGTAATAAAATCTAAAATTTATACTGAATATTCAGTCATGTCATTTTCCGTTTCTATGTACTTTCATATTAATTGTGAGTACATTCCGTGTATCTTTCATCTACGTAACCAAAACTGCATATATTGTTACAAAAATATAATGATATGGCATTCATTAAGAATTTTTCATTATGTACAAGAAGATCACACATTTATGTGTGTACAAAATATATTGATTCAGAGATTGATACGACAATATATAAATTCGTTAGTTCTTAAGTGTGTGTCGAGGTTTCCCAACAAACGACTCTCCAAGGGAGTCTAGGCTCGAATTATTTTGTTTATTACCATCATATACAGAGTTCGTCTAAACAAAGCCATATCGACAATACTTGTTTCATTTGTTGTTTTGGTACATGATGTATCAAATAATTGGCAACGGAACTGAAAATCTGTTAGGTATATAAAAATATCTATTTTGGTCTTTATGGTCGTACCTCACAGAAACAACTCAATAGATTTTTATATATTTTTTTTATTTGGTAAATATGAGCGGCACAGCGGCGGTAGCGCGTCGTTGTTTTTGCCAATAAAAAAAGTACTGTTCTTGTTTTGTTTTCTTGAACTTTATAAAGTTTATAACGTAGAAATACGCTAGCGAGAAGTTTCGTTTAATTTCGTGTTTTTATCTCGTTTTCCCTTGGGAAATAATAGTAATGAATGAATGACTAAAATGGATAAAGAAGATTTATTTGTCATTTGATTTTGTTTTTATTTTATTATAATTTGAGAAGAGTTATAAATGAAAAAAATCGTAGTTTTACGTACAACGCCTTTTTCTTTAATCTCAGTTTGATCTTCTATTTATTTATTCTTTCTCTATTCGTTATTTTGCTAATCTTAGATCTATCGTTATTTATACGTATCTAAAACAACTAATAAAACTACATAGCATAATATAGGATTTTGCTACACACAGTTAACAAGATTACACAATTATTTATCCGTTCAAAGACCGGTAAGGAGATCGATGGGACAATCTCAGACATACTCACTCTTTAGTCGTTGAGTGTGTGTCGAGGTTCCCCAACAAAAGCTTCTCCCGAGAGTCTAGACCGGAACTATGTTATTACCCATCCCTTATAGACTTCATCTAAATAAAACCTACACACATGAAAGTTTTTCCATTAAATACTTTTTTTAATATCGATTGGGAAGCGCTTGACCACGATCGCGCCTGATGGTAAGCTAAGATGCGACCTAAGATGGAACGCGCTTCCCTAGAAGGTACCTGTTGACTCTTCTCTTGAAGGTCCCCAGGTTGTACTCGTCGGGGAACACAGACTCAGTAAGCATATTCCAGTCCCTTGCGGTTCGGATTAAGAATGTCGAATCGAACCGCTTTGTCCGGGAACGTGGATACTTTGGTGATATTTCAAATATTATTAATTCTAATACTGAAAATTATAATAATATCATTAGTTTGTTTATTAACGTCAAAGCGGTCAAAATTCTAGAGAAGTCGTTCAAGACCACGAATTAAACTGGATACGCCTTTCACGGGAATTTCTTAGATTGTCAATGTCGCTTGCATTTACACCACGAAATACAGTTATAATCACTCCAATGTATTCGTTAAACCTTAGTCTTTGTTCGATCCTATAAAATAGCACAAAAGGGCATATTTTTATTTTTTCACGATATAAAATATCTACAAGCGTTTGACATTTACATACATTTGCTCATATGCTCAACACAATAAATGGAATAACTTTTGTTAAATTATTTACAACAGAACCGTATTAGAGTATACATGTTTTGTTTAAGAATATCTAATACAAAGTTTGACTAAATAAAACCTAACCGATTATTCCATTTTTAGGTACCTTATATTTCTAACTAGCTGCAGCCTGCAGCCAGCTGCATTATAAAAGTTTTTGGTGAATCCCGCGGGATCATCTAACTTTTCCGGCATAAAAAGTAATTTATGTGCTATTTCAGGTTATCAGCTACCTGTATGCCAAATTTCATTCAAATCCGTTCAGTAGTTTTTGCGTGATTGAGTAACAAACATCCATCCATCCGTCCAAACATCCAAACTTTTGCATTTATAATATTAATATAGATTATAGATGTTTGGTAACGAAACTAGGTTTTATGTTAATTTAAGTTGTTAGGTTTTATATAAATGAGGTCTATATAGATGATTCTAAGCAATAAAATTCGGGTCTAGATTCCCGGGAGAGTCGTTTTAAGGGAAACTTCGACATACACTCAAAGATTTACGAATGAGTCTCTCCTATATTGTTGTATTGATCGTATAACCAGTGTATGTTTAAAATAGTTGTCTTAAATTCGCCACAAAAGTAAATTTGCAACAAAATATTTTCTAACGCAGTAACACTGCAGCTACCGACTTCCAATTTTCTATATATTCGAAACCTTGTATATTCCCCGTGTTGATCCTGGGCTCCTTTGAAGAATAGGCCAACTGTCGTTCTGCCAGGAAGGTCGTAAAAGGCGACCGATTGGTCATACGAGTCACTACCATCGTGGCTACTAGGTGGTAGAGTTCCGCATTGTCTCGCCCGGGTCTGGTACCACCGCCTTACCTATTCCTGCCACAATAGCGTCAGTGCTTGTTACTGTTGTGTTCCGGTTTGGAGGGTTCGGTAGCCGGTAAACTTATGCATGTGGCATTAGGGCATCAGACCTCGCCACAAGATAGCAACGCACCATTAACATCTTTGGTGTCTATAGGCGATGGTTGACTCTTTCCATCAGGAGACCCATCTGCTTGTTTTTTATCTTATGATGTATAAAAAAAGATCTTCACTAAAGGGGATCACACGGCAAGTATACCCTACACGAACGAAAAAAGAAGTTTTTCTCTCAAGATTACTAATTTTTGTTTTTTCTACTTAATTCTTCTGACTGATACAATTTGACATTACAATGATATTATCAATCTATTAATTTTGTTGATAACATTGATATAAAAAACCCAAGATACACAATCAGTGTGTCAAAAACGTCCTCCAAAAATGAGTGCACAATTTTAAATTGTGCACTCATTTCAAATAGAATCGCGTCGGAAGCGTCACTGTCAATTTTATTTATTTTCGTACATTGCTTTGAAAAAACATCTATAAGTCTTGCACTTAAGGTTGGATATGCAAAGACATATGTTTTTGCCATATCTATAACTACTTGAAAGAAATTAGGGACACTTTTGAGTGTCAGTGTTGTTCCAGACTGTGCATCTAGGGTTTTTTATATCAATGGTTGATAATAATTATTTTTCATGACATGCTAATTTTATATTTTAATTTTGTTAATAATTTTTTTTTTCTATAATATCTTAGCAATATTAAAAATGTTAATTTTGCCACAAATAAAAAATTTCATTGCATGCTGTTCATACGGCAAAATAGGAGGAACTACTAACATAATATAAGTGCACATGTAACTAACCCTATTTTCTGCAATAAACATTTGATTGATTGATTGATTCAAAATCGGTTCATAAATGACCGAATTCTGAGGTAACAAACATAAAAAACATACAGCCGAATTGAGAACCTCCTCTTTTAGAAATTCGATCGAAAACAACATAAAAAGCATGTATAAAATCGCCATAATTATAATTTTGTATTGTAAATTCGCCACACAGATTTTTTCAGTATGCAGATCGCATATTTTTTCAGATCGCAGGAAAATCAAACAACGAATATAAAATATATTTATTTATTATGTAAATTTTCATCTACATCAAAATCACAATTCTAATTGCAATATAGACTGACTAATTTGCCTGTGATATATAACTATTAATAACTACTACAAAACTGATGATAATAGTAAAAAAATTGCGTGGTTACGATGCAAGTTAAAATTTTTTCGGTTTGTAGGCATTTAAATTAAAAATAAATAGTAAATTATTCGATTAAGTGTATTAAAATTGCGTTTCTAAACTCAATAATTGAAAATGGGAATAATAATTATGGGAAATCAATAGTAGGTAAAATATTCAATTATAAAATTTTATTTTATTTCTGTCGGCATTTGCCTTTTACTTTATCCCTACTCCGGTTCCAGCTGTAATGCAACATGCATACAACATAGATGAATGAAACATTTTGGGGCGATAAAAAAAGTTTCAATTTAAAATCAAAACAAACCATAAATAACTAAACTAGAAATCACTTTTATAACCTACTATCTGTTGCCTGCGACTTCGACCTGTAGGTGATAGGGTGATAATATATATATATATATATATATATATATATATATATATATATATATATATATATATATATATATATATATATATATATATATATATATATATATATATATATATATATATATATATATATATATAGGCTACCTATATGTTGTTAGTACCTGTTAGTAATATTCATGCAAAATTTGAATTAAATCCATGTAGTATTTTTTGAGTTTACCCCGGACATACATACAGACAAACAGAAAAAGAGACAAAAATTCTAAAAACTATATTTTTGGCTTCGATATCGATTGCAGATCACGCCCTAAGTACTCTTTTAAAAAAATATTCAATGTACAGTTTTGACTTTCCTACGATTTTATTATAATAATAATAATAGTAAATATTATATATTACAATAAAAATAATATTCGGGGCCATATTATTATGAAAAGTCATTAGGACGCCATGACAGTCCAGAGAGTTTCCTCGGTAAATTTTAATTTCTAATTTAAAAGTAAATTATTAGATAGTTTTTCAAATTTAGTTAACTAGTCCCGTAAGTCAACTTTTGAGTACATATTTTTCACATATTCGGTATGAGAATCGAATACTGAACACCATCCTCTAGTATGTACAATCTTTTACCGGACAACCCGTAATAATCGGACCAGTCCTCTACAGGTAGCCAGAGTGAAAAGAAAATCTACACGAACGTCCGAACGAACGTCAAGTGAAACCTTTCTAGTTGGTTAAGTTTTATTTAGATTAGGTCTGCAAGGGTGGCCATAAACAAGACAATTCGGGTCGAGACTCCCGGGAGGGCCGTTTGTTGAGGAACCTCGACACATACTTAAGAACTAACGAATGAGTCTCGCTGAGATTGTCGTAACGACCTTCTAACCTATAAATGTATAAATAAATATTGTCTAATATCCTATCAAAAACCGAATATTGTTGAAGTAAATATCATATTAACTTAACCGTCCTGTTTGTCAAATGGTTAGCGATTTTGACTACACAATCGAGAAGGCTGAAGTTCGATTCCCAACAGGTACGAAACGTAATAAGATTACTGGGCAAATTATAAGAATATATCTAACCCCAAAGCAAGCAGGTTGTTTACTTATGACTTATCAATTATACTAATACCTACATACATAGGGATACATGTACAACATGAAAGGTACGGTCTATCAAAAGCTAAAACCATGACTTTGTACCACAACTCTGAGATGGAAACCGTTAAAAATTTGTGTGGGACTTTTTTTATTTTTTTGACGACTTTTCTACTTTAACTTCATATAATTTGATTTTTTCTAATACTCTACAGCAGTGTTTTTCAAAGTGTGGGTCGCGGCCCCCTGAGGGGTCTCGAGGCCTTTGCAAGGGGGTTGTAGACGCTAGCTAGTGTTACTAAAAAACAAAGACAAAATATTACTTGATAATAAAGAAAAATATTAAAAGGATTTGGTTTTTTTCAGTGGGTCGCAGTTTTTTGTAATATGATAAAGGGGTCGCATCTTGAAAGAGATTGAAAAACACTGCTCTACATGCATATATATTCTTAATTCAGGGATTTCTTTATTGCTCTATATAGATCTCAACTTATTCCAAAGCTGCAGTAAAAAAGTGGATTTTGGCACGTCGGAAAGGACAAAAAAATAGGAGAACACTATTGAAACGAGGTAGACACTACTACTACAAAAATATGTGGTGTACTACTTACGGATCGCATTAATAATACTTGTAGTTCGATCATTTGGTGGTTTTGTCTGGAAAGGTTTGCAGGAGTTTCGAAAATTGGTGCTTTCATAGATTTTGATATGCTGATAGGTAACTAAATGAGAAAAAATATTTTTTAAGTTTGAACATGGACCAAATCCGTAAAAGGGTTGCCAATATATCTTACAACTTAAGAGAGATCTAAAATTTGTGTCATAACTAAGCAACCCCTACATCAATTCATTGACAATTCAAAGGTTAAACTACTAGTTATGTAAATAATACTTTAGCTGAGCACTCTGCTCGCCCCACACGCCCGGTGGAGCTTTGAAAGCCTCTTCATTTGCCATCTTTGAAAGTCATTCCGAAAAAAAATGTATAGTCAGCCCTTTTATAAAGAACAAATACTAGGGTTGGTTAAATAAATCAGCTACAGTTTCGACCGAAAATCGATAAGTTAGTTTCGGAGTATCCTCATTTGTTAGTCCTTGAGTATATGTCGAGGTTTCCGTACAAACGACTCTCCAGGGAGTCTGGACCCGAAACCTTGTTTATGACATCTTATGTAGACCGTATCTAAATAAAACTTAACAAACAAAACTTATTCGCTTGGCAAGAATATATTGGAAGTTTCGTCATTGAAATTCGCTGTGTTGGTCCGGGGTCCTTTTGAAAAATAAATCAACTGCTTTACTGCTAACCTCGTAAGAAGCGAGAGTGCTAATACGTGGAGAATAGTGTTCTACAACGACTTGCCTGGGTTTGGTGCCACCACTGGTGCAATCAACTGCTTTGCTGCTAACCTCGTAAGAAGCGAGAGTGCTAATACGTGGAGAATAGTGTTCTACAACGACTTGCCTGGGTTTGGTGCCACCACTGGTGCAATCAACTGCTTTATTGCTAACCTCGTAACAAGAGAAAGTGTTAATACGTGGAGAATAGTATTCTACAACGACTTGCCTGGGTTTGGTGCCACCACTGGTCCAATCAACTGCTTTACTGCTAACCTCGTAAGAAGCGAGAGTGCTAATACGTGGAGAATAGTGTTCTACGACATGCCTGGGTTTGATGCCACCACTTTACCATTTCCCAACGAAGTAACGTCAGCGTTGTCATGTTCCAGTACAGAGAGAATGTAGCCGATAAAATTATGTATGTCGTATTACCATCCCGCCGCACTGTCAATGTTTATTAAGATCGAGTAAAAGCTGCTTAAAAATTACGTTTGTTGTATGGGTTGTATAGTGAATATTAAATATTTATTTATTGTTATTTAATTATTTATTTTGAAAGGTAATATATACACAACTTAATATTTTGTAAAAAATTTAAGCGCCTACCTATTACCGTTATTAATATTGACCAAAAATATACAAAAAATATGTTTATTTTTCATTTTTTTTATGTTTATATATAACAATATTGTTTTTTTTGTTGTTATAACAACGGAAATACATAATTTGTGAAAAATTCAGCTTTCATCATCACAGTTTATGAGATACAGCCTGGTGACAGACAGACAGATGGACAGACAACAGCGGGATAGACAGACAGCAGTCGGGGTTGAATCCATGAGGTCCCGGATCGGGCAATTCAAAAATGTGTTTTTCCATTTTCTGCCCCGAATTGGAAAAAGGCTGGCCATCTGTCACATTATGGGGCTTAAGTATCTTCGGCTAATCGTGGGTGCACTTGTTCTACCTCTGCATACCACATCGGGAATACGGGCGTGAAGATATATATATTTTTTTATTATTTTATATTTTATTCCCTTCTGCGCATGTCAAGGTCAGCTCCCAAGAAGCGTTCCGGGAACGATGTGCCAATTAACAATACCTATATCAGTTTGGCAACGTTTAATTTGAATTGAAAAGAAATTGCATCAATCAACTAGGTAAGTGGTTATTTGAATTGAAAAGAAATTGCATCAATCAGCTAGGTAGGTAATTATCACGGGATAATCCGGGTTCAAAAGCAAGGTTCAGAAAAAAACTGTCATTCATGACCAGACAATTCGTCAAATGCGAACCATAGGCCAAATGTCTCACTAGCATGCTTGCTAATAAGCCAATTTTTTATTCTATGATATAAAAAAGTGGGGAAACTGCTTTTAGAACATAATATTTATAAATTTGTAGATTATACTTCTTTCATATCTACACATTAGGGTTAGGTTAGTAGGGTTAGGGTATATTATCGGCTGTATCATGGGGAATGTTTCGAGGAACTATTTGAATATATCCTGCCACCGAATTTCACCATCGGACATCGCGACAAAATTCAAAGTTTCATCCTCACCATCTCGATGTCTGTAAGTCCACAACCTTGTGATTCTCGAGATACTTTTTGCCCCGCACTACTCCTATTTGGCACCAGCTATCGGCAGAAATTTCTCCGAACGGAACTTCTTAAGGAACTTCAAGAAAAGAACCTACTCATTCTTAAAAAGCCGGCAACCAACTACAAGACCCCTCCTAGTGTAGTTGTCTATGGGCGACGGTAATCACTTACCATCAGGCGTGCCTCCTGTCCGTTTGCCCCATCTTCTATATACAGGGTGTAAAGAAAACCCTATCCGATCTGAAGGAGGTATATAGGTAGATCAATGGCATTGTCAAAAAAAGAATAAAATAATTCTTTTAATAAAATAAGAAAAATATCGTAGTTTAAAGTGCCTCATTTTAGTACTAAAATTGAGCAACTTCCTCTTAAACCAAGCAAATATTTTGAAAATGTATGTATCAATATCCATAAAATAATGTCACAGGTATGTTTGTATTAAGCTACCAAATAATGCCTTTGACGATCGGACAGGGTTTTCTTTACAAACTGTATTAAAAAAAACTTATCTGACGCGAAAGAAGTATGTAAATATGTTGATGATTTTATCAAAAAAGATAATAAAATAATTCTAATAATATAAGTTAAAATATTGTGGCATTTTGAAATCCTCGTATTTAAAAAAAAAATATGTTGACGTGTCAAAATAACTTATAAAAGTTTTATTGAATAAAGTACTTCTGATTTCTGAGGTAAAAAAGAGCATCGGAATAAGAAAAGTTTCCACCTTACGTTTAGAACAAAGTTACCCTTGAATTTAAAAAAACATTAACAAGCTTTTGCAAGGAAATTGAGTTGCGGTTGAATTGATTAATATGAATTTAAAAATCACATAATTCTGATATCTTTAGAATGGAGAACTTGTCAGATAAACCATCAAAGGTGTAGGACAAAAGCTTTTCCGCGTTTTTCGTTAAATAATCAAGCCATCAAAGTAAAAAAATAATTTTTGTTATTAATCAATATTTTTTATTCACCAAATTAACATGTTTAAAGCCCCCTAACTTTATTAGTTACCCGATTCAAGATTTTTCGAAGAGAGGGTGGCCTGGTGGAAAAAAATCAGGGTAGTAGTAAATATAATGAAGTTAAAAGGGAAACTATCACGGCTTAGAAGGCTTTACAAGTTTTTGAGTAAGTAATAGTCGACCAAATTATAAAATGTATTTGGAGATGTTTGTATAGGCTGTGCACCTGTAGTTCATTGATGTTATATTTTTCATTGACGTTAAATAGGTTAAGTGTTCATAGTATAGAACAATAAAAGCCCTCTTCTTAGTCCGCATTATTGCGATGGAAAACTTCAGAACCTTGCGTGGCCCAATACACACTTTATCAATTTATGAAATATGTTTCAGTGATTGTGTGTTTTATAATACAATACAAAGACTAGAATGTTAAGAAATGAGCATTCAATTTCGCTAAAATTTAGCGAATATAGCAAACTGTACAACATTTAGTCGAGTAATCTGGCGCAGCCTTGAAGTTGCGTCTGTGCCTGTCCATTTTGTGTTGCCATAGTAATATTTGAAACATCATTTAAGATTGTTTATTTTAATCAGCAAATTTTAGTTACCTATATCTGCAAAATAATAGCATATTATTGTATTAGGCTATTAAACAATGCCTTTAATTACTATCGTACAGTGTTTGTAACACACTATATAGAACATACTATATAATTATAAACACTATGTAGCTTTAAAAACAAGAAAATCCCATATGAACGAATTCCGCCCAAAGAAGGCGGTCAAGCAGTTTCCTAAGCTGCCGCAACTTGGGTCCTGCCACTAATTGAGGCGTGTCCGGACATTTTGTTCCGGCCTGAAGTTCTCGAGGTCGGAGCTTGTTAAGGGCTAGTGAATTCGGGTATCAAGTCTAACTCTGGAGCCCTTGAATTTGCGATCTACGTCGCGTTTTATTTTATAATGTATATTGACACACTATTCCCGTGGTAGAGATGTATTTTTAAATCCATACTAATATAAATGTGAAAGTCTTTCTGCCTATCTATCTGTCTTGCACAGAACTAATTTTGATAAAATTTGGATAAGCGATAGTTAGAAGCCCTGGGTCGAACGAAAGTTACATTTCTTTTAAAAATCACACCCCTAAGGTTAAAGTTATTATGAAAGATTATACGGATAACTTGTTACTCTAGTCGTGGGTAAAGCTACGTGGATCAGCTAGGAAAGAAAGACGAAAGAGTTTGCTGAAGCAAACAAAATACCTAATAGCTGAGAAAAATGTGTATTTTGTTAATAATTGAAGAGAAATATATGTTTTAATAATTGACATGTTAAAATATTAGTAAAAACCTACGTTAAAGTTCCTAAAAGTTTAAATACTTAATAAAAGTTTGATGAAAAAATGTTTTAAATTAAATAAGTTAATTTAAATTACTTTTAAGAATTATTATGATTAAAATAATACAAGGTAAGCAACAGCCTGACGCGTTAAATTATTATTATAATTATTATTATAATTATAACGCGTCGAGCGTGTTAAATAAAATTAAAAATCAAAAATAAACAGTGACATTGGGTCTGGCCACGTTGCCCTTACTCCCATGGCCGCTTTAGGCGGCCACTTGGGCAAAGGGGTTTTTACAAGATTTCGTAATTTAGACATTATAATGCTTATATATTAATTGGCAATAATTAAAATTTCACATATCATACATTTAATAAACTCCTTAGCCAGTAGTATAAAAATCTTTTAGATGGTCAGTTAAACGACTGACCACTGTAACTGTAACTGACTGACCACCGTAGGTTTTATTTGTATTCAAACTTAAGGTGGCCGTTTTGAGCTGACCTCTCCTACATATTATAAACTTATGCGTCGATTAAACTTATGCGTAGTACCTATTACGTCTGCGTGCATCGACATAAGCCATACACCCTTAACATCTTTGATTTATATAAGCGATGGTTGTCTTTTTCTGTCAGAAGAATCAATTTTTGGATTATTATCCTATGATATAAAAAATAGTTTTATTTAAATCTATAGTTGTAATAACACTTTTCTTATTATTCTCATTAATGTGTGTGTTTATTTTTTTGTTACTCCTTAACACATAAGCAGCTGAACCCGTTTGGGTGAAATTTGTTATAATGATTCACAGTATATAGTTCGCCTTTTATACTGGAAAAATAAATCATTTTTTTATATCTTTTTTTTATATCATAAGATAGCAAACAAGCAGATGGGTTTCCTGATGGATGGAATCATCGCCTATACAAAAGGTGGTTATGGTGCGTTGCTATCGCGTTGCAAATGCCACATGCATAAGTTTACCGGCTACCTTACCCTCCAAACCGGAACACGACAGCGACAAGCACTGACGCTGTTACGGCAGGAATAGGTAAGGCGGTGGTACCAGATCAGGGCGAGACAATGCAGATCTCTACCACCTAGTAGCCACGATGATAGTGACTCGTAAAGTCAATGTCACCTTTTACGACCTGATTGGCAGAACGGCTGCTGGCCTATTCTTCAATGGAGCCTGGAACCAACACGGGGATTTAAACATTGACATTCAAAAATTAAGTGGCACCAATCAGGCCGAGAATTTGTAGACCTCTATTATACTAATTCGCCTTGGCGTTATCAATGTAATAATTGTAATAACTCACGACACGTCGTTACACGTCGCTATGGAGAAATAATTCTTTAAAAAAAAATAGAGATTATAAACTATATATATCATATAAAACTTAAAACACTATTTCCAATATAAGTTTAATATCCTTAAAATAGACGTTGCTCGCAATACTATATCATTAACGAACCGATAATGTTCTATAAAGCATCATCACCCCCGTTAGCCTTGCGGGATAGTCAGAGTAAACTGAACGATTAAAGACTTTCCGGTTCACTGTGCTTCGCTGGTTTGTCAGTTGGCAGATAAGCTGTAATCAATTTAACGATTATCGACTATTTCTAGCGATAACCAGGACCGATAGCTTTACGTGCTCATCCGAAGCATGAGAGTAGTAACACATCACCTACAAGACTCCGAGCTGCTACTGAGGTTTTAGAATTTCGAGAAAAAACTCGAAAAAACATCAATAACACTTGCTCGACTCGAGTATCGAACCCGCAACCTCATGATCTGAGCCGAATAGGCTATTCCTAGACCACAAGGCAGTCAAATGTTAGACGAATTAGTTCAAATGAATGTTCTATAATGTAGGCAAATGAATTAAAATGTCGGCAGAATTCTCTGATAGTTGCCATTCGTATAAAGAAGAAGAAGAATTAAAATGTCATTGCCTAACCGACGTATTATTAGTATGTAGATGAATAAATTACAAGGAAGCAACAACGATTAATACACAGCCTCTACAACATATCTACAAATATAAGTGAAATAGAAAAATCTATCCAGTGTTTAAACCACTGAATTTCTTAAGGTTAATGGCGAATTAAATGGATACGCCTTTCAAGACAATTTCTTAATTTGTCAGTGTAGCTTGCAATTACATACAGGAATACAGAGTTATATCTACTACTTACCAATGTGCCCGGTTGGCGACAGGCTTGCCACCTATCACATTTGTGGGACCAAGTATCTTCGGCTAATCGTGGGTGCATTTGTTGTACCTCTGCTTACCCCTTCGGGGATACGGGCGTGAAGATACTTTATATTTACTAATCAAATAACTTGAATGCAATTCAAATTATATCGCTCTTTTAGTGGCCGCACGTTAAATGTTAACGAGGGCCAATTTATGTGTACAAAACACCCGAGGTTGTTCGCCGGAACTTATGTTTTTACGAGTTGATTAGCCGGTAGTCGCTTCTTCTTCATATTTTCTTGGAAGCAGTATTAATATCAAAATACACTATGATAATACAACCCGTTTTGATCCAGAGCTCTTTTGAAGAATAGATCAACTACATTACTATGTTAATGAGGACCAATTTATGTGTGGAAAATACGCGAAGTTGTTCGTCGAAATTTATGTTTGCTGATAGTTTTACCAATGGCGATTGTTTTTTCCATCAGAAAATTCATTTCCTTGTTTGCTATTATTATACAACATAAAAAATAACATATTTTGTGTCTAAAGACGATTGGCATCTCTTTCCATCAAAATTACGTAACGTTCCACTACCCGGACAAAGCGGTTCGAGTCGACATTTTCATTCGAACCGCAAGGGACTGGAATATGCTTCTCAGTGTGTTCCCCGACAATTACAATCTGGGGATCGTTCCATCTTAGGCCGCATCTTAGCTTACCATTAGGCGAGATCATGGCCAAGCGCTTCCCTATCGATAATAAAAAAAAAACAGTAGCAGTCGTGGGACTGCCGATAGAAGTGAAAAAGGAACTATTAAGTTGAGAGTAATTAAAACTATATGCAAAACATAGCTATAGATATACTATTATCATTAGCATGTCGGTGACGCGAACCGAGGATTTTACCCTCTACCAAAACGCTCAACGCGCCTAAAGAAGTTTTCACTTCAAAAAACCTTTTTAAAACCACTTTCTCCTAAATTTTTTCCAATTTTCTTCAAATACATAACATGTGCAAGCCTAGATAGTGTTTATTTATTTTCAACTAGCTGATCCGCGCAACTTCGCCTGTGAGTAACATGTCATCAATATAATCTTTCATATAAACATTCAGGCCTATTTTAGATTCTTAGAGATTTGACTTTGGCTCTTCAACTATTTTCTTGCCAAATTTCATCAAAATTGGTTTAGTGGCTTACCTGTAAAGGGTCACAGATAGACAGATTTTTGCATTGAAAGAAAGAAAGGAAGAAATTATTTATTTGCTAGAATATGAGAGTTACAAGTTATTAAAATTTGATTAAGTTACCAACATATTCTACCATGATATGGTGTGCAAATATTTTAAATTTATAGTTATTTATTATTAAACTTAAAATGTTGTGAGTCGTTTTTTTTAAATAACATTAATATTATTTTTTTACATTTATAATTAATATTTGAAGCATTAATTAAATTATAAATATCACTGCACAAATTACACGAATCATTCTAACCCCAAAGTTAATTATTTACTTGTGATATGAGTATTCGTTAAGGGTGTTATTAATACACAGAAATACGTATACATATACTTAGCTACTCAAATATAATTAAAAACTCAGGACAATCTACATATACTTAGCTACTCAAATATAATTAATAAAAACTCAGGACAATGAAATATCTGTTGTCGGTTACCGAACTCAAGCTTAGCCTCAAACACAGCGAAAGGTATATTACTATGTCGATGCTCAAACAGCGTCGTCCTTGACGTCAAACGACCAAAAGAATAAAATCGAAAGAGCCAAATAAAAACGATTTTAATACATAAAATAAAAAAGGTTTGTATCCAACACTGGCATACCTATATAAACGTAAATGATAAAAGGTATATCTGTATATTATATTGAGCAAATGTTAACAAATTTAAGTAATAATTTATATTTAAACGGAAATTTCAGAGCTCGTCTGGGTGACACGTACGGTAACTCAATATGGCGGCAGACGGAGCGTCATAGCCGCGGGCATGTCATAACCTCGAAATCGCATTAGCGTTGTTTAAATTACTGGAAAATTAAGCCCACGTTGAGGTGATAGCCTAGTATCTCCTTATTCCTACTTATATTTCTCTTTATATGTTTTATTTGATTACATTTACAAATTATAATATCATTAAAATGCAATATTATAAATAATAAATATAAAAAAAGACGTGTGGCACTCGGAGACTGCCGCGGTAAAGCTATTGCATAGCATTTTTTATCAACTTATGCAATTACAATTATATATTTATTTTATTTATGCAGTATTTTTTTTCTTTGTTTATTCATATTTAAAACACTTTGTACACAAATTATACGAGTACAGATATTCACTGTTATACGTAGATGATAAATACCTATACAGCTATATACTTTCTCACAAAGAGCTGATTACGGTAGTTTTCCAATACAACCAATGCCACCTAAAGGCGGGTTGCTGAACTAAAGAGACAAGCGTGATATTTCAAAAAGTCATCAAAAGTTCTAGTATTTATCGATAGATGGAAAAATTAAAAAGTATCACCGCTGTGCCGGTCGGAGTGGGGAGTGTTAGGTTTTTTTCGTTACGGATTTTCTGGATTCGGTCTCCACGCTCAAGGCCCGCGATAGAAGCTATGCAATAGCTTAAAAACGGGTTGTGGCTGTGTCATGGACACAGCCTCTGCCTACCCTTTCGGGGATACGGGCGTGAAGATACTTTTTTTAACATAATTTTAATATTTGAAATGCTGCAAGTTTTGAAAATTTAATTCAATTTGAATTTTTGAAACGGCATTCGACGTAGTTTTTTAAGTAATAAAATATTGTAGAAGGTTAAAAATTATTTGTTTAAAAGCTTTCAAAGTTAGGTCGAAAAACACTTTTTTTTAATTTTTCGTCATAGAGAACACCTGAACGGATGAAGTAATTTTGATGCAATTTATGCATTGGACGCAATTGTTTGAAGAATTTACGGAGAGCTGATAAGATTTTGCCACGGATTAAACTGGATACGCCTTTCAAGGCAATTTTTTAGGTTTTCAGTGTGGCTTGCATTTACACACAGACATACAGAGTTATAATATTTACCCATGAAATAAAATCACTCCAGAGGTATTCCTAAAGCCTTCGCTTTTTATTCGATACGATAAAATAGCACAATATGGCATATTCCTATTTTTTTATTATATATCTACAAGCGTTTGATATTTACATACATTTGCTCATATGAGCGGCTACGCATTTTACGCCCGACACCGTGTGTAATAGTATTTATGTGGTCTGTGGATTTTGTTCTCAGTCGGTACATTAATTTGGAAGTTATATTAAAAAAATACTGACAACCCCGTGACAATACGCTGGTATTTGTTCTGTACTACTTGTAACGGATGCATATCTGTACGGAAGAAGTGGGCAAACGCTACGCAGGCGTATGATAGAATAGGCCTTACGCAAATCTTGTAAAGTGTCACCTTGTGTCTAAGTGACACGAGTGCGAGACACCTGATGTGATCGACCTATGAGTGGAGAATGAACCCACTATACGGAATCGAAATCGGCGGTTGGTTACCTCGTATGATGAGTACGAGTCTGTCAGGTACTTCCACTCGGCATAGCTTGTATTCGTGTACTAGACCACTGTGCCAGATCTTATTGAACGCCTTCGCGACGTCGAAAAAAATAGAGGACTGGTGGGAATTTGCAGCTCCGGGGCTGCATTTAAGAGTTTAAAATGTACCATGTGAGTCGGTGCACTTAATGACTACAAAAACGAGCTGCTCGGAAACCGAACTGCTCATTTATTATGAGACCTTTTTCGTGAACAGATAGTACGATTTTTTTCTTAGATTTTGCCTAACGTATTGTTTGGGCTAGTGAGACGATAACTTCTGTCATTATTTCGGGGTTTTCTCGGCTTGTGTATTCCTATGATGGTGCCTTCTTTACACTCGTCCGAAAACGCACAACCGGCTAGGAATGCATTGAAGATGCACACTAGTAGATATATAAGGGAGGGAGGAAGGTATTTAACCACCTTATTTGTGATTTTATCAAACACCGAGACTTTTTATTGCGTAGGTTTGTGATTATTACACCTACTTCTTCAAGTGCACCCACGATTAGCCGAAGATGCTTGGTCTCACAAATGTGATAGGTGGCAAACCTATCGCCAACCGGGCACTTTCCAATCCCAGGCAATGTTGTTTTTATCAGAAAACTGAAAAAAACACATTTTTAAATTGCCCGACCCAGGAATCGAACTCGGGACCTCATGTGGTCAACTCCGACACCGGACCACTACACCGCAGAGGCGATTAAAAGTCAGTTGCTTTAAAATTATGTTGTTTACAGTAAACTCACTTTATATTTTTAAAATAACTTTCAGGCTAAACCGATTTATTTAAAAATCTAGTCTACTTTTCTACTTAAAAATTGCGTTAAATATACCGTTAATCGGATTAAAATTGGTTGATTCATTCGGGCTTTATCAATGACGTAATTTTTTGCTAAAGTATTTTTCGACATTACTTCCACATTTTTCGCCAAATAAAACAACTTAGGGCTCAAAAATTGCTTTGAACGCCTTTCAAAAAATCAATCATCATTTTCAAAATATACATCTTTTATTATTTCGAAAATTAAAATATATTATCTTACAAACTTTAGATGTTTGAACTCTGTGAGTTCAAAAATTCATGCTTACGTATAGTTTTTGCTTCGGTGAGCTTACCTCAATTTAGCGGAAAGTTTCAGAGATGACCTGCAGGGTAAACCGGTTTAAAGATTTTTTTTATAGAAAATGGGTAAAATGGGCTTGAGGCTCACCTGATGGTAAGTGGTCACTGCCGCCCATGGAGAACTACACTATCAGAAAACTTGCACTTGCGTTGCCGGCCGTTTAAGAAAAAGGAAGGTATTTTCTTGAAGGTCCCTAAGTCGTATCCATTTGAAGAAACTCCCACCGGTAATTGATTTTACAGAGAAAAATAACATTTCTTTTCAAATTTTACTCTCCTTTGTCATCATAACCACAGAATATTGGAGTCTCCTGTATTCTGTGTCAAAACTGTTCAGTACTAGATTCTGATACTTACCCAAAATGCAAAAAAAATAAGTACTTAAATTTTATCTTAATTATACAAAATGAAAGCGTTTATAAACGAACCGATATTAAAATGTATTGCTTACAGTCAGCGATTTCCCAAACTCATGGTGACCATATCTTTTGAACATTACTAATTCCGTTGAGTTTCACTATATTGTTAATTAACAATATCCTCTTTTTATCATAATTTTATTGGTTACGTAGACCATTAACTACATTGTCTTTAAATACATACATTATGTTACCGGTCAATCTTTAGAAGTAAATAGTTTGGGACTAAATTAATATTTTCTTTAGTTAGTAGCAATGAATATTTTTATGTCACATACATAAACCGACGAATAGTGGTGTAGACATTTTCGGATAACCGAACATCTGGTCATGATGGGCTCACACCCATAACATGAAAAGGGTTCTCTGCAAATGATGGATGCTTAGCGCATAGATTTATCACATTATTACTTTGAGATGACAATATTTTATATAACTTTACTATAAAATATTGCATACTCATAACATAGTTTAATTTTTATCTTCCTATATATATAAATCTATATATGTTTGCCTAAATATAAATAAAATTAATGCATTTGTCTGTGCTTTAAAAATAAGTAAGTTTTTTCAAGTGCGGCGAGTTATTTTTACGATACCTACCTAAACAACCATTTCTAAAATTTCAGTCTGTCTATCATTCTGTTTGTACGGGGTAAATTCTGGAATGGCTGGACCGATCTTGATGGAATTTTGACTGAAAGATGGGGAAATTTATAGATCAGGATATATGCTACTTTTTACTCGAATGACCAACGGGAATTAATGCTATTGAATCATGCAAACAGACTCGCGAGTAATAGCTAACATATTAATAAGTAAAGCGAACGGCGAACGAAAGAGTATGAAATTTTGGACAGTTAAAGCTTACGTGGTGAAGGAGCGCAGAAAATTAATATGTATGAATTATTAACTAAACTTTGTACCCTTTTTTATGACACTTACGCGAACGGAGAACAATGAAATTTGGCACAGCTAAAGTTTACATTGTGAAAGAGTGCAGAAAGCTAATATTTTTATATATTGCGTATAAAAAATACATTTGTCCCCTGACTACGCAATCAACGGGGCTCGGGTTCGATCCCTGACGGGAACAAGCATTTGTGTGATGAGTTTTTTTTTTAATTTTAATAGAAGAGGGGGCAAACGAGCAAGAGGTGCACCTGATGGTAAGTGATCACCGCCGCCCATGGACATCTGCAATACCAGAGTTCTTGCAGTTGCGTTGCCGGCCTTTTAAGAATGAGTAAACTCTTTTCTTGAAGGTCCCTATGTCGTATCCGTTCGGAAATACCCCTGTCGGTAATTGATTCCACAACAGAGTAGTGCCAGGCAAAAAGTGTCGGGAGAAACGCACAGTTGTGGATTTCCAGACATCGAGATGGTGAGGATGGAACTTTAAATTTTGACGCGATGTCCGATGGTGGAATTCGGCGGCAGGAATTATTCCAAACAACTCGTCGGAACACTCCCCATGATAAAGACGATAGAAGACGCAGAGTGAACCTACATCTCTGCGTAATGCCAAAGAGTCGAGCTGTTCCGAAATAGCCTGGTCGTCAACGATTCGAACCGCTCTACGCTGTATGCGATCAAGAGGAAGAAGCTGGTATATAAACCCGGAAATACAAGCATAAATGCTTGTATTTCCGGGTTTGGGTGTTTATTAAATATATTCTAGTATTTATATATGTATTTCTATGTATTAGTGTCGTTGACTAACACCCATAACACAAGCAAATAATTTGCTTACTTTGGGGTTAGATCAGTAAGTGTAATTTGTCCCGTGAATATTTATTATTATTTATTATTATTATTATTTTAAGATAAATAAATATTACCCATACTACCATTCATTAGACACACGTAACATACACAATATACATAATGTGTAAAAAACCCTGCCCAGAAGAGGTACATAGTTAAGTCAATGACATCATCAGAAATAATAAAATAATTCTTATTATTAAAAAAAATATATCGTATGTTAAAACTCCTCACAAACTTGAACAACTTCCCCTTAAATCAAGCAAATACTTCGAATATGCATCTATCAAAATCACGGATTAAATGGATACGCCTTTCAAGACAATTTCTTAGATTGTCAGTGTAGCTTGCAGTTACATATATAAGTACAGATTTATTATACTACTTACCAATGAAATAAAATTAGTTCAAGGGTAATTTTTAAACTTTGTCATCTCACTCGGTACGATAGAACCATGAGAAATCATGGATTATTTCTATTTTATCACGATGGATTATTTCTATTTTATCACGGTATAACATATCTACAAATGTATGACATTTTTGGCAGTGATAGGAGTGTTTGCTCATATGCGCGGCGACATATTTCCTTCTCAATGGCGTGTTTATTAATATTCATTTGGTCTATGATTAATATCCATAAAATAGTTACACATATCGCTCATTTGGGAATCGGAATATTGGCGTATTTACAGATTAACGTAATTTACAGGATATATAGGAAGATATCAAACAAGCAGATGGTTCTCCTGATGGAAAGAATCAACCATGGTCTATAGACACCAAAGGTGTTAATGGAATGTTACTATCTTGTGATGAAGTCTAATGCCACACGCATAAGTTTACCGGCTACCTTACCCACCAAACCGGAAAACGACAATGACAAGAACTGACGCCATGGCAGGAATTGATAAGACGGTAGTACAAGACCCGGGCGAGAAAATGCAGAAATCTACCACCTAGTACCCACGATGTTAGTGACTCGTAAATCCAATCAATCGTCTCTTACGACCTGCCTGTCAGAACTGCAGTTGGCCTATTCTTCAAAAGAGCCCGTGACCAACACATAACTAGTTTTTAAAGGATAATAAATGGCTATTTTTTACCCTTTTAAAATTGTTGTCATTATTTTTGCGTCCTATCTCTGTAGGGAAAAGCGTAAAATAAAAATAAAAATTGTGTCAATTTATAAAGTAGTTGTACTTTAATTATTTCACTTCACTTAACGTGAAAAGTGAATCGATCTTGACTGTTAACTTAATTGATCTTTGACTGTTGGTTTATATCTTACAACATAAATATTAACCTCAGCCTAAACGATTTGCCCAAAGATGTGGGAGAATTTAATTTAGAATTATTGCACTAATTTAGAACTATGAATATAGAACTATGATTTAGAACTATAAACATAATGTGTAAAATATATAATTGTCAATGAAATAATTATGTCATAGGAATTATGTCAACTAAAATAAAATTTAAAATAAAAAATAAATTAACACACTTATTAATGTCGTAATTGAGTCAAACTAATTATCACTGACCAAATTTTTTAAATGTCAAATTAAAAATACAAAGTATACTATTTTAAATTGAAAAAAAAACTATGATTTAGAACTATAAACATAATGTGTAAAATATATAATTGTCAATAAAATAATTATGTCATAGGAATTATGTCAACTAAAATAAAATTTAAAATAAAAAATAAATTAACACACTTATTATCATAATTGAGTCAAACTAATTATAACTGACCAAATTTTTTAAATGTCAAATTAAAAATACAAAGTATGCTATTTTAAATTGAAAAAATACTGAGTTATTTTCAGTTAGCGCCTAAAGAAGTTTTACTTCAAAAATAACTATAAATTTTTAAGATCAAATATATGTTTTTGTATATTTTGTAAAGTACGCACAAAAAAACATTTGTTCACAAAGCATTACAACACTTCATCCATGTGTCAACTTGTATTTGACTCGGTAAATAAACAAAAGTTTTAAAGTACACGGATGCAAAAACAAAACAACTCGAAAAGTTAGAAAAAGAATTATCATTCGGCGCGAATTTCCATATTACAAAACTCTGTTATAGTTTCGTCGAAAATACTTTCACTTGAAATATGTCGCAAATGCGGTCGGTGTGTGATGGAGAATTCTGAATTTTCCGTCGCCCCGTCAGCATTTTCGTCAACAGTAATCCAATAAGGTCCGCAGAATGACACCATGCGGACTTGTGTGGCCCATGTCTTAAACTTTTATTAGAAAAACTGTTTTATATTGAATAGCATTCTGTTACGCGCCATCTTAATAAGTTTTAAATGTTTGCTATCTTTTTTCAACCTACGGAGACGACAAAAAGGGGAAATATTCAGTCCGTACGTAAAAAAAAGCTTTTTTGGGGTTTTATAAAGAATAACTAGTAATTTTCTGTTAGGCACCTTACAATACAATAGATGCGTCACCAGTATCATGGGTTTTACATTTTTATTACATTACAGGGTAGTTGAATTCTGCAAAAACAAGTCCAGTGCCACTATTCACGTAACAAAATATTAGTCAAATTGAAGAGTGAAGATTACGCAAATGGCACCAACATCTCTCCACAAGGAGAGCAACGTACCATTAACATCTTTGGTGTTGGTCGTTTCTATCCATCGGGAGAGCCATCTGCTTATTTAGGATCTTATGATAATAAAAAAGAATTTATGTTGCTAAAACTCACTTTCATATTCACGTATTTATTTTATCTCAAGCTGCGATTCTGAATCGCAATTAACATAATCTGTGGGTTGAGCTACGATTATGAATCAAAACTCAACAGACATCAGAATTTTGTCAACCTAAACGCTGTAATGCTGTAATTATGACATAAAAAAAACTCAATATATAATGCGCTTAACGCACGTTTCACGCATCCCGAAGGATCTTGTACTTTACTATATACACTTCATTCAACAAGAACGGAAACAATACTGACTCGAGCCGCGATTTAAACCTAAAAAGATAAAATTTGAGCTTCGGCTTCCATTTCTTACGCAGGCCACACACGTTAGGGTGTACCTGACAGGTTTGCCTGCACAGTTTAACTGCACAGGTATATCGGAGTGTGTATATCACACATATCTGCACGTTTTGTTCTCTACTCAGGTCAAATTTACCTATACAGATAAACTATACAGGCAAAGTTAAACTATACCGGTCCAGTACGGTACAGGGTATAACCATAGGTGTAACTTTTTTCCGTTAAGTGTCACAGCAATGGTCTCAGGCGAGAGTCCGCGAAAGATTGCAAACTGAATTATTTTGTTCTTTGATCATATTATGATGTATAGTCCCATATATGACAGAAACAATAGTTTTCTGATAAAAAAACGTTGCCTGGGATTGGAAAATTGCCCGGTTGGCGATAAGTCGGCTGCCTATCCCATTGTGGAACTTATCTTCGGCTAATCGTGAGTGCACATGTTTTAATTCTACCTACCTCTTCGGGGATACGGGCGTGAAGATACTAATACCTATATGATATATATTATAAGCTGACTCGTGGTCTAAGGGATAGCCTACTCGACTAAGATCATTAGTTTCTAGGCTCGATCCCCAGGTCGGGCAAAAGTGTTATTGAGTTTTTTCGAGGTTTGCTCAAAAATCCAAAATTTGAGTAACAGTTCTGAGACTAACAGGTGGTATATTACCACTTCCATGCCTTGGATGAGTACCTGAAGCCGTCGGTATCACTAGATCCCGGCTACCGCTAGAAACAGTCGGAAATCGTTATTAGGCCGGTAAAATGCAGCGATAATCCTTATCACTATATAGATGTTCAATTTACTCTACCTACCTCTCAAGAAAACCATGAAACCTTTTACCTATACTTTTTTATAAATATTCTAAAATACCAAATAAAAAAATTAAAAAAATGTCGTTGATAAAATATTTAAAAAAAAATCTGGACAGGGACACGAGGGGGTTATCACCTAGACTCTAGAAAGCTTTCCTAACCTTTTTCAGTGCGGGGATCCCTCCGGAAATCAAGCACAATTTCAAGAACCCCCTTAATAACAAACATTGGTATTTATTTATTAATTCAAATGTCCATAGATAAGACCGCGGACCCCCACTGCTCCAGAGGCATAAAATAACTTTAGGACCTGTTCTCGTACGTACCGAATATACAAAAAAGCCGGTCAATCCGTATCGGAGAAGTGCCGTTTTGGAGAAGATGTTATTTGTGTCACGTGACCTATAATCTATATAAATAAATAAATTGAAGTGTCTGTTTGTAATACGAAAATAATCGCTTTTTAGTAAATGCATATGGATGTATACACGACACATGTACCAAAACAACATTTTTTTACAATTTGTCTCTGTTTCTTTGTTCCGGCCCAAAACGGCTGGACTGATTCAGACGGGACTTTCACCGGCAGATAGTTGGTATAATAAGAAGTATCTTAGGTTACTTTTATTTTAAAAATAATTTCCACGCGAACGAAGTCGCGAGCATTGTTAGTTTTTTTAAACTTTATCTATATAATAATACTTAAACGCCTATTTAGGACAATTACGCGATCGGTGGACTATGAAATTAGGCCTAGTTAAAGTTTACATTCCGAAGCACTGCAAAAATCTAATATTTTTAAATAATATGCATTAGGAATATATTAAAATAATAAAAATTCATGATACATACACTACATACATGTGAAATGTGAATGTGGCATACATGATTATCTCGGATGAAGTAGTAACAGTTCCGTGCATGATTATTATAACACGTGTGTATAATTATACTGTTTTGTTTACGGTTAATTTTTTTTTGTCAAATTTAAAAGAAATTTTATTGTTTAGTTTATGATTGAATTTCTGCTATAGGCGATCGCTAGAGTAAAACTAAGCGCCTATGAATCATACCAAGGAATATATGCACGACAATAAAACATACTTCCATGCTAAAGTTATAACACTTATGGCGGATTTCACTGAAACTAAGATCCCATACCAGAAAAGAATTTTACGAATGTAATTTCCGAGTCGAATCAATATTCATGGCCCCATTGGGAATATTTCCTACCATAAAAATATTCATAAAAGGTAGCAAGAAGAGGAAAAGAATAAAATTTGTAATGATTCGATTTTTATCCACTTTTTGTTGGTAAAATCGACGTTTGGGATGATTATACCTACGATTTATTGTGAGAAAATTTAAGCTATATCCGCATTGACAGGCGGCTATACTCAGTTTGAATGATCAAATTTGACGCTGTTTACCTAATTTTCAGAACTTGACTGCTATATATTTGGTAATGGCAAAAAAATTAACATCCCCAATTTACATGTAAGGGAGCTAACCAAAAAAATATTACCTAATATGTTACCACTTTGTTGATGTGACTACTGTGTACTCTTATATTCGTGCTAAATTACAGTTTTCTAGTAATAAGAATCTCTGAGCTAACGTGCGGACGGACGGACGAACTGACGGACGGACGGACATAGCGAAACTATAATATATTTGACCGCCACATTGGTCGAGTTGTTAGTGACCCTGAGTACGCAATGGACGGGGCTCGGGTTCGATCCCGACGGGGGCAAGCATTTGTGTGATGAGCATCAATGTTTGTATTTCCGGGTTTGGATGTTTATTTAATATATTCTTGTATTTATATAAGTATTTCTATGTATTAGTATCGTTAACTAACACCCATAACACAAGCAAATAATTTGCTTACTTTGGGGTTAGATCAGTAAGTGTAATTTGTCCCGTGAATATTAATTTATCTTATATATAAAATTCTCGTGTCACAATGTTCATTCCCGTACTCCTCCGAAACGGCTTGACCGATTTTGATGAAATTTCGTATGCATATTCAGTAGATCTGAGAATCGGCTACTATTTATTTTTATACCCCTAAGTGATAAGGATTGTCCACCCCTAAAAATATTTTTTTATTTTATGGACAAATTTTTTTATTTTTATTTTTTTATGATTCAGCATTGAAAAATACATACAACTCTTAAGTTTTTATCCTTCTATCACCAACCCTTATTTTTTAATTAAATAATTTATATGGCAAAACAACGTTTGCCGGGTCAGCTAGTTTATTTATAAGTTTACTTCGAAACCCTAAAAAACAGTCGGTCGCAAAAGTCTGATTAGTTCATGGAACTATTACTTAGTATTACCATCCGAGGATTAGTCAGACAAGCTCATCATTAGTGCCAGTGGAATTGTCGTGACCTTAGCAATGTTCGTAGTTTCTCGTTTAAGTTACGTTCATCGAATTTGCCCTACTCACATATTTTGGTATGTATATGTTTTTGGTAATTTATTTGTATCGATTACAAATAAATGAACTAGGAGCTTTTTCAACGGTTTTCATAGCGCACCAAAAACCCCGCTTAAATAATGTTGCTATTATTGTGTTTGCAACTTTGTGTTTCTCAGAAAACTGAAAAAACACTTTTTTAAATGGCCGACCCGGGAATCGAACCCGGGACCTCATGTGGTCAACTCCAACGCTGGACCACTAGACCACAGAGGCGATTATTTTGTTGACGTACTTTAAAAACTCAAAATATTCATTAAGCATGGTTTCGATATATCAAAACGTAACTTATATCGGATACGTGTTTATTATCATACCATATCGATATCTAAATATACATAACCGATTTCACAAAAACTTCATCAAGTTAATAGTTATGGTTTATCCAAAGCGCAACAACAACAACACAACACGAGATCGATATACGAATATTGAATAACGAACAAAACGCAAACTTCACATCACGAGCGATATGACATCGATAGCTTTTATTCGCTTTGTCTCTATCTTACCATTTAATTTTTTACTGGCATAAAAGTGATGAAGCGAATATTACGTAACTTCAGCTTGTGATTGGTCATTTGGTTAATAATTATAGTGCGTGCGTAATATCTATATTTTAACGCGCTAACAATAAGGTCTAGTTTCTATTTATTTCGTTACAACAAAGAGTCCATAAGTTAGCAGCTTTCCGCCGGCTACTCGATATCAGGGAGAAATTCATTCTTTAAACTGGACTTGCGTTGAATAGATTTAAGGTTGAATTTATGTTGTAGGTATAAAAATTGTATTGAATGAATTTTGATTTATATTTTTAGACAGTTTTGTTCTGAGTTGCACTTGACCTTGGTGACACGTGCCCTACTTAACGATAATTCTTTGCCTTTTTTTAGTTCTAAAGTTCTTATTTAGGTACTTATCGTAAATAAATAAATAAATTTAAAAAAGTTTTAGTGAGTATTACATTAACTTTTAGAGTGTGTATAAAACTTTTAAATTAATATCAGTCTATAAACAGATTACATTTGTGTTAGTGTAAATAAATAAAAGATATCAGATAGGGTAAGTTCGCCTGTTCTGTTAATTAATAGTATGCATATTATAATTACTAATTTGCGTCAACATTATTATGATTATAGAAAAACGTACAGATGTCGATAATCACTAATCACACTAGGACGCAAACTATGCCTATCGTGGATATTATATATCAGATTGCGTCCGTCTGTTAACTAAATACAAATAATAGCGTAAATATTATATATTATATTCTAGTCTGCATCGTGGTCTAGTGGATAGCCTTCGGCAAAGATCATGAGGGCCCGGATACTATCTTCAGGTCGCTCAAAATTATAATTGAGGTTTTTTCAAGGGTTTTCTTAAAAATCCAAAATCGCAGTAGCAACACGGAGTCTGGCGGGTGGTGTGTTACTTACTCCTCCCGTGCTTTGAAACACATAAACCCTTTCGTCTCTTTTATTGCTAGAAATAATCGATAGTCGAAATCAAGTCGGTAAAATGCGTTGAAGTTGATCACCACTCGTCCCGCCAAGCGACAAACCGGTGAATCGCAGTGAACTGGAAAGTCTATAGACCTTCATTTTACTCTGCCTGCCATGCAAAGGAACCGGGCGTGATGAGATTTAAATGTATAATTGATTAAGATTATCTTTACAGCCGTATGCACGAAGCGGTAGGCAGAGGTACAATCAGTGCACCCACGATTAGGCGAAGATAGGTTAATCGCCCCGCCGTTTGAGTGGTAAGCGAACCTAACTAAGAATCGATGGGGTTCGGGTTCGATTCCCGACAGGGAAAAACATTTGTGTGATGAGCAATAGATGTTTGTATTTCTGGGTTTGGGTTTTTATTATGAATGTAACTGTATTTATATACGTAATTATATGTATTAGTATCATTGACTAACAACCAAGCAAATAATTTGCTTACTTTGGGGTAGATCAATTCGTGTAATTTATTCACCTAGCGTTTATGCCACTTGTCTAGACATATCGATATCTGAAAACGATTTACGATATCGATATGAAAATTAAATATCGATTAAATATCCATTTGCAAATAAGTCGTGTTCCATTCGTTAACACTCGCTACAGAGCTGTAATAATAATAAATTGTCCAACCAAAATCAAATTAAACAGCGCTGCAGAGTATCCTACTAATATTATAAATGCGAAAGTTTGTGAGTATGTATGTATGAATGTTTGTTACTCTTTCACGCAAATACTACTGAACCGATTACGATGAAATTTGGTATGTAGATAGCTGAAGACCCAAAATAACACATAGGCTATTTTTTATGCCGGAAAAGTTAGGTGATCCCGCGGGATTCACTAAAAACTTTTAAATGCAGCGGGCTGCGCGCTGCCGGTAGTAATGTATATTCGCGACCGTTCGCGATCGGTTATAACCGCCGTGAATTTTATGGCGCTTACGCCTTTCATTTAACGAACTCTGACGTAAATGCAGTTCATAGACTGCACTTTAGTGGAACATAAGTGACATTGCGCATGCTTTGTCTAGTAAGTTAGTACTAGAGTTGTGCCGGATCGTTAGAAAAGAAATCTGCGGATACGGATCATTGTTTTAAACATTGTTTGATCCGCAAATACGGATATAAACTTTCTTGCAATTTTTTTACTCTGTCAGGCATTTTGATACTACATATATTGAAAATTTTGGTCTCATTATAAAAACAATATAATTAATATGATTTCTATAATAAATATGTTATTATGTTTATAAACATATTACATAGATTTGCATTTGTAATAATTATAAAGACCTTTAAGGTTTAAGTACCTTGTTCTACATACCATTTAAGGAACTATTATGAATTCAGTAAAAATAATGTTTGAATTTTTGTTTTTGTAAATCTAAGCCAAATGTGAACTTAAGAAATAAAAAAATATTTTAAATGGATTTTAAAATATTTTGTATTTCATTAAGTATCTTCACGCCCGTATCCCCGAAAGAGTAGGCAGAGGTACAACAAGTGCACCCACGATTAGCCGAAGATACTTGGTCCCACAAATGTGATAGGCGGCAAGCCTATCGCCAACCGGGCACTTTCCAATCCCGGGCAACTTTGTGTTTATCAGAAAAGTGAAAAAACACTATTTTAAGTGCCCGACCCGGGAATCGAACCCAGGACCTCATGTAATCAACGCCAACGCTGGACCACTAGACCACAGAAGCGACTACGTTCCTACGTAATTACCTTTATTTAAAATTTGGTATATGTAATGAAATGTAATAATCTTCGATAATTAATTGGTCTCGCTGTGCTTGACTAGATACCGCCGATGTACTTGCCAAATGCGGCAACAAATACTACGCCGAAACCGGCGTACCCGATTCAGTCACCAATCACAATGCAAGCTCTAAGAGTACACACTACTCACTGTTATCCACTTCCACACTGTTATATCACACACACTACAATATTGAGTTGCCGCATTCACGGAGTTGTTGTTTTTAGATGGTGGGTGCGGCATTGATATAAAAAACCCAAGATACACAATCAGTGTGTCAAAAACGTCCTCCAAAAATGAGTGCACAATTTTAAATTGTGCACTCATTGCAAATAGAATCGCGTCGGTCACGACACTGTCAATTTTATTTCTTTTCGTACATTGCTTTGTAAAAACAACTATAAGTCTTGCACTTAAGGTTGGATATGCAAAGACATACGTCTTTGCCATATCTATAACTACTTAAATGAAATTAGGGACACTTTCGAGTGTCAGTTTTGTTCGGGACTGTGCATCTAGGGTTTTTTATATCAATGTGGTGCGGTATCTTGTCAAGCACCGCGAGACCAATTATTTATCTATGGTAATTATATAAAAAATCCGTTTAAGATCCGTCTTAAAAGTAACGGTTACAGATACGGATATGGATCTTTCGTCTTCTTCGGATATCCACGGATACGAATATCCGACACATCACTAGTTAGGACGTGGAAGTCTTTGCATACAATAAAAATAAATATAGTACAGTACAGGAGTTTAAGCTTTACCCACAAAACAATAAAAACTGTAGCAAGCTTTGAATATTGAAACAAACTCGGCCAACTATAAATTTATCTAACTCGGAACTTCTAACAACTACATGAAAACAAATCCTTTAGTTCTCCTCCAAAAGATACAAATTTTCGCTGGACGTGAAAATTATCGAGGCGGCAATTCTACTGTTTGCTACAAAATATACTAACGATTATAATTTATGTTATAACATAAATCAGATATTATGAAATCAAATATCAGAAGCACTTCATTCTATAAAAGTTTTTACAAGTTATTTAGACGCGTTAACATTATAACATGATATAGCCTTTAGATATCAAATATAACATCACATAAATAAGTTTTCCAGTTACCTTACCCTCCAAATCGGAACATCAAAATGATATTGATACTGGACGATAACTACATTATTTCGTTAAAGGGATATATAACATTTAAAAAGCAGACAAAATGACATTAAAACTATCGCGAATGAAATGAAAATGTCGATTTAGATTAAATATTAACAGCGTAATGCTTTTGACTTCACAGTTTCATCAAAAATAGACGCGACCTTTTCCTTAATAGATTGTTCGGCTCCTGGTCCAAATAATAGTAATAAAATATTTATTTATTGCTTCCTATCTATTGGTAAACCTATTTCACTCAAATCACGATATACCAATCGAACAAAAAAATATATCTATATATCTCAGCAGTAGCTCGGAATTATTTTTTAATGTTGTGTTCACTAACGTGCTTGTATAAAGCACAAAAATATGCCAATGTTTGGTATCAAAAATCTCGGCAACTAGCAAACCGTGGAATTCTAGTACACCGTGGCGTACGTTGATAATAGGATCACTCTGCTTACCATACAGGACCATACAGGAAACTTTTATATGTCACTTCTATTACATGACTGAAACAAGAAAACTAGGGTAACTAATGGAACAAACTTACTAAATATCTGGAAAATCCTAATATTAATACGTGAAACTAAAACTTTGCACCACTTTTTACAGAAATTGCGCGAACTGAGGAATATGAAATTTGGCACATTTAAAGTTAAATGGGTAAGAAGTGCAAAATGGTAATATTTTTATATGATACTAGCTGACCCGCGCAGCTTCGCCCGCGAGAATATTAATAAGTCGTCCAAATAGCTTTTAATAAAAATTTCATCCCCTATTTTAGCCCTCCAGGGACTGATTTTTTAAAAAAAAATAGCCTATGTTTGACCCCGGATCTTCAGCTATGTCCATGCCAAATTTTATGAAAATCGGTCCAGCGGTTCAGCCGTGAAAGCGTAACAGACAGACAGACTTTCCCATTTATAATATTAGTACGAAAGTATGGATAGTATGGATAAATTTAACATGGAGTAAATTAATAAAAATTAATAAAAACATTACATATACTACCTTGGATTTAACACGGATAATATTCAGACATAACCATACGCTATTTTGTTTATAGAGAAAGTATGTCGTCAAATTTAAGAGGTTTATTGTTTAGCCTATGATCAAACGAACAATTCGATAATCGAATAATTATGGTCGAATTTTGACCAAAGGACGGTCGCTAGTAAAGATTTAAAAGGCATTTGAAATTACTTTGCACATGTAAAAATAATTAAGAGAATTTAGATACGGCGATTGTTCAACTTGATCTTTGCTCATAGTTGTTATTTAATGTTTTTTAGTAATATGTATTTATAACTACTAGCTATCGCTTGTGGCCAAAATGCGACCACAAACTTATGGCCAATTGCACTAAAATTTCCTAACTTAGGACAATCCTAAATAGTATGCTGTCACATTCTTCTCATTTAAGGCAAGAAGTGACAGTGTACTATTTAGGATTATCCTAAACTATTGTTAGTGCAAGTGGTCACAAATCTAACTTTTAAGTTGACAACTGACTTCAGCCGTAAAATTGAATGTATAGTTCCAGCTATATATGTTCCAGCAGGAGACCTATCTGCTTGTTTGCTATCTTATGACATAAAAAAAAATGCAGGTCGTACTGTTGATTCACGGCAAAGGTGGATGAGTGGCGAGAGTCGAAACATGCTTGTGTTTGAAGTTGAGACGTCTCTGATGCGGGTCTCGGAATGAAATAATCAAAGCCTAGTTATATTCATGACCTAGAAGACACAGGTCTTTGCGTTAAATGCCAAAACGAACTCATTTGTTAGGGCTTCTGTACTTCAGACACAACTCTTAAGATCTCATCAAACACCTCTGTACTGGATGACGAAATTTAGAAAGAGGTCCAACTCTGAGGTAGTTTGAAGAGTAAGGTTAAATAGCTTAGCGCAGTTCCTTTTTTTAATATCATAAGATTGCGAACAAGCAGATGGGTCTCCTGATGGAAATAGTCAACCATGGTGTCAACAACAAAGATGTTAATGGTAAGTTGCTATCTTGAAGCGAGGTCTAATGCTACGTGCATAAGTTTACCGGCAACTTTATCCTTCAAACGGAACACGACAGTGACAAGTACTGACGCTATTGCAGTAGGAATAGGTAAGTTGGTAGTACCAAGCCAGAACTCTACCACCTAGTAAAAGTTTTAGTAATAATTCAATTGCGCAAAGTGATATTTAAGTTCAAGATACATCATGCAATTTTATAAGGTACAAGTTCGGTTCCAAATGGAATATTGTTCAAATATCTGAGTGAGAACCCCTCAATATCAAACACTCCAATTTGATAAAATGACGTGGAGGCCCATTCAACTAATCGAGTATCCCGTACTCACCAACAGTATGGAGCCGCTCAATCTTCTCAGAGACATTGCTTATTTATGCGCATTCTACCGGTATACAATTGGGTGTGTTCTGATAAACTTCTATTTTCCGCTTTTGTGCTACATTACAAGATCATTATTATGTGAAAGCTATATAAATAAATAATAAATCACATAAATTGTTTTATTGTTATTTATTTATTTAAAATATATTATTACCGTTATTATTTTTCATAGTGGGTACTGGGATGGCGAATAAATATTTGATCCACATTAAATTGGAAGCGGTTACCGTATTTATTGGTTTACGGTATGACAAAGTGATACCCACATAACCAAAATATCTGTTATCATGGTACCAATTTATTACACAAACATTTCCTTCGTACTGAATCACAGTATTTAACTTTATTACCTTGAGAGTCCATAAAACTCAAGTGGTCAGCAAACTACAAAAGTAAGTAGTCATTTTGTTTCAATACTCGTTCAGTTAACTTTATAATAATCAAAAATATTACACTACCCCTTGAAGTGGAAATTTATAAATTTGTTAATATGGCAACATTTTGCACGCCATCAGTCGCGCGCAGACTTATCTGGCGCGTACTCGTATATATTGTATATTAATAACGTGTATATTGTATACTCATATTAATATTATGTCATGTTTTTCTAATGGATATTATTAAAAAAATATAAGGTTTCTGCAGTCCTCCGCAATGTGAACGTTATATGTGCCAAATTAAGTGTGCGTATATATATATATATATATATATATATATATATATATATATATATATATATATATATATATACACATACACATACACATATATGTTCTATGTGTAATGCTTCAAATTTACACCTTAATTTTTTATTATTATTATTCTCTTTCAATTTATCTTTCCACGAGTTTAAATTACTGTTTTTTTTTAATTCATTATTTTTTTTAATATAATTAAATTACGTTGCTCGCCATTAAAGCTTCACCCTTCATAGAGTGAAGTGCTATTCGACTCTCCTGAAGAAGCTTCTGTTTCTATGTAAACCGTGCGTTGAGTACATAATTTGTGTATTACTCCCTTTACTTCTGCCGTGGAAGAAAATGTGGTGGATGTAGGTGGACCATTGTACCGCTGTGGTCTTCTATAACTTTCAGACCTTGGATAACTTTGCCCCATTCCTTACAATACGTTTCGTTTCAGTTACATCACAGCAGTTCTATATAAGGTTCGCGGAAATTTTGCAATTTAAATACCACAATTTCATTCTTTGAATTAGGTACTCTATTATATAGGTAAATAGGAAAATTCAGGCAGAAAATGTCTGTCCATTTTTGATAAAGCTGTAAGGTCAACTTATGTACTATGCTAATAATATTAAATCTTCATTAATTTATGTTCGTAGCATTCATAGTAATTCATTTACATGTTCTGCGGTTTCACGAAAATTCTGCTCTAATTATCCCGTTTAAATTTAAGCGTTGATGGTTCATGGAAAATCTATATTACTTATTAATATAAATGCGAAAGTTTGGATGGATGGATGTTTGTTACTCAATCGCAGAAAAACTGCTGAACGAATTTGAATGAAATTTAGCACACAGGTAGATAACCTAAAATAGCATAAGGTACAAGTCGAATTTTTATCCCGGAAAATTTAAATGATCCCACGGGATTCGCCAAAAACTTCTATAATGCAACGGGCTGCACGCTGAATCTAGTATTTTAATAAAGGTTCCTGTATGTACATATATACTTAACTGCACCAAAAGGAAGTATTTTTAAGGGTGTAATGTTATTACATACAATTTGTTTACAAATAAAAGAAAACTCAATCAAAGTCAAAGGTTCATCTTATTACCACAAATACAAGCGTTAAACTTATCCTCCTCTCTTTTTGTGTTGTTAATTTAAACATTAAAAATTTCATCATTATGGTAGTTATTTGATAGAGGCACAAAACAAGTAGGTACAGAAGTCAAACTCATGTATGTAATTCACTTTTCATATCGACTTATGAACAAAAAACTGGTAGTGGCACTCGTATTTATTTGATTTATTGTTGAGAATGAAACAGGAAGGACGTAAATATAAGCCAATAATAACTAAAATATTTTAATGTTATCTTTTCTGTACAAAAAGTTCACTGGCACGTGTCTCAAGCGGATGGCACTGGTACTTGCACTATTCTCAACTATTCCGAGATATCATGTCCATGAGAGGTGTCTATGTGTGCATTGCTCAAGCGCCCTTTGTATGTAGATTGACTTCTGTAGTTATTTATTTTATGGTAGAGATCTGCGTCATCTTCTCCGATATATTTTTTCGTAGCTACTGTTTACAAGCTAACTACGATTCCAGACTTCTGGGGCGTGCATAATACTCAGCAAAAGTTTTTAGTTTGCGTTTTTTATATCATAAGATAACAAACAAAATGGCTCTCCTGCTGGGAGGAGACAATCATCGCCTGCAGACTGTAAAGATGTTAATGATGTGTGGCGTGATGGTAACGACATTTTCATAATAATAATAATAATAGTAATTAATAGTTGCAGTCTTCACACGAGCTCCTGGCTGAACAATTCCAAGAAGCTATTGAATCTGTCAAAATCACTTATAAAAAGTTTTATTGAATAAAGTATTTCTGATTTCTGATTTCTGATTTCTGGGTCTTTCCCACCTTTTATGACTACAGGGCTCACCTTTCTGCTCTACAAATCTGGCAGTACCACAGATCCTAAGAACTTTAGACCCATCACGTGCTTACCTACAATTTACAAGCTCCTTACTTCAATTTTGAGATCAAAATTAAACACACATTTATATACAAATATCATTTCAGATTCTGCTCAAAATGGATGTAGGGCTGGGTCACGTGGTACTTAAGAGCAACTCCTCATTGACATGGCCATTAATCATCAGGTTCGTAGAAATAGAAAGAATCTCTCGGCCGCTTGGATTGATTACAAGAAAGCCTTATGATTCAGTGCCTCATTTATGGTTGTTGCGAGTGATGGAACTGTACAAAATTGATACAGTTCTATGCAATTCCTTACACTCATGTATGAGGCAATGGACCACGACTATCTACCTTCCTAGGGGTGGTGAGAGTTTTTGTATTTCTGAACCTATAAGGATAGAGCGTGGAATTTTCCAGAGTGACAGTTTGAGGCCTTTATGGTTTTGATTGACTTTGAATCCCTTAATATGCTATACTAAGAGATTCACAACTAGGCTATCGGTTTCGTAGAGAGGGTAGGAAATCATTTCTTATCTCTTGTATATGGATGACCTTAAACTATTTACATCCAACAAACCAGATTTGATGTCATTGCTCAACCTTACGTAGAAATTTAGTAATGATATCAGAATGGAATTTGGCGTAGATAAATGTGAGGGTCATACATGTACAGAGAGGCAGAGTTGTAAACAGCGAAAATTTACGACTCTCGGAGACCTATAAATACCCTGGTATGTCAGAGTGTTTAGGTAAACAGGATGGGGAAATTAAGCAGATGGTGACTGAACGTTTCTTTGGCCGCTTGACAAAAGTTCTAAAAAGTCTTTTGTCCGGTGGTAATAGGGTGCGTGCATTCAACAGCTGGGTGATGTCCCTGCTTGTATACACCTTTGGCATATTAAAGTGGACTCAAACGGAGTTGGACGCCCTGGACTGTAAAGTTCGTAAACCACTGACAGCGTATCGCAAGTAACATCCACGTTTATCTGTAATGAGATTGTCATCCCACAAAAATATAGAGGTCGTGGCTTTCTTAATGCCAAAAACCTGCATAATCGGGAGGTGTATAATCTTAGAGAATACTTCCTCCCGGTTGAATGTGGAATGTATCGGGATGTCGTTGCGGTAGATAATGGTCTGACACCGCTCTCCTTAGCTAAAGAGAACTGGCACAAACCGGTAGTACTCAGCACTCAGGACCGCTTGAACGTATGGAAAAGCAAGGAGTTGGACGGTTGATGGTGGACGGTTCTATCGGGTACTGTATGGGCATGATATGGATTTACCGGAGTCCACTGCCTGACTACGATTTGGTGACCTTTTTGGGGAGACTGAAGGTTTTGCCTGTGCAATTGCTGATGATATTGTCAAGACGAATAATTACCGGAAATACATCATGAAGGATGGCACGGTCGACATATGTAGGGAGTGTCACCGTCCTGGTGAGCCCATCAGGCATATTATTTCCGGTTGTTCTCGTCTTGCCAATGGAGAGTATTTACACAGACACAATCAAGTAGCCAGGATTATTCATCAACAACTTGCTCTTCGAAATGGTCTTGTAAGTTTTGAAGTGCCGTATTATAAGTATGCACCGGAGTCAGTTCTAGAAAATGGCCGTGCTAAGCTCTGTTGGGATCGATCTGTCATCACGGACAGGACTATTATCACAAATAGGCCTGATATCGTGTTGGTAGATCGAATGGAGCGTCGGGTATTTATTGTTAATATCATAATTCCGCATGACGATAACCTCGTGAAAGCAGAAAAAGAAAAACTATCTAAGTATTTGGACTTAGCTCACGAGATTACCGACATGTGGGGTGTAGACTCAACAATGATTGTCCCGATAGTCGTTTCTGTAAACGGTCTTGTAGCGAAGAGCCTCGACCAGCATCTACGGAGACTCTCCCTACAATATTGGATCAAGGGCCTAGATACAGAAGGCGGCAATGTTAGGAACGGCACGTATGGTGAGGAGGTTTCTTTCTCTGTCGCCCTGACCACCGATGGCTTAGCTGCAAGGTTCCCATCGGCAGAAAAGCTAATTTTATATATTTATTTTTATAACATTGTGATTTTTTTGATAATGTTATAATTATTAATTTATATAAAATAAGAAAGAAATGTAAATAAAAATAGTAATAATAAAATAATATAGAAATAATAAAAAATATTCACGGGACAAATTACACTTACTGAACCCCAAAGTAAGCAAATCATGTGCTTGTGTAATGGGTGTTAGTCAACGATACTAATATATAAAAATGCATATATAAATAATAATAATAAATAAATATTCACGGGACAAATTACACTTACTGATCTGACCCCAAAGCCAGCAAATTATTTGCCTGTGTTATGGGTTAATCAAGGATACTAATACATAGAAATACATATATAAATACTTTCACATACATAATAAACACCCAAACCCAGAAATACAAAGATCTATGCTAATCACACAAATGTTTGTCGCCGTCGGGAATTGAACCCGAGCCCCATCGATTCGTATTTAGGTTCGCTAACCACTCGACCAGCGGGGCGATCATCATAAGTTTACTACCTTAAACTCCAATCGGGAAACGTCAGTAAAATAGCCTAAACATAGGCTATATAGACCCCGAGTATTCAATCTCTTTGACAAATTATTTTTTGTTATAGCACTCACCCCGTGCTTAGGAATCTGGAAAAACCTTAAAAACAACAAAGAAAAATATCGACACGCGGGATTTGAACCTGCGACCATTTCCCAAAAGCCGGGACGCTCTTCCGCTGAGCTAGTGTCGACAGGCTCGAGGTGGCGAAATTCTTCTTTGCTATATGATCGATTACGTCGATTGTACTGATCGCTAAATTGGTCACAGAAAACAGACAGACAGAAAAACTTTCGTATATATTATTAGGATAGATTTTTTTTTATATTACAAGATAGCAAACAAGCAGATGGGTCTCCTTATGGAAAGAGTCAACCGACGCCTATAGACACCGAAGATGTTAATGGTGCGTTGCTATCTTGTGGCGAGGTCTAATGCCACCTGTATAAGTTAACCGGCTACCTTACCTTCCAAACCGGAACACGATAGTGACTAGCACTGATGCTATTGCGACAGGAATAGGTAAGGCGGTGGTATCAGACCCGGGCGAGCCAATGCAGAACTCTACCACCTACTAGTCACGATGGCAGTGACGCGCGTAACCACTCGGTCGCCTTTTACGACCTGCCTGGCAGAACGGCAGTTGGCCTATTCTTCAAAGGAGCCCGGGACCAACGCGGGGGAAAATATATAACAAAAAACCAAGTGTTATATAAACATGAACAGTGGAATCGCGCCGTAGAAATCGTGCTCTCAAGAGAGTCCCACTAGATTTATGGCCGGAATCGCGAACTTTAGTTACAACAGATGCTATTGTTGTTTTGAACGAATTTCAAACAAATCTATCGCCGCGGAAACTCAGCGTGACTACGATTTTTGATAGTTTTTTGCAAATAGTTTATCATACATCAATTTGAGTTATATTTACAAGTAGCTACCACTCGCGACTTCGTTCGCGTGATCCAAAATGATTATTACTTCCATTTACTTACTCGAGTAAAACGCAGCATATGTCTTGCCCTATAAACTCTATCTTCCAGTGTAAGTTCCATCAAAATCGGTCCAATCGTTCCAGAGATTACCTCGTACAAACAAAATGACAGATAGACAAACAGATTTTTAAAAAATGGTTGTTTAGTTATTAGTATCGTAAAAATAACACACTGCGCTTAAAAAACCTAGTTATTTTATTTTCATGTAAATACAGATAATATTGATTTTTTTAAATTATTTTTTACATTTTTAATACCTTTAAACGATCAATTCTTGTATAGGTATCTATATATATAAAAATTAATCTTTGTCGGTATGTCCTTTAGAGACTCGTAAATTTGATCATGTGATGATCTTTAGCAAATTTGCTGTGTATGAGCCCACGAAGGTTTCTAAGTTAATATCTTTCCTTCAAAGAACACAGGCCATTTTGGTTTTATACATCCCTTGCGTATCTTCCGAAGTGACGAATATTAGATAAACTAGAATAATTTTCTACAATTTTTAAATAAATTAAATAAAATATATCGCTAGGAAAATAATAAATATTGAATAAAAAATATTGAGACTTTAATTTGATTGAATTCTATCATCCTATTTACCTAACCCATTATATAAAATTAGTACATCTTCATTCAAACAGCAATAAGTTTATATATCATAATTTTCATTCTAATTATCAAATAAAAATTCTCCCCGTTTTGTATTAAAGAATAGGTAATGCTAATAATTTATTTTTTGTTCTTTAAGTACCAATAAAGTGTCTTCGCAAAATCTTAGCTCACAATTCTGTCAATCTAACTTAGATTTCTGAGATTAGCAGCTGTTGTACCGAAGACACCCAATGACAAGGTAAATACCTAACCACAGACTACGTAAGTAGAAACCTGATTGTTTACGTTAACCTTACCTAAAATCTAAATTTATTTTGATACTATTCCCCAAGTTAAAATAAATATTTATTAAATGCGGATAACTTAAGGAGTTGACATAGAATCTTAAGGAATATATTTAGCTTTGAGGTGGGTAATAACTAAAAAAACGATGTATGGAGTCTTGCCTGTGTTCTTTATTTCAGTTGATGGCGTAGCAACGCGCTCGATACAGCCAGTAGGTGTAGCACGCGTTGCGACGCACCAACTAAAATAATGAACGGGGTTTCGGGGTCGGTAAATCGATCCAGTTAAGTTTCATTTTTAGAAAACGTCGTTTTTGCCAAAAAAAATGCTTAGTTAAGCTCGGCCATCGGAAGAAAATAAGAAGATTCCAATTACTTTTTTTGTAAGAAGTATATACTTCTCATATGATTTCATTTAAATTTGGCAAAGATCTGATATAGGGTTTTATAGATAAAGGAAATGGGATGTCGATTTTTGCAGTTTTACTGTGTTTAAATTACATCAATTATAGTTGAAATTTGACCACTGGGGGACCACTACTAACAAATCTAGCGTAGTAATAAGGCCATATCTCTAGTCATAATTTAAGACAAAACTAATCTACTTACAAGATGTTTCCGGTTCAGATAAATTTAAGTTATGGTTAATTTAGGATTACGTTAGTTCAAATGCCAACTTAGCAAGTCCTGCTCGTAAACTGGCTTAGTCATAGCAAGTTTTGATGTTATTAGAGCCAAGACAATACTGTTTAGTTGTATTGTTTAACGTGTTTATTATCTCGTCTAATAATTTCTTAGAATAAGTTAGGTACTAACTCAGAGTAGTCACCCATGTTGGTCCGGAATCCTTTGAAGAATAGACCAACTGCCGTTCTGCCAGGCAGATCGTAAAAGGCGACCGATTGGCTATGGGAGTCACTACCAGCGTGGCTACTATGTGTAGAGTTCTGCATTGTCTCACCCGGGTACTACTTTCACACATTTTCGAAATGACAAAATTTGTAATGCGAAAAAAGTCAATGACAATAGAAATTCAAAAATCATGTATGAAAAATTGTTAAAATAAACTGATTTTAGACATCCCTTCACCGAATAGAAATCTATATTAATCCAGGGTATCAAAGGCTACTTTTATACTAAATTAAATAAAAAGAAGTTACGTTTTTGGGCCACGTGAGCAATATCTAGTATTTATTAAATTATAAATTAACTAATACCATTTTTTTTTGGAATTTCATCGATAAAATCTTTATCGATAAAAATTTTAATGTTTGTAAATTATATGCATAATTTCAATAATCACTCTCTTACACGCCCAAAAGAGCAACATCATCTTGACCGCCCCGTTGGTCGAGTGGTTAGCGATCCTGACTAGACAGGGGTTCCAAAATGTCCAAAAATAACTAGTTGTAAGTACCTCAAACTTCTAAATGGTGCAATAACTCATCATTTTACACGACACATATTATTCATTATTATTTTAATAAGTATAATTATTAAAATAATAATGAATAATATGTGTCGTGTAAAATGATGAGTTATCAATATGTAACGGTTACACCGTACCAACCTTCGGCTAATCGTGGGTGCACTTGTAGCTCTGCCTACCACTTCGGGGATACGGGCGAGAAGATACTTTTTTTATTATTAATAATAAACTTAACAATGTAACACAATCCAAGGGCCCCTTGACAGAATTTGCTACGGCACTGGACATTGACATGTTTATATTATACCGGATCGGGAAGGGAACCACACATATAAACAATAAACACACACGCACGCGCACACACACACACACACACACACACACACACACACACACTTTAGTGGAAATGCAGAAGTCACATTATAAGATTTCCTAGAAAGTTGCAAATAAATTACCATAATTTTAATTACGGATTTCCGCAAATGTGACGCCTAAATATATAAAATACCCCAACTTCTCCCGTATTGGTTCAGGTAGGTGCCCCTTTGAGAAATAGATCATCTGCCGTTTTATCAGGCAATTCGTAAACGAACGATTGGCTATACGAGTTGCTATCACCACGGCTACCAGGTGGTAGAGATCTGTACTATCTCGCCCGGGTCTGGTAACATCGTCTTATCTATTCCTGCCGCAATAACGTCAGTGCTAATAACTATCGTATTCCGCCGTTAAGGGTAAGGCAGCCGGTTAACTTAGCATTAAGGCCCTGCTCAAAGATAGCAGCGCCCAATTAACATATTTGGTGTCTATAGGTGATTATGATTTACATAGCTGTCTGCTTGTTTGCTATCTAATGATATAAAAAAATTGTAAAGTGTGTGTCGGGCCACGCACATTGTAGGGTTTCGTGGTAATTCCCATCACAATAGTGCGAACTAAAATTCGGATTTTATTGTTTCATACTACGAATATTTAACCTATTTTTACGTCAATGCCGGATATATCCGCACCACAGGTTCACCGCATATAAAAACTTTTCAAAGTACATTTTATAAGTTGGTCGATTAATACTCGAAAAAGGAGATTGATTAGGCCCCATACAAATTTGGCCTAAAACGCAACACATGATGATGGCTGCTTACCGTAATATAATAATATATTATTAATTTCTTCTAAAATGTAAATTGTATCACGGACACTTTTTATAATACTAAAATTCACGAAACTCCTTCAAAGATTAATATTACTTGATTTTACAATTGTTAATAATAATAATAATAATAATATAATTTTTTAATATTATAATTATAAATGTATGTAAAATAAGAGGAAAAATGTAAATAAATAAATAAAAAAAAATAAATAATAATAATAATTCTTTATTTGCACGTTTATGCAATAATTCTTTTTTGTTACATTCCATTTTAAGCCACTCGCATCGCAATACATCGTCAACACAAATATAATTCATTTTTGTATTACATAACATGAAGGTTATTTGATTTTAACCACTTAAATTTTGAAAAACGATAAAACTTTTGTTTACATAACATGTTTATTACTCGCACACAGCGTAAATAGATGACACTTGTTGTTTTTTTTTGTTTCTTTCGGATGATACTAAGAGTACTTATTTATACGGCCTTGCTTGTTGTAGATTTCGATTATAATGATAAATATTTTTATTTTTGTTGCATTTTATACAATAGTTGGTTTAAAATTTTGCGTCTCATCTTATCCAATATTTTTATAATATGTTTGGTTGGTCAGAAATAAAAGAAAGTGTTAACTTTATGGCTGAATAGAAAAATCTTTGTTTAAATTAGAAATAAGAAAAAGCGTAAAAGTTTGATTAGTTTCATGACTTTCCGACTAAAATCCTTTTAAAATTAATTTGCTATTAAAAGTGTCCGTTGAATTCTAATATTGACTTATTGTGAATAAAATTAATTTAATAATTTCGGCTGACGCTATATTCTTGTAGTCCATTTAGGCCGATCTCATCACTCTCCTTTGTTGCCGTGACTTATATGTATATTCATGCTAAATTTCAGCTGTCTAGTAGTAAGGATCTCTGAGCTATCGTGCGGACGGACGGACGGATGTAGCGAATCTATAAGGATTCCTAGTTTACTTCGGACAACTAAAAATAATTCCACGATATCAATGGGAATTTATTTTATTTTTTATCACTTCATTTTACCTCTTACAATGAAAGATACAAATTATCCCGTAACGTCGTGTTACGTCACACGGATGTCACATTTCAAACGTCTGTCTAGTCATACGAGTATCTCGCTAGCTCTCTGCCGACTCCCAACAATACAATTTCATAAAACGTTTACCGCGATAAACCAATTTATTCGTGAATTTAGACATAATTCACATAAGTCTTACGAGCTAAATAGGCATTGTAGGTTTAATTATGTAATATATTTGGATAAGCGATTCTCGTGTTGTGATTTTATTGTGTCAAAATTACATCAATTAGCGATCACCCAATGGTGGAAGAGATAAAATTCCACCTTAGATTAAACATTCATGTGGTCCTTGGTCATGTGGTCATGTGGACACTCTAGTCATAAACATAATATGTGTATATTATAATCCTATACTTTTATAATAAAAGACTATCTTAATAAGAAATTTCGTTAAAATCGTTAGAGCCGTTTCAGAGAGACCAATTACAATTATACAAGAATTGCTCGTTTAATCACTCGAACAATAGGATGGTGAAGTGGTTGTCGTCTGCGGATGTCAACATACAGTAGCGTAGGTAACGAATCTACACATACGTGTATACTGCTATATCTAGATATATAAAAATCAATGCCACTTTTCGTTATAATTTTATAACTCAAGGACGGGCTCACCTAACCAAACAAAATGTTTAGGCTTTGTTCGGTCTATTTAGTAGATGGTTTATGTCAAGTTTGCACAAAATCAGTTCGGTTCTTCATCTATCACATTTTTTGTAACAAATAATTAAATAAATGGCAATACGTAGCGAAGCACGTGACGGGCCGCTAGTTAATTATAAAAATAAAACTATATTATTAACTTCCTCTACCCAACACTGAATTTGTCGATTAGTAGGATAGTCATTCCCTTGATATAAGTAACCTAACGTCTTTAAATTTGCTTTCATATTGAGGGACAGTTCAAAAAACTGATAAATAAATTGGGGGATAACGTTTAATATTATAGCTACATAACTATCATCCACATACAAAATACAAATATGCTTTTAAGTAGCTAAAAAATCAAAGAATTTGTTAAGCCGAGTGAGGAGTAAGTGCCTCCATTTTAGTGCTGCAATTTCCCTGTGTTACAGAATTTACATACAGGGTTATTTTTGGGTCACCTGCCAAATTTAAATAGGTGGTTCAGACCATTAAAGTAAACAACTTTCCCAAAGAAACAGGGGTCGAAAAGTAAAAAAGAAATTCTGGTCTTCCATACGAAATCGACCACGTGATCGAACAGTTTTCTATGGAAGGGTCGAATTTTTTTTTTTTTCACTTTTCGACCCATGTTTCTTTGGAAAAGTTTAGTTTCATGGTCTGAACCACCTATTTAAATTTGGCAGATGCCCCATTTTTGGGGCATCGTATAGTATATTATATATACTATACGATGTATAGTATATTAGTATAGTATATTTTTTACTCGGAGCATTTATGACGTTTGACGTTTCCTTTTTGTTGAGAGGTAACTTTGATTTTTTTTTCTATCGAACAAACCACAACTTATTATATTTCAAAGTCTAGTATATTTCTAAACCGGTCGATAAAATTAAATAATTGCGTATATAATAATCTATACATATAATAAAATCGTAGGAAAGTCAAAACTGTACATTGAATTTTTTTTAAAGAATACTTGGGGCGTGATCTACAATCGATGTAGAAGCCAAAAATATAGTTTTTAGAATTTTTGTCTGTTTGTCTGTATGTCTGTTTGTCTGTTTGTCTGTATGTATGTCCGGGGTAAACTCAAAAAGTACTGCATGGATTTACTTCAAATTTTGCATGAATATTACTAACAGGTCGGGTCAACATATAGGTCACATATTATCACCTAAGCGTGAGGAGGAGCTGTGCGGAGTAAACGAAGTCCGCGCGGACGAAGTCGTGGGCAACATCTAGTATTGAAATGAAAGTACAAGTGTGTGATAAACTAGTTTCAACTAAAAATAATGGAATTTCACCAAGTGCCGACGATTGAAAGTGTAAAATCTATTAAAATGGCAAATACGGCCAAACTTATCGTCAGTTATAAGCAATTATAATTCAAATTTATGAAAAAAGAATATTACGTCCTGAAGAAACCGATAGATAAAATTAAATAATTGAGTATATTTCTAACTCATAGAATTTATGGCGTGAATCCTTTAGTACCCTACTTATGAATTACAGGGCTAAATATTAATAAATAACAATATAGCAAGAAATCTACCTAACGCATTAATTTCAAAATCGAGAAGATACCCCCTTAAGATTTGTTTGATAGCTGTTATAAAGATTTATCGATTGTGTAAGTAAAACAATTAATTTTAAATGCTTATCCGTACTATCCATACTATCCATACTAATGTTATAAATGCGAAAGTAACTCTGTCTGTCTGTCTGTCTGCCTGTTACGCTTTCACGGCTAAACCGCTGAACTGATTTGGACAAAATTTGGTAATAATATAGTTTGAGACCCAAGAAAGGACATAGGGTAGTTCTTATCCCGGAAATCCCACGGGAACGGGAACTATGCGGGTTTTTATTTTAGATTTTTTTTCACGCGAACGAAGTCGCGGGCACAGCTAGTCCATACTAATATTATAAATGCGAAAGTAACTCTGTCTGTCTGTCTGTCTGTTACGCTTTCACGGCCAAACCACTGAACCGATTTGGATAAAATTTGGTACAAATATAGTTTGAGAACCAAGAAAGGACATAGGATAGTTCTTATCCCGGAAATCCCACGGGAACGGGAACTATGCGGGTTTTTATTTTAGAATTTTTTCCACGCCAACGAAGTCGCGGGCACAGCTAGTATGTTTTATATATTTGAGATTAGATAATTATTATTGTTCTACATACATCGGATTCACTATGGTCATATTTACTACTTGTATTTAAACTTTTATATAATTATTTATAATTTAAAAAAATCATATTTGTAGTAGAGATATATATTATTATCAGTATTCTTTTCGTCTCTACTTTTTGATTGCCTGGCAGAGAATGCTGGCATAAGGTTTAACCCTTATACAAAAATTTTTGCCCAAAAGTAAAAAATAAACAAAAGTATTACATGTACTTGTCCTATACAAGCCCGACCATGGCTTAAAATCAAATCTACTAAGCCTTGTGAGTTAGTAATGACACTGACGCTTCAACTTCCGTGCCACAAAATTAAAGTACCACCACACGAGTGTGTTAGTTAATACCTTAGCGGACAACCCGTATTAATCCTGTTTACGAAAGATGAACTTGTTACAACACAGCTTAAAAAGGTAAAAGTTTAGGGTCAACCAAATTAAATAATCATAAAAAGACACAGACCTATATATAAACCTGTATGGATACAGCATATTAACATGATTTTTTTCTTTACAATAAAAATCCTGTTTAATTCTACAAAAAGTGTGACAGATGATTATTCTATTTATATGATTTATTTATAAGATAGCAAACAAGCAGATAACTCCTCTGATGAAAAGAGACAGTCATTGCCTATAGTCACCAAAGATGTTAATGATACGTTGCTATATGTATGACAGGATAGTAATGCAACATACGTATAGTTTACCGGCTACCTTGTCCTCCAAACCAAAAGATGACAGTGACTAGAACTGACGTTACTGCAGCAAGAATAGGTAAGGCGGTGGTACCAGACCAGGGCGAGATATTAAAGAACTCTATCAGCTAGTATCCACGATGGTAGTGACTCGCATAGCTAGTCATTCGCCTCTTACGAACTTCCGGGCAGAATGGCTGATGGTCTGTTCTTCAAACACAGGGGATCCCGGAACAACAAAGGGGAACCCAGACCAACACATTATACGATTCCTATGTTGTGTATATCTGGACTTTTTAAACAAACATAATAACGTATTTTTAATTCCGCACATTTTTCCCACATAATATAACATTAAGTACTAATAAAGGAGATACACAACTGTATATCTTCTTTATTAGTACTTAACAAAAATTTGCTTTGAACTACAGATTAGATATTGCACACTTACTTTTACATAGGTATACCATTCCGTTAAGACTAGATGTAATATGTGCTAGATACCCTCTAATTCTTAATATAGCATTCTATATAAAAAGCTTAGTTCTGTTTTCTTATCGAATTTATATTTTATATATTTTATATCGAATTTATATTTGTCTATCTAATGTATTTGCATTTTAGTTATTGTCTTAGTATGCGTATAGTAAATTTCTTTTGTTTTATATAAATTTGAATTATTTTTAAGTTTTTAAATTCATGAAGAACCGTCAAAATAATATTTAGTTGTAACATGTGATCTAAAAAATTTACTTAAAATAAACTTTATATACGTAATAAATAATAATAATAATAAACATAATAAATAGTTACGGAGCAAACTACACTTACTGATCTAACCCCAAAGTAAGCAAATTATTTGCTTGTGTTATGGGTGTTAGTCAACGATACTAATACATAGAAATACATATATAAATACAATAATATATTTAATAGACACCCAAACCCGAAAATTAATGCACATCACACAATGCTTGTCCCCATCGGGGATCGAACCCGAGCCCTGTCGATCGCGTAGTCAGGGTCGCTAACCACTCGACCAACGGGGCGGCCAAATAAATAATAAATAACTTTAGACACAGTATATACGACATCTATAGTGGTTTATCTATGACAGAGTCCCCATACATTGAGTTACTATTGAGTTACCCTTCGAGATTACTCCAAACTTTATAAGGTGTAAATTCTCTAACCACACCCGCTTAACTCAAACATGCTAGGACAAAGGGTTAAAGATACAACTTATGAGTGTTCTCAACTTGCGGGACAAACTTGACTATCTCGTATATATGAGATGGGACACTCCAGCGTTGTACTTATGTCCCTGTGGCCATGAATGTTGCGATTATCTATGTCAAAAATTATTGGTACAGAGGCATAGAAGGGGATTTAATAAGTTACAAAGGAAAAACTTCTAAATCTTTTGTTAACATAAATTCTAATCTCGGAATCGGTTCCAACGATTTTCATGAAAGTCACAAATTAGGGGTTTTTCGGGTCAAGGAATCGATTTATCCAGGTTCCTGGTCCAAGAAAAGCTCAGTTCCCAAGATATGGGTATGTCAAAAACCGAGCAAAGCTCGGTCAACCAGGTACAGAAACAAAAAATTATTTATTCTATAGGAATCGATTTATCAAGGTTCCAGGTACAAGAAAAGCTCGGTTCCCAAGATATGGGTATGTGAAAAACCGGGCAAAGCTCGGTCAACCAGATATTAGATCTTATATAATATTGTTCCTTTATCCTATTGTACCGATTTATGATGTGCACATTTTTTTATTGTCTATTAAAAAAAATCGGTATACTAGCTGATACTCGCGCTTTGTTCGCATGACCCACAATCACTACATTTTTCTATTCAGTCTGGCAAAAAAGTTCCTGAATCCAGGAGATAAGAGATTTATGTGGCGCCGCTGGTCCGTACCGCCGAAGGGTCATAGTGATGGAACCAGCGGGTCAGCTTCTTGTCAGGTAACGTCATAACTGTGTAGGTCGATGACGTCACGCAAGGACAAGTAAGGGGAAAAGGAAGATCTTCCCAGCCAGGCAAGGTGTACTGCCTGGGGACCGAAGTCCATTTGAGAAACGTTGAAACTTGTATATAGTGTTACAAGATAAATAATTGTAATATCGCGATTCAGGATTTTATTTTGAATTTCATTTTTTCCATTTGTTATTGATTTTTGTCCATTTTTTATTCTTTTTTCTTGTAGCGTTTGTGATTGTTTTGAGCCGCTACAATTTATATATATGTATTTTTATGTCTTAATATCGTTGACTAACAACTAAAATACAATCAAATAATTTACTTAATTTGGAGTTAGATCAATTCGGGTGATTTTTCCAGCGCTATTATTACTATTACTATTATTATGTCTAGTTTGTTAGTCCTTGATACCAATGGTAATAATAGTTACTAAGTACGTATTTTAATACATAAAAATATCTTCTTAGTAACTATTCCATTTAAAATTTAATCCTGTTGCAATTCAAACTAAAAATAAAAATAAAAAACTTTTATTTTTGACGCAGTTTTCATAGCCTGTTCAAAGCCGCCTTCAAATTCATTTTGGTTTATACACTGGGCTCTACAGTTTGAAAACTACTCTGGATGTTGCATAACTTCCAACTTTGATCAGAAATCCGTCAAGTGTCAACTTAAAAGTTATGTCTTAGAATGTCCAATTTCCTAGGATACTTGACATGCTTGGTTAAACTATGCGGAAGCTTAATCCACTGATTCTGGTTTCTAGCTAGCGGGGATCAAGGATAAAGTGATTTTTAAAAACCTGATAAAGGAAGTTACTGTTTTCACTCCGAGTCGAATTTACATTAGATCATTTTGTTTTTTGGAGGTTTTTTCTTTTTAACTTCCTCTACATATGTAGACAAGGAAGTTATTGATTTTGCCCCGACTTTCGAAAATCGAGTTTTCACCAGGTCTCCACAGTTTGAGGTACTAGGAACCTTTTCAGACTATTTGCACGATGACGTCAGAATGTTTGTATGTATGTATGTATACGTGTGTGTGTACGTATAAACATTTCAAAACTTTTGAACGGCTTAACTGATCGAAACACGGTCGATAGTATTCGACCACTCAACTTTGAGTTTCTGAAAATTTTAACCAATTCTGTCCAGGAGATTTTGAGAAATTTAAAAAAAAAATCTCAAAAAAAATCCGGCGAAACACTATATTTCAATATAACTTCCAGATCAATGTACCGATTGGGTACAATTCTAATCAGCTCTATTTTTAAAAACTGCATTAAAATCGTTTATCCGTTCGGAAGTTATCGTTGACGAAATATTTTGATAAGGGGATTTTCTACATTTAACATTTTTTTTAATCTTCATGGACATCTTTAACCTATCAATTTTGTGCTAATAATCAAAATCGATCACCAATTCAAAAATATACAACTTTTTAAAAGTCAATATACGTCAATCTAAATGTTTGAACTAAACAAAGTCTATGCTTATACTACACTAACTAACTGAAGAGTCAACCGGTTAACAATTTTTTTCGTTACTTTTATAAATACTGGATACGAAGTTAGATAGCCATTTGAAATCCTCCTATATCTAAACGAGTTTATTATATTCCACGCATATCATTTTACCAAGCTACACAATTTTTATACCGCTTGACGGAACGTTTTGAAGCTTATTTTAATTACTTTTTTCCTGTTACACAGATTTTTTTAAATTTCCAGAATTATTTTTTATTAAATTGTCTGTACAATGGCATATAACTTAAACTGGTTTGGTGTCCTAGCAAGAAATAACAATATTAGAGTATATATACATACATACATATCTTCAGGCCAGATCCCTTACGGGGTAGGCAGAGAGAACCGAGTGCCATACATCACGATCCTTGCAGGCTTGTCTCCCTTCCTCCACATTCATCACTCTCTTCATACACACACACCGGTTGCGAAGACTCTTAACACCACCTTCAGATAGTACTCGATCAATCTGTCTGTATATTTTCTCCAGTTTAGTCCAGGTTTGGTTCACTAGGTGGTAGAGTTCTGCATTTTCTCGTCCGGGTCTGGTACCATCGCCTTACCTATACCTATTCCTGCGGCAATAGCGTTAGTGTTTATCACTATCGTATTGCGGCTTCGAAGGTAAAGTACCCGGTAAACTTATACATGTGCCATTAGACCTCGTCACAAGATAGCAACGCACCATTAACACCTTTGGTGTTTATAGGCGATGGTTTACTTTTTCCATCAGGTGACCACCATTAAAGAGTGGACAATCTGCCATTCTGCCAGGCTGTTCATAAAAGGAGAACAATTGGCTATACGTGTCACTACTATCGCGACTACTTGGTGGTAGATTCCTGCAACGTCCAGCCCGGGTTTGATACCACTGCATTACATATTCCTGCAGCAAAATCGTCAATGCTTGTCACTGACGTATCGCGGTTTGAAGCGCAAGATAGCCGGTAAACTTATGCATGCGGCATTACCATCCCGCTACACGGATAACAACGCACCATTAACATCTTAGTAGTATAAAGACTATGCGAAGATTTCTCTTTCCATCATCTGCTTTTTAGGCTATCTTATGATATAAAAAATTAGAACAAGCAGATGGGTCTCCGAATGGAATGAGTCAACCATCGCCTGTAGACACCAAAGATGTTAACGCTGCGTTGCTACCCTATTACGGTAGGAATAGGTAAGATGGCGGTACTAGACCCGGACAAGACAATGCAGAAGTCTGCCACCTAGTAGTCACGATGGTAGTGACTCGCATAGCCAATCGGTCGCTTTTAATGACCTGCTTAACAGAACATTGGCCTTTTCTTCAAAGGAGTCCGGACTATACACGGGGGTAATTGCAAAAGGAGTAGAAAAAATATTCGATCATTAAGCACTCTCCTATGCTTTGCATTATGAAGCGTGAAATAAAGAATGCGTAAGGAAAATTACTAATATTCAGCCTATTAAGTAAGTCGACCTTAAACTTGAAGGGGGTAATAAGGTATCTAATTCTATTTCCAAATAAATAAAAAACATACTCTTAAATTTTACTGCCTATTTGTATATACCTTTAAGTTTTACTGTCTCTAATAATACTGCCTATTTACGTAACTACCTGTTTATCTATCTATCGATATGTGCGTTACTTGCGCGCACGTGTTGGTGTGCAATTTATTGAATAATGAGGGTTGAAATTTAAGGATATATTTTTTTTTATTTATTTCGAATGACAATCAGATACCTTGTTACCCTTTTCATGTTTAGATCGACTTACCTAACAGGTTGTATAAACGTTTCCATCGATCAGTTCCATATAACATTATTCAGAAAGTAATATGTATGAAAGATCACTTAACAAATGAAAGGGTCACCAAAAGAAAGCGATCTTGATCCCTCGACGGTTTGTATGGGCACGTCGGAGCGGAGTGTTTGTCGACCGTGTCCATTACAATTTAATCCTACTTGAAAATCCTTAACGGTTATGTCGCCATGATGTACACAATAAATTTTTATTTTATTGAATAGTTATTTAAACCTATTCTTACATTCTTGCTAGAGATGGGCCGAATTTGGTTTAAACCAAATTCGAACTTCGGCCGAAATTCGGCCGAAATTCGATTCAATTTTAGCGTGCTTTCTCGAGAGTGACACGGCGTGATTTGTTAATATATTTACTTAAATTTTTATATATTATATATATATATATATATATATATATATATATATATATATATATATATATATATATATATATATATATATATATCTATCGCACTTTGGGCTACATTGTTCCAATTAAGGTAGAGATATCTAATTTTTTTGAAAATATAATATAGCCTATGTTGCTCTATGTGCCATGATTCAATATCTTTCTAATGGTGAAAGAATTTTTCAAGTCGGTCTAGTAGTTTTTGAAATTATTTGATAGATATAATAATAATTTTGTGCATTATTTTAAGTATCGTTTATTTTTTTTTGTCATTATATAAGCGTACAATAAAGTATTAAATAAATAAATAAATAAATAAAATACAAGTTTTTCCTCTTAATAATATTGGTGTAGATTTTAGTCGATATAGTAGGTACCTTTTTTCTAGTGCCAAATGTTTGGAATTTAAAACGCATTTCAGCCGAATGTCGAAGTTCGGCTCAAGCTGCTGAAATTCGGTTAAACCGAATGTAAAATAAATTTCGGCCCATCTCTAACTTTTGCATCATCATTGCAACATTACATTATTTTTGATGTTTTTCACAAAATTTTCTTTTACTAGCGATTGCTGCCTGGTCGAAATTCTACCATATTTCTATGGCTCTGTTTGACCGTAGACAATTAAATATCATCTAAGTCTGACAGCCTTATCAAAACTTTGACCAAAAAAAGATAAGGACTTGGTATTAATTGCCATAAACAATCAAAATTATAAAATTGCAGGCATTCCAACGCTGAACATATAAAAAAGTTTTATCTCTGTCTAACAAGTTTGAATTTTCATAACAGACAAAGCAACTAAAATGTTGTCAGTGTTCTAATTTCAAATCATTTAATTAAGAAAATAACGTCACCTTAAACAGCTTGCGACCAATACGCTACAAAGTACTTAATACACCATTACTAAAATAAGCTATCAATGCACGTAAAATGTCAAGTAACACTTTGTTTACAAAATATTAAATGAATTTGAACATTTTTAACTTCCCGCTACCACAGAATACATAATAACCGCTACGTATGTAGAGAAGGAAGTTACTGATTTTGCCCCGATTTTCGAAAATTGGAATATCACCAGATATCCACGTTTTGAGGTCCTAGGAACCCTTTCCGACTAATTTTATGAAGATGTATGTATGTGTGTGTATGTGTGTATGTAAACATCTCATAACTTTTGAATGGCTTGACCGATCGAAACGCGGTTGATAACATTCGATTGAACTCCACTCAACTTAGACTTCCTTTAAATTTAATCCAAATAGGCCCAAGACATTTTGAGAAATTTTGAAAAAACCTCAAAAAATTTTTTGGCGAAACAGTATTTTTTTAATATAACTTCTAGATTTATGTACTGATTGAGTACAAAAACTAAGCAGTTTTATTCCTCAAAAACTACATCTAATGCATAAATTGCATCAAAATCAGTTTATCCGTTTAGGAGTAATCGTTGACGAAAATTTTTGAAAAAAGTGTGTTTTCGACATAACTTCAATATTTTTCAACCAACAATTTTTTGGTATTCTACGATATTTTAGTTTAAAAAAAACTACGTTTAATACCGTTTCAAAAATAAAAATCGCATCTAATTTTCAAAAGCTACAGCTTTCCAAATATTAAAATAACATTGTTTTTAGCAAATTTACTTATTATTTTTGAAATAACTTTCAGCCTACTACACCGATTGACTTCAAAATCTTATCAGTTTCTCTCCTTTGAAAACTGCGTCAAATATCCTTTAAAATTTATTAATGACGAAAATGAAGAAAAAATGTTTTGACACTGCTTCGAAATTTTTCAAACTACTTATTATTTAGCTAAAGCAATATTTTAGATCTCAAAAATTGAGTTAATTGCCATTCGGAAGATCAAAATCAATCATCTTTTCCAAAATATACAAGCTTTTTAAAAATTAATATAGGTACCTACTGCCATTTTTTAGCAAAATAGATGCTTAAACTGAAAAAATCTATGCTATACTCATTTGAGCTTAAAATACCTTAATTAAGCGGGAAGTTTCAGGGATGACCCGTAGGGTCAAGCGATTTTTCTATATATTTCTATAATTTTAATATGTACCTTAAATCTGAAATAAAAACTAATTATTAAAGCAACATGCCCAATTGCAATATAATTTATCAATTGTTATGTAGAATGTAAACAGCTGTTCTTAAGTCCGCCATTACTCAGGACGAAATTACACGATTTTAGTTACTGTCCTTCATATCTAGTAGTTGGTGTCCTTCATATAATCGAAATTATATAAAAGTGTATCAAGGTGTGTATATTACGATGTGTGTCAAATAAAAAGTTTTGTGTACTATGCGTTCCAACTGACAATAGGATCACGCTTGTTATCAACTTCATAATATCACAAGTGTGAAATTAGTAATGTTAGCAAAAAAAAATATTTGGTTAAAAATATTTCTGATTTATTGAAGAACAAATAACGCTTACTCACTTATGAAGTTTTTGCAAAATGCGGAGCAATATGTCATCTTGACAGTCCTATTCTCAGTTGAAACGCATAGTTATATTTTTTTTATTAATTTAATGTGATTTTAATGCAAATGATATATAACTATAAGCTCTCTAATCCCTTCACTACGTTTTAACAGTACATTTCATGCTCCTCTATTTGCGTAATTGACGTAAAAACGGGGTACAAAGATTTCGCATCATGTATTGATATATAGAGATTTTATTTTCATTTATTTTATTTCAGATATGTGTATGATATATGACTGATAGGCATTGATAAGCGTGAACGCCTACCGCTGTCACGGATCGTGTTATGTTTAGGACGGAATGTGGTTAAATATATTTTCAGTATTTTATATTTGTATTCATGTATTTGTATTCATGAATGTTGTTAAATATATCGCTTCTTTGCTTTAATAACGTGACAAGTTTGAAAACTCAGTTTTGTACCAAATTTAATGTATTATCAAAACATTATAATTTGAGACAGGTAAGGTGTTAAAAGTTTATACGTAATCTATACATATAATAAAATCGTAGAAAAGTCAAAACTGTACATTGAATATTTTTTTAAAAGAATACTTGGGGCGTCATCTACAATCGATATCGAAGCCAAAAATATAGTTTTTAGAATTTTTGTCTGTTTGTCTGTTTATCTGTTTATCTGTTTTTCTGTTTATCTGTATGTATGTCCGGGGTAAACTCAAAAAATACTGCATGGATTTACTTCAAATTTTGCATAAATATTACTACCAGATCGGGTCAACATATAGGCTACATATTATCACGCTATCACCTACGGGGGAGGAACTGTGAGGAGTAAACGAAGTCCGCGCGGACGAAGTCACTGGCAACAGCTAGTTTACAATAAAGAAAAACAAATAATACAATTAAGTAAAATAATTTTTGTAACTTAAAAAATGCTCTACTGTAAAATTGTGTTTTTAAGATAACACGTTTTTGAAGCAAAGCAGCGATATTTTCAGTGTTTTATATTTTTATTCACCAAAATCCAATGTTCTGGTATCTTTATATAAATTCCTATGAATAAAGATTTTTTTTCCACGCTTACTTTAGACTAATTTGTATAATAAAAATTGGTAAAGTGCGTGTCGGGCAACGCGCAATGTAGTGTTTCGAAGTTATTCACAATAATACGCACTAAGAAGAGGAATTTTACAGTTTCATACTGTGAACATGCTTTTTAACGTCAATGACAAATACATATATTACTAGCTGTGCCCGCGGCTTCGTTCGCGTGGAAAAAAATCTAAAATAAAAACCCGCATATTTCCCGTCCCGTGGGATTTCCGGGATAAGAACTATCCTATGTCCTTTCTTGGGTCTCAAACTATATTTGTACAAAATTTTATCCAAATCGGTTCAGTGGTTTGGCCGTGAAAGCGTAACAGACAGACAGACAGACAGACAGACAGACAGACAGACAGACAGAGTTACTTTCGCATTTATAATATTATAGTATGGAATAGTATGGATATCCGCACCACAGGGAGACCGTCTATATAAATTTCTCTAAGTACAGTTTATAAGTTGGTCGACTATTACACAAAAACGTGTAAGGCCTTCTAAGCCGTGATAGTTTTTCTTTTAATTTAATTATATTTACTACTACCATAATTTATTTCCCATCCCCAATACCAACCGTTTAGCCTTACTCATCACTTATGAAGTTTTTGCAAAATGCGGAGCAATATGTCATCCTGACAGTCCTATTCTTAGTAGGAACGCATAGTATGTATTGCAGTGCTGACTGCGGTGCTGATTGCAGTTTGCTCTATGTTGCATGCATTTATTTATACAGTGTGTAAAGAAAACCCTATCGAATAATTAAAGGTGTCATTTGGTACCGTGATACGATTACATATGTGTAATTATTTTATGGATATTAATTCATTAGTTTCCCCAATAAAAAAAGTAATCCTAAATGGTATTTTCATACATTAAGTATGACAACACCTACAAATAATTAAATTATATTTTCAAAGAATGCCGCACAAGTCAGCGCGTGTGCGGTTCGTTTAAAGTTCGTTTGTAAAAACCCGAAAAACGAACACGGCGCCTTCGCACGGTGTTTGTGCGAAAGCCGCCAAAGCAAAACAATGAAACAAACAGCGACAATGTATTATCATTTTTAACATATTTGCTTAATACTAGTGAGATATAAGTAAAAATATGAATATTAAAGAAACGATATCTTTTTTATTTTCAGAAATAAAGTCACTTTAATATTTTTTTTCAGTAATGCCTTTAACCAATCAAAATTATATATGTCTCTTTCGGACAGGCTTTTCTTTACGCACTGTATAATAAAATCTAATAGCAGCGAAAGCAATGCACAGAGTTCTAGGCTAGGAGCCCCGCCACGAAAAGCTAGAAAAAGGCATTATGACCAAAATATTTGAAATTATGGGAGAAAAACAAGGAATTTGCGGGTTGGCTTTAAAAAAGTACCAAGGGAGATTGTTGCATACTAAGAGATTCATAGCAAACAACGGGCAGTCTAGCACAGAACATTTAAAATTTTTCAATAAAAATATGTATAATTTCCAAAAATAAACATTTAAAGAACAGTTTACGCATATATCTTCGAAATTGAGGTGGTAGATCTACCAATTTTGCATTTTACATTCTACCAACTTCTACCAACATTTGGCACATAATCTACTAATTTTCTAAAATTCGAGTTGGCCCTTGTAGTGTATAAATCATATATGTATTCGACTGAACTTATAATTTAATGATGACATATAATAAAATCGTAGGAAAGTCAAGGTATGTCCGGGGTAAACTCAAAAAGTAGTGCATAGATTTACTTCAAATTTTGCATGAATATTACTGACAGGTCGGGTCAACATATAGGCTACATATTATCACGCTATCACCTACGGGGGAGTAGCTGTGCGGAGTAAATGAAGTCCACGCGGAGGAAGTCGCAGGCAACAGCTTGTATAACATTATAACATAATTAGATGGCTGTCGCAATAAACAGAAGGATGCAAAGTTTTCGTTTTTTATTTTATCGAAAGATGCTGAAAGGTAAGAAATATTTATTAACCGTCCCGTTGGTCGAGTGGTTAGTGACCCTGACTACGCAATCGACGGGGCTCGGGTTCAATTCCCAACAGGGACAAACATTTGTGTAATGAGCATAGATGTTTGTATTTCTGGGTTTGGGTGTTTATTGTATATGAATATGTATATTTCGGTATCACTTGACTAGCACCCATATCAAGCAAATAATTTGCTTACTTTGGGGTTAGATCAATTCGTGTAATTTGTCAAGGAATATTTATTATTATTTATTTATTTATTATTTTTGTTTTGTTTAGTTTATTGGTAATTATTATAAGTAGGTTTTAAGTACTATATGTAAGGATTCCGTAGATTTATCATGCTCTAGTATTGTAACTTAAAATGCGCCACAAATTATATTTAACACTAGCTGTTGCCAGCGACTTCGTCCGCGCGGACTTCGTTTACTCCGGACTGCTCCTCCCCCGTAGGTGATAGCGTGATAATATGTAGCCTATATGTTGACCCGACCTGTTAGTAATATTCATGCAAAATTTGAAGTAAATCCATGCAGTACTTTTTGAGTTTACCCCGGACATACATACAGACAAACAGACAAAAATTCTAAAATCTATATTTTTAGCTTCGATATCGATTGTAGATATCGAATCGAAGTATTCTTTTAAAAAAATATTCAATGTACAGTTTTAACTTTCCTACGATTTTATTATATGTATTATGTATAGATATATATAGATTAATTAATTATTAACAAAATTCATTTTCCCCTGTTGGTCAGAGTTTCTTTGAAGAATAGAGCTTCTCCCGCTGTGCCAGGCAAGTTGTAAAAGGCGACCGAAGGCAATACGTGTCACTACCGCCGTGACTACTAGGTAGAGTTCCGTATCGTCTCACTCGTGTATATGGTACCACTGCTTACCTATTCCTGCCGCAATAGCGTCAATGCTTGTCATTATCTTGTTCCGTTTTGGGGGTTAAAGTTGGGCGGTAGACTTATGCATATGTGTAGCATTGCCATCTCGCTGCACAGATAGCAACGCATCATTAACATCTTTGGTATCTATAGGAGATAAAGTATCTTTAAGACAACCCTGATTTCATTAGAAACGATAAGAGTTACGCGATAGAAAGAAAAGCAAGTTCTAGATAAATATAACCGTAGGTAATCAAGCGTCGCGTGATCTGAATTCAACTTAATTGTATCGTTGCAAGAGTTCCTATTTCTTTATATGACTTTCTGGAGTGTCTCTTCTGTACTTGTACTATTAAGTATTCTTTGCCACCGTGTTCAAAATCAAATGAATGTAGTGTGTGTAATGTTTATAGTTATTAATTTAATGTATTTTTATGTATAGCCTCTGTGGTCTAGTCACTAGTGGTCCGGTGTCGGTATTGACCGCATGAGTTGCCTTTATCAAAAAACTGAAAAAAACAACTTTTTTTATTGTCCGGACCGGGAATCGAACCAGGGACTACTCCTGGGTCGGATAATTCCAAAATGTCTTTTTTTCAGTTTTCTAATGTAAACAACGTTGTCCGGGATTGGATGTGTCCGGTTGACGATATTTCGGCTAATCGTGGCTGCACTTATTGTACCAATGCCTAACTCTGGAATGGAACACGGGCGTGAAGAAACTTAAAGGTTTACAGAGGCGAAAAAATTTTCCACGCACTCACAAGTAATTTTGAACCACATAGATTAAAAATTTCATTTCTGTTTCAACATCTCAACCGCTGAAAAACTAAAGCGCCTTTACCAAAAGGTACAATTATTTTTATTTTCATTTTTGTAGGTATTTTTTTTATTTTTTAATTCTAAAATCTTATTTGTTGAAAAATATATTTCATACTTACTATTAAATACAAGTTCTATTTATCCTAACAGACCTCGTTTGTTCATTATAATTAACATTGACTAACCTCTTATTAGTAAACGAAAATGTATATATCATTGATTGAACAAAAACACATCTGTATTTATTTTACGTATCTAGTTTCTCCGTTAGCGAAACATCACTTTTCCTTATCAAATAGTTTCAATTAATGCCGCTTCGGGCTCACCCTCTTATTATTAATGGTAAATAATGTCCTTATGTTTATGCATTATGTTATTATTACAGAACTAATATAAACTGCTCAATTCACAGTACTGATGTAAAATCAACATTACACTGAATAATATTTATTTGTATACTGAAGTAGAAGTACATATATAAAACCCCATTTGTTGCAGACTATTTAGCAGAATAAACCACCGACACATATAATTTATATATATAAAAATCAATCCCTATTTTCCTTGGTCACGATATCACGCCTGAATGGCTAGAACAATTTCGGTAATTTTTACAATTTTGACAACAGGTTTTAGCTATAAAGAAAATAGTATAGGCCCAAACTACTTAGAGACTAGCAGAAGTCACTGTTACATACAAGTAATATTCGAGCATAGCACACACAGACACCTCTCACGGACGCGATATCTCGGACCGGTGCGGAACAAACTGTACCGAACCATTCCGAGATATCGCGTCCGAGAGAGGTGTCTATGTGTGCAATGCTCGAATATCACATGTATGAAAATTGACTACTGTTAGTTTCCAGTATACTGTGGTATAGGTATGTGAATATTATCAATAGCCGCAGCGTGCAGCCCGCTGCATCATAAAAGTTTTTGGCAAATCCCTCGGGATCATCTAACTTTTTCGGGATAATAAGTATGTGTTATTCTGGGTCTTCAGCTACCTATATACCAAATTTTGTCGTAATCGGTTCAGTAGTATTTGTGTGAAAGAGTAAAAAACATCCATACATACATACTCACAAGCTTTCGCATTTATAATATTAGTAGGATGTAAACGTAGTACGTAGAACGTGTACGTAGTTTTGTTAATTTTAAGTATTGCTAATGCATTGATTAAAAAAATTGGTAAAATACGTGTCTGTCTACGCGCAATGTAGGATTCCGAAGTTGCTTATCACAATAATGCGAATTAAGAAGACGGCTTTTATAGTTTCATACTATGGACATTTAAGCTATTCAACGTTAATAAGAAATAATTCGCCGTGTTGGTCCCGGCCTCCATTGTAGAATAGGCCAACTGCCGTTCTGCCAGGCAGGTCGTATAAGGCGGCCGATTGGCTATCGAGTCACTACCATCGTGGCTACTAGGTGGTAGAGTTCTGCATTGTCTCGCCCGGGTCTGGTACCACCGCCTTACCTATTCCTGCCGCAATAGCGTCAGTGCTTGTCGCTGTCGTGTTCCGGTTTGGAGGGTAAGGTAGCCGGTAAATTTATGCATGTGGCATTAGACCTCGTCACAAGATAGCAACGCACCATTAACATCTTTGGTGTCTATAGGCGATGGTTGACTCTTTCCATCAGGAGACCCATCTGCTTGTTTGCTATCTTATGATATAAAAAATATATATATATATATATATATATATATATATATATATATATATATATATATATATATATATATATACATATATATACCCGCACCACAGGTTCACTGACTATAAAAACTTATTTTGTTATCTTTTATCACTTATCACTTAAATCTGAATATTTTGCAAACGAGTCCCTTAATCGAAATTTTTTTTCACAAACCCACTTATATTTTTAAAAAATCTATCCAACGATATGCCACACAATGGGGCAAAAAATATTATACCCACCTTAAATGTAGGGGAAGTGTAGTTACCCTGAAAAATAATATTTTTCAAGATTTTATGTAACCACTTTGTTGACGGAACTAATGATGTATATTCATGCCAAATTACAGCTTTCTAGTAATAAGGATTTCTGAGCAATCGTGCGTACGGACGGACGGACATAGTGAAACTGTAAGGATTCCTCGTTTATTTCGGAACCCTAAAAAACGTTCGGAACCCTAAAAAGTGCAAGTTGGGCTCGCATACCGAGGGTTCCGTACAAGATTATAAGTAACCTTAGTTAGCTACACATACAGTTCATGATGGAAAATACGCTATAGATTTTGATTCTCTTGTGAAATTGCAAACTATTTGCCATACATAGACGGTCATATCATTGGATTGCGTTTTTTTGTGATTTAACTAAAAAATTACGGTTTTCCTCACAGACCACATGAACAGAGACTGCGTTGGGAAGGAAACATGTCGCTGCACCTATGAGCAAATTGATGTGTTTGTAAGTGGACAATAAAACGCACGTTATAATTCGGAGCTAGTTTAATACTGCCATCTAGATCAGTTGTGTATCACGTAAAGGTTGATACACATTCCCGCCGTTAAGGCGTGCATACACAACACAAATGCTCCTATCACTATCAAAAGTATCATATATTTGTAAATATATTATATTGCGAAAAAAATAGGAATGAACCATGTTGTAATATTTTATCGTACCGAATGAGATGATAAGGTTTAAAAATTACCCTTGGAGTGATTTCATTTCATCATTAAATAATATAACTCAGTATTTCTCTATGTGAACGCAAGCTACGCTGACAAACTAAGAAGTTGCCTTGAAAGGCGTATCCGTGGTTTTCTTTTTCATGTGCTATAAGACGTTGTTTCTTGCCAAATTTCATAGATTTTGATACCCTTTCAGAAATCGCAAAATGTGCGACTTTAATGGTCATATCTTTTCATCGCGTTGACTTACAAGTTTAATTTTTCCCAACTAAGACGGACCGTGGACTCTTTAGTATTTGATATAAATTGTAACTTGATACTTTTACGCGTACCCGGAAAGGTCTTGACAGACGGGCAGACGAACGACGAGGTGATCCTTTAAGGGTTCCGTTTTATCTTTATGAGAAACGGAACCCTAAACATAGGCTTTTGCAGTCTTCTGCAATAAAATAACTCTAAATTTCGTACTTCGTCATTCGCCCAATTGTTGGAAAAAGGAGTACAAATTTTTATTTCGCATATTAATATATAGATCCCCGGTTGCTAAAATAGATTTTCCATTGACACGGCTGACGTGTGCGCGGCATTTTAATTGCGAAAATTAATTGACCGTGGCCGTTTATACAATACAACAGTAAACACGCGTAAATTGGCAATTAGGTGGGTCTTTTGTGTTGTTATTTGTTGATCCCCGACTCAGTGTTAATTTTAACCTGTGTCATGCAAACATTTTATATAGACTGAGTTAGACAGGTTCAAATAATAAACAACTTAAAGGATGATCAAGCCGATATTTTGCCAAGGATTTAGAAAGAAAGAAAGAAAGAAAATATTTATTTGCAAGAATATGGGTGTTACAAGTTGTTAAAAATAAATTAAGTTACCAACATATTCTACCATTATATGGTGTGCAAATATTAAAACGTTAATTTAAAACGTTATAATATCGTTATAGTAAATTATTTAAAACGTTATAATATCGATATGTTTACTGTTTCGTGATTGGTTCGCCGCGTTTTATGCTGTTTCTTTCTTGATTGTTTCGCCAACTAGCGCTAGAAGACAACGTCATAATATCATATATCAAAACCAATCACGACGACGCAAACATATTATTACGTTGAATGACAGTCATACATCGGTTAATAAATGTGTTTATTAAACTGTAATTTTACTGGGATTTTCCTTAACCTTATATACTAATAATTCAAGTGCACGGCTGCGTGATAGAACGTGGTGCGATGACATATCTGGTCACGAAAGTGTTTTATCGTGCCCGTTACATATGTCTTATATCAATATTATAACGTTATAAATCCTTGTTTTTTGCAGGGTAGGCAAGATAAACCCAACGTATACTTTCTGGTCCACTACGATTTACCGGTTTGTTGTTTGACAAAATGAGTAAGTACCCCGTCGCCGCATTTTATTGACTTCATAACTATTATCGCCTAGTTTTAGCGATAACCGGTACCGAAAACTTAACGTGCTTATCTGAGATACGGTAGTAGTAACGCCACACGCCAGACTCCGTGCTGCTACTGAGATTTTGAATTTTTGAGAAAACCTCAATAACACTTGCCCGGACCCAGGATTAAACCTCAAGATCAAAGCCGAACCATAACCATAGGCTAACTCAAAAACACCAAATATGGGGAATATTAAGAGAGGAGAAACCATCGCCTATAAAAACCAAAGATGTAAGTGGTGCTTTGTTATCCGTGTAGTGGGGTGTTAGGGATGTTAATGTCACATGCATTTACGGGCTACTTGATGATCCAAACGGGAACACGACAGCCATGCACTGACGCTATTGTGGCAGACGTTGGTGCGCTCCGAATTAACGCTGATAGAACGTTGAAGAAAAACGCAACTCCGGTTAACGCTAGTATAACACCACCCTAAAGGTGATCCTTTACTACGAGCATTCGTTTGTTATTTAAGACTAACTGTTGCCCGCGACTTCGTTCGCGTGGACTTCGTTTACTCCGCACAGCTCCTCCCCGTAGGTGACAGCGTGATAATATATACCCTATATGTTGACCCAATCTATAAGTAATATTCATGCAAAATTTTAAGTGAATCCATGCAGTACTTTTTGAGTTTACCCCGGACATACATTGACTTTCCTACGATTTTATTATATATATATATATATATATATATATATATATATATATATATATATATATATATATATATATATATATATATTGATTACAAGTTCTAGAATTTATTGAGTGAGGAAGAACCGAGCAAAACAGTACCCAGCCTGTAATGATTCAAAGTGTAATATTTTGATACAACCTGTAACATATGCAGAGACGTGTACTGCTTATTATAAGTATTTCACCGTGTTGCTTGAAACAAATAAACGAAGTGCTTAAATTAAATCTTAAATGTTACATTACAATCTTCGTTAGTCAAGAAGGCAGTATTGTTACGTAATACTCAAAATCGAATCTAAAATATTATATGTCCAATGTTTTAAGTCAGCACATTAAAGCAAAGTATGTCTCGGGCATAAGATTCTATATAAATAAATTTGTCTTTATTAAACCTATACTAAAATTATAAAAAGAAAATATTTGACGTATTTTTGTAAAGAAAATAACTCAAAAAATACTAAGCCGATCCTAACTATTTTACCAATAAAAATCTTATCCAGGTCTAGTATATGCTACTTTTTATCTGATTAATCAAAGGTAAGTAATGATTTTGGATCACACGAACAAAATCGCGAGTGTCAGCTGGTGAATTCATATACTAACCAATGGTAACCCCTTAAAATAATATATTGGTTTCATTTAGCGTGTCCCTTTGTGAATAGTCCTTCACTGTTGTTCGTATCTGTGTCATAGATTCTCACTGCCCGAGGCCGAATAATTTCCGGACTCCGGTTAGCGTGAAACTTTACGGCCGATCGTTATTGGCGGTCACACATTATATAAATGTAACTTCCGATCAAAGCACTCATGGCTTTTATGAGTATAGTATTTGTTTTCACCCTGTTATATTTATTTATTTAGATTTTACACTTTCAATCGTCGGCACTTGGTGAAATTCTAAAAAAAAGTATCTTCACGCCCATATCCCCGAAGGGGTAGGCAGAGGTTACAACAAGTGCACCCACGATTAGCCGAAGATACTTGGTCCCACAAATGTGATAGGTGGCAAGCCTATCGCCAACCGGGCACTTTCCAATCCCGGACAACTTTGTGTTTCTCAGAAAACTGAAAAAACACTTTTTTTATGTGCCCGACCCAGGAATCGAACCCGGGACCTCATGTGGTCGACGCCAACGCTGGACCACTACACCACAGAGGCGATTATTCTATTGTTATTAGTAAAAACTAGGTTGTGATCACTTGTACTTTAATTTCACTACAAATATAGACAAATAATTTCAAATTAATCGACCGGTTTCGCTTTTTAAAACATCTTCAGGAGGAGAGTAGAGGTGAAGGAGAGTAAAGAATATTACGTCTTGAAGATGCTTTAAAAAGCGAAACCGAAAGCGAAACTTCAGGAGGAGAGTAGAGGAGAAGGAGAGTAAAGAATATTAAGTCCTGAAGATGCTTTAAAAAGCGAAACCTATTATTTTAAAAATTACTTGTCTATATTTGTAGTAAAATTAAAGTACAAGTGATCATAACCTAGTTTTAACTAATTTATTTATTTAATATTTTATTGCACACAACTTAAGAGATTTCACAGAGAAAAATGTACAAAAGTTAGACTTATCTCTAAGGCAAGAAAGATTTCTTCCAGCCCAGTTTATAAAGCGATTACAAAGAAACAGTAGATATTACGCATAATCAACCTTAAAGTTTTAACATACATAAGATAGGCAAGAAAATAATAATTGAATATGACTTACAAAACTCAACAAAAATCTGTAAACCGGTTGACCCTGCCCTTTTAGAACTCAAGCATTGCGTTGAATGACATTCGAAAGATCAAAATCGATCATCGTTTCCAAAATATTACAGCTTTTCAAAAATGAATTTACGATTTATAACAAAACTAAGATTTTTGAACTCCGATAAAATCTATTTTTAGGTATAATTTTTGTACATTTGAGCTTAAAATACTACAACTTAGCGGGAAGTTTCAGGCATGGCCTGCAAGCTCTCGTTAGCTACTTCACTATCGTTTTAAAGATTGTTTGAATCATTCATATTTCCCCGTGTTGGTCCGGGCGCCCTTTGAAGCATAGACCATTTGCCCTTCAGCAAGGCAGCTTTAAAAGGCGAACGATTGACTATTTTTACTAGATGGTACCACCACTTTACCTATCACTGCGGCAATAGCGTCAATGCTTTATACTGTCGTGTTTCGGCTTCGAAAGGTAAGATAGCCGGTAAACTTATGCATGTGGCATTAACACAAAGCCTACACAAATAAGACAGACAGACTAACTCATTTATAATATAACTAGCTGTTGCCAGCGACTTCGTCCGCCGTTTACTCCGTACTGCTCCTCCCCCGTAGGTAATAGCGTGATAATATGTAGCCTATATGTTGACCCGATCTGTTAGTAATATTCATGCAAAATTTGAAGTAAATCCGTGCAGTACTTTTTGAGTTTACCCCGGACATACATACAGACAAACAGACAAACAGATAAACAAACAAACAGACAAAAATTCTAAAAACTATGTTTTTGGCTTCGATATCGATTGTTGATCACGCCCCAAGTATTCTTTAAAAAAAATATTCAATGTACTGTTTTGACTTTCCTACGATTTTATTATATGTATAGATAATGAATTTATGCATCCAACGGGTTTCACTAATTGCAACAGTACATCATTTTTGCGTAGAGTTCACACGCTACCTCGTGGTAGAGGTAGACTGTTCGGCTAAGACCATGAGGTCCCGGGTTCGATCCCCGGGTCGGGTAAAGTGTTATTGAAGTCTTTTTGAGGTTTTCTCGAAAATCTTACCTTTGGTAGCAGCTCGGAGTCTGGCGGAGTGGTGTATTATCACTTCCGTGCCTCGGATGAACATCATAAACTGTCGGTCGCGTTATCACTAGAAAAAGGCGATAATCGTTAACATGTCGGTAAATGCGACGATGAGGATCACCACTTTAGACATTCGGTTTACTCTGCCTACCCTGCAAGGGAACTGGGCATGATGATACTTCACACGCTAATCGCGGCTGCAAACTTACTGCGATTTACGGGCGAGTGTACCTATGGTAAAATCGTACAGTCTTTCACGGGTTGATCTTTAAAGAAAAAGCAGTTTTTATTTGCCTCTGGATCTTCGACTCTTAAATTTTAACATAATCGGCTTAGCAGCTTAGCCGTGGAAGCGTAACAGACTTGATTATCATATTGTTACGAATAATCTAGAAGCGTGTAGAGTTGGAGCGCGGGCGCGCTAACTATCTAGAAAACTCCTGTTGACAAACAAATAGTTGACTGGGGCTATGCCATAATGGACTTTGTGGGATATGGCATAAGGTTGAAAGTAGCGTGTACTAGGATTTATGACTCATAACATGTTTACGATAAGAAGTGATTCATTGTTTCCCGATACATTTAGATTTTTCTGGATCCAGCTAGGACTTTCCCCTGCCTATAAATACAGAGATATTGACAAACACAAGGCAGTTTTATCAAGCGATCGAGAGCGATACATCAAGTGACAAGTGCGAAGCGAGAAGTGTTTAATTGTGTAGTTCAGTGATAGTATAGTGAGTGACTAGCAAGTAGTGTATTTTAGTATTACGTTGTGTTGTGTTGTGTAAATACACGGTATTAATATAAGTGGTGTTTTCTTACAATTGCGAACCCGAGTACGTAACAATATTATACCTATTATAGCTTAAGATATTATTTCTTAAAATATTTACACTAGAATTCAGGGAGGATACCTACGAACTTTAAAAAAAGATTATTTTTGTATTTCTGTGTTCCGCTTTGGAAGGTGAGGTATCCAGTAAACTTATATCACAGTAAACCCAACAGACTGGTTATGCCTACTTCACGCACAGCATTTTGAGATTGGCATTGCTATTCAATGGCTCTAAAGATATTTAACAATTTATCTAGTAATATAAAAGATTAACCTAAAAAAAGGTTTAGAAAAGCACTCATGAAGCATCTAAAGAAATGTTCTTTTACAAGGTAGATGACTATTTTAAACATAATAGAAAGAAATTGAAAATTATTTTATTATTTTAACTTAATTTAATTATTTTTTATTAGTGTTTTATAAATAATTATGCATGCCAGTTATAGCCAAATATTTGAGACTATTTGAGATATTTGACACAATGTAACACCTACGCATGTACAACATTTGTAGCAATAAACGATTCATTGATTGATTGATATGCATTTGGGATTCGATGCCAGCCACAGAGATTTTAAAAACATTATTATATATACATAATAATATGACAGCATGGATAGCATATGATCTTATATTAATAACATATGCTATCTTTGATTTAAAAAAGAAAACAAATTAAAAACTCACTATTATGTTCGCCTTTCCAGAGTTCGAATCAAATAGTAAAATAGAATAATGACGTGAACACATAATAGTCAATATATATTTTAATATATATTTATTAATGAGACTGTAAATCTATTCTTATGGACAAATTATTTTCCATTTTGAGATTGGGAAGAAAGCCAAGTGTAATATAAATATGGAATTCCAAGTCATCTCACGCGCCAGTCCCTCCGTACACCAGACATTGGTACACTCGGTGCGAATTTTTAATGCGCTTTCGTTAAACCCAATAAGGCTGGCTTTTGACAATGCATTTATATCGAATTCTGAAGAAGAAATTTCAGTAAAAAGTATTACTTTAGTTATCTTACACTTTATTACGTGCGCTGAAAATAATTATACAACCTAAAATCAAAAAAATATAGTACAAAAGACGAGCTTCACACTACACATATATTTTACAGGCACCATCATGAGAAACCATTGATCCTTGGACACTATTAACTACACTAACTCAAATCTGGTTGGGTTTGAATGTTTTTTTTTTAATCCTAAGGTTACCGTTTTTGGTAAGGGTTAAATATAAGTATATTCAGAACAGTGTCTAATTGTGTACAAAATTTAAATCCAATCCGAGCAATCTTTTCATGGTGGTTGAGTAAGAAACATAAAAACTTTCTCAAACCTTACATTTGGTACAATAATAGAATCTTTTCTAGTATTGTGGAAACAGCAGTTATTCAATAAATCAAATTTAACTTCTTACTATATATCGAAAAGGACATACTTAAATACTTATACTAAAGAGCTTATAATATTAATACTAAAGAGCTTACTCATTTTTAAAATGTCGGCAACGTAACTGCAAGCCCTCTGGTATTGCGCGGGTTGTTCATGGGCGGCAATGATCATTTACCATTAGGTGCACCTCCTGCTTGTTTGCCCTCTCTTAAAAAAAATACAAATAACAATAAATCACATAACATGTAATTAGGCCCTTACCTTACGTTTTTTAGGTCTTTACCTTTACTTTACATTGATCCCGACTTCTTTCGAAGAATAAAGGTGGTAGAATTTTACAGAACGAAACTACCGCAAATCATACAAATTGGTCTAACCCTATAGTAAGCAACTTACTTGCGTTACGGGTGTTAGTCATCGACATTAATACATAGAAATACATATATAAATACTGTTATATACATAATAAACACCTAAACCTAAAAATACAAACATCTATGCTCACCACACAGATGTTTGTCACTGTCGGGAATCGAACCCGAACTCCATTGATAGTTCGGTTTGCTAGCTACTTGACTAATGAGGCGGTCGATTCCTGCCGCAATAGCGTTGATTCTTGACGCTGTCGTATTCCCGTTTGGAACCAAGATCAAATATTGCTATTTTTCAAAAATTAACCCCTAAAGGGCTAAAAATATATGTTATATAGATCAAAAGATATATTATATATACAGTTTATTACTAAACAAATTATGTTTTCCAAAAAAATAAAAAATAAATGTCAGCCTGTAACTGTTGACTGTTACCTGCAATTTTGTTCGCCTGATCCAAAAACAACATTTCCATTTGCTTAGTAGGGTAAAAAGTGGCCTATGTGGATTCATAAATCCTTACCACAAATGAAAGAATTTTGAAATCGGCCTAGTAGTGTTTAGTATCAATCTAATCCCCATCATCACCGATCATTCCGATTTATCTTCCGATTCTATATTTATCGAAGATTTTCCCCGTGTCCAGGCTCTCTTTGAAGAATAGATCGTTACTGCCGTTTTGCTAGGCAGTTCGTAAGGACGAACGATTGGCTATACGAGTCACTACCATCATTGTTACTAAGTGGTAGAATTCTGCATTGTCTCGCCCGGGTCTGGTGCCACCGCCTTACCTATTCCTGCCGCAATAACGTCAATGCTTGGCACGGTGGTGTTTCGGTTCGGAGGGTAAAGTAGTCGGTATATTTATACATTCCGCCATACAAATAGCAATGCAACATAACACTTTTGGTGTCTATAGACGATCATTTCTCTTTCCATTAAGAGAGCCCTCGGCGTGTTTGCTATCTGGTGTCTATGGGTGAGTCCAACAATAACGTTCATGCTTATACGGCATTAGGCATTAAGACCCAGCAACAAGGATAACAACGTACCTTTAACATATTTGAAGTGTATGGGCGATGGTTGCCTCTTTCCATAAGGAGAGCTATCTGCTTCATGGCTATCTTATGATATACAAAAGAATCGCTCGTTCTCACCAAGCCTTATAGACACAAAGGAATGCAAATTTTCATTTCAGTCTCAAGATTTTGTAGAAAAGCAAATAATACTACCAATATTTGTATTTCAATACATATAAAAATGCAGTATCAATTTAATCTTTTAAGTTTTAGTTTAAATACAAACTTTTAATATTTAAAATCACATTTCTTACCAAGGGTAGAAGTAACTACTTCTTTTCCTTATAGCCACACTGTGAACAACAACCATCATAGCTAAGCTAGTAATTTAGGTATATCTTTTTTTCCAGTATAATTTATTTAGGTGCGACTCGAAAATAAATTAGATTTTTATTCGGACGGAAATAATGCTTGACGTAGTTTCCGCTATTTCAAAGATTAAATTAAATTATTGAATTTGCAACATTTCCGGAAAATCTTATATGAAACTACAGTGATACAAATGAAATAAAAAGTAGTGTAAGCAATGGGGCAAGCTTATTCAAGGTCTGAAAATTAAAGGTGACCCCAGCGGCACAATAGTCAACCCATGTCCACCACACTTTCTTCCACGTTAGTAGCAAAGGTAGTAATGCACAAATTATGTACTCAACGCACGTCTCACTTTGCAACCAAAGAATCTTCAAGAGAGTCGAATAGCAATTTATGAAGAGGATACCTATAAGAAGTACACTAGTTGCGCAGCTCGTTTCATCATTTTGACGATTTAGATTTTATTACAAACTTTCATCCCCTTTGGGGATAGACTTAAATATCTTTGACCTCGAATCTTCTACTAACTACATGCCAAATTTCATGTAAATCGGTTCAGAGATTTAGCAATGAAATCGTAACAGACAGATAGATAGACTTTTGCATTTATAATATTACTAGGATTAGTTGGATGAAAAAGCTAAGAAAACATTTTAGAACCCAATAATTGTGTCGAATGTCATTCGAAAGTTTAAAATCGATCATCATTTCCAAAATATACAGCTTTTCAAAAATAAAGTTACTGTAACTGTAAAGCAAAATTTAGATTTTGGAATTCCGAAAAAAAATATATGCTTAGATAATATAGTTTTTGTTCCTTCGAGCTTAAAATACTTCAATAAAGCAGGAAGTTTGCAGGGATGGCCTGCAAGGTCAACCGGTTAGATGTTTTTTATATGTTATAAGGATAGCAAACAAGCTGATGGTTCTCCTGATAGAAAGAAATAACCATCGTCTATAGGCATCAGAGTTATTAATGGTGCGATGCTATCTGTGTGGCAGGAATGGAATGCCAAGCGCATTTTTTACCGGGTACCTTACCTTCTAAATCGAAACAAGACAGTAACAAGCACCGACTCTTTGCGACAGGAATAGATAAGGCGTTGGTACCAAAACATGGCTTTTATTAGCACCGAGTTAGTAGCACCATGATGTTAGTGATACTTTAGCCTTTTCGCGCTTTAACGATATGACTAGCTAATAAGACAGTAAGTATGATTTGTCTTAAGAAGCAAATCAGTAATTTATTACTAATGGTCACACAGTAGATTAAATTTTATCGTTACAAGTATCATAACGCCCTGTTACCTTACGGGATAAGCAGAGCGAATCGAATGTCTAGAGACTTTCCGGTTTACCATGATTTACCGGTTTGTAGATTATCGATGTATCTTCACGCCCGTGCTCCCGAAGATGTAGGCAGAGATACAATAAATGCATCCACGATTAGCCGAAGTTAATTATTAATTCCACAGTGTGATAGATAGGAAGCCTACCGCCAACCGGGCACGTATGTAATTCAGGACAACGTTTTCCAGGACAACCCAGGAATCCAACACAAGACATCATTTAGTCCACATCGACATCGGAGCCCTGGACTATAGATGCGATGAATGGTATTCCGCATTGCCATATTTTACGCACCTGATAATGATTACTGATAATTATCCGCGGCACTTCAAACTTAGAACTGCTACTGAGATTTGAATTTTCGAGTAAAACCTCGAAATAAATTGATAAATTGCGTGTTGGGCCTCGCGTAATGTTATTTTGTATCAGTATTTGCTTTTTCTCTATAAATAGTCTTTTATTGAAAGTATATTCCTGAAAAAATATATTTTAAATTCAGCTTGTTAAAAGAAATTAACCTATATTCTAAAATACAATAACTCTTTACTATGTTCAAAGCAAATAGGAAAGCATTTTTAATTTTATTCCTTTATATTAACAAATATAATAAACAACCTTATCGTTATTGTCATTAGGTTTTTTCTCACATGCAGCCGCAAGATAATATTGTGGAAACCAGGTTGAAACCAATTTAAATTTCACATCCTAAAGGTATTCTACATGTACTAATAATAGATCAATCTAAACTAGTTTTTAAAGACACATAAATAAGGTGTTATTTGTTTTTTTAATTATTTACTGGACGGCAATAATAATGTTGTTTTGTTTCACGTTATTACTGCATTTGATTCCAGCATTCCAGATTGAAGTTTTGCTGAAGTGGAAGTTGTGTTTGAATATCGGTCGATTGCACAGAATGAGAAAGTTTGATTGTATAACTAGGTTTTGTTCGAAGTATGTTCTTTCTAAATTACTATAACCTAGTTCCTAAAGTATTGCAAGAAGTGGATGCTACGAAGTTTTAAATTGCTAATGTTGTCACTTGTTGGTACAGATTACTTTGTATTACTCTTTGTTGCTGTATCAATATATATATATATATATATATATATATATATATATATATATATATATATATATATATATATATATATATATATATATATATATATATATATATATACTGTATAATACTGTATATTATCATAAAATACTGCGTATTACCGTGTAACACTGCATACACCGACCACACAGCCCATAGACGCCTAATATTTGATTTTCCATATTGAATGCATTGAACGCATTGGATTCTGGCAACTAGCTGAGGTAGGACGAAGCGGAGTTGCAACGTCGCGATTGGCTAACTCAAAGCCACAGTAAAAGATGTACAAAGGATCTGATTGGTCGACACTGATTATTTCGGCGTGGACATTTATATCGGAACTATAAGTCAGATGTGTTGACAGAAGCTATTCGCCTGTTTTTAGGTGTCTATAGCCTGTGTGGTCGGTGACTGCATATCATGGTGAAATACTGCGTACCACGGTGAAATACTGCATATTACGGCGAAATACTGCATGTTACAATGAAATACTGCACATTACCAAAAAAAATAAAATTATTTTTTAATTTTATTCTTAGCCGTTTCACACAAATAACGTACCATTGATATATTTGAAGTCAGCAGACGATAGTTATTTTTTCCATTAGGTGAGCAATTATCCCCATAAAATAGCATAAGTTTTTTTATTCGACGGGCTCGGGTTCGATATCCGACGGGGACAAGCATTTGTGTGATGAGCATAAATGTTTGTATTTCCAGGTTTGCGTGTTTATGTATGTAAAAGTATTTATATATGTATTTCTATGTAATAGTATCGTTGACTTACACCCATAACACAAGCAAATAATTGGTTTACTTTGAGTTTAGACCAGTTAGTGTAATTTGTCCCGTGAATATTTATTTATATCTACTTAATACATTCAATATGTAATATGAAAATTCTGATTCGATCTACATTTAAATAGGCTATAACCACTGAACTAAAAAGGCATTTTTTCTCTAAGCTTAAACATCAAAACAAGCCATAGAAAAATGCCCAGAGTATCCACAAAATCCATCCATTGAGCTTGTTTACACGAATATAGGGGTAATTCATCCAATAATAGCCTTCAATCAATCAATCGACCCCGCCCGAATGCTTGAAGCGGGTTAAGAGTTTCTTCATAAAACTCTTGGGGTGAAATTATTGGTAAAACCACCTGAGACCTTTTGACGTGTAATATTCGAATAGAAAAGAACGCAAGGTTATTATTATTTGGTTCGTTTAATTTACCAAAATCAAATTGTGCTTGAATGTATATGTTTGTAATAAACCATAATCGAATGAAAAAAAAATGTTTTTTTGCAAGAAAAACCTTTTACGAGTTATTACATATTGCTGTAAATACGCAGGTCACACTCTAAGTTTTGCGTAACTTTAAAAAACAACATGTTATAACCAAAATATTATAAATATAATAAGCAATAAATGCTTTTCAAAATAATCTCCTTTACATTTTAAACATTTTTTCATGCGATCGAACCATTTTTTAAAACAGGAGGACTACAGATCTGAAGGCATGGTTTCTAAGTGCTGATTGAACGCTATCACTGCCTCTTCGGAGTTGGTAAAAGTAAAACCTCTCATCAAAACTTTGATTTTGGGGAAAAAACAGAAATCACAGGGTGCTAGGTCGGGGCTATGTGCAGGATGAGTGAGGAGATGTACTTTTTCGGAAGCTGAAAATGACTTTGTTTTGTTGACCGTGTGTGAAGAAGCGTTATCATGGTGTAGGAGAATGCGGCTTTTGGGTCGTCTTTCGCGAACTTTTTCTTACACCCTGGGTAAACAAAAGGTAGAATACCACTCGGCATTAACACTCTTTTGATCTTCAAGTGGAATTGTACAGATGGGACCCGTAGCTGAGAAAAAAAACGCGATCATTTTTACCAACGTTTCTCGCCTGTCTCACTTTTGTTGGCCTGTTCTCATTTTCAAACACCCATTTATAAGATAGCTTTTTTTTCGGGTTTAAAACAATAAATCCACATTTCGTCTCCTGTGACAATGTCATAAACGGCATTAGAATGTCCGTGGTCGTACTTCAGTAGCATCTGTGAGCACCATTCCACGCAAGCCCGCTTCTGCTCTGCTGTCAGTTCATGAGGGATCCAACGACAACAAAGTTTCCGAACTTTCAATTCTTCGTGTAAAATTTTCTGAATTTGGCTCATACCAATCCCCAATAGTCCTCGAATTGTCTCATAGGTAATCCAGGGGTTTTCTTCAATTAACCGCTTAACAGTAGCCACATTATTTTCGTTGACGGCAGTTGAAGGCCGACCTACACGAAATTCGTCATGTAAAGAAACCGGACCTCTCTCAAATTCAGCAAACCATCGCCTCACTTCCAAAAGCATTTTGAAGACGAGGGGCACAGTCTTGCGGAGAAAGAGAACTTTTAAATTCATAAAAAATCGTCGCTCTAAAATCTTTTCGACTTTATTCCATTTTCGTTGCGTATTGTTACAACCCTTAATTGTTAGCTATTCTAAATCGCTGAGTTAAACTTTTATTTTACTATATAAGCCGTACATTTCCAAGCACAATATTTCCATACAGATAACCAAAACACATACGAATCTTTTCTTCTCTTTTAGAGTTTACCACCATTCTAATCTTATTCTCAACTTCCAAAACGCTAAAGGGTATATTTAATCCCACTCCAATGACCTGGCAGCATTTACTGTCAGCGTGTGAAACTATGGTAAGGGGGCCTTCAGCCCCGAAACCATTTCCCCGCCCCTACTTCAGGGGGTGTGAGAAAATTACACGAAGTGCACGGCCAGTCAGTGGTTTCTGCCCGCCGGCTGGCCTTCAGTGAGGAGACTAGGGTTAGTAGCATCCAAGTCGTAACCCCCTTTAACCGCGTGCACAAATAGTAGTAGTGCGATCTGAGTGCTTAATAAAAGTGACGTGTAAAAAAGTAAAGTCGAATAAAAGTGGTTGTCTCGTAAAATAGTTTTTTTTAAGACTACAACGCGGGACACCCTAACAGTACGTAGAACTTTGATGTGTGATAAAAAAAAACAATTGACAAATCATTTCTCGCCAATTGTTTTTTTTTTTTTTTACTAAGAAGATTGCAACGTTTTAAAAATATAACATTCGAAATTCAAATAGTTCCGATTAGCTAGAAGTACAAAAATTTAATGTGCCCCATGTATAAGGGGATACTTATTTTAATTCTACTGACAATATGTTTTCTGAAAAAAAGTAATTTTACTGATTCTATAAAAAATCCATAAATCGGTTAACCCTACAGGGCCATCCCAAAAATTTCCCGCTAAGTTGAATTATTTAAGCTCAACGCATTCAAAAATAGCATACATTTTTGAATTTGGAAAAAACGACAATAACGTCTTGATTAAAGCTGTAGTTTTTAAACGTGATTGTCAATTTAGAACTAAATGCTTTCAAGACATTTTTTAGTCGTCTTTAATACAAATCTTTTGTTTTAAAACTCTTTATGTCGAAAATAAATTCTTTCAAAATTTTTCTTTAACGATACCAAACGAATCATCCGGTTTGTGGCATTTGACGCAGTGGTAAATTAGATTTTGAAATCAATCTATAGGTATTTTAATGTTGAAACGATTAAAAAGCCAATCGTATATATACGTTCTTTCAGCCGATAATAGATACACGTACAGACAGGCTTGGTAGCTTTAAGTTCTAACGTCTTTTTTACTTACATTAGAAAAAAAATATTATTAACCTTTTACCTAACGTTTTGTTACATGTCCGATGCCCTGATTTGGTACCAACGCCCTAATGCTTGTCACAATTAATACCAGTGCTTATCACTTTCATATTCCGGTTTGCAAGGAGAGGTAGACGGTAAACTTATGTATGTGGTACTATTAACTCCCACAAGGATATCAACAGACCATTGTCATGTTTGGTGTCTATAGGCGTTGGTTTTTTTTGTCTCCATCCGTAGACCCATATGCTTGATGGTTATCCTATCACATAAAAAATATATTGTATTTCTATTGTATTAGACCGTCCCGTTGGTCGAGTGGTTAGCGACCCTGACTACGCAATCAACGTGGCTCGGGTTCGATCCTCGACGGGGACAAGCATTTGTGTGATGAGCATAAATCCGTATTGTATTTCCGGGTTTGGGTGTTTATTATGTATGTAAAAGTATTTATATATGTATTTCTATGTATTAGTATCGTTGACTACACCCATAACACAAGCAAATAATTTGCTTACTTAGATCAGTAAGTGTAATTTGTCCCGTGAATATTTATTTATTTATTTATTTTAGACTAAAACTATCTGTTTTTACCAGGTCAAACATTGACATATTATTACTAAATGGACGTCGGTTCCGCGCTAAAAATGTCCGAGGCAAATGAGTTACAAAATGCAAAAAGAACTACAATTCCACATTAGTTGAAATTAAAACTTGATTTAGTGTTTAACCTTGTGATTTAAAGAAATAGCAGTATAGACCCTAGATGTAGTGTGATTTCTTATCTAGGAAAAGCACAAATAATGGCGATGTACAATGGGTACTACCAATTTTGGCTACCAATAAATTGGTCAATTGTTTTACACCTGAGTGTCAGTTGAAGTTTGGCTCACTCTGCTTACTTTTCAAAGAAACCGGCGTGATGATATTTATTCATTTACTTGCATCTATTCATCTGACTCCGCTGCAACTATCTCTATAATTTACGTTTTTATATCATTAGACAGCAAACTCTCCTGATGAAAAGAGAAATCATCGACTATTGATACCAAAGATGTTAATGGTACATTGTTATTCATGTGCCGAGATGGCAATGCCATATGCACCGACTACCTTACCATCCTAACTGGAACAAGACAATGACAAGGATTGACGCTATTAAGGTAGAAATAAGTAAGGCGGTTATACAAAAATCCGTGCGAGACGTTCCGGGATCTAACACCTAGTAAGTAGTCACATTGTTAGTGACGCGTATAGACTATTGTATACGCCTCTGTATTCGCCTTTTACGAACCGCCTGGCAGAATGGCAATTGGTATTTTCTTCAAAAAGGCCCTGTTCAACATGGGAAACTAGTTTTAATGGCTATGTATGTATCGTTACATAAGTATCATCACGTACGGTTCCCATGCAAGGTAGGCAGTCTAAACCGACCATCTATAAACTTCCCGGTTCACAACGAATTACCTGGTTCTTGGTTGGCAAGATGAGTGGTGACCCCCATCGCCGCATTTTACCGACTGATAAGCATTATCTACCGAAGGCTTTACGTGTTCACCCGAGGCAAGGAAGTGGTAACACACCTTACTGCCAGACTGCTAGCCGCGTTACTACTAAGATTTTGGATTTTCAATCAAAAACCTCGAAAAAATCGCAATAACACGTTTGCCCAACCCGGAGATCGAACCGACGATGATGTGAACCGACTAAGCCCTAGACCACGAGGTAGCTAATCGTTGTCGTTCCATATATAACTATAAAAACCAGTTACTAACAATATTCTACAAATTAAGGCAACGAAGCCTATCTCTGTACGTGCATCTATTATTGACTGGTTTGTAAGGTCAAAATCGATAATCGCTTTCAAAGTTACAGATTTTTTAAAATTGAAATGGTGGTATTTTGACTTCCTTAATTATGTACCAAAATAATGTAAATATATGTTATGTACCAAAATAACACTATTAATATAATTATAAAATTATATATATATATATATATATATATATATATATATATATATATATATATATATATATATATATATATATATATATATATATATATATATATATATAATTATAAAATTATAAATAAAAATATATAATAATAAAATATAATTTTAAAATTGAAATAGTGTTATTTTGGTTTTCAGAGTTACGTTTAGGTACATATTATAGCGATGCCAACAGGACGGGATGAAATTTAAGGCACAAAAGGCTGTCTGTAATGAGATGTAAATTACAATATCGAGAAAATAACGGCTAGGCCCAAAATGTTGCTGAGAAATGACTGGCCTCAAGAATTGTTGCGTCATGTTATCGCATTAACGAAATTAAATCTTAGAACATAAAACGGATCTGTACATTTGGAAATGATAAAATTACGTGCTAGAAAGTTAAGTATAAAAGTTAGGATTTGATGTGTTAACATCTTTCCTCTCGGTTGCTAGATTTTTTGTGGGACTGATTTTGGAAAAGGGACGGAAATGTGTTACAATTTACAGGAATCTGAGGAAGCGCGCGTTATTTGATGTGACCACAGACGACATGAATACTAATAGACACGCCATTGGAAAGGAAGCGTGTTGCCACAAATACGAGCAAAAGCTCCTATTACTGTCAAAATTTTCATACATTTGTAGGTTATATTATATTGTGAAAACCTAGAAATAAACCATATTGTGCTGCTTTATCGTACCGAATGAGATGACAAGTTTTAAAAATTACCCTTGGAGTGACTTTATTTCATTGGCAAGTAGTATAACTCTGTATTTCTGTATGTAATTGCAAGCTACACTGACAAACTAAGAAATTGTCTTGAAGGGCGTATCCATTTAATCCGTGGATGTGACCAATGAGGGCGCGCGGTGGCGCGGGCGATTAACTTGCGCGCACGCACCTTAATATAGAATTACATTTTTTTATATCATAAGATAGCAACAAGCAGATGGGTCTCCTGATGGCAAGGGTCAAACATCGCCTATAGACACCAGAGATGTTAATGGTGCGTTGCTATCTTGTGGCGAGGTCTTATGCTACTGACCTCTCTCAAATTCAGCAAACCATCGCCTCACGGTGCTCAAACAAGGTGCTTCTCTCCCAAAAGCATTTTGAAGACGAGCGGCACATTCTTGCGGTGAAAGAGACTTTTAAAATCATAAAAAATCATCGCTCTAAAATCTTTTCGACTTAATTCCATTTTCGTTGCGTACGTAGAACATTGATATGTGATAAAAAAACAATTGACAAATCAGTTCCCGCCAATTGTTTTTTTATTACTAAGAAGGTTGCAACGTTATAAAAATATAGCATTCGAAATTCAAATAGTTACGATCAAACTTTTAGTGTGCCCCATGTGTATTCGACCAATGATATGACGAATAAATTGACTTCACATATATTTTCATCTTAATTTTATAGTAGGACATGTCACATGTTACATATCATATGCGACTATTGTAAGACTCGCTCGTTTTTTAGGGTTTCGAACTAAACTAGGAACCTTTATAGTTTCGCTATGTCCGTCCGTCCGTCCGCAATGTAGTTCAAAGATTCTGTAAATTGACATAAATATACATACATATTAGTCACGGCAACAACAATTTTTCAAGGGACTCGTTTATAAAATACTTAGCTTTAAAGTACTAATTTTTGTTAAAGAATACTTCTCCCCCCCCCCCCCCCCCCCCGCCCTCCCCCTTTGCGGTTGATTCTGACCTAAGATATACATTCCTTTGCTATCTAAGATATATATGAAAAAATGTCAGAGTTTGCCCGCAAAACACTTTCAAAAGGTTTTAATTGAATATATGTATGTTATGAAATCCTAGGTTTGATTCAGGAATTGACCCAGGTGTCAGGTCAGTCAGGTCAGGTGTCAGGTGTCTCAGGTTTTCTCGATAACATAACTTACCAATATTGAATATGTGCCCGATTTTCCATCTGTCACATCATGGGATATCATTTCTGTAGCTAATTATAAGTATGTAATACCTCTGCGTCCTTGATCGTAAATATGGACGTAATGGTATGAATTCATCCGCACGGAAAGAATCTAGTAATAGATAAGTAGGAAAAGGATAATTAGAAAAATAAATGGAATAAATCCAACTATTTATATACCCAAGGAGTGGAAAGAAATCATTTAAAGAAACACGACATTCCAATTCCGTTACAAATACCGTCACCCAGTTTATTTCTGTCCCAAAAGCAAGCTGTACTGAAAATAGAAAAGTCCTCGTGTTCTTCTCATTGCCGATGCACGCGCGCAGCATCCGAGTGACATTAAACAAAATTGTAATCTAGAAGCGTGAAATTAAATTTCCCTATGCAAACTTTTCTATAGTGTTTAATAGAACGTATTAAACGTCCAAACACCATGACTGTCGGAGCGCAAATGACGTTTTTGTTGTTATTCGCCACCTATCGTATTTGTGCATGTTGTGATGTAGACATGGCGGTATATAAAGTGAAAGTGAATTTTTTGTGGAATGAAGAGACGTTTCCGAAAGATTTTCCGAATAATCGTCCTAAAGCTCAATGGAGTGCTGTTTTTGGTATGTAAAATGGAATAATAATATTATATTTTTTCATTTCATTAACTTACAGACAATATGGTATTCTATGCAATTAATACTAACATCTTAAAGAGGTTATGTTTGAGAGTTTGTTTATAAATAACTAGCTGTGCCCGCGACTTCGTTCGCGTAGAAAAAATTCTAAAATAAAAACCCGCATAGTTCCCGTTCCCGTGGGATTTCCGGGATAAGAACTATCCTATGTCCTTTCTTGGGTCTCAAACTATATTTGTACCAAATTTTATCCTTATCGGTTCAGTGGTTTGGCCATGAAAGCGTAACAGACAGACAGACAGACAGACAGACGGAGTTACTTTCGCATTTATAATATTAGTATGGATAGTATGGATTTAAATGCAGCATATAATAAATAAATAAATATTCACGGTACAAATTACACTTAATGATCTAACCCTGGTCTGCTGGGCTACTCTTGAAACCCGATGTCAATCTTAAACCAATAAATAATGAATTTTGACGTATTTCGTACTCTGGACAACCATGTTTAATTATTGGATTCGGCGACAGCGCCACATACCCATTCGAATTTTTTTGGAACTACTCATGATTGCTTTTATTCGTTATTTGGTTTAAAACGGTACTCTTGACGCACTTTTGACATCCAATGTAGGATTTGAAACTTCTTTCATTATTGTTTAAAGACTGCTTTTTAAAACATACTTTTTACTTAAAAATTTCAGTTTTTTTGTGCAAGTTATAGTTTTCACAGCGTGTATACAACACTAAATGAAATACCAAAATTTATATATACTCCATAGATAGGTAACAGTGTATATAGATATACTCAAGATCTCATACCTAAGAAGAAATGAGTACCTATTGGACCATGAGATATGCAGACAAAGACATTTTCATGTCTGATGATGAATTCATTTTTTATAAGAACTTGAGCTGGATCACTTTGACGGTATCCGTGTGGCTATCGTATGACTATATGATCGGGAGGAATTCTTAAACAGAAAGCATTTCCACTTACAAATATGAGTCCATCCACAAAATGGGCAAATAGGAAATACAATATTCACTATATTGAATTATAAAATATATCTATGTTACTTGTTGTAATGACAACATCTACCTATATGGTAAATTTCTCAAATATATTTCAATTAGAAACATAGTTTTTTTCCAATCACATATTTTCATACAAAAAATAACAAATAAATAAAAGCTCTCTTATTGGTGATACAAAACTGCCACATATAAACATACATCATCATAAGTGCTACCAGTGCAGTGCGTTTTATATGATACTGCTTGTTTATTGCATTAGGTTATTAGAAATCGCTTACTTTTTAAAACAAAGTATTATACTGGCCGCTGATATTAGTGAGGCAGTGGCAATAGCAGTGGTAATCATTTGAGTTGGATACTTGTTTAACTAGGTATGTTCATGTAAAAATACATATAGTTCTTATGGAATATAATGTTGACATGAGGTTTTTGTCAGCATTTTATTCCTGAAAAAGTATGTGATGTCTACACAAAGTAGATATATTTTTAGAGGAGCAACCTAGGTACTATTATTTTATTTGAAACCTTTTAAAAATGTTCATAAAGGATTTCATTTCTAATGGGTAAAATATTGAGAAGATATTAATTTATTATTACTTTCAATGCTAACATGCAAAACGGGTTGGTGTAATCAAATAAATACAAAGTACACAAATAAACAGTAATTTATTATGACTATTTAGTTTTTAGAAGCCATTTGCAAGGTATACATGTGTTATGTCTTGTTTATATTTAACAGGGGTTCAGGATATACACAAAAAATAAAGGACTGAAAACATTGTAAATGCTCCCAGAGGTGTAGCTAAAGAAAATTATACTAAGCTTTACCATTCAGCAAGAAATATTGTGGAAAGGTGTATTTTTTATATCACAAGATAACAAACAAGCAGATGGGTCTCCTGATGGAATGAGTCAAACATCGTCTATAGACGCCAAAGGTGTTAATGGTACGTTGCTATTTTGTGGTAAGATCTACACATGTCACATGCATAAGCTTATCAGCTACGTTACCCTCCAAACCGGAATACGACAGTGACAAGTACTGACGTTGTTGCAGCAGAAATAGGTAAGGCGATGGTACCAGACCTGGGAGAGACAATGCCGAACTCTATCACCTAGTAGCCACGATGTTAGTAACTCGTACAGCCAATCGGTTGCCTTTTACGACCTGCCTGACAGAAAGGCAGTTAGCCCATTCTTCAAAGGAGCCAGGGACCAACACGGGGAATATAGAAATTTTAAAGAATAGATGGGATCTATATAGACATGAAAAGTTACATTATCATAATTATGTATCAACATATAAAATGTGTTTTTCACACAGGTATTATGTAAGAGCACAAGAATATGTTCTTATGACAAATCTTTGAAATTTTCAGCTTTATCTACTGTAATATGCATGTTTTATATAAATGAACCTTCATCTTGAATTACTATGCCTATTGATGATATCCATATCAAAATTGATTAGGTAATTCAAAAGATGTAGACGAACATACAGCGGAGTGACTGTTGTATATGGTATGTAAAGATATTTATCTTTACATACCATATAAAACACGGTCACTCCGCTGTATGAGTGACAAATAAAAACTATTTTAATCACTCTTTGATAGGGTTATTGAAGAGGGAATTGGGGGAATGAAATGATTTTTCACAATAGCAGCGGTCGTACATTTGAAGTGAATTTGCACAAATGTGGCAACCTGCACAAACACTTGAACACATTTCACCTTTGAACGCTTTGATGTGCGCTAAAAAACTAAAAGCAAGTGGCTAATGACAAACGTTGGTTCAAATTTTAAACACATTTTCAAATTCCCGTGCCACACATAGCAATCAAACATGAAGTGTTCAAATGTTTGAAGCAAAATCTGGCGCCGGTTTAATAGAAATAAAGTATGGTTTGACAAATGATAAGCAGTTAGTTTACAATTTTGAAATAAAAAGCATTTTAATAATATTTTTATTTTATTTAACACTGTTATATCAAATAATATAATTTTTTTACATTATCTAACATTCTTCGTTTAAATTAAAATACAAACTAGGTAAAGTAAATAAATATTTACATATATAAAAAATCTTTTTTATATAAATCATAAGATAGCAGACGAGCAGATGGAATGTAGTTCTCCTTACTAGTCTATAAAGATAATCTATCCTAAACATAATCTTTATGTATTGAAACACACACATCACTCGTTAAATTTATCATCATTATGGCTTCTAAGAAAAATATTCAGAATACAATACAGTAACAACTTGTAGTGAATGTCAGTGCTTCATAGGATACTTTGAAGGGTACTGGTATATCTGTGGCAGAGTTTCTTACAATAATCAGCATTAATTTTGTTTAAGCTCATAAAATGTATGGCATATATTGTGGCTATCCTCCAGAAGGTAATATATATCTTAACTCTTAAACAACAGTCAAATTAAGATTTCATCATTAGATCACCTACTAAAGGAGCAGTAAGAGCGTGCAAGATAGTCTGATAGGCAATTTCCGTTGTAAGATAACAATACTAACCTAATATTCCCATATATAGTGATACATTTTATGACATTAGTATTCTCCTGATTTGTAGCACATTAATTTTCGTAGGAATATATTGTGTTGATCCATAATCTTGGTTGATACTGTTCGCAATGTAAATGCACTACTCTCTACGATAGAAGGTAGCATAAGAATAATAGTATATCACAGTTAAACAAGTCCATGATATTTAGATCTTTCAATTCTTGATTTCGATATTACTTTTTACACTATTCTATTCGACATTTTAATACAAGCACACATTTTAGATTTGCTAAATCGTTTAGAACGATAAGAATTTAGAACTGACACAATAATAAATAATATTACACCAAATGTCAATTTGTTGATGTCAAAGAAGTAGAACTGTGTCCACAGTATGGCATAGATTCCAGCATTTTGGCCATGTTTTCCGTATTTTGTATATTTTGTTAATTGATTTTTTACATATAAATAGTTTACACGTAGTATATAATGTAAAGCATTTCTTCAAGGTTTAGTAGTCATGAATGTGTATTTTATTAAAAATAATTCATATTTCTGTATCTATCTATCTTGTTGGTTCCGGGCTCCTTTGAAGAAAAGGCCAACTGCTGTTCTGCCAGGGAGGTCGTAAAAGGCGACCGAGTGGCTATGCGTGTCACTAACATCGTTACTACTGGGTGGTAGAGTTCTGCATCGACTCGACCGGGTCTGGTACCACCGCCTTACCTATTCCTGCCGCAATAGCGTCAGTGTTAGTCACTGTCACCGCACCATTAACATCTTTGGTGTCTATAGGCGATGGTTGTCTCTTTCCATCAGGAGACTCATCTGCTTGTTTGCTATCTTATGATATAAAAAAAATCTATACCAATATAAAATTGGAGTGTCTGTTTATAACATTAAAATAGCCGATTTTTATTAAATGTATATGAATGTATACACGTTATATGTACCAAAATACAATTTTTCACAATTTTCGTCTCTCTGTCTGTCCGTCTGTCTGTTTGTTCCGGCTAATCTCTGAAACGTCTGGACCAATTTTGACGGGACTATCACTGGCATATAGCTGATATAAAAAAAGTAACTTAGGCTAATTTTATTTTAGAAAAAACTCCACTCAGTCGAAGTCATGGGCACAGCTAGTTAATAATAATTACCTACTTAATATTTTGTTGAAATGAACTTAAGTACAAAGTTTGACTATTTTATTGTAAATAAGCAATTAAATTGAGATTTAATATTCAGTATAATAATAAATAAATCATTCAGTGACAATATAGTGTATCCATCCTAAAATGTTACTATTATATATAAATATATAAATTTTGTATAACGTGCAGGAAGTGGTGTTCCCACTTGTAGCATTAATATGAAAATTTATAGATTCTCACATCGTTAGGTGCCCCATAGACCTACAATTATATTGCGCAATATTACGTATTGTGCAATATTATTGACCGTTTAGGGTTAATATTGAAGATTGCATAAAGATTGAACGAAAGTTTGAGCGGGTTTAATTTTTATTGTGCAATATTTACTGTGTAGGTTTAATATTGCACAATATTTCTCACTTCAGAGCTTGGAGTGGTCGCGATCGGTCAGTCGCGGTGTTTAATGAATGGTCGTGTAGTAAATTTAAGCGAAATGGCGAGCAATGAATTTTCGTAATTTCGCGGTAATTTTTTTCACCTTATTAATTTAACAGTTCATTACTAGAATGGGCCGAAATTTCGACCACTGGCCGAAATTAGACACTCGCCCGAAATTGAACATGTGACCGAAAAACGTAATTACGCCGAATTTCGACATTCGACCAAAATTCGACATTCAATAGAGATTCGACTTTCGGCCGAAACTCAACATTCGGCCGAAATTCGACATTCAGGCCAATTAACTAATCAATATAAGTGTTGATCGAAACAAAACCAATCAATAAAAGATGAACAATGGGAGTTTTTACTTGAGTGTATAGAATTGTATAGAGATTTATTTAACAAAATCACCAGCATGGTTGCCGCCAAAACTTCGTCGTCAGACATGTTGCTTACACGAAAATATTGATCAGACTGGTTTGTCAATTTTATTGAGTCAATTTATTGAACGTTTGGAAGCAAGGCGGCAAATATTGTTGGAACGAAGTTCCTTATTGTAGGTCTATGGGTCGCCTTACTTAAAATGTTTAGAACCAAAATTTGTTAAAAGATAGAAAAACTAGAAGAATTAGGAAAGAGTAAACAGTATCCCTATCTGAGATACACATAATAATTATGTTTTAGTTTACAGGTATAACCATGAATTATACCGTAAAAATAAAAAGGAATAAGAAATATTTTTATGATAATTTAAACGTGGTAAAACTGCATAAACTAACTTTCAATCTTTTGTAACTTTGGAGCCCTGAGTTAAATTTTCCCCCAGTTAATAAGGGACCAAACTGGAAATATATCTACTCTCTTAAACAAAAAAAACTGCAACCCTATCTACATAATAACATGACGGAGTTAGGCCCAAACGTACATTAAAAACATATAAATATTTGAATTGTATCAATTAACAACAAATATCGTAATACGTAAAAAGACAAGGCGGAAAATGTGGCGAAAATACTGTAGTCTGTGCCATACGGTTAATTACATGTAGTTCTGACTTGACAGTTCAAAACAGATTAAAAAGTAGCAGCGAATAATGTATTTACTATATGTATTTTTAAATTAAATATGTACTTTTGGGAATAATGAAGCAGAATTATAAATCGTTTAAATACTTTTCACATCATGGAATCTTATTTATGATTAAAAAGGCACAAAATATAAGTTAACGATTTTTTTATATTGTACCGATTCCTAAAAATTTGTACTTGTAACACTAGCTTGACGTGTAACGATGACATCTATTTTCAATAATTAGCTCGTTACTATACTGAATCAATGTGGGCAATATTGGTTTCAAGAGTACCGTTTTTTGGCGATATTCGAAATTTGTTAATTTTATCAATATTGGTTAAAGATTCATATTGTTTTCAAGAGTAGGCCTGCTGGTCTGGAAATCCACAAGTGTGCGATTCTCGAGGCACTTTTTTCCTTGCACTATTCCTCTGTGGAACCAATCACCGGCAGGAGTTTTTCCAAGCGGATACGACTTAGGGACCTTCAAGAAAAGAGCCTACTCTTTCTTAAAAGGCCGGCAATGCAACTGCAAATCTTCTGATAGTGTGGTTGTCCATGGGCGGCGGTGATCACTTACTATCAGGTGAGCCTCTTGTCCGTTTGCCCAAAATAAAAAAATAAGCCCAAAATAAGCAAATTATTTGCTTGTATTATGGGTTTTAGTCAACGATACTAATACATAGAAATACATATATAAATACAAGAATATATTTAATAAACACCCAAACCCGGAAATATAAACATTGATGCTCATCACGCAAATGCTTGTCCCAATTAATTAAATAATTTCGGCTGACGCTATATTCTTGTACTTTAGGCCGATCTCATCAATCTCCTTTTAAATCTTGACAACATCTTCAGACCTTAGAGAGCATCTGATCAATTTGATCATGGTATGTCAATGCTTATTTTTTTATATCATAAGATAGCAAACAAGCACATATGGGTCTCCTGATGGAAAGAATCAACCATCGCCTAAAGACACCGAAGATGTTAATCCGCTCTCCTGTCCTGATAGAAAGAGACGAGAGAAGAGGTACAAATGATGCATTGCTATATACATGTATGTGGTGCGTAATTCAAATGCATTTTACCGGCCACCTTAACTTCCAAAACGGTACATAAAAGCGATAAACAGTGACGCTATTGCATCAGGAATAATTAAATCGATTGTTTTTTTTATATTTATCATGAGATAGCAAACAAGCAAATGGGTCTCCTGATGGAAAGAGTCAACCATCGCCTATAGTCAACAAAGATGTTAATGGTGCGTTCCTATCTTGTGGCGAGGTCTAAAGCCACATGCATAAGATTACTAGCTATCTTATCCTCCAAACCTGAACACGACAGCGACAAGCACTGACGCTATACGCACTGCACTGGTAGTGGTACCAGATCTGAGCAAGACAAGACAGAACTCGGCCACCTAGTCGCCACGATGGTAGTAACTGGCATAGCCAATCGGTAGCCTTTTATGACATCCCTGGCATAACGATATTTTGTCTATTCTTCAAAGGAGCCCGGACCAAAAAAAAGTGTAAAAAGGTATGTAAAAAGGTTCACCTTCAATTTCTAAATACTGCTAAATTTATACAAAGAGCTTCACGTGCTTATCCGAGTTACCAAATAGCCCCGACAAAATCTCAATTACACTTTAACCTGATCTGAAGATCAAACCCGAGAACTTCATGATCGGAGCTAAATAATTACTTTTTTTGTATTAGCACTCAGCCCGTGCTTGGGAAAACTCGAAAAACTTTAAAAACAATAAAGCAAAATTTCAACACACGGAGGATTTTAAAACCTGCAATATAATCAATTCCCTCAATCGACGGAATCGATCATATAGCAAAGAAGAATTTCGCCACTTTGAACCTGTCGACACTAGCTCTGTGGTAGAGCGTCTCGGCTTGAGAGAACGTTGCAGCTTCAAATCCTATATGTCGAAATTTTTCTTTGTTGTTTTTAAAGTTTTTCGGAGGCACATAGTTACTGTTAGCTAATTAGGCTAACTACCAGACCTCGAGGCAGTCAGGTCTAGCGGCAACGTCCACATCTTTGTTGTCTTTATTTGATGTTAATATCTTTCAGTGTCTCTATTCACTTGGTAAAACTTCAATCGAATTGAATTGTTAAGGGCTCTCACATACGTGAACGCGATACAACGCGAACGTCGTGTCATGCTACGACACAGTATAATGTTTAAGAAAATGTGTAGATCGCACTGCACGCCGCGCCGTAGTGAAAGATTTTATCCACATTATATATTGAAGATTGGTAATCCACGACTATCGTATTACCTTTTTTATATGAACAGTCAATCTCTGGAACAACTTCCTTCATACGATTTTTCCAAGTAGTTTTGAATATTTGGATATTGGAATTTTTAAGAAAAGGGTTAACAAAATTCTAAGAAACCGGCATTTTATTGGCGACTTATCTTTTGTGTTGCAAATATCCATGGACAGTGGCGACCGCTTTCCATCAGGTGGCCTACTTGCCCGTTTTGTATTTACGCCATCATTTCTAACGGGGTCGAACGACCGCTTTATCAGTGCCTACTTCTTATATGTTACTGTATTTAGGTTTCGTATGTAAGCTACATCTGGAATGCCGTGTGTCCTATTTATAAAAAGCGTTTTGGTGTTTTACATCAACATGATTTGGGAAATTTTATTTTACGTAATATTAAAAACGGTTATGTTATGTGTGAAGGAAGGCATAAGGAAGGAAATGATTTTAGCGTATTTTATGAACGGCTCCAAAAATTTAAATTTTCATTTTCAACAAATTTACTCAAGTTTTTAAATAGCTTCCAGAATTTTGTACATAATAATTGTAAAATATACATAACATACATAATAACGTACATAATAATTGTAAAATATAATGCTTGTTTGCTATAATATGACATAAAATAAAATAAATAATGAATCTATAATTATTTACTACAAGATTATATAAGTATTATACTTATAATATTATCTTATAATCGTTAGAGATGTTTTAGAGGCAATCATAAGATTTTACTTTTTACAAGTTACTTTCAGAATAAATTCATAAAATAAAATCTAGAATATAAAGAGCAGAAATATTAATATTTATTTACAAAGTTAACAAGACATAAAGAAAGCAATACACAATCCTCTACTAAAAGAAAAAAACTTATAAAAAATAACGTAATTAATTATTACAAAAATGTCCATTTCTTTGTTTCGTCTCAACAAAATATGAGACAAACGCCAAGTTTTATCAAGGGGACGATTAAATTATGGCCTCTATCAGCATTTTTGTAGAAAAACAACGGAGGCAAAGTTTTATTTACGTAATTAGGACAATCGGTAAAACAATAGCTGTCGAAATGCCCTCAGAGGGGACTAAAGTTTTCTTTTATCTTACAGCAGTTAAGTGACATTTCACGGCTTTTCTTCTTAGAGATAGACTGATATTTATTTGTCTTTTATCTGGAGACAAAGGCTTGGGATTATCAAAAACGATTCCGCGAAATGAATTGTATCGAAAAGTTTTAGGCCATCTTTTAGCTGACGCGTTTCGTTACAATCATTGATTTAGTATTATGGCCCGACTTGACCAAACTCTGTTGAAGTCTAATCTTTATGGAACTTTTAATTACGTAGAGGAAGAAACAAAATAAAGCTCAGTTGGTTAGAGCGTCTCGGCCAAGGAAAAGGTTAAAGTCTGTTTGTGTCGATTTTTTTTGTTGGTTTTAAAGTTTCTCAAGATTTCTCAAGCACGGAATTAGTGCTAGAATACGCATATATTAAAGGTTTTACTAAAAGAAGCCGCGATTAACATGACCTTAAAATAGGAGACTATCAATTGGACAAGTATTGTACATAAAATAATATAGAAATTTAAATCATTTTTATCTGTATTTTTATTTTTAGTGTAGGTACGTTTGTTTTTTTCAAGCATTTCTTCCAAACTGCTAATCAAATTTTGATCACTTTTCTTTTATTGTCTTACATTTACTTCTATTTATGCCCGGTTTACATTTTGGTTGCGGGAATGCGAGTGCTTAGCAGTTGCGAGTGATATTGTGATAGTCAGTGTGAGTTGTGTCAAACACTATTTAGCCACCATGTAAATTAAGCTTCAGGCGTCTAAACATGGGCGAACAATTTCAACAATGCTAAACATGTCACTAAACAAACAAGTCAAAACGTGTTTAAGGCCCGGCAAACCGCGAGTCAGAGGTGGGAAGGGCGCGTGAGGCAGGGTTACTCGCAGAAAAATATAACACGCATCTATCGCTTTACTACGCTGATTACTAATCACTCGCACTATCAACGGCTGTCCACATGTGTTTTTTGCTTAACACTGCACCTGAATTAAACACTCGCACGCGCACTAATCAAAGGCTTTAGAGAATAGTGTAAGTTTTGCCAAAATCGGTAGTTTTCAAAATATGCAGTAACATGTCAAATCTTGTCAGCTAGACTCAACTAATTAATAGATATCAAAAAATATTATCGACTGGACAAATTTGTGTGAAATTTTGTATTAGAATTCTGTACATAAAACTGGGAGGTTTATATACACAAAAGCTATTTTATAACAAAAAAAAAACACATTGTTCCCGTAAGGCTTATAAAAACAATTCATCACGCGCAAAACTGTATTCATTCATGTAACTTGACTTTACATAATAACGCTGTCATGAGAAAGGCTGTCTAACATCCATAAATAACACAAATAAACATTATCTAAAGGCTAGATCTAAAGTAAAAATATATAGCTGTCATATTAATCATATAACTCTCCAAGTATAAACTTGGATTAGTACGGCCGAATGTCTAAGAATTTATTCCTAGTCTAATAAAATACGAAGGATTACTTTGAAATTTGTGAAACTGGCAAACCATTTTGGTTGAATCGGGCCTCCAAAAGAACTAATTTATTATTGTCAAAGTGTTAAAGCTTTGATAAGAAAAGTATTTTTGTTATATTATGAGTAGAGCTTCACGCGGCTTCGCTTGCGTATAGTGTTAAGTAAAATAAAAACCAACATAGATAGCTAGCAATTCATAATAATTTAAGCCAACACTTCTATTCGTACTCTGACTAAACGAATCGGAACAATATGATGACTCCTCATTGAAAGTCATAGAACTAAAATGTTATTTTATTTAGGGTTTTTAGATAACACTAGCTGTTGCCTGCGACTTAGTTCGCGCGGACTTCGTTTACTCCGCACAGCGCCAGCAATAATATGTAGCCTATATGTTGACTCGACCTGTTGTATAATTTATTTTTTTATAATTTTTATAATTTATAATTTATTATTGTTGTATAAATTAAACAAAAAATTAGGAATGGACAATCCTTATCACGTAGGGATATGAAAAATATATAGTAGTCGATTGTTAGACTTACTGAATATGCATATAACATTTCATAAAAATCGACCAAGCCGTTTCGGAGGAGTATGGTAACAGATATAGTGAAATATACTCAAAGTATAGTAACTAACATTGTGACATGAGAATTTTATGTATAAGATTTGTCTATTGACCGTCCCACGGATAAATTTGTTTTATACTGAATACGCCTTTCAAGGCAATTCTTTAGGTTATTAGTGCATTATGCATTTACACCCAGAAATACAGAGTTCTATTACTTGTTTAATAAAGTAGAAAGACTTTAGGGACATTTTTTAAAGCTTAGATTCTTATTCTGGACGATAAAATAGCACAACATGACATATTTCTACTTTTTCCCGTATAAAATATATCTGCAAACGTTTGAGATTTACCTACAAGCATTTGCTCACATGAGCGAATACATGTTTTCCGCCGAACACCATGTCTTTTAGAATCGTTGTGGTCTGCGGACCACCCCGTTAGTCGAGTGGTAAACGGCCTTGACTACGCAGTCAATGGGGCTTGGTTTCGATTTCCGACAGAGATAAACATTCGTGTACCTACATAGAAAATCGTATTTCTGAGTTCGGTAATAGTTGTTGCCCGTGACTTCGTTCGCGTGACTAGAGCCTACATTTATCAATGACTAGTTGACCCGGCTTACTCTGCCTTTTTACCTCTCTTATTTTTTTCTATATTTTCTTACCTTTTAAACCTTCCCTGGACTTCAACAATTAATTCAAAACCAAAATTAGCCAAATCGGTTCAGCCGTTCTCGAGTTTTAGCGAGACTAACGAACAGCAATTGATTTTTATATATATAATGATAATGTAGCTTTACATTGGTGAAACAATTTTTAAAATCAGTCTACTAGTTTTCCAGTTTATTACACTCACGAGCGAGTAAAAAAGAAACTCGTAAATTAGACACTTAATTTTTTAAATGGGTATAACAAAATAGGGAAACTGGTCTTTTAAAAGTAAATTGCGTAATCACACGCAATATAAAGTTCCGATATTGCGAGCGTGAAGGGCCACACGCAATGTAAAGTTCCGAAATTGCCCGTTACAATAATACGGACTAAGAAAAGGACTTTTATTGTTTCATACAATGACATTCAACCAGCGAAATCAGAGATATTCTATGTCGATGCATTCAACCTATTTAACATCAACAATGGACATACCCGTACCACAGATTCACCGCCTATAAAAACTTATCCAAGTACATTTTATAAGTTAGTCAACTATTACTCAAACACTTGTAAAGCCTTCATAGGACGTGATAGTTTTTCTTTTAACTTCATTATACTTACTACTACTGTGAATTTTTTCCCACGGACATTGGACTCTGACAATTTTTTTTTTTATGTCATTAGATAGCAAACAAGCAGATGGGTCTCCTGATGGAAAGAGTCAACCATCGTCTATAGACACCAAAGATGTTAATGGTGCGTTGCTATCTTGTGACGAGGTCTGATGCCACATGCATAAGCTTACCGGCTACCTTACCCTCCAAACCGGAACACGACAGCGACAAGCACTGACGCTATTGCGGCAGGAATAGGTAAGGTGGTGGTACCAGACCCGGGCGAGACAATGCAGAACTCTACCACCTAGTAGCCACGATGGTAGTGACTCGATAGCCAATCGGTCGCCTTTTACGACCTGCCTGGCAGAACGGCAGTTGGCCTATTCTACAAAGGAGGCCGGGACCAACACGGCGAAGTTTGGTTGGTTAGCAAATTAGCACTTTGAAGCTTAATTGTTCATAAACGAGTCTCTTAATCGAAAAATTGTTATTAAGAAACATACAATATTTTTTAGATACCTATCAAACGATACCCCACACTATGAGGTACATGAGAAAAAGATTAACATCAATACAATAAAATAATTGTGCACCAAAATCAAATGACAATATTAAAATTACATAATTATTTCTACACATATCTGATACTCAAAGGCGGTCTTATCACTAAGAAAGTGATCTCTCCCAGATAACCTGAAATATAGAATAATAATATATTCTAAAAGTGATGCTTATCACGAGTAGACTTACAGTTTTTGCGTCTAAAAGAAATAAAAACAACATTTCAATTATAGAAAATAACGAAATAAAAATAAGAAACACCCCCACTTTACATATAACGTGGGGATGTTTTTATGTGGAGATATGACGTGGAGCTGGCCTAAAAGTATTTTTCAAGATTTGACAGACAGAATTGAAGTTTTGCAATTTTTTTTTGAGATAATAATAATAATAATAATAATAATAATAATAATAATAATAATAATAAGCCTCCCAAAATCCAACCCTACGTCCGTGCCGACCATCAGGCCACGTGGGAGGCGGACAACGTAATATTATCTACTTTTATGGCTAACAGGGCTCTGGTAACTTTTGATGATGAATAGACGAATACAGAAAGCGCGAATAGGGCCGCTGCCTGGGGGTGATCGCCAGGGCCCGTCTGGAGCTGGCGCTGGACGTGGCAGCATGCGGGACGCCAGACAGAGACTGGCCCATCCAACTGGCCAGTCCGTCTCTTCACCATCGCCATCAGATTGCTTGGCGCAAGCGAGTTCTAGGACTCTGCAAGATGTGCCCGCTACTGATGGCATACGTCGCATGAGATGGACTCGTAACCAAAATGAAAACATCATGCGAGCGTATTATAGAGCGACTGGGTCGGAAACTAACCGAACAGGCTATAGAGCAAGGTTGTATAACGAGTTCCACTTATTAGAACCTCTACTTAAGGTAACCGAGCAGAATTTAGCAGACCGTGTCCGTTTCATTCAGCGATCTCACATATTCAACGCTGAAGAACTGGAACAAATAAAGCATACTTCTGTCCCGATGGTCTCTTCGTCGGAAGTCTTAACGGTGGATGCATTACCTCGAATTGCTACTAGTGCAGTGGTGACTATACCTAATGAGCGGTCAGAAGGGGAGGACATTGGAGAAGTTTCCCAGGACGTAGAAAAGATTAGGGGAGTATTAGGGGAGGTGATTCGAGAATATCGCAATAAATCTTTCGAAGAAAGACCGCATATACCGCGGATAAGACTTACCACGGCGAATCGGAAGGTTGTTGAGGCTGTAAATAAACTGTTACCGGACTATTTAAAGAACAGCACCGGACTTGGCGATACAAACTTAGTTCTTTATAGTGCCGCTGTTACGGTCTGTCGAATAATTGGAATTAAAATGATTCCTCATACACGACCGCACCGAGGGACAAACCGCGGAGCTGGTTGGAAACAACGAATTGAGGAACGTATCGCCAAGACAAGAGTCCTCATCGGCAAACTGATCAGCTTCAAATCAGGTAATACCAGACCCAAAGTAATGCGCTTTGTTAAGATAGCTTTCGCTGGGACTGGCGTAAATTTGGAAAAGCCAGATATACAGAGAAACTTGACAGAGCGTATAGATGTGCTAAAGCAAAAGATTGCAGCGTGGAGTCAACGGATACGAAGATACACGGAAAGAGGGACGCGCTATCACCAGAATCGTCTCTTCATGAGTGACCAAAAGAAGTTCTACAGGATACTAAATCACGAAGCTTCGGACTCAGATGGTACTTGGCCGGATCAGGCTGAAACTATTATGTTCTGGTGAAACCTGTGGTCGCAACCAGTGGAGCATGAAGAAAGTGAGTGGGTGAACGACGTCGAGGAATCTTGCAACCAGATAATACCAATGAGCCCAGTGCTAATAACACAAGAGGATGTACAAATTGCAATCCGTAAAACCCCAAACTGGAAAACTCCAGGGAGTGACAGATTGCACTTCTACTGGATAAAAGCTTTTACAGAGTGCCACACAAGCTTGGCGTCGCAGTTCCAGGACATTCTACAGAGGAGTATCTGTCCAAACTTCCTTACTGATGGGATCACTCACCTTGTTCCAAAAAACAGCAGGACCACGGACCCTTCGCAGTACCGCCCCATAACTTGTTTAAACACTACTTACAAGATATTAACATCTATTATTGCTAGTAAGATAATGGTGCATATCAACAACAATAATATCCTAGCTGAAACTCAAAACGGTTGCCGGGGCGGTAGTCGTGGCTCAAAGGAGCTCCTTCTAATTGACGCGGTTATAGGTCAACAGGTTAAACGGAACAGACGTAATCTTTCGGCTGCCTGGATAGATTACAAAAAAGCGTTTGACTCGGTACCACATACATGGTTAAGGAAGGTTCTCGAGCTATACAAGATAGACAGTAGAATAAGAGACTTCCTCTATACCTGTATGAGTCAATGGAGTACGACGCTGTGTTTATCCAGACAGCTAATGTCGAACGCCGAAGACCGAATTTTAATAAAAAGGGGAATCTTTCAGGGCGATTGTCTGAGCCCGCTTTGGTTTTGCCTGTCTCTAAATCCACTTAGCCATCTTCTGGATAAGTCAGGGACAGGTTTTCAGTTTCGTAGAGGTGGCCCTCGACTATCCCACCTTTTCTACATGGATGATTTAAAGCTTTTCGCTCCAAATTCCGCAATGCTAATTAAGCTGCTAAACATAACACTAAAGTTTAGCAGTTCTATTCGCATGGAACTTGGGATCGAAAAGTGTGCAACTATCCATGTACAAAGAGGCCGGATTATTGATTCTCAAGAACTGCCAACTTCGGAATCAATAAATCTGAGGACACTAACCGAAACAGAAACATACCGATATCTGGGTATGTCGCAAACTGTAGGGGTAAAGGAGGCAGAGATGAAACAGTCGGTTTGTGAGGTGTTTTGGGAACGCCTGAGGAAAGTTCTGAAGAGCTATTTGTCCGGTGTTAACAAAGCACATGCGTTTAACAGCTGGGTCATGCCTGTACTCACATATACCTTTGGCATAGTCAGATGGTCTCAGACCGAACTTGACGCCCTGGATAGAAAAGTTCGCACCACTTTAACTTGCCACAGAATGCACCATCCACGTTCATCCACGATGAGACTGTACTTACCCCGAAAATGTGGTGGCCGAGGTTATATGAGTGCCAAAACAATGCACAATAGGGAAGTATGCAGCCTCCGTGATTACTTCCTATCAAAGATTGAAAACGTGGTGCATAGGGAAGTTATAACGTGTGATAAGGGACTTACCCCCCTGTCATTAGATACTGAAAATTGGCAGAAACCGGAGTTGCTTAGCGTCAAGGACCGAGAGTCTGTATGGAAGGGTAAAGAGCTACACGGGAGATTTTATAAAGTACTTCATGACCCACAAGTAGACAACGAGGCCTCCGTGCACTGGTTACGTTTTGGGGATATATTTGGTGAAACCGAAGGTTTTGTCTGTGCAATACAAGATCAGGTTATCAAGACGAACAACCACAGGAAATACATTCTGAAGGACGGCACGATCGATGTGTGTCGGATGTGCCGAAGTCCTGGAGAAACATTAAGACATGTCATTTCCGGTTGTTCTATGCTTGCTAACACTGAGTATCTGCACAGACACAACCAGGCAGCAAAAATTATCCACCAGGAGCTTGCCCTGAAATATGGACTAGTCCAAAGCAGACTGCCTTATTATAAGTACATTCCGGAACCAGTACTCGAAAATGACCGCGCAAGACTATACTGGGACCGGCCCATCATCACGGATAGGACTATTTTCTCGAATAAACCTGATATCGTGCTGATGGACCGGGCAATCTCTAGGGTGTTTCTTGTGGATATCACCATCCCCTTCGACGAAAACCTAGTGAAAGCTGAAGCAGATAAGAAAACAAAATATCTAGAGCTGGCACACGAGGTGAAGGAGATGTGGAGGGTGGAGTCTACGGCAATAGTTCCGATAATTGTGTCTGCCAACGGCTTAGTGCCATCCAATCTTCGTAACTATCTAAATAAATTAAATATTAACCAGAATATCATCATAGCGAAGATGCAAAAAGCAGTTTTGCTCGATACTGTTAGGATTGTGCGGAGGTTTCTGGCTTAGTCGTTCTAGGCTCCGACCGCTTGGTCTCCATGTCGGAGTTATTCCGCCTTCAAGGCGAGATTTAAAGTTTAATAATAATAATAATAATCTTTATTGTTATATATAATTACAACTTTCTAGTATTAAGAATCTCTGCACTAGATTGCAGACCAATGACGTGTGTGTGTATAATATTATACGTCATTGCTGCAGACGGACGGACGGACGGACAGAGCAAAACTATAAGGGTTCCTACTTTACTTCGGAACCCTTTACATGACGACAGTAAATAAATTTGTCATAGGGCGATTATTTTAACAATGCCGAAAATTCATAGACAGGTCATTCAACTTTCATGCTGAACGTTTGAATCAATGCCAAGTAAATCAAATGTAATCAAATGTATTTTGGGAACATCTTTTCAAGACACAATAACTCCTGATATAATATAGATAAAATATTAGCCAAAGACCTACAAAAAATAATTAATCTGCAGGAAGCTAATATCAAAGATAATAAATTATCTTTGATATTAGCTTCCTGCATTCTTTAGCCGGGTAAATTTTAATTATGCTTTCCATACTGCACCGTTCTTATTGTCGTAAAAAAGATACAAATTTTTCGATTCACACACATATATATATATATATATATATATATATATATATATATATATATATATATATATATATATATATATATATATATATATATATATATATATATATATATATTCCCTTTTCGATATTCCCGTGGGAATATCGAAAAGGTTTATATATTACAACCTTTCTCAAGAATCAATTTATCTATTTAAAAAAACCGCATCAAAATTTGTTGCGTAGTTTTAAAGATTTAAGCATACGTTCCCTACGTATACATAGGGACATAGGGGGCATAGGGACATAGGCCACAGACAGAGCAGGCGACTTTGTTTTATAAATAAATAAATAAATATTCACCGGACAAATTACCTTAAGATCTAACCCCAAAGTAAGCAAATTATTTGCTTGTGGCATGGGTGTTAGTCAACGATACTAATACATAGAAATACATATATAAATACTAGAATATATTTAATAAACACCTAAACCCAGAAATACAAACATATATGGTCATCACATAAATGCTTGTCATGTCAATGCTTTATGTGTTAACACATAAAGCGAGAAAGTATCATGGTGAAATGGGCACATCTGGGTGTTCCCATAACACTGTAATGGGAAAGGCGAAAACAAAGCCATCCATCTTTCTGTCCGTAACAGATGACATGCTCATTCCCGAAATGACTATGCTAATGCTAAATAATAACTTATGCTAGTCAATTTACAATGTGTCTCGAATATAAAAAACCCCGTCATCTTTTGTTTTTATATCATTGGATAGCAGACATGCAGATGACTCTCCTGACATGAGACAGGCAGACATGAAACAACGCCTGTATATTTTACTACTAGGTGGTAAAGTTTCGCAACAACTCGTCCGAGTATTTGGTACCATCGCCTTACCTATTCCTGCCGCAATAGCATCAATGATTGTCATTATCGTGTTCAAGATTACAGGGTAAGGTACCCTTGGCATTGTCATCCTGTCCGCGGATATCACCGCACCATTAACATCTTTGGTGTCTATAGGCCAAGATTACCTTAGCAGATGGCCCTCCTGAACTAAAGAGAAATCTTAATAAGGCGTTTTCTATCTTCACTACATGTTGGCCCTACCCCGTTGGTCGAGTGATTAGCAACCCTGACTACGCAATCAACGGGGCTCGGGTTCGATCCCCGACGGGGACAAGCATTTATGTGATGACCATATATGTTTGTATTTCTGGGTTTAGGTGTTTATTAAATATATTCTAGTATTTATATATGTATTTCTATGTATTAGTATCGTTGACTAACACCCATGCCACAAGCAAATAATTTGCTTACTTTGGGGTTAGATCAGCTGTTAGTGTAATTTGTCCGGTGAATATTTATTTATTTATTTATGTATAAAACAAAGTCGCCTTCTCTGTCTGTCCCTATGTCTCTATGTCCCCTATGCCCCTATGTATACTTAGGGAACGTATGCTTAAATCTTTAAAACTACGCAACAGATTTTGATGCGGTTTTCTTAAATAGATAAATTGATTCTTGAGAAAGGTTTTAATATATAAACCGATATATTAAAACCATAAACCGATAATATTTTCGATATTCCCACGGGAACAAAAGCTACGCGGGTGAAACCACGGGCAGGTCACTAGTATGATATAAAAAAAACAAATGCAAATTGTAACGTTGGGTACATGCACCAATAAAACACGTATAGTTTTCACTGACAGAGTTACTCACTCGGCAGTCAGACAAATAGTGTGCGGCGAGCCGCAGCTCACCGCGCCCCTACTATTGTACACGTCACGAGTAGGTGTGTATTTATTATGCACTAGATGACCCGGCAAACGTTGTTCTGCGTTTTTAACTACTCTTATTTTTTTCTGTATTTTCTCATTTTTATACCTTCCCTGGACTTCCACAATTAATTCAAAACCAAATTTTGCCAAATCGGTTCAGCCGTTCTCGAGTTTTAGTGAGACTAACGAACAGCAATTGATTTTTGTATATATATAGATACATTACACAAATTATTTTAATAAGACTTTCGCAAGTGATACAAAAATTCATTTTATACAATATTTGATAAACAGTAAGACCATGCATCATGTCGAATAGGCCGGGCGTATCCCCAGCGCAGCAGCAGAGATAGCTAATTGAAGATCCCAGACCGAATATAGGTTAGTTTTTTATTTAATAATTAACCCCTAAGGGGCTGAAATGGGGGATACAAGTATATTGATGCCATGTGTCAATCGGAGACAAAGTTTCGGGAGTGTTAATCATTTCATATTTTTGCTGTACTGAATAGCAGTTATTACAATATAATCTAAGAATTAGAATAAAATCTGTTTTATTTACCACACAATATACATTTAATAACAAGAACGTACATGTAAGGCAAAAAACAAAAACCAACAAATACTGTCACAAAAAAAACACATTTAAAATATTATATCATACCTTATAGCAATAGTATTATTATTCGATATATATAAAACTAGCAGACCGTGCAGCTTTGACCGCGAGTATATTAATATATTGTCCTTAATGCAAGAAATGTCATAAATTTTTCACTGTTTTAACCCTTTAGAGGTTGACTTTTAGAAAAAGTAGCCTATTTTTCACTCCGTATTTTCAGCTATTTCGTTGCAAAATTTCAACAAAATTAGTTCAGCAGTTAAGCCGTGAAAGGGTAACGAACAGATAGACTTTCGCATTTATAATATTAATGTCACCGTAAAATTGTAAGGACAGTGAGTTTATAGGTTAGCAGTGTGTTTATAATATTACTACAGTACCCGGCGATAAATATTGCACATCGACCTTTGGAAAGAGACAATCGGCTAATTTCGGCTTCGTAGAGCGTTATCTCTGTCGCACAAAATACAAACAGTCCGGTACCTATTAGGAGCTGTTAAAACAAGTATGATTTGCTTCTTTAATATTTTTATTCTTTGTATAAAATACACTAATTTTTCTATAAGTGATGGCTTTAGGTTGGGGTAAAATAAATTAAAAAAACATGTTCACATTATATTTACGTATTTAATTATTTTGGAACATTACAGCTTTAGTGTACATAATAAACACCATTATACCTATTGCTAAAATGAGACATTGCAATAAAAATAATAATAATTCTAATTCTCAATTACTTCCATTTCACTATCTGTGCTCTCAAAGAGGTCAATATCACTGTCACTATCAGCCGTATTTATTACTAATCTATCAGTGTAATTGTCTAAACTGTGTTGAATGCTTCTATATTCATTCTCACATTTGATTGCATGATCGCAAACCTTTTTCCACTCTTCAGCGCCGATCATGTTTACTTTTTCAGTCAATAATGTTTTTACTGTAGTTAAGTTCATACCCACATTTCTAGAGGCTACATAGCCTTTCAGTTGAGACCATATATTTTCAATTGGATTAAAATCCGGATGATATGGTGGCAATCGCAACACAGTGTGCCCATGTTCGGCAAGTACTTTGTCCACAGAAAACTCTGTATACCTCTCCTTTTGCTGACATATAATAGCGTAAATCTGGGTTTTTGTTAATTTTGGATCAACTGGAATTTCGTGTCTGTTTAACCAGTTGATCATTTCCCGTTTAATGGTGTTTGAGTTGGGGGGTCTCTCAACATACTTGTTGTGATAGGGTGCGTTGTCGATAACTAGAACAGAATCACTGGGTATATTTGGGATTAATTGGTTAACCAGCCATTTCTCATAGTTATCGTTATTCATTTCATTGTGATAGTCACCTGTAGTGTCCGTGGATTTATACGTTAAAAAAGCACCGAGTACAAAGCTTTTTCATTTCCCGCATGAACTATTATCAAACGTTGACCTTTTGAAATTGGCTTTTTTACTCCTTTTTTCTTATCGTCACTCCAAGATTTCCCTTTAGTGTGGGATGCATGTATATATGACTCATCCATGTAGATGATATTTTTTCCTGTTTCGCGAAATTTGCGTATTTTATCAAGGTATTCCATTCGTTTGAGACTAACGTCGTGCTTTTCCATTAGAATTTTTCGATTATTTTCCATTTTAGTGAACTGAAATCCCATGTCATGAAGTATTTTTCTCAACGTTTTTTCAGACCCATTGTAATTAATAGCTTCAGATAATTTAGCTTTTAATGATTTTATTGTTGGCAGTTCATTAAATCGTAAGTGAAAATCATACACCATTCTTCGAACAACATCGTAATCAAAATCGTCCATATCCAAACAAATTGCTTTTTTGGTCTCCCTTTTTTTGGAGTGCTGAACTTAATTCCAGTCGAATGTGTTTCAGTACTGACTTCGTTTAATATATTGTTCAAAGTTCTTCTTGAAATTCCAGTGGCATTTGCAACTCGCTCTTGAATCTTCTTAAAATAACAACTTACATTTTCATCTACTTTTTTTTTAAATCTATCAGCTTCGGTTACAAAGTATTTATAAACATTGTAGATAATTTCACGTGACTGATCTCGTAAAGGTTTCCCTCTTTTTCCGAAAGATGCCATATTACAACTTTAAATTATTTAAATTTGTGGGTGTTATCAACTCTAAATATATATTTTTGATCGGGACGCGACCGCACTCTATCGTACTTGAACAACGACTGACTAAACGTCACATAGGTAGTGTGGGACTGAGATAACGCTCTACGCAGCCGAAATTATCCGACTGTCTCTTTCCAAAGTTCGATGTGCAATATTTATCGCCGGGTACTGTACGGTAGATTATAATCTAACAGTTTTTACAATTTTACGATGACATTTATATGGAATAGGCGACCCGCGCTAGCAAATCTATACATATAATAAAATCGTAGGAAAGTCAAAACGGTACACTGAATATTTTTTTAAAAGAATACTTGAGGCGTGATCTACAATCGATATAGAAGCCAAAAATATAGTTTTTAGAATTTTTGTCTGTTTGTCTGTATGTATGTCAGGGGTAAACTCAAAAAGTACTGCATGGATTTACTTCAAATTTTACATGAATATTACTAATAGGGCGGGTCAACATATAGGCTACATATTATCACGCTATCACCTACGGGGGAGGAGCTGTGCGGAGTAAACGAAGTCCGCGCGGACGAAGTCGTTGGCAACAGCTAGTAATTAATAAAGTAGAACTTAATTACAATTTTTTTCAGGGCAATCTCACAATAACTCCTACCATCTATACCATGTCGGTGAAGTAGCAAGAGAGTCCATTCGGAATTACGCTCAATTCGGCAAGTTAGATCAGTTGATTGAAGAAGGGGAAAATGACCAGAGAATTTATGACCAGTTCTCAGCTCCACCAGTCGGATATGGTTCAGGAGAAACCGAAAATATGGTGTTTATGGATGGAGAGCATACTTTGGTAAGTATGAAACATTTAATCGGTAACCTTTAAGGGCTACTAGACTAATAATACTAGTTTTTTAGTAGCTTTACAAGTTACTAGCTGCAGCGTGCAGCCCACTGTATCATAAATGTTTTTGGCGAATCCCGCGGGATCACCTAATTTTTCTGGGATAAAAAGCAGCCTATGTGCTATTTTAGATTATCATCTACCTGTGCTTGGTGCACATTTAAATCTGTTTAGTAGTTTTTGCGTGATTGATTAACAAACATCCATCCATCCAAACATCCAAACTTTCGCATTTATAATATTAACTACTAGTTGACCCGGCAAACGTTGTTCTGCCTTTTTGAACTACTCTTATCTTTTTTCTATATTTTCTCTCCTTTTAAACCTTCCCTGCAGGCTTAGGATAAGCACCACGAGATATATATCGATCGAGAAAGTGACGTTTGCTTGACATTTATTAATATCTCGATGGACGTTATTAAGCATGCCACGATAAACATTTAAAACGTCAAAGATAAATTAAACAAAAAGTTTACTCGAATAGAGAAATAAATGTTGTCACTAGAAGACATAGATATTATACTAATTCTGATTTTTAAGATACACCTTTGGTGCATTTAACTTGTGTTAATCATTATGAGCTTTTGTTTACATTTATAACTTCCTGTCATCATTTCTCTTCTTTGTCAGAGTCGAAGGAAATATAACCAAAGCCTAGTGTAGCCGTACCTATTTACAATTGTAATTAAATATATTTTACAGATTTTTGAATTATTCTCTCTTTTTAGTTTTGACCATCAAAACTAGTTTTTTATTCTCTAAAACTGAAACAATGAATTATGATTCATAAGATGTTTTAATGTAAAGGGCAATTAAGATGCCAGCGTGTATTTATTTCTGGGTGTATAACTGCGTAACTAATTATGCGTAAAAGTGCGTAACAATTATTATTAACAAGCTATTTTTTTCCACTATGATTATTCCTTTCAATTATAATTCTAACATTATTGAGTAAATTAACATCTTCTTTTAGACTAATCAATCAACATTTTTGATTAATTTTTTTGATGAGAAACTTCCATAGAATTGTTGTGATTTGACAATGACACGAAAATGCATTACGATAAACAAACATAAATGTATAGTATTATGCCAACTAGAAAATAAGATAGAACAGAATACAATTCACAGTATTTTATGTTACAAATAATGTTATCTATTAATAGCTCCAAAAATCAGCCAGATGCAAGCAATCCAACCTAAGACTTACTGTTAGACCGTGGTCTCCAAGAACAAACTGAATTTTTGTGAACAGCTTCGTTTTGACGAGACAACCATATTTTCTATCTTTGAAAAATCTCGAATCGGGTAACTAATAAAGATAGATAAAATAAGGAAACTTTAGAGTGTCAGACTAAGAAAAGTTTCCACTTTACGTGTATAACAAAGTTACCGTTGAATTACAATAATAATTAACAAGCTGTTGTGAGAAAATTAGGTTATTTTTAAATTGATTAATATCAATTTAAAAATCTCATAAGTGGGATTGTCAGAAAAATCATCAAATATGTAGGACAAAAGTTTCATCGTAGTTTTCATAATATAATCAAGCGATTAAAGTCGAAAAATAATTATTGTTATTAATAAATATTTATTATTTACCGAACCCAATGTCTTCGCAGCATTAACTTTATTAGTTACCCGATTCGAGATTTTTCGAAAATAGAAAAGACGGTTGTCTCGTCAAAATGAAGCTTTTCACAAATATTCAGCTTGTTGTTAATCAAAAAAAAGTTAGTTTGTGGGACCACGGTCTGTGATTTACATCTCAAGAACGAAAAACATTTTTCTTCGACTTTTCAGTTTATCTCTTTTTGATTCAAAGACTTTCTCAAAGAGTATATAAATTTTATTTTATTTTGTCTTCTTACATTTACTTCTAACGAAAAAACGAGTGTGAGCTATACTCGATTTTTTTGTTATTTTTGATTGATTAATTAATATTTTGATTATTATAATATGTTTTTATGTATTATTTTTCCTGAGTATATGTTATTAATAGTAACATTAAATAATACAAAATAAGCACCAGCTTTAAATTAACCTTTTATTTTACATTTAGTTTTCTACTGAATTTTGTAGAAAACTTTGTAAGTAGTTGTAATTTTGAATAGAGTTGGTAACACTGAGTAGCACGAGAATTCTTAGAATTATTTTCTCTATACGAAAAATTAAAAGTTTATTTACATTACGTCAAAAAGTATTGTACTTTAACTAATTTGTATTTTGTAATTAATTATAAATTAATTAATTATCTAACCATTACATACAAGGAATTATTGATTTATACTGTTTGGTTCTCACATCTCTAAAATCATCATCATTCTTCCGATTCTAGTACAAAATTAAATTGTGTTAGGTATGTGAAATGGGAACACAAAATAAAACGTAAGTAGTGTACTTCTTTATACTTATATTTTTTAAAAGCCTATATAGGTTATTAAAAATAATTATGATTTTCTTTTCAGGATAAGAAGTAATAAGCATAAATTAACTTTGTCGCCATGGTGGATTCATGGACTAGACTTGTAGCACCAAAGATTAAAGTCTTTAATATTGGGAAAGCATAATATAACACCATATATTCTACAAATACTTCATACATTATAGTTTCTAGAGGAAGAAAGGAAAACAATGGAACACTGTGTAAGTATTTATTTACATACATATCTCCATGACAAATCATCTAACAAGGTAGACTGAAAGAATCAAATTTTAAACATATTTTAATATATTTCTTTCATTGTAAAAGTTGTGGTTTTTTACAAAATTAATATCATAAATTCAAGATTATATCAAAAACTTGATTCTTGTAAAAAATCCTGAATAATATGAGAAGCTTTCTCTGGAGAATAGTGTAGGCTTCTTTCACTCCCTTTTATAAATGTAACCAATTGTTTTTTCGACCCCATTATATAATTTACAATGCAAATCTATATAACACTACACAAAATGCAACATGCAAGACTGGAGTCATAAGTCCTGAGTTAACTGACAAAAAATATATTAAGTAAACATATACAGGGTATAACAAAAATAAGCACTAACTTTCAAGGGTATACGTGTACATGAACTAAACAAACACCTGGTAAAATATTATACCAAAAGGCACACATTTTTTGTTTCATATAAATTTAGTAAAATAAGAAATTAAAGTTTATTTTCACACCCCTACCTTGAAGATGGAAGTGATGTGACGTCAGCAACACGTTGAATGAATAGCGTGACGCACACATAGACATGAAGAATACCGCGTACTTGTACTTACACACATTTAATAAGCAATTTTTTACATATCACTTTCGTCACTGATTAATTATTATACATTAATCCAAATTCACTATTTACAGGCAATAATAAAACAACACTGTCTTCAAATTAATTTATAAGTAAGGTTCAAAATGACCACCACCCTTCTCAATGCAAAGAGCAGTTCTGCGTAACATTGATAACCTTACATTATGCAACATATGTGGGGTTATGGACCTAAATGCTGCATTAATTTTACCTTCCATCTCTTCACGTGTATGACATTCCACAGAGTAAACTTTATTTTTCACATAACCCCATAAAAAGTAGTCTAGGCACGTGAGATCTGGAGAACGAGGTGGCCAAGGCACCGGGCCACTTCGACCTATCCACTCTGCAAATCGATCGTTTAAATAATCACGCACAGGGCGTGCAAAGTGAGCGGGTGCTCCATCGTGCTGAAAAATTATATTACGGTATACATTCAGTGGAAGATTTTCCAGATGTTCTTCTAAATCCTCTCTCAGGTGTTGTAGGTACCTTTGAGCGTTAAGACCCTGAGGTAAAATAGTCGGCCCCAAAACATAGTCCCCAACGATGCCTGCCCAGACATTAATTCTCCACTGGTGCTGAAAGCTACTTTCACTCGAGGCATGCGGGTTATTATGTGCCCACACATGCTCGTTGTGCAAATTGAGCACACCATTTCTTGTGAAAGAAGCCTCATCTGTCCATAAAATATTAAAAGCAAATTCGGGATTTGCTTCAGCACGGTTCTGGTACCACCTACAAAAGTCCATTCTGGGCATATGGTCTGCAAGTCCTATCTCCTGAGTCCTTGAAAAATGGTAGGGATGTCGTCCATCATCCTGCAGAGTACGCCACACCACCATATGGTTTACATTTAACATAGCACTGCATCGGCGTGTGCTGGTCCGAGGATTCTCGTCAAAATGATTTAGAATTCGAGTCTCAATAGCAGTACCTACTCTTGAATTAGGACGTCCAACGTTTCGTTCGCGGTGGAAGGAACCAGTACGCTGAAGTCGTAAACACATGTTACGGAATACTGAGTACGGAGGTAAATGACGTTGTTCTGCTGGTGGCCTTCCATCAATAAACCGTTGTCGGTAAATCTCCCTCGCTTCATTAATGCTACCATTCCTAGCAGCACCAACACATAGCATCATTTCGTAAAATTCACTATTAGTGTAAAGGTGACGGTCATTATTATTTCTACGTGGCATTTTTAAAATCGCGATTTCCAATCAATGGGTATTAAGTAAGATTCATAAAAAATCGGCAATAATAGCAATAGTTACGCTCTCCAAAGACAAACGGCAACTGAATAAAAAAATAAAAATTCCTTTACAATTATCTAGGTACTTTTCCGAACTAATTAGGGTTCAGTGAAACAAATTTAAAAATAATCTTCTTCATCTTAGAGTTTATTCCGGTTATTCTCCACGCTTGCGCTAGGAACGAGTTTGAGTTTGCCGTAGCGACTGTCGTCTAACCTCCGAACCTCTCTGGAGGAAGCCGGTGCCAGGACCTCTTTCATTGTACAGCAGTCAGGTTGTCTTGGGTCCCGAAGGTGGTGGTGGGACCCCTTGCACCATAAATAAAAAAAAATCATTTCCCGTGTTAGTTTGAGTGCCTTAAGAAGAATTACCCTCCATTCTACCAGGCGAACTGAGAATCGAACCCAGTACCTTACGAAGAAACGCCTAAACCGGCATCACTCTTATCATAAAAGTGACAAAAATGTTGACTAAAACTATACGGAACTACATATTAGTATGATTTTACATAAAAACAAAATGGCAGAAAAAAGGGAGTGTCTTGTCTCTTTCCGAAAGTGGTCTTTTCGCCAATCAAAGCGTTTCGTTGCACTTTGTATAAGCCGCAAAACACGTGTAAGTTCTAAAGGCCTGTACAAACGACCGGCGGCGGCTTTAAAGTTAACTTAATACTTTTTCATTTCCAGTATGATAAACAATATTTTGATGAAAAAGATTAATTTTTCTGAATGAATGAACAGGTTGATATGTAATCCCGGCAATCGCTAAAATTAGCAATAGTTTTCGTTGGTTTCGCTTGCGTGGTTTATTTTTGACATTCACAAAAAACTCTAACCACGCGTGCGAAGCCGCGAGCAACGGCTAGTATTTTATAAAATCTTTGATCTAAAATGTAATCAAAAAAACGTAGTCAAAAATTATCTTTTTCCTGAAATAACTACTACTTAGAAAGGTCTTGCCAATTTCTCCCGTGAAACAGCTTTGCTGTGTTTCGGAGAGAAGGGCAAGACAGGCACTGTAATTACTGGCACCGAGACTTAACATCTTATGTCTCAGGATCTTAACATCTTATGTCTCTAACACATGAATGGAATACCTGGGCTAGTTCCAGCCCAGGTATCCCATTTTTGTTCATTAGCGACGTCGACCACTTACCATCAGGTGGCACGTGTGCTAGTTTGCCTATCTCAATAACATAAAAAAAGGTAAGAAGAGGCGCACCTAAAACAAACTTTAGGTAGGTACTAAGTTCCATCAGCCATGTAGTGATAGTGACAAACGAGCCTATCAACTCACCGGGAACATTCCGATTCTTGACATTTTTTTATCAGTGCTAGCCATGTCAAATTTCATATGTAACGAAAATTAATTTGCGCAATTAAAATTCCCGCGGAAAATATTCAGTAGTGTGTGTGAGCAAGGCCTTAAGTCGGGCGCTTGGTTGAGACCGCGTTGCGCCGCGTTGAGACGCCTAGCGCGATGTCGGTAATACTTCAAATCAAAGGACTTCTAGGCTAATCAATGCGTAGGTTTATTTGTCAAAAATGCTTATAAAAGGTTGTGTTGTGTCTTAATTCTTAATGATAATGCATATTTATTTTGCGAAGTGTCGTGTTATCAACGAGAAAGTTTTACTAAGTTTTTAGAATTGTGTGTAAAAAAAGTGATAATAGCTATGATTTACCTGCTCAAAAACTAATTACCTATTTAGACACCTTGTTATGTGAAGTTAGAAGCAAACAGGGTAGGTACTAGAGGTAAGTATTATGCCATTAAAACAGTTTGTAAGTTGAAACCATGCCAGATAATACATTGTAAAATGCCTATGAATCACGGAATAGATTTAGGTACCTACACTGAAAACACATGTGAATAGTTGACTTTGAAGGTGGATATTGTGTGATGAAGTAATTTATGTAATGTGTTTTCATAACAAAAAGATACCTTAATTAGTTATATTGGATTATTTGACACGATTGTTTTAGAATGTATGTACCAAACTAATAGTTTCACTCAGAGTTAGAAATAATAATCCAGGTCACAATAAATTTTAGGTACACAGCTGATATAATTTTGTTGCCAGGCGGGAGATTTTCCTGCATGAAATGCCTAATAGCCGCAGGTTTGCCTTACGTAAACTAGGTATGAGACTACTAGGTAGGTATTTACGATTAATAAAATTTTATGAGATTTTTTTTATTGAATATGAGTATAGTAATTAATAATTATTTTAATATGATCGTAATATGCTATCGAGTGACACCAATAGTCGGACAGTGTTTTTTTTAACATAATGTAATAATTATGGCTATCAAAACCCAGTTAAGTTACCTATGAATCAAATTGTCCAGCCTGGTAATCAAACTAAGGACCCTCATGGGTTTATTCCAACATCAGTCCTGGTAGAAAAAAATATAAAAAAACTCTTTAAATAATATCTACATTATTTACTCTGTCAAGTAATTAGTACTTTGTTGTGCGTCTAGCAGTTCATTGACATCTATCATATGATTGTGACCTTTCATAGCTGCGTAAACCGTGCGCGTACGTTACTGCGTGCTATACTTCAGGGCTGCCACAGATCATTTTGAAAAAAAACTTTGACATTCATTTTCTTAGAAATTTCATAGTTTTTATTTATTAAAAATGTATAATTAAAGAGCTAACCACACATCCTGAACGCTCCTTCAGTATTAGTGCTTATTTTTGTTATACCCTGTATAACAATATTTTGATAAGATACATTTGTTTACAGGTTGACTAAACAGCGAGTAATGGAAATAGAATAAAGAAGCCTTTCTATTTATTACATTTTTTTAAATTGTTGATTAAGAAGATTTATAAGTTAATGCTGAATATTATATTTTTCTTTTAATGGTTGTGCAAGATTGAAAAATAAATTTTAATTTGAAGAAAAACAATTAAGTTTTTAACACGATAGTCTTAATGTACCTAATATGAGTAGTTTTTAAAATTTAAATTAATAGAAAGTTAATGTTACCTTAGGAAAAAATATTTTACTTGTTGATTTTTTATTTTCAAGTGAAATTCCATACTACTCATACTATATAGTAAACTAATTTTTGATATTGAATTTTCATTACTGATTAATTATGCAAGATAACAAGAGATATTTAAATTGTAGAAAACATTTAAATTTAAAATATAATAGCTTTAATATAGTGCGTGTAATAAGTTTGTTACATTAGTGAAAATTCAAAGATACATGTTAATAATTTTAAGTCATAAGGTGATAAATTGTGAAAATTATTTATCTATTCTGAGAAGTACAAACATTAATAATAATTGTTACTTTAGTAAAGTAGATGTGTTTGTATATTTTTTAAAACTCAAATTTAATTTTCTTTACAAGACTGCTTCATATTACACACTTTTTATAATTATTCATTTTGTATTTTGTGTGATTTATTCATTTTGTAACTTTATTAAAGAAAATAAAAATTATTTCTCAAGACTTTTCCATATAGTAAAATCTATGTTTGGCATTAAAACATTAAATACTATGAATAGTGTGTCATTAAACTTATACTTAAAATTAGCCATTGATGACTATAAGTTTCATTTTTATTATATAAAATTATTTAATACTTAGATAGAAGGTTTGCCTAGAGTATATATTTTTTTAAATAAATCTTATACAACACTAAAGTATTTTATTATACCAATAATCCACTAAGTATTGTTAATACCAAAATCACTTCGATTAAAAAACAACAACAAAGTAACAAAGTTAACACTTCTAAAAGAAAATACTTGTAATTATCATATCGAAGGGTCCTACTTATACTTGTGCAAGTGCAATGACACAACTTTACTGGAGGCCGGATTAAATGTTCTGTAGCTTGTAATCTATACCTTCATATAATAAAATCGTAGGAAAGTCCATGTATGTCCGGGGTAAACTCAAAAAGTACTGCATGGATTTACTTCAAATTTTGCATGAATATTACTAACAGGTCGGGTCAACATATAGGCTACATATTATCACGTTATCACCTACGGGGGAGGAGCTGTGCGGAGTAAACAAAGTCTGCGCGAACAAAGTCACGGGCAACAGCTAGTTTTGACATAAATCAATAGAAGTATTTGAAAATTTGTACAAATTTTCAAATACTTCTATTGATTTATGTCAAAAACATTATTATTATTTTAGGACAGTTATTACATTAGGACAAATATAAGGTAATTTTAAGGCTTTTGAGGCAAGAAAATGGTTTCCGTTGTTTTGCAAGTTGCACCAGTATACATAGGATCCGTCAATATCTTCTATTATGTAGTCTTCGCATTTCATCCATTTCAATTATGCCATATGAGGGCATCATTTGTTCTTCTAGGATATTTGTCAGTAATATTAAAAATTCTGCAGTTGAAGTCTTATCTGCAAATAATAATTATATTTTTTATTGACATATATTATTGTAATAAACAATAATAACAAGAACTGACTGCCTTTCTGTATGGTAAATTATCTTTAAATGTAGACAAATATAAAATAATAATGTTTACACATGTAGGTACCTAGGTAATTGAGAACTACATGTGTCATATTGGATATTTTAAGTTATGAATATTACAGAAAATAATTCATCATAGTAGTATGTTAATCATACATGGAACTTGGTCTGAAAACAACTGATTAAAACAAATACTTTTTTTGACTAAATATAACTTGAATGGGTAGTAAAAACTCCTTAAATACATAATCAATGCAAGCCTTAGAGGAATAACACATTTGCATCATTATTCTATGATGTAAGCATTGTTGTTGTTTGTTGGTATGTGGCTGTAAGTATTGTGAAAAGTTGACCACCAAGAAAAGGATTATTACTTGTATCCAGCTGAAATTTAACATACACTTGACATGTATATGTAACATATTAACTGTTTAAAAAAGAAACTCGAAAAACTACAGATAACTTTTGAAAAAATATAACTTTATTGAGTTCACCTAAGTCAAATTAGTATTTACTACAAAGATATTCTGTTATTACAGTTAATGAAGTTGGATGGCTGTCATATCTACTAGAAACTGAATTACAAGTCTCTTATGTTCACTTACTTACCTTTAACTAAAGAGGCATGCCTTGATCGGTGTGTGGCTCTAGACCTCAAAATTTACAAGGGTCTATATTATTTAGAGAGCCATGGTTATTGGGTTTATTGAAGCGCTATAGTGATTGGAATGCTCCGTCCGTTGTGTAAAAAGATCACACAAATTTCCTATGTGCCTTCTTTGTATTTTGCAGGCTTGCCGTTAACCGTAGATATTTAGCACATAATAGGTATAATATGGAACTGCCACCACTATTAAATACATATATGCCATACTGCCTGCCTGCCTGCCTGCCTGCTATACATACTACTGCCAACACTGGACCGAAATCTATATTTAATAAAATGAATAGAAATCAAAAAGTTTTGTAATTATTGTATAATTAAAGTATAATAATATGAAATAGTGGATAAGGTTATCAACATTTTAACCAAATTTTAACGAAGTGTCAAATGACAAATCGATAAAATGACAGCAAGACGTTTCGATCGATAGAGAAAATAACTACCGTCGAGTAAAATTGATCATTATCTCTTCCTTTGAAGTATCATGTCGAATCAAGTGTCAAATGCGTTAGCGAATCGAGAAAGTGACATAAAAGTCGAGAAAACGAGGTCGATAAAATTTTATCGTGTTGCTTATCCTAAGCCTGTGGACTTCAACAATTAATTCAACACCAAAATTAGCCAAATCGGTTCAGCCGTTCTCGAGTTTTAGCGAGACTAACGAACAGCAATTGATTTTTATACATATAGACATAGACTAGCTGACCCGGCAAACGTTGTTCTGCCTTTTTGAACTACTCTTATTTTTTTTACCTTTTTATATTATTTTTATATTATATTTTCTCACCTTTTAAACCTTCCCTGGACTTTACCAATTAATTCAACACCAAAATTAGCCAAATCGGTTCAGCCGTTCTCGAGTTTTAGTGAGGATAACGAACAGCAATTGATATATATATATATATATATATATATATATATATATATATATATATATATATATATATATATATATATATATATATATATGAATGTTAGTATGAAACATTTAGCCGCTAACTTTTAAGCACTACTAGACTAATAATACCAGTTTCTTTTTAATAGCTTTATAAGTTACTAGCTGTTACCCGCGGCTTCGCTTGCGCATATTTACTTTAGAACTTATTTAACCTTTCTTTATAAGCTACATCCCTTATTTTACCCCTTAGGTATCGATATTTAAAAAACGCTTAAACACGTAATTCATTATATTTTTGTACTCAATTCCTACAAAATTTCATGCAAATATGTCCAAAGTTTCATATAAACTTTTATCTCCTATTTCACTGCCTTTGGGGTTTAGTTTTGAAAAATTCTTCCTTAGTGGATGCCCTACGTCACAAGAGGAATACGTGTGCAAAATTTCAAGTTTCTAATCCTAAGGGTGTGTTAATACAGTCACTTTTGCCTTTTACAATATATAGATAACTTGTCTTGGAACGTACGGAGAAAGGAACGCAAGGAGATCTAGAAACGATTAAAATTATTATTTAAAAAAAAATGTTTAAATATTACCTGTGGCAACAAAAAATATCAGTCTTTATTAACACATTGATTCATTATTATAAATGTAATGTACTATATTTATATTATAACATCTTAATTTTATTTATGTTACGACTAGCTGTACCGTGAAGCCCGCTGCATCATAAAAGTTTTTGGTGAATCCCACGTGAACAACTTGTTTTTCCAAGACAAAAAGTATCCTATATAGTAATACAGGTCATTATCTATATGTGTACCAAATTTAATTCAAATAGGTCGGGTCGTGTTCGCGTGAATGAGTTAAAAACATCCATTCATCCAACAAACATTCGCATTATACAGTGTGTAAAGAAAACCCTGTCGGATAATAATTAAAGGTGTTATTTGGTACCATAATACGGTTACAAATGTGTGATTATTTTATGGATATTAATTAATTCGTTTTTTCAATAAATAAAAAAATAATCTTAAATGGTATTTAAACACCTATAAATAAATAAATTCTATTATCAAAGAATACCGCGCAAGTCAGATCCTTTGTAAAAAGCCAAAAAACAAATAGCGACAAGGTGTCATTTTTAAATATTTGCTTAAATCTAGTGAAATATAAGTAAAAATACGAATATTAAAAAAACTATATCTTTTTTATTTTCAGAAATAAAGCCATTTTAATATTTTTTTCAGTAATGCCTTTAACCAACCTATATGTCTCTTTTGGATCGGACAGGGTTTTCTTTACACACCGTATAAATAAATATAAAGTTGTAGTTAATATAATGCTTAGCGTTATATAATAGCCCGCTATGTGTAGTCAACGTAAAGCGTTGAAAAATATAGTTTACTAACTGCAGCGTGCAGCCCGCTGCATTTTAAAATTTATTGGCAAATCCCGCGGGACCACTTAATTTTTCGGGATAAAAAGTAGCCTATGTGCTATTCCAGGTCACCATCTACCTGTGTGCCAAATTTCATTCAAATCCATTCAGTAGTTCTTGCGTGACTGAGTAACAAACATCCATCCAAACATCCATCCATACATCCAAACTTTCGCATTTATAATATTATATATAATATATTAATATAGATATAGATAACCTATAACGCGCTGTCATAAAATAGTTTATTCAAACAATGCACCACACCTCTAATATAGATTAGTTGAATATAGGATGTTACGATTTTAAATAGAAATCTTTTTTTCCAGGTGTCAGTTATATCTCACATGATACCATCACCAGATTGGTTTGTCGGTGTGGACAGCCTGGACTTGTGTGTTGATTCAAAGTGGGTCGATCAAATATCTCTTGATGTAAGTTCCACTTTCATTACATTTTTTTTTTTAATTCACGGGACAAATTACACTTACTGATCTAACCCCAAAGTAAGCAAATTATTTGCTTGTGTTATGGGTATTAGTCAACGATACTAATACAGTACCCGGCAATAAATATTGCACATCGACCTTTGGAAAGAGACAATCGGCTAATTTCGGCTTCGTAGAGCGTTATCTCTGTCGCACAAAATACAAACAGTCCGGTACCTATTAGGAGCTGTTAAAACAAGTATGATTTGCTTCTTTTGATATTTTTATTCTTTGTATAAAATACACTAATTTTTCTATAAGTGATGGCTTTAGGTTGGGGTAAAATAAAATAAAAAAACATTTTTACATTATGTTTACGTTTATGTTACATTTCTAGAGGCTACATAGCCTTTCAGTTGAGACCATATATTTTCAATTGGATTAAAATCCGGATGATATGGTGGCAATCGCAACACAGTGTGCCCATGTTCGGCAAGTATTTTGTCCACAGAAAACTCTGTATACCTCTCCTTGTGCTGACATATAATAGCGTAAATCTGGGTTTTTGTTAATTTTGGATCAACTGGAATTTCATGTCTGTTTAACCAGTTGATCATTTCCCGTTCAATGGTGTTTGAGTTGGGGGGTCTCTCAACATACTTGTTGTGATAGGGTGCGTTGTCGATAACTAGAACAGAATCACTGGGTATATTTGGGATTAATTGGTTAACCAGCCATTTCTCATAGTTATCGTTATTCATTTCATTGTGATAGTCACCTGTAGTGTCCGTGGATTTATACGTTAAAAAAGCACCGGGTACAAAGCCTTTTTCATTTCCCGCATGAACTATTATCAAACGTTGACCTTTTGAAATTGGCTTTTTTACTCCTTTTTTCTTATCGTCACTCCAAGATTTCCCTTTAGTGTGGGATGCATGTATATATGACTCATCCATGTAGACGATATTTTTTCCTGTTTCGCGAAATTTGCGTATTTTATCAAGGTATTCCATTCGTTTGAGACTAACGTCGTGCTTTTCCATTAGAATTTTTCGATTATCTTCCATTTTAGTGAACTGAAATCCCATGTCATGAAGTATTTTTCTCAATGTTTTTTCAGACCCATTGTAATTAATAGCTTCAGATAACTTAGCTTTTAATGATTTTATTGTTGGCAGTTCATTAAATCGTAAGTGAAAATCATACACCATTCTTCGAACAACATCGTAATCAAAATCGTCCATATCCAAACGAAATTGCTTTTTTGGTCTCCCTTTTTTTGGAGTGCTGAACTTAATTTCAGTCGAATGTGTTTCAGTACTGACTTCGTTTAATATATTGTTCAAAGTTCTTCTTGAAATTCCAGTGGCATTTGCAACTCGCTCTTGAATCTTCTTAAAATAACAACTTACATTTTCATCTACTTTTTTTTTAAATCTATCAGCTTCGCTTACAAAGTATTTATAAACATTGTAGATAATTTCACGTGACTGACCTCGTAAAGGTTTCCCTCTTTTTCCGAAAGATGCCATATTACAACTTTAAATTATTTAAATTTGTGGGTGTTATCAACTCTAAATATATATTTTTTTTCGGGACGCGACTGCACTCTATCGTACTTGAACAACGACTGACTAAACGTCACATAGGTAGTGTGGGACAGAGATAACGCTTTACGAAGCCGAAATTATCCGATTGTCTCTTTCCAAAGTTCGATGTGCAATATTTATTGCCGGGTACTGTACATAGAAATACATATATAAATACTAGAATATATATAATAAACACCCAAACCCGGAAATACATACATTTATGCTCATCACACAAATGCTTGTCCCCGAATCGAACCCGAGCCTCGTGGATTGCGTAGTCAGGGTCTCTAACCACTCGACCAACGGGGCGGTATTACATAATATACATAAAAGACCGCCACGTTAGTCGAGTAATGAGCGAACCTGACTAGGCATTATATATACTAGTAGGCTTCGGGTTCAAGTCCCTACATCCAGATTAATTCATCATCTATATGTATTCAAATTTCATCCAAATCAGTTCGGTCGCTTTTGCGTGAGAGTAATAAACATCCAACCATCCAAGCATACTTTTGCATTTATAATACTAGCTGCGCCGTGCAGCCCGCTGCATTATAAAAGTTTTTGGTGAATCCCGCGGGAACAACTCATTTTCCGGGATAAAAAGTAGGCCATGTACAATTCCAGATTATCATCTACCCGTGTGTCCAATCTCATTCGAAGCCGTTCCAGTAGTTTTCGCGTGATTGAGTAACAAACGTCCATCCATCCAAACATCCAAACTTTCGTATTTATGCCGAAAACCATGCGGGATAAGCAAGAACGATTGAGTGCCAAAAATACGATCCATACAAATTTGCCTTGTTTACGTCAAATTTACAAATCTATGAAATCCTCTAAAAATAAGGAAACCTATTCCTTAATCAGAGATGAAATCACGGCAGAGAAGACTGTTTATACTTTTAAGGGTTTTAAAAGTATACAAGGAATGTTTATATTTAGCAAAAGCAGAGTTTGATTTTGAATCATTTGAAAGTAAACAAGTCACAATAACCTTAAACTTGCTGCCTTAAAATGACTTTGGTGTGCCTTTGAGATACATAATGAGCAGCCAAATGACAAATATCGATACACGCAGAAACGACATTACTTTCCAATCCCTTTATTAATAATATTTGTCTCGTTTTCGTTACACTTTTTCGTTTCATAAAATTCACCTCACACATCTAAAAAGAAGATTTACTGCAAAAGAAATGTTTTACGACCCAAAATATGAATAGTTATTTAGAAGATATGCAGGAAAATATGCGGATCCAACAGAGAGATTCACAAATGGCCTAAAATCATAACTCTCTTCTTATAATTGGTTTAAAATTTATACCGAATATTTAATAAATAAGAATAAGAATTGTTTTATTTACCACACAGTACTATACGTATACGGTAAATAACAAGACATACAAATAATAAAATAAAAACAACAAAATCAAAAAACAAAGAAAGAAACTTATAACACATTTAAAAGACGTTGATAATTACAATTTATCCAGTAAATTTACACGTATGAAATACGAAGATAAAGTTTAATAAGTTTGTGTATAGCAGCATGATGTTAAATGGTAATCCACTCAGCAAATATATAGGATGACAAGAATTATCAAACCTGCAGCTTATTTTGTGGGCTATCTTTGTGTCACTTGAAACGGTTATGTAAAAAGATAATAACGGTGAAAAATAAAACTACAACCAACAATATCCATCCATAATGGCCATATTTATTTCAGTTGGAGCCTCTAGACGCTGGCGCCGCCAGTGGCCTCACATTCACAGCTCCACGATGGCCCACCACACCCCCTGAACCAGTCAGCCGACACGGACCTCGTTTTCCAAATCACCCAGCAGCGGGTTTCTATTACCCACATTTGAAGGATCTACCAGCAATCGCCAAAATTGAATTAACTAAGGTAAGTACGAAAAGAGGAGATAGAACACGACAATAACAAGTATTGACGCTATTGCGGCAGGAATAGATAAAGGTAAAGCGATGGTACCAAACGCTTTTTATTTTTTTTCATAGTATAACATACAAGCAGATAGTGCTTCAGTTGGAAGAGATAGGCATCGCCTATAGATGCCAAAAATACGTTTACCGATTACCCTCCAAACTGGTATTCGCAACAAGTATTAACGCTATTGCCAGACCCTGGTGAGATGTTGCAAAATTCCACCTCCTAGTAGTCACGATGTTACATGGTAGTACCACTTATAACCAATCGTTCGGCCTTTACGAACTGTCTGGCAGAATGGCAGATAGTCTAATCTTCAGAGGTGGTCCATACCAACATGGGATAATAACAGGAATACCCGAGCCGGTCAAAATGTTAGAGGTTTTTTCATGGTCATTCTTAAAAACCGAAATTTTAGTAGCAGATCAAAGACTGGCGATGGTGTATTAGTATGTTTGTACTTTGGATGAACAAATAAAGCTGCCAATCCCTGTTATCACGAGAAATAAGCAATATCTAATCGTTATCAGGTAAAATATCGAAACGAGCATCACCTCCCACCTCTTTCACTGGAAAACCTGTAAATCTTGGTGAAGCAGGATATTCTTTGATGTTTTATTGACTCTGCCAACCCTGCAAGGAAACCGGTGTGATCGTATTTTAATAAAATATATTTTTTAGTATTTTTTTCCTTTCAAGTGTCAGTAATATAATGAAAATCCGTAATATTAGGCTTGTTTACTTGGTGTATTTTATGAGTCTATGCTGTGGATTTTATGTTAAATTAAAAATTAAAAATATAAAATAAAAAATATAATCTATGTATATAAAATGAATGTTTGTCTGTCTGTCCTTTATAGAATCTTAAACTATGCATTTGATCATGTGATGATCTGTAGCAAAGTTATTGTGCATGAGCCCACGAAGTTTTCTGAGTTGAAATGACCATTTTCGACAGATTTAGTTGGTGGCATAGCAACATGCGCAGGGTACAGCGAGTTGCTTTATAATATCGACACATTTTTTCATTTCCTTATTTTTTAGGTAAAAGAATACACAACTAAAGAACTAAACGACATGGCTCGCAAAGAGCTACTCATGACTCTGAAGTTAAAAGACAAAAAGAAAGGTTCTCCTCGAAGAAAAGTTAATATGGTTGACAATGATGATATCGAAATTACTACCAAAGGCTACATGGATACTTTGATGGACTTAGAAGAGGATCCTGTGGGTACACCACGGCCAAATATTCCGGACAACAATGTTGTTGTCGTAACCAAAGCACCTACCACGTGAGTATGAGCATAGAGAAAAAAGCATAAGGGTGACATTTGCCACAGAAATGGTGTAACTCTGAAAAACATATTATTTCTAGATCATGTTTCGCAATAATCCGACATTCTTATGATTGGTCATGTATGACACTAAAATTTCATTAGGCTTTCGCAATTCCAGAACAAATATTATTTGAAAGCTGTTTAATATAAGTCATTCATTATATGAGTATCTTCACGGCTTATCTCCGAAGCGGAGGCCAGAGGTACAACCAGTTCATCCACGATTAGTCGAAGGTACTTAGTCCCACAATGTGATAGGTGGCAAGCCTATCGTCAACCGAGCACTTATCCAATCCTGAGCAACGTTGTTTTATCAGAAAATTGAAAAAAACACATTTTTGAATTGCCCAACCTAGGAGTCGAACCTGACACCTCATGTGGTCAACACCGACACTGAACCACTAGACCACAGAAGCAATAATATTTAATCCTTCATATATAATATTTAAGCCTATATATTCTTAATTTTTACACCTTGTCAATAAGAGGAATAGCAGAGGTAACCGCGCGCAACTACGATTTAAGTTCCAGACAGACTTGCATTGCTTTTTTAGTTTTTCAGCAACAATTATTGTTTTTGCTAAGTCTTTTTTTTATCGTAAAATAACAAACAAGTAGATGGCTAACCTTATGGAAAGAAACTACAATCACCTATAGACAATATATGGAATGTATATTTTTATTAATTTAATGTGTTTCCAATGAATATTATACAAAAATATTAATTAGCTTTTGCACTTCTACATCATCTATACTTTAACTATACTAATGTAGTGTATAAATTATATGTATATGTATTCAACTGTACTTATAACCATGTGACAAAACCTTATAAATACGAATATTTAATTATTATTAAAGTAGTATCATTCCGGACTCGTTGCGTTTACTTTATTAATTCACTCCCAACCTTATATGGCGACCCTGCCAACCTTTACTAAGTTTCATACTCCTTCGCCCACGTATTAGTCGTAAAAAGGAATACAAAGTTTTTCTACATGTTGCTATAAATTTTAAGTACTTAATAAAAAAGTATTTACTTAAGTTTCGTTATATTTTTCAAAGATTTAATCAAGGACACGATTAATTGAACATATTTTATAGCATTTTATTTATTTATTTTATTTTATTTCAAGCATTCTTTGTGGTCGTCTAAGACAAGCTTGCTTTCCTGCTAGGAAAATTATAAAAGGTGAACAAATGCGTTACGTTCCCATTGTAACTATTAGGTAGTACGGACCTAAACCTCTTTCAAACCTTTTTCTACTACCAAAGTATTGTGCCAGTCGTGTTATACATTGAATCTAATCTTGTCTTTCTAGAACGACAACGGAATCGGAATTTGACTCCAACTTGGCAAGCATGGATGATGTGGTCCTCGCAGTGGCTCGTGGCAAGAAGTTAGGGCTGGGGAAACATAAGCCAAGGCACTTTCGAGCTAGACTACATCATGCCGTGAACAGGATACAACGTAAGTCTTTTTTCTAGAAATCTATTAAGATTACTCATTTGATTCCCTTCGGTCGAGTGATTAGTGCAGAATGTCAAACTTTGACGAGTTGTGAATCCGGTTCGATATCTGTCCCCCAATTCACGTAATTGAGTCAAAGCGCTTAGGGCTCTCACACACATAAATACCATAGAACGTCGAGACGTGCTACGACGCGGCATAATATATTAGAAAATGTGTATTTGTCTTAAATGCTTCGACTTGCTTGCCGCTTGATTTTTTTTATATCATAAGATAGCAAACAAGCAGATGGTTCTCCTGATGGAAAGAGTCGACCATCGCCTATAGACACCAAAGGTGTCCAAATGGTGCGTTGCTATCTTATAGCGAGGTCTAATGCCACATGCATAAGTTTACCGGCTACCTTACCCTCCAAACCGGAACACGACAGTGACAAGCACTGACGCTATTGAGGCAGGAATAGGTAAGGCCCTGAAAATATTAAACCATTGTGTGATTTGCGTATTCGTTGGTATTTCTTGTTCTAGGTATTTACTGAATATATTAGAAAAAGAAATAGTAGTCATAATGACTGCTGATAGAAGTAAAAAATCAGGACAATAGAGTATATACAAAGTATCTCTGACACTATCAGTTTAATTTTACACATGGTTTTCACAAGTCCATACAAATACTTCGTGACAGTAAAATAATTAATTTATTATAAAAACGCAATTTCAAATCAAACTTATTTGTTATTATAACACACAAAACTTGAAACAGCTTTGCAATATTTGTTTACTAACATTAAGTGCATGTGTCGTTACGCATAATTTCTTATTGTTTACGATATTATGTTCAACGACAGCGTAGTGCTAGATGTACGTCTGAATTACAATTTTATTGTTTTTTGTTTCACTTCAACATTTTCTTCTCAACCGTTTTAGCATATTAAGATAATAATATCTCTGTGTGTACATTTATGTTAAATCCATATTAATAGTAAGGTAAATGCGAAAGTATATCTCTCTGTTCGTTACGATTTTATGGCTAAAACTTTTAGCCCATTTAGATGAAATTTGGCAAAAAAATAGCTAAAGATCCTTGATTAAACATACACTACTACAATAATCAATCCGTATGGAGTTGAATAGGCTCTCCAGATTTATATATCTACCTATTGATAATATATTTATTTCCTCGTGGGCGGAGCTGCGCGAATCAGCTAGATATACAAACTAAAGGCATGAATAATGTTCTATTAAGCAAAACTGCTTAAAACAAATGTAGTTGCGAAATAGTACAAGAGTTTATTTTAAGAAAATCTATTTTTGTAATTTGTCCAATAATATTTTATTAACTTTTAGCTGATGACTGCCTTGTGTCAGATTGGAGCGAATGGACTCCATGCTCCGTTACATGTGGCTTCGGGGACAAATTTAGAAGCCGACGGGTGGTCAGGAAAAAAAAGAATAAAGGTCGAGACTGTCCTCCGCTAGCTGACAGACAACACTGTGGCAACATCAATTCTTGCGCACACATTGATTACTTTGAATGGTGACCGATCGAACTACATACAATCATAACAATGTACATAATCAGACCAAAATTTTATTACGTTACGTTATTGACACTTGCATGACATTGTTCTTACTTCATATAGGCTCAGCGCATACTAAGAGCAGAGCACAGATCTGAGAAAACTGAAATATTTATGACTAAATGAGTGCAAAACAATATACTCTAAACGCGACGCTGAACTACATGGTCAAATTCTAAGTACATTTGGATTTGCACTTTATGTCATTAAATTAGTATTTCAGTATCCTCAGAAAATGCTCTGCTTTTGGTTTGCGTTGACCCATTAACAGCAACATGGTTTCTAAGTCATATATATAGTTGACGGCACTTAATGATGGCTTCGCGTGTTAACAGTTTCTTGAACTTATCGCGCAAAGTAGTGGTTGTGACAAAGCATTTAAAAATATATTTCATTTAAAATAAGGCAACATATATACACCAAGCATCAAAACGCTTGATAAACTTAAGCTCCGAGAATTCTGTTTGACCAAAATACGGGTTGTATTCGCAGTAACGGTCATACGGACCAACTGTCTAAAAAAAATATATTCATGACGTTAGTGTGTTGTGTGCTTTACTTTTTTTTCTTATTAACTTGTTTTACCTTTATTTAACCAGCCAGCGATTGACCTATTATATTTATACCACTCTAATCCATCTCTGCAGGCTGGAGACCAAAATTTTTCTAGGTTTGATCTCAAGGTTAACCAAAAAAATGATATTGAAGTTTTGTTCAAGAAAAAAATTTCAGTATCAGCTATGAGTCTAGTGGTGGCTTCTTAACACCACCGAGCCTCAAATAAGCATATAAAGCTATCGATTCAAGTTATCACAAGAACTAAGTGCTACTATGATGATATAACTAATATGATGATCGGGTACTACCCATCTCGTCAACCGATAGACTGGAGTATTGTGGTGCATCGGAGAGGCTACTGACGTTCAGTTGACATTGTGAAGGGGAACAAGCGTGATGATATTTATTTTAAATGCATTCAAATTTTTGTCTTACATGAGTAATATGGCTTACATTACTTAGTAATATTGTGGCTCTATATTGGTTAAAATATATTTAAAATCAGTCCAATAGTTTTGAGTTAATCCATTACAAAGAAACACGTATTACTTCTTTATAAAAATTGCATCCCTACCACATTTAAATCTTTAGCAACTACCAGTTTATAGCTAAACTTAAAAGGTAAAACTTTCAACATTTTATACAAATCGTAAGAGCCGTTCCTTAAATACTCGAAATATTTATACATAAGAATGATTTATAAAAATATATTATACACTAATGATTAATTGTAAAAATATCTACCTTTGGCAATAATTTTATCTATGATAATGATTGTGATTTTTGATAAATAAATTTTATACTACATACATTACTTTTTTGACTTTTCGCCCGTCTTAAATTTAACAATACTCACAATGTGTCAGTGAGTGTATGTGCTTTAAAGAGTTGAGAAGATTCTGAATAAGTTACTTCAATATACATTCACGCCAAACCTCTTACCATATAAACCCTGCGCGCGCAAATGTCACATGGAAACCTATTTTAAGCGTTAAATTAAAATTATAAATCATGGAGGTAAGGTTCCGGGAGGCGGCAGTTTTTTTTTTAATTTTGCTCCTTTTCTTTTTTTTAATTTCCTGAATATGAACATTTTCTGAAATATCTGTGAAAAACGAAATCCCTTTTTTTATTTTCATCGTTTATAACTTTTGGAATTTTTCATGTGCTTATAATAAACATTATTCCGGATCTAATGAGCTATCGCACATAATTTTAGAAGCACTATCTTTATTTTTCATCTTTTTCAACTTAAAGCCTGGACTAAGGAAGAAAGCATCGATTTTGCATCATACAAACATTTTTGCCTCGTTATTAGACACTTTTTAAAGCCTCTAAAAGTGAAACTGGTCGAGTAATATATTAAAAAATTGTGTAAAAGTGAAATTTATGTACAAGTGGAATAGTAAAAGTGTCTAATAACAATGGAATTTCACCAAGTGCCGACGATGGCAAGTATAGAATATATTTTTGCCTCGCTTCCTCTACATTTATGACACTCTTCATAGAAAGATTGATTTCGTAGATATTACATCCCTAAACAAAACCCAATCAAATAGCTCAGTCAGCCGTCGTATGTGCAGTGCTGTCCAACGATATTACTTTGAAAATTGGTCGAATACGTATATTAGGGGATTTTGTTCGTACTACTCACGGATTAAATGGATACGCCTTTTAAGACAATTTCTTAGTTTTTTTATATTATAAGATAGCAAACAAGCAGATGGGTCTCCTGATAGAAAGAGTCAACCATCGCCTATAGACACCAAAGATGTTAATGGTGCGTTGCTATCTCGTGGCAAGGTCTAATTCCACATGCATAAATTTAGCGGCTACCTCAACCTCCAAACCAGAACACGACAGTGACTAACACTGACGCTATTGTGGCAGGAATAGGAAAGGCGGTGGTACCAGACCCGGGCGAGACAATGCAGAACTCTACAACCTAGTAGTCACGATGGTAGTGACTCGCATAGCCAATCGGTCGCCTTTTACGACCTGCCTGGCAGAACGGCAGTTGATCTATTCTTCAAAGGAGCCTGGAACCAACACGGAGTTTTCAACAAGCTTTCAATTACATGCAAAAATATAGAGTTATACTACTTACCGATAAAATAAAATCACTCCAAGGATTTTTAAGCCTTGTCATCTCTTTCAGTATGATAGAACAGTACAACGTGATTTATTTATATTTTTTCACGATATATCTACAAATGTTGACGTAAATTTTTGACAATGGTAAGAGCTGATTTTTTGCTCATATATATGGCGACATGTTTCCTTCCTAGTGGCGTGTCTATTAGTATTCATGTGGTCTGTGGTGTATAATTAAAAAGCGAGGTGTACAAAGGAGGATCATTGTGGTACTGCAAATTTTTTCACTTTTTATATATCTATCTAATTTGTCATACAGTTGATTGCTCTCCTGTCCTGATAGAAAGAGACGAGACAAGAGGTACAAATAATTCATTGCTATACATGTGGTGCGAAATTCACATGCATTTTACTGGCCACCTTATCTTCCAAAACGGTGCATAAAAGCGTTAAACAGTGACGCTATTGCATCAGGAATAATTAAAGCGATAGTACTAAACTTACTCTACCAAGTGATACTACTAATTTGACTTTTTTTTTTATATCATAAGATAGCAAACAAGCAGATGGGTCTCCTGATGGAAAGAGTTAACCATCGCCTATAGACACCAAAGATGTTAATGGTGCGTTGCTATCTTGTGGCGAGGTCTAATGCCACATGCAAAAGTTTACCGGCTACCTTACCCTCTAAACCGGAACACGACAGCGACAAGCACTGACGCTATTGCGGCAGGAATAGGTAAGGCGGTGGTACCAGACCCGGGCGAGACAATGCAGAACTCTACCACCTAGTAGCCACGATGGTAGTGACTCGATAGCCATTCGGTCGCCTTTTACGACCTGCCTGGCAGAACGGCAGTTGGCCTATTCTACAAAGGAGGCCGGGACCAACACGGCGACGTCACAATAAGTTGTACGTTTAGATGATACTTCGCCTTTTACGTACTGACTGTCTGGCAGATAGTCCACCCTTCGAAAGGGACCCATAATAACCTGGGAAAAAACATAAGTTTGTATTTCTGGGTCGGATTTTTTAGTAAACACGTGGGTAATTGTACAACTGATGACGAATATAATTTACTTATAACATTTCGTTGAGTTTAAGCACAGACCATATGAGTATTAATAGACACGCCATTGCGAAGGATACATAACACCGCGCATATGAGTAACCGCTCCTATCACTGTCAAAAATACCATATATTTGTAGACATATGTTGAAAAAATAGAAATAAACCAGTTTGCACTGTTTTATCGTATCGAATGAGATGAGGAAGTTTAATAATTACCCTTGGAGTAATTTTATTACATCGGCAAGTACTATAACTCTGTATTTCTGTAATTGCAAGCTACACTGACAAACTAAGAAATTGTCTTGAAAGGCGTATCAATTTATTCCGTGAGATTGTTTCTCGATGCTTTTCCTGTTATATTTTTTTTTATTATAGAATAGCATACAATAAGATGGTTCTTTCAATGAAACAATACAACTATCACCTATAGACACCAAAGAAGTTAATAGTGCGTTTCCTTGTGGCAGGATGGTAATACATCAAACATAGGTTTACAGAGCACTTTATCGTCTCTGTGGTCAAGTCATCCAGTGCTGGTGTTAACCACATGAGGTCCTGGATTCAATTACCGGGTCGGGAAATTAAAAATGTGTTTTTTCAGTTTTCTGATAAAAAATAATACCTGGGATAAGATAGGTCAGTTTAGGTATCTTCTAGGGAAGCGCGTTCCATCTTACACCGCATCTTAGCTTATCATCAGGCGAGATCATGGTCAAGCGCTTCCCTATCGATAATAACAAAAAAACTGTCACGTTTGTGGGACTAAGGATCTTCGGCTAATCTTGGGTGCACTGGTTGTACATCTGTCTACCTCTTCAGAGATACAGGCGTGAAGATATATTTTTTTTAAGTTGGGATGAAACGGGAACATAACAGTGACAGTGACAGAAACAAGAAAAAAGTAGTATCAAATCCAGGCGAGACGTTGTAGTACTCCGCCATCTATTTTTGGTCTAAAGTAGTGACACATAATTATTTTTAAAAGTTTCATATGAAATCACCTTAATTTATTTTTATCATCATAATAGTCTGAACACCAGATAACATATTTAAATTTTAATTTAGCAATCTCCTCAATGTCGTTGTTTATGTCCCGGGAGCGTTGACCGTCATAAAACGGAGATCCTGCTGGCCCTTTACGGTCCTTCAAATGAGTTTAGGTATATTTTTGCCAAACAAGCTTTTTTCGTATACCTATGGAACGCGATGAATAGAAATTTGCGAATTAACTTTTTATGAAGGTTATTGCGTGATGAGGTGCTGGTGTAAATATTGTAATTTAGTAAACTCATGTTAATTCTCTTGGGAGATGTACAAGGGAATATTTTTGAATACTAGCGATCTCCTGTTACTGAAATTCGACTATAAGTAAGCAAAAAAAACCCGGAACTTTGGCTCCATAATTTTTTTGTTGACCATGTTTCATCTAGCTGCAATTATCTGACCTGTGTTTCATAAAATATCAAAATAAACTTCAATGATAATAATTTGGAGATACCCTCGCCAAAGAAGCTCTCCTTTATGGAATTTTAACCGAGAATGATAGTCAGGGCGCAGCTTATAAAAGCAGCTTTTCGCTTCTGTAATCTGCACATTACAGTTAACAATTGGACATATTTTACCTCAAAGTTATCTAAAGTTATACATAGTTATATACTTTACGCAGTATTAACAAATTGCCCAATATTACTCCAGTCAAAGTAACTTTTGTAAAAATGTTTTAAAATCTGTTGCATGCTCAAAGTTTAATTTTTACCCATTCCCCGTTTCACCCCTAACTCCATAAGAATATGATGATATTGATAGGATGAAACTATGTGATAAGCATTTATTTTCTTATAATATTGAATTTCGGATCATTATAACATAACAACTGAAGAAAGAAATAGAGTTTGTGGCCTTTAACATCGTTGTAGGTGTGAATCAACTTTAAGCCAACCTATTAAACTGCGACAGTTACGATATTGTAGCTTTTGCTACGAACACTTTCAATAAGCTGCATATTATTATTATTTTTGCACCTTTCTTTTGTCGTAGCAAAGATGCCATTTTGTAAACAAAAGGAGGTTGCTTAAGTACGTGAGTATAACCCTTTATTTATTTTAAACAGGAAAAAATCTTATAGCAAGGGAAGCAAAGTATCAAGGTGTTACTATTGATAGTGAGCTACGATTTTAAGCACATATAAACTATAAAGTAAGAAATACAATCTATAAATTGAAAGAATTTTACAGAATTCAGACATATATATCGGAAGTTGTTAAGATACTTGTCAGACTTATTAGTACTTTCTCTTTTTCAAACAGAAATGAACTATATCTTGCGTATGCTGAACAGAAAGACATCTTGAGTAAAAAACCAGAATATCTTATTGAAAAATTGACGTGGCCTAGATATATTCATAACCGGAATACTAGTGCTACTTTAAAGCTACCTTCAAAGCAACAAAAAATATATAAGTTTACTCAGAATGGATGTCAACTACACACTTAATAAGATACTCCTTTTGAAAATTTAAACTCTTCTATCCTCCAGCTATGTGTACTAAAATAAACGATTATTTTCAAATACCATTTGTTTCATCGCTTTGTTGGTCAAGTGAATTGGAGAAGTCTGGACTATTTTTTTTTTATATCATAAGATAACAAAAACGTAGATGACTCTTCCGATGGAAAGAAAAACCATCGCCTATAGACACCAAAGATGTAAATGGTGAGTATCCAAATGGCGGGTTCGTAATGCCACATTTTACACTTAGTACAGCAGTTTACTGGCTACCTTACCCTCCGAAACTGGAACACGACGGGGACAAACACTAAAGCTATTGCGGAAGGAATACGTAAAGTGGACGAGCCGTTACAGAACTCTATCACCTAAGACATAAGATTTTTTTAATTTTGGCAAAAATAAAGTAAAAATAAATAAATACCGTGACGGCTATGTTTTAGAAGAATAAGGCAAATATGCAAAGCATTCACGCACTCACCTTTGAGTAATCAACTTTATTAAGTCCTATAGTGTGACAGTTGGCTAACCTGTCGGCAAATCGGAAATTTATCTAGTCTCGGACGTGTTGAGTTTTACAGAAAACCTGAAACTTTATTCAAAACGATTTATTCAACTAAGAATTCAAACCTAGAACTCCGTGTGTCTATATTAAAGCCACTACTAGAACAATAAAATAATATCCATTAATTTCGACAAACGAAATAGTCCCATTTGATTATCAAGTTTTAAATCACTTAACGGATCGAGATCTTTTTTTAACGTTGCACAACAGAAAAACTGGCATTCCTGATGTAAACAGACAATCATTGCCTATAGACACGAAACATGTCAATAGGACGTTGCCATTTGGTGACTGGCTGTAATGCAAAGTACAAAATGTTATCGGCTACCTTACCCCCTAAACTGGAACACGTAAGTGATATGCATTGACGATATTGTGGCAAAAATAGTTCAAGCGATGGTACTAACAAGTCGGTAAAGAACTCTACCGCTAAATGTTCACGATGGTAACAATTCAGCTAAACATTCGCCTTTTAAGAACTGCCACCCGAAAAATCAGATGGTCTATTCAAGATTTAAAAAAAGTAGTATTTTTCAAGGAAAAATAAAAGAAAATAAAATACTCCCATACGAATACACGATCTTATTGAATAGTATTTCCAAAATGAGCTCCCATTTTATTGCCACCCTTCAACAGCTTGTAGACTTCAATTTATCAAACGTTTGAACATCGGGCATGTTTCGACGATTCATATTCCAAAGTAATACCGTGTAAGGCCGTGTAAGGCTTACGTATGCAACTTTAGTTTCTTATAACAAAAGTGCGTGAACGCGTTTTCCCGTTTTTCCCAACGGACGGGTAGTAAACCGCTACTCGATCGATGGGAATACCTCATTTGTATGCTCTATGCGATCTTCACAAAATCAAGGAGTATGTGATTCGATTTCTGCAGACTTTGGAATTTATATAAAGCTGTTTTACCAAATATTACAAATAAAAAAAAACTTGAGAGGTGTCAAGGGACACCCGGATGGAACGGAGTTCCTTTTACTATTATTTACAAAAAACCTGTACACACTCAACAAAAATAATCGTCGCGACACCACACTGTTCAATGCGAAATAGAAATGAAAATATCTGGCTTCCTTTCTATAAGAGAGAGAGAGAGAGATAGAGATAGAGATAGAGAGAGACAGAGAAACATCCACACGCCGCACAGCTTACAATACCTTACTATAGCAAAAAGTGTCGTGATAACTTTTCGTAAGAATTTTTCCCATCTAGCCACCTTTCATAACGCGCGATAAGGAACCTCGTTCCAATAACTTCACACCCATATCCCCGAAGAGGTAAGCAGAGTTGCGTCCAGCGCACCCACGATTAACCGAAGATACTTAGTCCCACAATGTGATTGGTGGTAAGCCAATCGTCAACTGGGCACTTTTCCAATCCTGTTGTTGATTTTATCAGAAAACTAAAAAAATAATTTTTGAATTTTCCGATCCGGGAATCGAACTTGGGACCTCGTGTGGTCAACGTCGACATCGGGCCATTAGACCACAGAGGCGATATTAATAGTAATACTTACCAAATATTATTGGTTACTTATATTAACTTAAGATCAAACTGAGAACTTGATACTATTGTAGAATAGTCATCAAGTTCTCAGTTCACAACTATACATATAATAAAATCGCAGGAAAGTCAAAACTGTACATTGAATATTTTTTTAAAAGAATACTTGGGGCGTGGTCTACAATCGATATCGAAGCCAAAAATATAGTTTTTAGAATTTTTGCCTGTTTGTTTGTTTGTTTGTCTGTTTGTCTGTATGTATGTCCGGGGTAAACTCAAAAAGTACTGCATAGTCGGGTAAAAATTACTAACAGGTCGGGTCAACATAGAGGCTACATATTATCGCGCTATCACCTACGGGGGAGGAGCTGAGCGGAGTAAACGAAGTCCGCGCGGACGAAGTCGTGGGCAACAGCTAGTTGTAAATAAATGTAAATCAAAGTAGATTTAGGGCGGCTTGCACTAAAATGCTTAAATGCATTTAGTCCCTTAAACATATTTAGCAAATGTCAAAACGCCTTAAATGCTGTCACTTTAAACGTATTTAGTGACTTAAAATGATTAAAGCATTGATATAAAAAACCCAAGCACAATCAATGTGTCAAAAACGTCCTTCAAAAATGAGCGCACAATTTTAAATTGTGCACTCATTTCAAATAGAATCGCGTCGGCCGCGTCACTGTCAATTTTATTTATTTTCGTACATTGCCTTGTAAAAACAACTATAAGTCTTGCACTTAAGGTTGGATATGCAAAGACATATGTTTCTGCCATATCTATAACTAGGTACTTAAAAGAAATTAGGGACACTTTTGAGTGTCAGTTTTGTTCGGGACTGTGCATCTAGGGTTTTTTATATCAATGGATTTAAGCATTTTGGTGCAAGCCGCCCGACTTAATAAGCAAATGTTTATTTCTTTGTTTTTGTTTACTTCAATATATTTTGTTGTTAATGATAATTCTATTATTACAACGATTACGCTTATTTAATAGATGTGTACTTTTACAAACTCAACTGTAATAAAGGGCATTATAATTTATACTAGCGATCGCCCTCTGGCCGAAACTCGACCATAGACTAAACAATAAAATCTCTTTTAAATAACAACAGAGTTTTGCAATGTATTTCGAGTACAAATTATTATTTAAAAATACTAGGTTTCTGCAGTCCTTTAAAATATAAACTTTAACTGTGCCAAATTTTATACTCCACCGTATGCACAATTGTCTTAAAAAGCGGCAAATATTTTTCTTTCACATATTAATATACAAATTTATTAGAAACTATTTGGCGCAATTATATGATATATACTCTGATGATATATAACATTTAAATATAAATAAGATCCAAGAGAATTACTAGAGCTCTGTAGCACAGGTTTCGACCTAGACTCAAGTCGCTCACAAGGAATCTTTTCATTTCTTATTTATTATTATTATTTAAAATTGTCACATTTCTAAATGTATATTTTCTTCGTAAGCAGTAAAAAAAGAAATACCATAATCTATGTATATAAAAGGCAAAAGTTGCTGAGATGTAGCAACGCACAGGCCAAACCCTTAGGGCTAGATACTTGAAATTTTGTACACATATTTCTCTTATGATGTAGGCATCCACGAAGGATTTTTCAAAATTCAACCCCGAAAGTGGTGATATAGGGATATATTTACATGAAATTTCGTAAGAATTGAGTACAATAAAAATAATGAATTACATTTTTAAGCATTTTTCAAAAGTCAATCCCTAAGAAGGTAAAAAAGGGAAGCAGCTTACAAAGTAAAGTTAATTATGTTCAATATAATCCATACTATTCCAAACTTATATTATTATACACGTGAAAACGAATATAAGTAACATTACTTTCATATTTTCCATATATTTAATCCCCAATATATATAGGTTATACTTCAGTTTCATTATAAATGCGAAAATTGTTCTACATGTTTGTTACGCTTTCACAGATAAAACGCCGAACTGATCATAGTGAACTTAGTCGTGGAGATAGTTTAAAACCCCGAGTTAAACACAGATTAATTTAAAAAACAACGCATAAGGGACTAAAATATGAGATGACAGTTTATATGAAAGATTTTATTGATCATAATATATTACTCTATGAAAGTAAGTCTATCTAGCTGGTAGAGTTTTGCATTGTCTCGCCCGTCTGGTGTCACCGCCTTACCTTTTCCTACCGCAATAGCGTCAGTGCTTGTCACTGTCAGGCTCCGGTTTGGAGGTAAGGTAGCCGATAAACTTATCCATGGGGTATTAGACCTCGTCACAAGATAACAACGCACCATTAACATCTTTGATGTCTATAGGCGATGGTTGACTCTTTCCATCAGGAGACCCATCTGCTTGTTTGCTATCTTATGATATAAAATAAATAAATAAATAATATCTGTCTATCTGTTACACAGACCACACAAACACTAATAGACACGGTGTTGGGCGTAAAACAGTTAGCCGCCCATATAATCAAATGTATATAAATGCCAAACACTTAAAGATATATGACCTATATTATAAAAAATAAAAATATTATAATATTGTGTGATTTTATCATGTTAAATAATAAGCTAAGGCTTAAGAAATACATCTGGAGTGATTTTATTTAATCGGTAAGTATTATATAATCTGTATTTCTCTGTGTAAATGTAAGCGACATTGACATTCTAAGAAATTGTTTTTAAGGCGTATCCAATTTAATCCGTAGTCTGTTACACTTTTACGGCTTAACCGCTTAAAAAATTAATGAAATTTGAAGTCCAGGGGTCTAACATAGGCTAATTCTTTTTTAAAAATCTACTTCTAATGGGCTGAAATAGGAGATGAAAATTTAAATGGAATTAATTATATTTATGACCAGTTACTCTACTCGCGGGCAAAACTGCACAAATTCCATGCTTTCAAACTATTATTATAAATGCGAAAATCTTCCGTCTATCTGTTTTACACTTTCATGGCTAAACTACTGATCCCAATTTGATTAAATCTGGCAAGAAAATAGTAAAAAATCGATCAATCATCTTTACTCGAACAGAAGTTAGCATTTAGGCACACGGCTTATGGCAAAAATTTTTGATTAGAGATAATAATCGAAAAATAGTTGTCATAAACCCGCAAAATTTCTTAAAGACCTCTCCGACGTTACCCTATATCACGAGGTGCGCGAGAAAAAAGACAACCTCACTTTACATGCAGAAGAGATAACCTAAAAAAAATTGTTGCTTTATTATAATTTACCCTTGTCGTCGTAATTAATATGCATATTCGTGTCAAATTACAACTTTTTAATACTAAAAATCTTTGAGCTAGGCTCCGGACAGATAGGGCGAAATAATAAGGGATCATTGTAGACTACGGCACTCTTTTTTTCGGAATGTCTCAATTACTGCTGGCCTGGTGGGTCGCTACAGCTTCACCAGTCGCGGCTACAGCACTCTAAAAATCGTTAATTTTACGGCATCCATAAGAAAAGTGTCTTCCAGCAATCGGTGAACACACATAGAAAAAGATTCCAACGAATTGTAATCCTCGTCCATTTGGGCACTCAGTTGAAATATATTATATATTCATGAGACCGTAAAATCCAAATTATTAACGTCCTTCGGCTACTTATCGGATGAAAGATATTTTCCATTTGCCTGAAAAATGTTCAAGGCTGTGATTGATTAAAAGTACGGTCATATATTTTATTAAATTCATACGTAACTTTGTGGAAATCTGAGAAAAAAAATAAAGAAGATTTTACAATACAACAGTTTGCTTGGTAAAAAATATTAACATATCATAAATTAAAACTTAATGAAGGAGTTAAGGGTATTTAATTTTACTTAATTAAGAAATTAATAAAAAATCATTTACAACCTAATGAACAAAAATTAACATAACTTAATTGCAACCTTATGAAGAAATTAATTTATATTTTTCTGGGAATATTTTTAATAACTTCTGCAATGCAACTGAAATAACAAAAGTATGTATAAGAAATATAACAAACTCATCTTCAAAATAAAGTAGATCCCAGCGACAGGAATATGCTCCCCCGTCCACCACATCTGCAGCACGAATAAAAACTCAACGCATATTCCAATTAAGCATATACAAACATAACTTAAGCATTATCAAAAGTAACTGCATTAATTACCTGCATACACAGTATAGAACATACAACTTTTATTTATTCACACTATTGTTTAACAACAAATGTTAAGAAATTATATCGTTTTTGTGCTTTATAGTGGTGAGTATAGAAAACAGAGTTCTCAAGCTCAATCCACACTGACTTGAATAACGTGACGTCGGCTCTTTTGAAATTAATTTAATAATAATAAGTAGAATTTCACAACAGACTGTAATCTAGCCCAGCATAAAAAATCATAAAGATGACTCTCCTGTTCGAACAAAAAAACAGGACTCAGAATCCGGTAAATTTTCCAAACCATTTTCTGTTAATGACTGCGTACATGAAACGATTGCAACTTAAGTTACTATTACCGGTGTCGAATTAATTAATTTAGTAACCAGTATTATTTAGCAAAATAAATCTATTAATTTGAACGACTATGTAATGGGCACGCCAAAAGCAAACGATTAGCTAGCTCTATTACGCCGTGTTGGTCCCGGCCTCCTTTGAAGAATAGGCCAACTGCCGTTCTGCCAGGCAGGTCGTAAAAGGAGACCAATTGGCTATCGAGTCACTACCATCGTGGCTACTAGGTGGTAGAGTTCTGCATTGTCTCGCCCGGGTCTGGTACCACCGCCTTACCTATTCCTGCCGCAATAGCGTCAGTGCTTGTCGCTGTCGTGTTCCGGTTTGGAGGGTAAGGTAGCCGGTAAACTTATGCATGTGACATTAGACCTCGCTACAAGATAGCAACGCACCATTAACATCTTTAGTGTCTATAGGCGATGGTTGACTCTTTCCATCAGGAGACCCATCTGCTTGTTTGCTGTCGTATAATATAAAAAAAAACCTGTCACTACCGTCGTGACTATTAGGTGGTAGAGTTCCGCAATGTCCTGTCTGGGTCTGATACCACCGCTTTATCTATTCCCTCCACAATAGCGTCAAGAGCGTGTATTCGATTTGCAACGAAAACTTCATGTATTTTTCCGTTATTCAAATTTTCCAAAATTCCAAAAAAAACAAAAACAACAATTTTATCACCGTGTTGGTTCCAGGCTCCTTTGAAGAATAGACCAACTGCCGTTCTGCCAGGCAGGTCGTAAAAAGCGACTGATTGGCTCTGCAAGTCATTACCATCGTGATTACTAGGTGGTAGAGTTCTACATTGTTTCGCCCGGGTCTAGTACCACCGCCTTACCTATTCCTGTTGCAATAGCGTCAGTGCATGTCACTGTCGTGTTCCAGTTTGAAGGGTAAGGTAGCCGGTAAACTTATCTATGGGGCATTAGACCTCGCCACAAGATAGCAACTCACCATTAACATCTTTGGTGTCTATAGGCGATGGTGGCTCTTTCCATCAGGGGACTCATCTGCTTGTTTTCCATCTTATGATATAAAACAGAAAAAAAAATATTTTCAAGTTTTTTCAAGAACAATATCGTAATAATGTTAGCAGATTATTCAAAGAATATTACAGTTTTTGTAAGATTATGTCTTGATTTAGTGCACTACAGGGCAAGAATATAATTTTTGATAACGGTTTTTTAACACGAAGACTATCCCTGCATAGTGTTTTACAAAAATAGGCGTCAGAGCTATCTTCCAGGACGAATACAAACATCGTCATGTGCCATAATATTTTATGCATTTTTCCAACAGGATATATGGTCTTAAAGTGCAACACAGAGCCAAAATAACGAAAATATTGTTGTTAGATATTAAAATAATAATATTCAATAATTACAAAATCAGTTCACTTTAACATATTTTTCTTCACCAGTAAGTATTTCAATAGAAACCTAAAATATTTATTATATGTGAATAAGGTAATGCTCAATATACTGATTTTTTTTCAGTCCGTTATATGAACTCATTTATTTAGAAGAATTATTTTAAAAACACCATAAATCCATTATATTGTAATTGCTTGCCGATCAAATTTTGAACCTGCGGTAAATCGAATAATCAAGACTTAATCTTGCTAAAACTGTAATATCCTTAGAATAATCTGCTCACGTTATTACAATATCTGGAAAAAACTTAAAAACATTTGTTACGAATGAATACGCTTTTAATGCTTGTTTCTGTTGTGCCGGTAGACTGTTCATTTATCTTACCATGAGATACTAAAATATGTATGTCTGTATAAATATATACATGTATTTTATGTAAGTATTTCAGGTAATTATTTATATATATATATGTATGTATGTGTATGGTAATATATATTGGTTGGTAATATATATTTCGCCTCGTTGGTCGAGTGGTTAGCGGCCCTGACTACGCAATCAACGTGGCTCGGGTTCGATCCCCGACGGGGACAAGCATTTGTGTGATGAGCATAAATGTTTGTATTTCCGGGTTTGGGTGTTTATTATATATATTCTGGTATTTATATATGCATTTCTATGTATTAGTATCGTTGACTAACACCCATAACACAAGCAAATAATTTGCTTACTTTGGGGTTAGATCAGTCAGTGTAATTTGTCCCGTAAATATTTATTATTATTATTATTTATTATTAATTGTATGTAATCTAAGTTGTTTAGTGGCACCTCCACAGCTACATTCTGTTGGCCTAAAGATTGACTGACGGATAATGCCAACAGGAAGTTCGCCTTTTGTACGAAAATGTATATTTTTGATGTACAATACATTTAAAAATAAATAAATAAATAAATAAATTACTAACCCGCAACACGGTTAGCAATGCGCTATTCACATCTTTGGTAAGGTTAGGCGAAGATTTTTCTTTCCATTACGAGAGTCATTTACATGTTTGCTATCTAATGATATGAAAATAGTTTAATACATAAACTGCTATGTAGAGGTATTTACAACTTCCAGCGATACTAAAGTCAGTCAATTGGAAGCATCAATAGAGTGTCTCATCGCGACCGCCATACTAATATGCTCTCGCCACAAATTAGAGCCCCATGCCATCCCGCCGCAGAGCTCTACAATTACATTACAAATCGAAACTCTACATTCTCCAATCACATCATTGTCTTGTTACACAATACTATACAATACGATCTAAAATGTTATTTATTAGTTTTATATCTTTTTAATTTATTCGCCTCTATGGTCTATTGATCTGGTGTCGGCATTGACCACGTAAGGTCCCTGGTTTGATTCCCGAGTCGGGCAATTAAAAAATGTGTTTTTTCAGTTTTCTAATAAAAACAACGTTGCCCGGGATTGGATAAGTGACCGGTTAAAGACAACCTTGCCACCTACCGCATTGTGGGACTAAATATTTTCAGATAATCTTGGAGGTATTACTTATACCTCTGCCTAACTTTTCGGGGATACGGACGTGAAGATAGTTTTTTTTTTCACAGGATAACAAGCTGATGGTTCTCATAATGGAAAGAGATAACCGTAGCTACGCTATTATCATAATGATGCGGTGCTATCTCTATAATAATTATATTTTTTATAATAAGTAATATCACATAGCAAATTACAGGATTTGATCTAATTTGAAGCTATTTGCCTGTAATATGGGTGTCAATCAATGACATTAATACATATAAATACATATATAAATACTCAAATATATGTAATAAACATCCAAACCCAGAAATATAAACATATATGCTAATCACACTAATGTTTGTCCCTGTTGGGTATATAAGCCCAACCCCGATAATGCGTAGTCAGGTTCGCTAACCACTCGACCAACTGGGCGGTTAATCCGTGGGGTGGGGTTGGAATGCCACATAAATAAGTTTACCGTCTACCTTACCCTTCAAACGAGAACACGTCAGAGTAAAGTACCGACCTTATTTCAGAAGAAATAGGTAATTGTACCAAACCGGGGCGAGACGCTAAAGAATTCTTCCACCTTTTTTGTTATTATTTATTTATTTATTACTAGCTGTTCCCGCGACTTCATTCGCGTTGAAGAAATAAAAACCCGCATAGTTCCCGTTCCCGTGGGATTTCCGGGATAAGAACTATCCTATGTCCTTTCTTGGGTCTCAAACTATATTCGTACCAAATTTTATCCAAATCGGTTCAGTGTATTGTACACATAAATGTGAACGTATCTCTATAAAACATTCCTTCCAGCAAAACCAAAAGAGCAAGAATTCGTGAAAGAATATTTTTTTCACCAATTAACTTTATTCTAATACGTTACAATGCTTTTTTATCTTGAACTAACTGACTCGGCAAACGTTGTTCTGCCTTTTTAACTACCCTTATGTTTTTCTATATTTTCTCACCTTTTAAACCTTCCCTGGACTTCAACAATTAATTCAAAACCATAATTAGCCAAATCGGTTCAGCCGTTCTCGAGCTTCTAATGAAAGGGAAGTGAATTCAAAAATCTCACACAGTTAATAGCGAAAAAAGTTTTGATCTCTCCTATAATGCAATATTAGTCTAGTCGAGAAGTTGAGTTCCTGCAAGTTTCTTAAAAATATAGTTGACGCCTTAAACGATCCAAAATGACATCTAGAAAAAGGCGTATTTCGATTTTTTTTTTTTTGGAAAAAAATTGTAGTTGTTATTAACAAAAAACTGCACAATAATAGCCATCCAGTTTTTTGTCAAAATCTCAAAAAGTATAAGTGATAGATCAAATATTATAAAAGTTTCTGAAAGAACAGGAAGTTTTTGTAAATAAGTTCTCGACTCCCGGGATTGCAGCTCCAAATTCCAATATTTATAATTATAATTTTAATGTTGAAAATCGGCTTTCGCGCGGCATTTTAGGCATGCGCGCGCCGCCACTGTAATGAGCGTTTTAAATAATTTTTTATGATATTAAATATTAATTCTAAAATTTAAAAAAAATGGACGTCATCGAAACACTTCAAAGAATATGATTGCGTTATAATAAAAGTTTTATCACCATTTTTTGAAAAGTTATTCAATTGTTAATTAATAGTTTTGTGTTGTCATAAATGGCAGTATTATTTATGGCCACCATGGTGTAAATTAACGAATAAGAAAAAAGATAATCCTTAAAAATGTATTGCTAATACTAATAGGGACATGTTTCTGAATTAAATATTATTATTATTGTCTCTTTATTTACATTAAATTCTTATTTGATTACATTTATAATTATACCATTAATAAAAAAATACAATATTATAAAAATAAATACAATAAAATAGGTTATCCGGGAACGTATAGTTAAGCCATTGGTGGACAAGGTGAGAGAGAGAGGAACCTCGAATATTTATTGTAGCTCCAATATTTATAACTAGCTGTTGCCCTCGACTTCGTTCGCACGGACTTCGTTTACTCCGCACAGGCTACATATTATCACGCTATCACCTAAGGGGGAGGCCCTTAGGGGATAGCGTGATAATATGTAGCCTATATGTTGAACCGCGGGGTTATCACGTAACTCGCAAAGCGAAACTATCGTAATTGTTTAGTTGTTGCAGGACATATACCAGCCTTGTATATTAGCGCCAGTCGTTGCAGCGTGATTAGTTTTGGTGCTGTGGCATTGCAAAATGTGCATCTAGTGACCAGCAAGCAATTAGCGACGTTTTTGATGAGTTTTTCGTTACGTTTTAAAGACATCGCTGATTGCTGGCGGATTGCAAACGTTAGGTGATACGCCTGCCGACCTGTTAGTAATATTCATGCAAAATTTGAAGTAAATCCATGCAGTACTTTTTGAGTTTACCCCGGACATACATTGACTTTCCTACGATTTTATTAATTGTATATATATAGATATAGATTTTAATTTTAATGTTGAAAATCGGCTTTCGCGCGGCAGTTTTTATTTACATTTTCTATATTTCTGCACACACACAAATTGTTATTTAATATATAAAATAATATGTACGACTGCGCGGGGATTGCGTCCCATGATACCGATGTCTGCAAGGTCTGCGTCAGTGCTTTTTATAACCGTGTCCCCAAACTACCAAAATGTATATAAATAAATATATGTTATCTGAGACCTGTAAAAAGATTGTGACCGAAAGCATAGCGAGGACACCAACACTGACGATACGCACATAGAACTTTTTAAATATTCCATTATGAAACTTCAGCTAAACGAATTGACATGAAAACCTATTTGAAATACAATACATTCGAAAACAAAACGCGTACAATTTGCCCTACATCGTTATAAATGCCATTTTTAATTCTAAGCTAGAAATAAATTAAACAATGAACCGGGCTGCAAAAAATCTGGTTCACATAAAATATTCTCACGCAACGATGAAAAAATCCCTCTCTGAAACAAAAGAGTCGGCTCGCAAACACGTTGAGGTTATTGAAGGGTCAATCTTTTCAACCTTTTCTATGAAAATGCCTGTGTATAATTTATTTACCATAGTCGTTACTAACGCCCATTTATCTGCGTGGTTTGTTTATTCAGCATTTATGTACAACTAGGTGACCCGCGCAGCTTCGCCCGCAAGAACACCCGCTGTAGGGATATCATAGGGACATTCACTAACAGACTAACAAATCCTTATAGATTGATTTTCGTACAAATTTCATCCTCTATTTCAGCCTCTTGGGGTTGATTTATGAAAAAAAAAGATAATTTATGTTTGACACTGGTTCTTCATGTCAATTTCTTCTTTAAGATCGGTTCAGTTTTAACTTAAAATAAGAATTTTAAAAATAAAAAAATGTTAATATTTTTGAAATGGTGTTTCACCAAGCGCTGGTGATAGTGCAGAACACATTTGTCACAAACAATTTAATCGAAATAAAACTGCAATAACCGACTTCCAATCTTATGTATCTCTGGAAACTAAACTGATCTTTGCCGAAGTTATATGGGACCAATTAATGAAAAGTCTACGGAAAGTGCACCTTCAAATTTTTTTTCTAATCGATTAATGAACTTTCTTCTAAGATACCAGGATATAACCTCGTTTCTTAGATATATTGTAAATTCTCATCAAAGAAAACTATTGGCAAATTTTCGCAAGCTTTTACACGTACTTTTGTAATGCAACTGAAAGGAAATAAAAGGATGGGCCATACTGAGATACCAGGATCAGATTGATTGGGTGCCGTCCAAAGGCTTTTTTTATCATAAAATAACAAACAAGCAGATGGTGGCCCTGATGGCAAGAGGAACAATTGCCTAGACACCAAAGATTAAATTGGTTCCTTCTTCTTTTTTGCGAGTGTTCTACATTAAATTGTACATATGAACATATTGCACATCACATTCTTTGGAAGTGTAATCTCTAGCAAAACAAACGCAGTTTAATGCTTCAAAATTGTCTATATTTATCCGGTGTAAACTACTTCTCCGACCTTGTAAGAACAGGTGGAAACTTCCGTGCTTTCAAGCGATTTTTACATACGTACTAGCTGCAGCGTGCAGCCCACTGCATTATAAGTTTTTGGCGAATCCCGCGGGATCACCTATTTTTTCCGGGATAAAAATAGCCTATGTGCTATTCCAGGGCATCATTTACCTGTGTGCCAAATTTCATTCAAATCTGTTCATTCGTTTTTGCGTGATTGAGTAACAAACATCCATCCATCCATCCAAACATACAAACTTTCTCATTTATAATATTATTAATAATATAGATTACTCGAAGCAGAATTAAGGACATTTTGGTAGGACCTAAATTTCTGAACTGTCATGGTGCAATACCATTCAAGCTCAACCTGACTGTAAAAGTCGCATTTCATTTTTTATGCTTTTAACATCTTGCGGTCTCCTGTTGAAAGGGAGGGAAACAGGATGTATTTTCCTACTCCTCCTATTTACTTCTCGTTGCGGGTTCCAAGACTGCTTAGCTTTCTCCAGGGTACCCTGAGCTCGAAACTCATCGGTTATCAGGATGGTTACCGCTGATGATTCTGCTTTACAGAAGTTACAGTGATGGAAAAGATAGATGGGCACATTGCCCTATAAAGAAACACCAAAGATGTAAAGGTGCGTTGCTATCCTTGTAGTGACATATTTATGATACTTCTACTAGTTATACGTATAACCAATTGCCTTTTACGACCTGCTTGGCAGAACGGCAGTTGATTTATTCTTCAAAAGAGATCTATTCGGACCAACACGAGCCTTCGCAACCAGCGTGTTATAAAGAGAGGAATGAGTATTTTTTATTGGATATATATATATATATATATATATATATATATATATATATATATATATATATATACATGTTTATCACGATTGTTGCCTAACACAAAATTAATGTCTCAGAAAAATTCCTCTGTTCTGAGAATAACATCCTTAAAAAACAAAGATTATATTTATTTTGGGGATTTGGTAAATTCCAGCAATATTTATTTTTATTTACACAAATACGAGAACGCGGGAAAACTAGATCTTCGCACATCTTCGCATTAGAAATTTCAATTTTCCAATACATTAGAGTCAGTTCCAGGCCACATCACGGTGAACTACGGCGGGTGATTGATTCTACACCCGCCACTCGAGCCCAACACTGATTGATTGTTTAAACGGGAATAAACATAAAAATTCCCTGATAACACGTGTTTATCACTCGCTGTTTTGTGATATATTGTGGAGGTGTCGTGATTGATGGTAGACTGTATTTCAAATGTTGGTTCTAAAAATAAAATACCTGGTGTAATAAACTTTGCTCAGCATTTATACATGAATATTTTGAGGAACAGAGAGCAGGACGCTATGTATCTATTATTGAAATAGTACAAAAGTTTAATTATAGATGGCGTTGAATCAGATTAAAATATATTAGTAGTAGTACTTAGGTAGTAATATCATCACGACCGGAACCTTTGCGAGAAAGGCAGAGTAAACCGAACGTCTGTAGACTTTTCGATTCCTCACAATTGCCGATTTACCGATTGCACGCACGAATTAACTGATTCATCGTTAAGCGAAATGAGTGGTGATCTCCATCAACGAATGCTACTGAACTGATAACGATTATCGGCTATTTCTAGCGATAATTGAGACCGACGGCTTTACATGCTCATCCAAGGCAAGGGAGTAATAAGACACCACCAGACTCTGGACTGCAGCTACTGAGATTTTTTTTTTGAGAAAAATCTCAAAAAACCTTAATTACACTTATGCCTGACCAGGAGATCAAACCCGGACCTCATGATCTGAACCAACTGTGCAACTCCTGGACCACGAGGCAGTCAATCACATAATTAGTATAAATCATAATTTTATGAAGTTACTTTGTGAAAAGTCAAAGTAACGCAAAAAAATTAACAAAATTACTATAAATATTTTTGTGTTATAGCACTCACCCCGTGCTTGGGAAACTGGAAAAACCTTAAAAACAACAAAGAAAAATATCGACACGCAAGATTTGAACCTGCGACCATCTCCCTAAAGCCGGGACGCTCTTCCACTGAGCTAGTGTCGACAGGCTCGAGGTGGCGAAATTCTTCTTTGCTATATGATCGATTACGTCGATTGTACTGATCGCTAGGTATACACACGTATAAATTAATATATTTTAAACAGATTTATACCAACGACTTTAAGGTAGTTAATTAACAGCAAAGTTCTACGAAATCTTATATGGCTTCTGCCAGGAGATACTCGTGGTGGTCTAGTACCACCGTCTTACCAATTCCTGCCACAATAGCATCAGTGCTTGTCACTGTGATGTTCCGGTTCGGATAATCTGTATATCTTGAACTCGAGAACAGCTATACTTATCTTAACAAGAATTGACATACAATAAGAACACGTGATTATATAGACTATAATTTTTTATTTGTCTGTCGGCCCTGTAATAAATAAAAAATGAGTAGACCGATCTTGATGAAAATTAGTATGAGAACAAATGATTGCAATGAATTTACGCCAAGTAAAGCGGGTGGATATTAGCTAGTTGTATATGTATAATACAAGGTGCTTCATGCCTGAAATAAAAACCGAAACTTTGTTAAAAATCAGCAGTAGAATCAATTGCAATAGTTTTATTTTATATTTTATCCCAAAAGTCTATTAAAAATTCTCTATGTAAACAGTGTAGTTTTTTTTCTAAAATTTTGTTGTACACAAATTATTCTTCACTTGAATCACCAAAATGTTTACAACTTAACCATTCTGACAGACTAAAAATCTGTAGGTGACATGAGAAATCACTAATACCCATCGTTCACTACCCATAGATTTATTGACGCGTAGGGTGACAATAATCAAGTGAAGTCATTGAGTTGCCTACCAATATATTTTAAGTTTTATACATTGATCATGTAACACTTAGCGTATTTTACCTTTTGTATCAAGTAAGAAGCATGAATTTCTTGTATAAAAATATGTTTATTTCACATTACATACCTACTTCAAAAATGATTCAACAAACAATAGCAGCCAATAGGAATATTAAGTACATTATTACAGCGCAATATACAAGTATACCGTCGAAGAAACAGCTTGGAATCATTATCATGTTACGGCGTATATTTTCAGCATGAAATGTATGGTAAGTACACTACGCTACGAATAAATAGCTTGATGTAATACCGGTTCGCGGGGTATGTGAAGCTTATTGAATACAAATTGTTTCCTTACCGTATAGTACAAGAGTTTGTGAATTCATTTACCGTTTCAAATTGATTGGAATGGAGTTCCTTATCGTTTGCGGACTGAGGGGCAAAACCGATAAATATGTAACAAAAAAATGACAGCAAACTTTCTTCAATCGATTTAGCTTGCTATCAATTTTGAGAATATGCAAAAGGCAAAAGTATTTTATAATTTTAATGTTTGATTCCCTTATAATCAAATGAAAAATAATCAAGAATTATTACTACACAACTGTAAATGCAAGGTAGTCTAATAGGCCATGGTGCCAGGAACATTCTTATTTCTGACTAGCTGACCCGGCAAACGTTGTTTTGCCTTACATATTAGGAATCCATAGCGGACAAACAATGTGACACGTAATTTTATGACACGTAAGACTAGGGGATTGTCCTTCCACGCAGCCAAAATGGCATTAAACTTTATATGATGGTTAAGTATTCTTAAATTTTCTAATTTTCAGCGCAATTTTCTTAATATTTCCCTTCTCCTTCTCCTTACAATTACAAACACAACAAAAAAAAATTACCGAAATTGGTCCAGCCAATCTGGCGTGATGTATATATATATATGAATATATATGAATTTTTATATATATATATGAATTTTTGTTACCAGCTTGGTTTTGACGAGACGCCCATCTTTTCTCTCTTTGAAAAATTTTGAATCGGGTAACTAATAAAATTAGGGGGCTTCAAACATGTTAATTTGGTAAAGGAAAAATTATTGATTAATAACAATAATTAGTTTTTTTGTACTTTAATCGCTTGATTATTTTATGAAAAACACGGAAAAACTTTTGTCCTACACATTCGATGGTTTTTCTAATGAGTCTTCCACTCTAAAGATATCGGAATTATGAGTTTTTTAAATTGATATTAATTAATTTCAAAACAATCTTATTTTCTCAAAGCAGCTTGTTAATTATTTTTATAAAAGTAACTTTGTCCTACACCTAAAGTGAAAACTTCTTAGTCCGACACTTTTTTACCCTACCTAAGTTTTCTTTCTTACCTACCTTCATTAGTTGTGTTACATGTTCGACGATTGAAAAGATGGGCGCCTCGTCAAAACGAAGCTGTTCACAAATATCAGCTTGTTATTAACCAAAAATAAAAATGAAAAATAATCCTGGGGCCACGGTCTATTACTATCTGATCAGGGGTCTAATTCGCGTAATTAAACAGCAATCGAGTCGAAGCGTTTAAGACTATTACACACGTTCTTACATATTATGCCGCATTAGGACGTCTCGACGTTCTATCGTGTTTATGTGTGTGAGAGCCCTAAGCGCATTGACTCAATTACGTGAATTAGGGGGCAAATATATGCGTTTTCATATAAATGACTCTACGGCCATTTAAACTTGACACCTTTCAATCACAGTCTCGTTTATAGTGAAAGGAACATTGTTCCAACAAGAGATCCATGCAACAAATTTTTAAGTACCTATTAGATTCGGATCCCGTACTGCATTATCAAATTATTTTAGTGTTCCGAAGTTAACTGGGTATTCTTATAGTTTCGCCATGTTCGTCCGTCGCGTTGTCAGTGCAAGGCTTAGCTCTAAGACAGTGCTGTAATTTGGCATGAATATACATATTATAGTCTAGGTCTAGTCTACGTAGACTAAGTGGTAAAATAAAATCTTGAGAACAATTTTTAGGGTACTTCATTTACACGTAAACCGGGGATGTAACTCATTGTGTAGATTATATTTGAATGGGTTTTTGAAATGTTACGGGTTGTCGAAAACAATTTTTCTAATAAAATCAAATAAAAGCATCCATTTGTGAAATTAAAAAAATATCTACACACCCGTATCCTCGAAGAGCTAGACAGAGGTACAGCCAGTGCACCCACAATTAGCGGAAGATACTTAGTTCCACAATGTGATAGGTGACAAACTTTCCAATTTCCAATCCCGGGTAACGTTGTTTTTATCAGACAACGGTAAAAACACATTTTTGAATTACCCGACCCGGAAATCAAACCCGGGACGCCATATGTTCAACACGAACACCAGACCACTAGACCGCAGAGACGACAGACATTTGTGAAGTATCAAGCTATAAAGTGCTAATTTTTGCAAGAGTCAAGATTTATGTACTAATTAAATAATTTGTGTGCGTGAAAAAATGATACTAGGAAACTTAAAAGAAAAACTATTTCGGTTAAGTTATAAGTAGGTTTTATAAGTTAACGAGTAATAGTTGTTGAACTTATAAAATACTAGCTGAGCCCGCGACTTCGTCGGCGTGGAAAATTTTCGAAAAAAAAATGAAGCTTAAGTTACTCCCTCTCACATCAGCTATCTGCCAGTGAAAGTCCCGTCAAAATCGGTCCAGCCGTTCCAGAGATTAGCCGGAACAAACAGCAGACAAAAATTGTAAAAAAATATTATTTTGGTATAATGTATCGTGTATACATCCATATGCATTTAGTAAAAAGCGGTTATTTTACTATTACAGACACTCGAATTTTATTTATTTGTGTAGAAAAATAAACAAGTTTTTATAGGCGTTGAACCTGTGATGCGTGCGTCATTGGCATATATAAAAGCTTAAATATTCTTAGTATAAAACAAAAAAAAGCCCTGAATCTTAGTCCAAATTATGTGATGTGATGTGATGGACAACTATGGAACCAAAAATTGTGCATGGACCGACATGCACTTGACTGACTATAATAAACAGATATAATCATTTGTGTAATTTAAATGTGAAAGTTATTCTATGTGGCATATATATAGATAGTAATAATAATAACAAAATAAAATTCTTTAAAATAAACTTCTAACACATATAAAATTTTATATTTAAAATATTTTGGCATTTATTGAACAACATTTACATCGTAAATTTAGGCATTGTACGAATTTTTAATAAAAAACAAGAATTAATGACTAACATAGCTTCTTAAGAATAACGGTAGTTGCGGTGGAAGGAATTCCATTGAATCCCAGTCATTAGGAATATTTTTCTTATTCCAACTAATCGAATTTAGAGGATTTTTTTGTACATAAAAATTAGAATTTTGTTCTTTAGGTTTTTCTAGGATTCTGCTGCTTAAGCCAGATATTTCTAAAAGCTCATTAGATACATTATCATACTTTTCAATATGGTAAGGACAAATGGATTGAGCAACACGTGCATGGTTTTTTTCAGATGAATCCAAATTATAACTACATGGCTTTTTTATAATATGTGGTGACGTGCGGTTCAAACTTTGTAAATAATTTCCCATATTTTTGCATGAATCGCATGATAAATTGCTTTCTACAAAACATGAGTTTATTCCTTCGTTTTCTGAATCCGTTTGAATCCAATTACTATTGAGATATTGCATGTTTTTACATACACATTTATTTAAATTACAAAAACTGTAATCTCCACCATTGCAGTTTGTGGAAATTTCTCGATTTTTATGGGTTTTCTCTTTACTTATATATCGAGGCATTTGTTTTTCAATTATGCCACCTGCAGTTGTACATATTTCTTTCTTAACGTACTTTCTTTCATCAGCAGAAATATATTGATTCCCTAAAGCACTACTAGTACTTCCCCCACATTGTGTTATTTTGACAGGTTTCCGCTCGTTAGAAATATTCAAATATTCCTTTAAGTATTTTATAAATTTCTCTTTAGCTTCTTTATCGAAAACAATTTCAAATTGGCTAGAAAGAGATTTCTTTAGCATTGCATATGCATCTGCCTGTCTATGAAAGTCGGCACTTGCTTTCGTATATAATATCGAATCACGCCTTAAATATTCTTTAATTTTCAGTTTTTCCTTAGTTGGAGTTGTTTGGCAATGGTTTAATTTATCAAATATTTCTTCTAGCGACTTTGGTGCTAATACACATTTTCGGTGGGTATGTACATTTTTGATCAAACCTTTTTTAGTCAATTCTTCTGGCACAACTTTTATTCCTCCTGAAGGTGATTTCATTAACATGACATTCTTATAAGTCTCGGGTGGTTCATTTTCACTTCTTAAATCTAAAATATATTGTTCGAAATCATCTTTGTACATTTTTATAAAATGTTCCTTATCATAACATTCTATATCTTTAATAATTTGTCTCAATGTTTTATCGAACTCTTTATCAAATAAAATTTCATAAATTCCTGAATCGGCTAATTTCGCGACCAATAACGACTGAATTACGAAAGGACAAAGGACACCTTTCAGTTTAACTGGGAAACATAAATCTAATTTATGCAATTCTGCTTTTTCACGTTTTATAGTAGAAATAGATTTTTCGATTAAACTCGTTTCACTTACAATTTCAGATTTAACATTAGTTGTATTTAAATTACTAGCTTTATTTTCTAAAAAAATATTTCTCTTAACTTCTAATTGAGTGCTTGAAGTTTTTTTTATTATTTTCTTCTCTCTCGATTTATTTGGATTTAAACTTTTCTTTGAATTTAAAATATTTAGTAAAAACTTTGTTATGTCATTTTCAGTTAGTATTCTATTTTTTTTCCAAGTTTCCTTCAGTTTTTGGGACTTAATGGTCGATATTTTTTTATCGCCTTGTAAAAACAAACTTCCAGAATCAGTACGATTTATTAGAACTCCTTGGCCATCAACAGATTTATTTTCACTTGTTCGAAAATCAGTATTTAAATGACCCGATTGAGTTCTTTTTAAATAAACAGATAAACTGTTATTGTTTTGTATTCTCTTGTCTATTAACTCAAATATTTTTTTATTACTAACAGTCAATTCTAAATTACCAGAAGACGTCCTAGTAATTTTCGAAGATTTATTGCAACTTTCAACGAAATTTGATATATCATATTTAGAATGTATTTTTTCTACTGTATTACTTACAGATTTTGATACAGTTTTCGTATCACACTGATCGTTTGTTATTAGCTTCAGAGAATGCTCAACATCCATTGAATCGGCAGAATTATGTGTGTGTAACACATTACACGATTTTTGATCACATACTTTATTTGCATATACATTAGGTTGAATTCCACCTGTAAATCAAAAGTCATATATATTTATGACCTTTTGTTTTTTTTTCTATCGCATATATAACAGACTTTAGTATACTATTATATGGGAGTACAAAAAAATGCTGAAAGTAATATATTATTCTAACATGACACAATTATATAATTGTATAATGTTTTATTTTATTGGATTTTATTCTCGTAAAAAAAGTTTAAGTCCTATAACACAAAGATCATATATTGCTTATATATGATCTTTGTGTTATAGGACTTACCCCGTGCTTAGAAAAACTTGAAAAACTTTAAAAACAACAAAGAAAAATATCGAAACGCGGGATTTGAACCTGCGACTGTTTCCCTAAAGCCGAGACGCTCTACCACTGAGCTAGTGTTGACCGGCTTGACATGGCGAAATTTTCTTAGCTATGTGATCGATTACGTCGATTGTACTGATCGCTAGATATACATATGTATAACCAGTTAAATGAGTTCATCGTTACAGATTAAATTCACATTTAGAATTTTGATCAGTACTTTCGTGTTTCTAATTATTTTTGTGTTATAGCACTCACCCCGTGCTTGGGAAAACTTGAAAAACTTCACAAACAACAAAGAAAAATATCGACACGCGGCATTTGAACCTGCGACTGTTTTTGAAAACTATAAAATAATTAGAAACTCGAAAGTACTGTTCGATTACATAGCAAAGAAGAATTTCGCCACATCAAGCCTGTCGACACTAGCTCAGTGGTAGAGCGTCCCGGCTTTAGGGAGACAGTCGCAGGTTCAAATCCCGCGTGTCGATATTTTTATTTGTTGTTTTTTAAGTTTTTAAAATACCTATATGATCTCTTCTTCAAGTAAAAAGAAAAAGGATAGAAAGTGATTGTTATTAATACCACAAAGCATATTAATGTGTAGGTGTTGCATAAATTTACCGAACTACCTTAACTTTAAACCGGAACATTATAGCAGGGCTGGAAACCGATTTATAAAATACCGGTTAATAGAGGTATTTACCGGTTTTTATGTAAAGTTTTGCTTGGAGTATATTTGAGAAGAGGGCACTTCATAAACCTATATGTCGGTTTAAGTCAAAATCGTGGAATTGACGTCGGGCACGATGCGGAAAAAAAATTGTAGCGAACATCAAAGAAATATTTCTAAAAAAACCTCTATAAACCAATTCATTAATTTAAAACGTAAATAATAAGGGGTTTGAACTAATAAACTGGTTTGGTTGGCTCCATAAGGAAACCGACATTTTTAAGATAAAGAGAACCAAACCCTTATAAAACGGTCCTTATGTACTAAATGAGGTTTGAAAATTAGCCGGTAAATAAGCCCTGCCTTATCTAATCACAAGCACTTGTTGCAGTAGAAATAGGTACGATGGTGGTGCTATCTTCGGTGTGATAATACAGAAGTCTACCATATTAAACACGATGGTAGTGATACGTTCTGATTTCTACTTTTTACGCTCGCCTTTAGATCGGCTCTCTTTTAAGATCTAACTGGTAGTAAAACAGTGTAATATTCAGTAACTAGCTGACCCGGCAAACGTTGTTCTGCCTTTTTAACTACTCTTATTATTTTTTCTATATTTTCTCATCTTTTAAACCTTCCCTGGACTTTAACAATTAATTCAAAATCAAAATTAGACAAATCGGTTCAGAAGTTATCGAGTTTTAGCGAGACTAACGAACAGCAATTGATTTATATATATATATATATATATATATATATATATATATATATATACATATATAATATATATATATTTTTTCAATATTTTCTCATCTTTTAAACCTTCCCTGGACTTTAACAATTAATTCAAAATCAAAATTAGACAAATCGGTTCAGAAGTTATCGAGTTTTAGCGAGACTAACGAACAGCAATTGATTTATATATATATATATATATATATATATATATATATATATATATATATATATATATATATATATATATATATATATATATATATATATATATATAAGATGCCTGAACTAGCATAAATGAAAAAGTCATAGAATTAAATTAAATTAATATGAACGATAGTAAATATCTAAATAAATGTAAAAATTAACACAAAAATTAAAAAATATGTTATTTTCAATTAAAAACATACTGAACTCTTTTATATTTTAAATGTTCAGGGACGGCAAAAAAAATTAGAATATTTCCACTTACTTGGCACCATATAGGCAAAAATATTACACAGTATAATATACAAATACAAAAAATAATTTCATTTCATACATTTATTTTTATAAACATATTTTAATATGTTTTCTGGTTTATAAACGATTTCATTTTCTTTAAGACACACATTTCCCATACTTTCATTGAAAATAGAGGTTTCTTCTTCAATTTCTTTCTCTTTCAAAATCACTCTATCTTCACTGTTTATGATTGTAGTTAAAACAGTGACTTCATTAATAAGTGATTCTAAAGACTCATTATCATTAAGACACAAAGTTTCTCTGTCTAATCCAATTACTATCTCTTTAACGATGTCTTCTATGAAATCATTAACATTTTCTTGTATAAATGATTGTTTTACTTTAATTGCGTTTTTCCTACTTAGACCTGGCACAGAATCATATTGAACTAAATCATATTTTGATTGAAAAGGTTTAGATATTTGTTTTGTAGTTTTTTGTGAGCTAGATTGACATTTAGGTGGTTTTACATTTTTCTTGTGTTGTTTTATGATGTCATTTGAAACATGTACAATATCGTATTTTGTAGAATCTATACTTTTATTTTGAAGTGTTTCTAATCCAAGATCACATTTTTTATTTTTCAAAAATATGTTTTTTGAAATAGAACAACATTCACAGACATTATTATGATCGTCATTTAATATTCTTGAAGTATATTTCAAAAATGGATCTTTTGTGTATTTCCGACTTCTCTTTCTCTTATTTGTAGTTCTTGTATCTTGGTTATCCGTGCTTTTTACCTAAGATTAAAGCACCCATTACATATGTAAATATTTTTATCTAACATGGTGGTTAGTTATCCCATAGAGTTCAAGGATGTTAAATGAAACCACCATGCAATTTCAGTTTTATTTATTACTTTATATTAAATACATAATTTTTGTGAGAAATCAAAGATATCAATTAATTTTTAGGGTACCATTCGCTATCATCATGTAACTCACTTTCTCAATCGGCGTTACATCGTCGTATCTTCCCATAACTTCCTCGATAATACGTTGTCGAGGTTGACTTCTTACATCTAAAAGGCGAAAGGCTCATTGGAACAACATAATGCGTAATTTGTACTCCCATATAATATTAAAATATTCAAACCTTACCTTTTTGACACGGGCAAGGTGTTACAGATACTCCTCCACATTTGCAACTTATCTGTTAAAACAAAAAATTTAGGCATTCAATTACTTTGTTTTAATAATATGAAAAATTAACGCCTAAACTTGAGACTGAACTTTATAACAAACGGGCAGAGGCCTTTCCTGAGGTAAAGTTATTAATGGTTTTTCCCATGACCCTGTGGATGCAATGTGGAATTTCACATAGGTACACAAGTGTATGAGCTCCCTTATCCTCCAAACCTGCACACTATAACAATAACACTGATGTAAAAGTAGTAGGAAAAGTTAAGACGGTGGTACCTAACCCAGCCGGTATATTGTAGAATTCTACCATCTATTATATTATAGTATATAGTAGCAGCATGTTTGGCTAATAATTTGCCTTAGGCTTTAGTTAACTGGCCACCAAACTGTCTTTTTTCAAAACAGTAGCGGTACCTGATATTACTGTTTTATAAAAATGTAAGCTTTACTTTGTAAAAATTCATAATTCACAATTTTTTTTACATATCATAAGAGCAAACAAGCAAATGGGTTTCCTGTTGGAAAGAGTCAACCATCGCCTATAGACACCAGAGATGTTAATGGTGCGTAGCTATTTTGGGGCGAGGTCTAATGCCACATGCATAAGTTTACCGGTTACCTTACTCACCAAACCGGAACACGACAGCAACAAGCACTGACGCTATTGCGGCAGGAATAGGTAAGGTGGTGGTACCAGACCCAGGCGAGACAATGCAGAACTCTACCACCTAGTAGCCACGATGTTAGTGACTCGCATAGCCAATCGGTCGCCTTTTACGACCTGCCTTGCAGAACGGCAGTTGGCCTATTCTTCAAAGGAGCCCGGAACCAACACGGGGGAAAATTAAGGTAAAAAGTTAAATCAAAAACAACCTCGCAGATTTTCCGCAAAATTACTAAATAAATTACCTTAATTTTCTATATGTACACAACAGTAATATCTGTTACAGTTACAGGACCTGATATCCTTCATGTCATGACTGTAGATATCATATGCAGAATTCGTTTTAATTCGACTCAATTGCAAAAATTGCATTTATTTCATACTGGCTGACCCGAAGCTGTGTCTCGCTGACGTTTAGCTCGGAGAGCTCATAACCTCTTATTACCAGAAGGCTATAATTTGACATGATTACCTACTACTTTACTACTAGGTGAGCAATTCAGCTTTGTCCGCGGGTAAATTAGCAGGTTATCAATGTAAATGACTGCATAATCTTTTATTACCTTTTTCAGCCACATGGAGGACGATTTTGTACAAATAATTATTTGAAGACCCGAGGTCTCTACTTAGCTTATATTAGAGACCTCAGGTCTTCAAATAATTCGTTTAAAACTTCAACAAAATAGATTTATCCGTGAAAGCTTAACAGCATCGACATAGAATACCTCTAGACTCGTAACTTCAAACAAAATGTCTTTCATAAACGGCCCCACGACGTTTGTTTTCTTTAAACAGCTACCTAGTTTGTTTTTTATTACCATCAAGTAATAACGATTGGCGGTATGATCAATGCTCGTCCCTGATTGGGTAAACATCGCATTGTTATATTCAAATCAGCGGTGCGTGAAAATTAAAATAAGAACAATTTGACGGCCTGAAAAAGTAGTTAGGGAGGGTGCTATATGAAAGGTAGCAATGAAAGATTTGACTTAATTTTTTAACCAGTTGATTTTCAATATTTTACATTTTTTAAATATGTACTTAAAACTGCTAAAAATTGAATTAAGTTTTGTAACATACAGCTTTTTAATTATAAAAATTTTGCCATTTACAACAAATTTTATTTATTTAAAATATTTATTACATAAAATGTACAAAAGGTGAACTTAACGTCTGAAGACATTTTCTACCAGTTAACCTTAAAGTTGTAATTATATATTCTAGATTGAAATATATTAATTGATGGAACCTCTTGAATATAATTTCGGAGATAATTCCAGAGACGTATTGCTATAAGCGTAAAAGATTCCAAATAAATTTCTGTATTGTGGACTGGGACGAAAGGGCATTAGTGTATATAGAGCGCTGAATACGACCCTGGGTATAAAAGTAATGAAACCGTTCACGTAAATATGATGGAGAGAAAGGATAATGCGTATTTAAAAAAGCAATATAATAATATAATCATTCCGACAGTTACGCAAGTCCAACTATTTTAATTGAGATCGAAACTGACTTACATGACCAAAACCTAATAAAACTTCTTCATATTTTTAAAATAACTTTAAGACGTCACGTTTTTTAAATCTGATTTTAAGAAACTGGTCAAATAACATAAATTTAATTTACTTGAATCTTTTGCTTTGATTGATTCGTTCGGGATTTATTTACGACATTCATTTTAAAAAAAATTTTTTACATTATTTTGTTATTTTTCAAAATAAAATAATGTCAAAAAAAAAGAAAGATAATCCAAATATTGACAATTCAAAAGAGCTCAAATATTGAGTTGAATGCCATTCAAAGGATCAAAATCGATCATCGTTTTGAAAATACACAACAGTTCAAAAAAAAGAAGAAAATTTTCTTCACACCCGTGAGGTAGGTAGGTTGAGATCCCCGAAGAGGTAGGTTGAGGTACAAGTACACCCACGATTTGCTGAAGATATTTAGCCCCATAATGTGACAGATGGCAAGCCCATCGCCAACCGAGCACTTATCCAATCCCGGGCAATATATTTTTACTAAATTCTAGAGTTATGAAATCTTTGAGTTTCAAAAATCTATGTTTTAGTATACTTTAGCTCCTTTGAGCTTTAAATACCTAGCCTAGCTAGCGTATTTTGTCGGAATCTATTTATAAGATCAATTCGTTTTTAATGTAGCAAAGAGAACACACAAATATCTTGTACTTCAAACTGGAAAAAATCAACAATAATTAACTTATCGCATTGAGCATAATACCATTCCTTTAGAGGCACAATTGTATTAACGCGGCATAATCAAAAATTAAGTCAATTTTGAGCGCTAGGAATGTTTCTATACATTGATTTCGCTGCTTAACAGTCACTGTTTGTCTGAAGCTTTAAAATTATAGCTTATTTAAGCTTATTTAAGCTTTAGAAGCTTTAGCTTTGAAATATAATTATAGATTTAATATTATTCTTACCTGATCAGCCAAAACCATAGACTCGGGAGGGATGTATGGAGTCGTCGACACAAATGCCCGTGAAGAAGACATTGCTTCTGGTCCAATTACACATTGAACAGCTCGCATGTTCTTATATTGACACGACGGTTCTGATATGGAAGCATTTTAATTTATTAGACCAACCGGATACGGGAATTTTAAAATATCACAATGTTAATGAGCGAAAACACATATGAACAACTAGTGTAACTGTAATAATCTACTACTCATTCCATGACAAGAGTTTTTTATGTTATAGAACAGCTAAAAGTCCGGATGGAAAGGAGCAATCGCCACAACAGCAAAGAAATTATAGCAACACACCTATTCATAAGGAGGATTAATAATATCGGTGAACAAATTACTTGAATTGATCTAACCCCAAAGTACCTAAGCAAATTATTTTCTTGTATTATGGTTGTTAGTTAACGATACTAATACATAGATATACATACATAAATACCATAACATACATAATAAACCCCTAAATACAGAAATACAAACATCTATGCGCATCACATAAATTTTTGTTCCTGTCGGCAATCGAACTCGAACCCCATCAATTTGTAATTTGGTTCGCTAACCACTCGATCGACGAGGCGAGTTAAATGGGTAAGTTAAAGTTTATCTTAAGTAGTAAGGTAAAGATTTAAACTAAATCCCTATTGTATTTTGGCTTAGATGTTAATGTAGACAGAAGTCTACATTAACCTCTAAGCCAAAATACAATAGGGATTTAGTCGTCACGATTACAAATTTGGCCAATCATTCGCCTTTTACAAGCTAATTGATAGGAACGATAGTCAGTTCTTCTAAAGGAATACGGACCAACACTGCAAATTTCAATACCAAAATAGTTTATAGCCTCATATTCTAGTGGTTGGTGGTCTATGACTAAAGCCTACATGACTCCAATCATCCCAGTGTGTCCCAGTACCAGATTTCAGTAAAAATTCATTAAAGTTTTTTAGGTTTATCCTCAAAAGTTTGAATATCATAAGCAGCTTAAAGTCTTGTGGTCTTAACAACGTGTTTTAAGAGAACACCTAAGATTTTACGGTTCTTTCGAGGCACAACGGTGCTATCGAACCGCTCATCGCAAAAACAAGCTACCTATACTTGTTATATGGTCATCATAATGCCGTGCCGTAATTCATGGATGGCCCCTAACTTATTATTCGGTTAGGTGAGGTTCGCAGTTTGTTTATAACATCACTACGGTAGATTATAATCTTATGGTATTCACAAATTTATGGAAACATATACTTGCGTAATATACATATCTTCACGTAAATCCCCTAGGGAGTAGGTGGACAGTACTGAGTGCCATCCTTGCAAGCTTATCTCGCTTCCTCCACATTCAATACTCTCTTCATGCACACACGCCAGTTGCAAAGACGCTTGATACCACCTTCAGATAGTACTCAATCAATCTGATCATGGTACGCGAATCTTGGTCTTCCCTGGTGCCTACATCCTTCCACATTCGCATTGTATATCTGCTTTATTAACATTCCATCTACCTTAAAAATACAAAGAAAATATCGACACGCGGTATTTGAACCTGCGACCATCTCCCTAAAGCCGGGACGCTCTTCCACTGAGCTAGTGTCGACAGGCTCGAGGCGGCGAAATTCTTCTTTGCTATATGATCGATTACGTCGATTGTACTGATCGCTAGCTATATACATACGTATAACTAGTTAAATTTCCAGTTTCCCAAGCACGGGGTGAGTGCTCTAACACAAAAATAATTAGAAATACGAAAGTGCTGATCAAAAATTATAAATGTAAATTTCATCTGTAACGATGAACTCATTTAACTAGTTATACGTATGTATACCTAGCGATTAGTACAATCGACGTAATCGATCGTATAGCAAAGAAGAATTTCGCCGCCTCGAGCCTGTCGACACTAGCTCAGTGGAAGAGCGTCCCGGCTTTAGGGAGATGGTCGCAGGTTCAAATCCCGCGTGTCGATATTTTTCTTTGTTGTTTTTAAGGTTTTTCCAGTTTCCCAAGCACGGGGTGAGTGCTATAACACAAAGATAATTCCATCTACCATTCTTTCTACATGTCCGAACCAACGGAGCATGCCCTTTCTCGTCTTTACACCGACAGTGTCTTTCAAGCCTAACCTCTCTCTCACTTCCACGTTACGAACCCGGTCCGCGAGTGTTACGCCACATATTTTTCGTAACGATCTCATCTCGACCGCATTGATTCTACTTTTATGCCCTTTCTCACATGCCCAACTCTAACTTTCATACAAAAGCATTGTTATAAGGACGTAATTAGGCAGTGTATATATTATATGCGTGTGTGTGTTAATAGCATGGTAGTGTGTGTAATTCTAATTTTTATTTATTTTATTTATTTAAATGCATATTATATAGCAATATTAGTTCTTTGCACTTCTTCTCTATATAAACTTTAACTCTGCTAAATTTCGCTCTCCTCAATCCGCGCTACTTTCGTAAAAAGTTGCACAAAGCTTTCACTTCGCGTACTTTTAAAGTTGTTCCTACGTACATATATTAAAAAAAGTAAAGCTTAGAGATAAATAATTGTATCACCATACAAGTTCCTCTTGCAGGGTAGACAGTGTGTACCAAATATCAAGAGAAGACCCAGATTATTACAATACATCGTTTTGTCCATTAGTGAGATGGGTGTTGATCTCCAGCACCGCATTATGGATAACCAGATAACTAGTATAGCTTGTTTTTGCGATAAGCGGTTCACTAGCACCGTTGTGCCTCGAAAGAACCGTAAAATCTTACGCGTTCTCATAAAAATGGTAAATAAATACAATTTTTACAACAAATCACGACTACTGTAATTTCTATAAAAATACATTTTGATATCTGAAATAAAATAATGAAGTAAAAAGTTGTAGAAAACACACCGGTGTGTCGGACCGCACAGCTGGCTCGGTCTGATTTCACACACGGGTGTGTTCGGCCGCACAGCTGGCTCGGGCGGATTTCACACACGGGTGTGTTCAGCCGCACAGCTGGCTCGGTCTGATTTCACGCAGGGGTGTGTTCGGCCGCACAGCTAGCTCGGTCTGATTTCACGCAGGGGTGTGTTCGGCCGCACAGCTGGCTTGGTCTGATTTCACGCAGGGGTGTGTTCGGCCGCACAGCTGGCTCGGTCTGATTTCACGCAGGGGTGTGTTCGGCCGCACAGCTGGCTCGGTCTGATTTCACGCAGGGGTGTGTTCGGCCGCACAGCTGGCTTGGTCTGATTTCACGCAGGGGTGTGTTCGGCCGCACAGCTGGCTCGGTCTGATTTCACGCAGGGGTGTGTTCGGCCGCACAGCTGGCTTGGTCTGATTTCACGCAGGGGTGTGTTCGGCCGCACAGCTGGCTCGGTCTGATTTCACGCAGGGGTGTGTTCGGCCGCACAGCTGGCTTGGTCTGATTTCACGCAGGGGTGTGTTCGGCCGCACAGCTGGCTTGGTCTGATTTCACGCAGGGGTGTGTTCGGCCGCACAGCTGGCTTGGTCTGATTTCACACAGGGGTGTGTTCGGCCGCACAGCTGGCTCGGTCTGATTTCACGCAGGGGTGTGTTCGGCCGCACAGCTGTATCGGTCTGATTTCAAGCAGGGGTGTGTTCGGCCGCACAGCTGGCTTGGTCTGATTTCACACAGGGGTGTGTTCGGCCGCACAGCTGGCTCGGTCTGATTTCACGCAGGGGTGTGTTCGGCCGCACAGCTGGCTTGGTCTGATTTCACGCAGGGGTGTGTTCGGCCGCACAGCTGGCTTGGTCTGATTTCACGCAGGGGTGTGTTCAGCCGCACAGCTGGCTCGGTCTGATTTCACGCAGGGGTGTGTTCGGCCGCACAGCTGGCTCGGTCTGATTTCATGCAGGGGTGTGTTCGGCCGCACAGCTGTATCGGTCTGATTTCAAGCAGGGGTGTGTTCGGCCGCACAGCTGAATCGGTCTGATTTCACGCAGGGGTGTGTTCGGCCGCACAGCTGGATCGGACTGATTTCACACAGGGGTGTGTTCAGCCGCACAGCTGGCTCGGTCTGATTTCACGCAGGGGTGTGTTCGGCCGCACAGCTGGATCGGACTGATTTCACACAGGGGTGTGTTCGGCCGCACAGCTGGCTCGGTCTGATTTCACGCAGGGGTGTGTTCGGCCGCACAGCTAGATCGGACTGATTTCACACAGGGGTGTGTTCGGCCGCACAGCTGGCTCGGTCTGATTTCACGCAGGGGTGTGTTCGGCCGCACAGCTGGCTTGGTCTGATTTCACACAGGGGTATGTGCGGCCGCACAGCTAGCTCGGCCGGTTTCACACGCCGCTGTGTGCTCCCGCACCGGCGGTAAGCGCGATACGGCAAGCTTGCCGCCGGTGCGGGAAACACGCCTAGCGTGTCGCCGTCGCACACATAGTCGAAATTTTTTTTGGATCAGCAGTGAATGTGTTAAAACACCTTGATAATACCATAACCTTAAGCTGCTTATAATATTTAAACTTTTGAGGATGTAATACATCTCTCCATGAGAAGAGCTATCTGCTCGTTTGCTATCTTGATATAAAAAATAACCCTGTTTATTTTAAAACGTCTCGACAGATGTAAACCTGACATAAGGTCACCCAGTGCTTTACATCGCTTCTTAGTTAGTACTCTTGGGTTGCTATTCCTGATTAAGTTTAGAAAGTAACAGCGTACTGTCCTTAGTATATCACAAAATTTAATTAACTAGGGGTCGACATTTCGAGCACCTCTTCAATTTTGATAACTCCACTCCACCCACCAGGCAATGTTCGTCTATCTATACAGAAAGTCAGTAATTAGAAAGTTGATAATATGTACCTTGACAGGATTTCGGCCTCCAAGCTGCTACATCTGTGCCAATAGAGCTCATGCCACAATTAGCTCCACAGTTTGTTTCTTTATGAGGGCACGTTGACTCGTCAGTCTGCTGGGGAAACACAACAATAGTTAATACATTTTAACAAGGATTTAAAACGTTATGTTTTCGATATATTTGCGTCGTTGTGATTGGTTATGGTATATGATATTATGACGTTGTCTTCTAGCGCTAGTTGGCGAACCAATCACGAAACAGCATGAAATGCAGGGAACCAATCACGAAACAGAAAAAATATCGAAATCATAACGTTATAAATCCTTGCATTTTAATAAGAAAAAGAAACCCAAAATTATGAGAGTCGGCAGCTATTTTTTACGTATTTATATTCTATATTAAACAATATTATAAATGAGAAAGTTTGGATGTTTGGATGGATGGATGGATGGGTGTTTGTTACTCAGTCATTAAAAACTACAAAACGGGTTTGAATTAAATTTGCTACACAGATAGGTGATGACTTAGAATAGCACCTAGGCTACTTTTTATCCCGGAAAAATTTGGTGATCCCGCGGGATTCAATAAAAACTATTATAATGCAGCGGGCTGCACGCTGCAGCTAGATTTATATAAAACTCGAAATTCGAGTCCGTTCAGTTTTTCAATAATCGAATCCATCCAAACATCCAAACTTTTGCATTTGAAATGTTTATATAGATTATACAATACATATACCATTAATAATAAAGATTCTACATTTCGGAGAGTCCGCACAGAGATGATTTGGGATTTTTCTTTTATTTTCAAGTTATCGGTGAGTTTGTTTTGTTTTTCACTATAGTAAATTAATCTTATTTTTGTATCGTATAGAAAAAGCAGCCGTCGCCAAAGAGGCACTGATTGCATCTACATAATACATATATGCGATGGCTGCCTTTCCTGACTTTGTCTCTTTCGCCTTATGACCATAAATGTTAACTTTTTTCCATTCATGTGGCATGTATGTATTTTAACCACATGCGTAAACTTACTAGTTATCTCGGCCTTTTTAAAATAAATTCGACAGCGACATGCACGTTATTGTAAATTAAATTAAATAATTAAAAAATATATATATTTTATTTCTTGACAAACCATTTTAACAATAGACTGTGGTGACATGCCTAGTAAGTAAAAATATACCCGTATTAGACAGTCAATGCCCATTCAGACCATGATAAACAAAAGGTAAGTGAATCTTTTAATTTGTCGTGTATTAGAGTATGTGTGAGTGTGTGTGTATGTGTTCGTTTATATAATAATATATACACGATAAATAACGACATAAATCACCTAAAGCCAATTGTACTGACATTGTCGCAGCATAAGACAATCCTAAATAGTATGCTGTCCCTTCTTGTCTTAAATGAAAATAATGTGACAGCATACTATTTAGGATTGTCCTAAGCTAAGTTAATGTTAGTGCAATTGGCCATTAAACTCCTTGTTTAAGTTACGGGTAAACTTACAAAAAAATATTTCAAAAACTTAAATAAAGTTACCTTATCAGCCGGCTCTTTAGAATCAGGACAAGAGTTATCTTCACCTCGCTGTGGAAGCCCTTTTTTCGAGCAAATACAGGACTTAGGACCTTTCGGGCAATTACATTCATTACTACCACCCCAGTGACTACAAGGTTCCTGAGAAAGAAGTTATGTTTACGAAACATATATTCTAAGACGAAAATATACTATACTAGAAGATAACTCTTACTTTTAAGTTACAAAATTAAGTAACTTCAAGTAGATATTACAAAAAAGGTTTACAGTGTTAAAAAATATAATTCAAGCTCATTTATATGACAATAATGAAATAATTCTCAACATTGAATATTATCACACAAAAAAATAAAAAAATAAAAAAACTTGAAACTATTTAAAAGAAAATGGATAACGCTGTTAATAAATAGTAATAAATGAAATTGAAAATTAAACTATTATTTACATATAAAAAGTCGTTTAAACGTACGTTGAAAACATTAATTAAATAAATGGACATTAACCTAATTATTTTAAAAATTTCAAACTTAAGAGATTTCCGAATGAGAGTTAAAAAGTGTTAAGCTCGAGATAGCAGATCGGTTGTAATGATTATGATTTTTGATAACAGTAACAACGTTAATAACCAGTTAATCTATGTAATGCAGTTAAAAAGTATTTTTTTCTGCTAAACACGGTAAAGATTAAGTCAAATTACATATTCTATTTCTGACCAATATTAAACCCTTCACATTACGTGGCATTAATTTGTAAACCCGCAAAGATTTCGAAATAAATAAATAAAAGTTTGCAAACCACTCGGCCAATGGGGTGGTGAGTACACCAGATTACGTGTGATGGTCCATAGCGATGCAGGGGACAAAATTGAATGTATTTTAATCACTTTAATATATTGCTGATAACAACGAGTACTTAAGTAAACAATGCAAAAGTTTAATTGGTAGGTGTAAACGTACTTCTTCTAGAATTATTTATAAAATCTATACTAATACTAGTTAGTCCAGCAAATGTTGTTTTGACATACGAATTACTTGTATTGAATATTTTGGTGAGGTACTTGAGGGGGAGGAGTTAATTAAGATAAAAATTATTCTATCTTTTAAGTTGAACCAAACAGTAGATATAGTATATAATCATTCTGTCAGTCTATCACTCTATCCCCATATATATATATATATATATATATATATATATATATATATATATATATATATATATATATATATATATATATATATATATATATATATATATATATATATATATATATATATATATATATATATATATATATATATATATACATATATATATATATATATATATATATATATATATATATATAAGTTAAGGGCTAAAATAGAAAAATAAAATATTTATGAAAAACTTTATCGATGACATGTCAATTTCCTTTCGGACGAAGCTGCGCGAGTCAGCTATTTAGTAATATAATTCAAATAAAACAAGTTTGCTACAGAAAATCCAACTGAAAAGCTGTACCATGGAAATTGCAGAAATACTTTTAACTTACCTTTTTAGCATCAGTTCCTTTTTCAGTCTTAACAATTGCAATAGTCTTCACTGACTTCAAACAAAGCATTAGTTCCTTATACAATTCCGGATCCATCTGCAATAAAGACAACATTTAGCCATTTTCAAGGAAGTGGAGGTATTGCCGTTAAGATTTTCGAAGTATTTTTTTCTGTCGTATTTTGATTTCTGTGTAGCCATTTCAAAAATTTCTAGTGATAGTCATCAAAATATGATAGTTTCCCGAGGTTATTCTTGAAAAACGAAATCTGAATACTTCTAACGATGAAGATGTAGGTAAAACTATTGGTCCCAGTTAGCGATAGTTACTAAAAAGATATTATTGTCGATAAAATGCGGCGATGGAGATCACCACAGAGCAAATGTCTAGTTAGTTTTCAAGTTACCTTATTCGCCTTAGATCTGAAGGTCGGGTTAAAAATGTTAAATTTTCGACAATTTTTCTCGAAAATCCAAAATTTCAGTAGCAGCTCGGAGTAAGGAAAGGAGTTTTTGGATGGTGGTGTATTACCAACACCGTACCTCGAATGAGTACATAAAGTTATCAGTCCTGGTTATCGCAATAAATAGACGACAATCGTAGTCAGATCAGTTAAATGTGACGACAGACATCTCCCACACATCTAGCTAAAAACATATTCGTAAATCGTAGTGAATTGGAATGACTATAGACATTCGGTTCACTCCACCTACCTTGCAAAACGTGATAACAAATCACGTTTGTTCCTTTAGTAATGAAGTCCTTGTATTTCATCAAGCACGCAACCCTACGCAGTTTTGTCCAGGCACTCATCTGCCATTTTGGCAGACAATTCGTCAAAAGCAAATGGTCTAGGTCGTAGAATTCCACAACGTCTCGCTCGGTTTCGGTATCACCATCTTACTTATTTCTCTCACAATAGTGTCAACGTTTGTCACTGTCATATTACGGTTTGAAGGGTAAGGTAGACATTAAAAATATGCACGTCACAGTACCATCCTGCCACACAGATAGTTACGCACCATTAACATCTTTGGTGTCTATAAGAGATGGTTCCCTTTTCCACTAGGAGAGCCATCTGCTTGTTTGCCATCTAATGATATAAAAATTGATATTAACATCTTTTGGTGTCTATAGGCGCTAGCTGTCTTTCCATCAGGAGAAACATTTGCTTTTTTGCTGCTTTATAATGTAAAAATAACATTCTCGAATTACGATAATCTAATGTGAACCTCAACATTGTAGCAAAATCGTTATTTTATCTTTTGGGTATGTGACGGACGTAGATACCTTCTACTCGTTTATGCTATCTGAAAAGATTTATAGTCAGACATCTTGGGTTCGGCTCACCTCACACCTAGTCTTCACAGCACCAGCAACGATAGTGAGGTTCAAGTTCTTCTTGACGCCATTGAGGATAAAATTCTGCAACATCTTCTTTGTCTTGTCGTTCAACTTACCATTCCTGCTTTTTTTCAAACAGTCCACAATGGCATCTGCCACTGTTTTACCTAAAATATATCAAAATCGTATTTATCTTTCTATAAATTGCTTTTGTTTGTTTTTACCTTTATATTTAGCTAGCGATCGCCTATAGTCGAAATTCGACCATAGTAGACTTTCGGCTACAGGCCGCATAAATATTTTCAAAGTTTGACAACAAACTTTAGTCGTAAATAAAACTTCCACTTTTGTATATAACGCCATGTATGTCACATAAAACAAAGAGTGTGTAATTTTTATTTTTATTACTTTAATATATTTCTTATACATTTTATTTAAAAACTAGCTGTTACCCGCAACTTCGTCCGCACGGGCTTCTTTTACTCCGCACAGCTCCTCCCCCGTAGGTGATAGCGTGATAATATGTAGCCTATATGTTGACCCGACCTTTTATTCATGCAAAATTTGAAGTAAATCCATGCAGTACTTTTTGAGTTTACCCCATACATACAGACAAACAGACAAAAATTCTAAAAACTATATTTTTGGCTTCGATATCGAATGTAGATCACGCCCCAAGTATTTTTTTAAAAAAATATTCAATGTACAGTTTTGACTTTCCTACGATTTTATTATATGTATAGATATTAGCTTCTGTAGTTCTTCACAATGTAAGCTTTAATTGCAAAATTTAATACTCACGCATTTGTCTAAAAAGGAGTGCAAAGTTTTTCCGTCACGTAGCACCCTACGTCTCGCGCACCGCTGCATTATAATCATATCATCAGGTCATTTACTTGTTTGACCATTTGCATTCAAATCGGTCAAACGGCTTACGTGATTAAGATACAAACATCCAAACTTTTATATTTATGAACAAACGATATTGTCTATTCTCCAAGGAGACCAACATGGTGAAAAATCATATAAAAGCTCTCTTCGCTCTGATTACATTGATTTAATCTATAATAATATATCTGCCTGTAGATTTATAAGTCAGAACTATTAAATTGATAGATTAGAATGAAATGAGGCTATTTATCACATTTTATAAATGACGGCAATTTTGCTTAAGTTCATTAAACGATCCCTCCACTTGCTCTTCTACTAAAATCAATCTCATCTGTCAGGCAATGAAAGACTAAATTCCGTTTCTGGCTAATCGATTAAAATATGAGCTCTTAGCTTAGCTCTAGTGACATTTAAATATCTATATATATAAAAATCAATTGCTGTTCGTTAGTCTCGCTAAAACTCGAGCACGGCTGGACTAATTTGGCTAATTTTGGTTTTTAAATATTCATGATGGTTCAGATTAAGTTTAAAAGGCGAAAAAATGTAGAAAAAAAAAACGGAAAACTAGACACAAAGCTGGCAGAACAACGTTTGCCGGGTCAGCTAGTAGTAAAATAAATATTTTGCCTTTCTCAGCTGGGTCATCGTTAAAAGTATTTAGACGGCGTTTTAAAACAAAACAAGCTCAACAATACTGATTATTATAAAAATACTAGCTATGACCGAGACTTCACCCGCGTAGAAAAAATTTTAAAATAAAAGTAGCCTAAATTACTCCTTATTATTGTGGTTTAAAAGATAGACAACTCCGGGGTTTTTCCCGCATAGTTCCCGTTCCGTCACAATTTCCGGGATAAAAATCTATCCTGTCCTTTCTCGGGTCTCTAGTAATATCTTTGTATCTAAGTATATATATATATATCTCTGTATATCTCTGTATCTCTCTGGTAATATTTCTGTATATATCTGTATCTAAGTATCTTTGTACCAAATTTCATACAAATCGGCTCAGTGGTTTAAGCATGAAGAAGAGACAGACAGACAGAGTTATTTTCGTATTTATAATATTAGTATGGATTGCACAAAATTTGTGCATTGTTAAGACCATATCGAAAATATGTTACATACGCAGCGAAATTTTGGACTTCTGCTTATGCTGGGGCTGCATTTACCTATATCGTCACAAAGCTTCGTGCAGTGACACGATAAATGTAGAGATCACATTCTGCATTTATCGTGTCATGGCACGAAGCTTTGTGACGATATACGCAAGTGCGGCTGAGGCATTAAACTATCTAAAAGTCAACTTTTACCGATATTACCTTAGCCTACTAGAGGTTAGCTGATCACTTATCATGTTGATCACAGGTTTTCTCTGGCATCTTACTTACTAATAACTCCTGCGTATGTAACTTTTGTAAAAATCTATGCACACATCTTAATTGCTATATAAAATAAGATGCTTAAGCAAATATACAGAACTCTGTTACCTTCTGATCACGATGGTAGCTACTCTGTTATATACTATCTCACTGCGTACTAGATAGGTAGATTGCAATATTTTTGTAGTTTTTACTCCTTTCTTTTCATATTATAGAATACGTATATAAAAACGCACACGCACAAAAGGATATTGAGTTCGAGCTAAGAGCTAACGTTTTTTCCGTACGACGCCAGTTTGAATACAACATGCAACGCTATGCTATATAAAGATAGAGGAAATAGATTTTTGAAGAGAAAATTAATGACTGCTGCGTATTCGTATATAATCTATCTACATATTAATATTTGAAGGAAAATTTTTGTACCTCTTTTTAAGATAAACGATGAACGATGGAATAAGAAATTTGACACTATATTTTTTAAAGCTATTAATAATCTCACCTTCTCTTGACTTTATCTGTCTTTCTAAAACAGTGTACATATTTTCGAATACATTATCAAGAAACTTTTGCTTCACAACCATACACGCACAATCCATGGACGAGTCATGAATGCAATGATCGCCCTCCAAAATGCAATCCTTGTCTTCGTTGCATCTAGGACAATCTGTGCACATCTTCCTGATATCTTCAGTATTAGTGCATTCGTGGCATTGTATGCATTTCACTTTAAATGTAGCGATATCGTTTTCAACCTTCTTGATTTCATCTTCAATAGTCTGTACCTTACTTTTGCATTTTTCCTTACATTGTTCGTGTGTTTCTTTTAAGAGTTCTATTTCCAAAAGCAATCCCTCCTTCTGGGAAATTATAACTTCAATTATTATAAATACAATTAGCTGTTGCCAGTGACTTCGTTCGCGTGACCAAAAACATTACTTTATTTTACTTATTCGGGTAAGATAGTAGTCTATTTTATTATGAAGATTGATGAGATCAGCCTCAAAGGGTTACAAGAATGTAGCGTCAGCCGAAATTATCAAATTCATTAATATACAATAAATTCATATTAGAATTTAAAAGACACTTTGTAATAGCGTTCAAAAAAAAACAAGTGTCATCTATTTAATCTGCGAACAAGTTACAAATATTTTGCTGCAAACAAGCATTGTTCGTCTTTTAACTTTTATGTAGTTAAAATTAAATAATCTTCATGATGACAATTACACAAACGTATACACATATGTTGATGACATATTGAATTGCTTTAAATAGAATGTAGTAATAATGAACTCAAGTAATATTAATCTTTGAAGGATTTTCGTGAATTTTAGCATTATAAAAGCAGCTATCAACATGTTTGCATTTGCATGATTCTCCTTTGCATTATTGTCTTTCAAGGGAAACCGGTTTTGGGAAACTTAAAATTTGGTCGCCATCTACATTTTTTGACCGCCCCATTGGTCGAGTGGTTAGCGACCCTGACTACGCAAGCAACGGGGCTCGGGTTCGATCCCCGACGGGGACAAGCATTTGTGTGATGAGCATAAATGTTTGTATTCCGGGTTTGGGTGTTTATTATGTATGTAAAAGTATTTATATATGTATTTCTATATATTAGTATCGTTGACTAACATCCATAACACAAGCAAATAATTTGCTTACTTTGGGGTTAAATCAATCAGTGTAATTTGTCCCGTGAATATTTATTTATTATTTATTTATCTACAGACCTTATAGACCGTGGTCTCAGGAACAAACTTTTTCTTCATCAATATCAAGCTGAATTTTTGTGATCAGCTTCGTTTTGTCGAGGCGCCCGACTTTTCTGTCTACGAAAAATTTTGAATCGGGTGACTAATAAAATTAGGGGGCTTCGAACATTTTAATTCGATGAAGGAAAAATATTGATTGATTAACCATAGAAATATATTTTGATCCCAAACTCGTAACTTTCTCATGACCAGGGCTTATTAACCGGTTAATTTTCAAACCTTTAACACCGCAAGTATATAAGGAACGTTTTATAAAGCTTTGGCTCTACTTTATACTCAAAAAAACCGGTTTCCTCATGAAGCAAACTTTTAAGGGTTTGAATGATTAAACCGGTTAATGGAGGTTTTTTTAAATTTTTGCATAGATTGCGCCGCTCTTAATTTTTGTCCGCAGTATGAGTGATGCACACGCTGGCAAAAATTGTCGATTTTGGCTTAAACTGGTTTATTTGCGTTCATGAAACGCTCTCATCTTAGATACTCCCCGAGAGAAACCAATAAACCGCTTAAAATATCTACTAACCGGTATTTTTTAAACCGGTTTCAAGGCTTGCTCATGACTAAAAATATTCTTCATTTGTCAAGAACCACTGAACAAACGTTGATTAGTACATCAACGTTTGTTCAGTGGTTCTTCATTCATCAACACATTCGGGTGTAAGAGTGGCAATGTTTACAGCTGTTTGTACCTTATTTCAGACCATGAGAGATATGCACCACACCTCATATAACGCGTAGTAAGTTGGACAAGTATATATAACGCGGTGAGTAAAATGAGCTACTTTAATCTATCATTCCGTCCAGTAATTTGTGATTTTCTGAAGATTCGAATGTTGACTTGTGTTGACATGTTAGAAAGAAGTGATCAATAGCTGGTCATATGTCAACAAAACGCGGTACCAAATCGTAACGCTTATTCATAAGTATTTTAATATCAATAGCCTCAAATATATCTAATAAGCATACCTCGGCTCTAAGATCATCATTTTCCAATCTTTTCTGCAATAATTTCTTAGAGAGCTTTCTGAGGTCGTCTCTGCTGTCTTCTACATAATCATTCCCTTCCTTCTCTTTTTCCTGCTTATATTTCCGTTCGTCTTGCAACTTTTTTTCTAACTTTTTTGCCTGTGCTGCTATATTTGCGAGTTTTTTCTGTAAATAATATTTATAATACTATTTAATAATAAAAAACCATCTATATATTAACACGTGGAGAGAAACTTGTATGTAACATGTCAAACTGATAACCAAAAAACCAAAGTTTTTTACCGGTTGAAGCCTGTCAAAACTATTATTTTTATTAAAATTGTGTTAGTGAACAGAAAGGGGGTGGTTAAACAAAATACTAGTTGATACCATGAACATGGCATGCCTTTAATTTGGAGATTATCTCCGCACTTCTCGTACGAATATCTAATACCTTTAAACGAGCAATTCTTGTATATATATAATTGGGATCTCGGAATCGCTCCAACGATTTTCATGAAAGTCACAAATTAGGGGTTTTTCAGGTCAAGGAATCGATTTATCAAGTTTCCAGGTCAAAGAAAAGCTCGGTTCCCAAGATATGGGTATGTAAAAAACCGAGCAAAGCTCGGTCAACCAGGTACAAAAAAAATATATTTATTCTATAGGAATCGATTTATCAAGGTTCCAGGTCCAAGAAAAGTTCGGTTCCTAAGATATGAATATGTGAAAAACCGAGCAAAGCTCGGTCAACCAGATATTAGCTTATTATATACTCAAAAATACCCCAACTTTTACTCTCATAACTGAACAAGGCCAAAATAGGCTGTTGGATCAATTGATGCATTCTAAATAACTAAATATTACAAAAGCCCAAGCTTTTGTCCGCGGTTTTACTGACACCATGTTTCGGATCCCCATTTTAACACCTTTGAGATTAAACTCTCAAACTGTCATCTGTATTATAATAAAATGTGTAATAAAAACTTTGTACCCTTTTCTACGACAATTACACGACCGGAAGAGTGTGAAATTGGGCACAGTTAACGTTTACTTGGTGAAGAAGTTGCAGTTGACTAATATTTTTATAAAATATGCATTAGAATACACATTAAATTCATAAAAATAAACATTACACACATTTTCATTCATTTCATACATATCGTAATACACACAGATAATATATACCTAGTGTTTTTTTGTAATAAAATTTGTTGTTAAACTTTAAAAAAAATCTTATTGTTGAGGCTACGATCAAACGGAGTTATATAATACGGTCTAATTCAAATGGACAAATGGTAATGAATGGACCAAAGAGCAGTCTTTAGTATATGTACAGTACCCAGCGATAAATATTGCACATCGACCTTTGGAAAGAGACAATCGGCTAATTTCGGCTTCGTAGAGCGTTATCTCTGTCGCACAAAATACAAACAGTCCGGTACCTATTAGGAGCTGTTAAAACAAGTATGATTTGCTTCTTTTGATATTTTTATTCTTTGTATAAAATACACTAATTTTTCTATAAGTGATGGCTTTAGGTTGGGGTAAAATAAAATAAAAAAACATTTTTACATTATGTTTACGTATTTAATTATTTTGGAACATTACAGCTTTAGTGTACATAATAAACACCATTATACCTATTGCTAAAATGAGACATTGCAATAAAAATAATAATAATTCTAATTCTCAATTACTTCCATTTCACTATCTGTGCTCTCAAAGAGGTCAATATCACTGTCACTATCAGCCGTATTTATTACTAATCTATCAGTGTAATTGTCTAAACTGTGTTGAATGCTTCTATATTCATTTGATTGCATGATCGCAAACCTTTTTCCACTCTTCAGCGCCGATCATGTTTACTTTTTCAGTCAATAATGTTTTTACTGTAGTTAAGTTCATACCCACATTTCTAGAGGCTACATAGCCTTTCAGTTGAGACCATATATTTTCAATTGGATTAAAATCCGGATGATATGGTGGCAATCGCAACACAGTGTGCCCATGTTCGGCAAGTATTTTGTCCACAGAAAACTCTGTATACCTCTCCTTGTGCTGACATATAATAGCGTAAATCTGGGTTTTTGTTAATTTTGGATCAACTGGAATTTCATGTCTGTTTAACCAGTTGATCATTTCCCGTTTAATGGTGTTTGAGTTGGGGGGTCTCTCAACATACTTGTTGTGATAGGGTGCGTTGTCGATAACTAGAACAGAATCACTGGGTATATTTGGGATTAATTGGTTAACCAGCCATTTCTCATAGTTATCGTTATTCATTTCATTGTGATAGTCACCTGTAGTGTCCGTGGATTTATACGTTAAAAAAGCACCGGGTACAAAGCCTTTTTCATTTCCCGCATGAACTATTATCAAACGTTGACCTTTTGAAATTGGCTTTTTTACTCCTTTTTTCTTATCGTCACTCCAAGATTTCCCTTTAGTGTGGGATGCATGTATATATGACTCATCCATGTAGACGATATTTTTTCCTGTTTCGCGAAATTTGCGTATTTTATCAAGGTATTCCATTCGTTTGAGACTAACGTCGTGCTTTTCCATTAGAATTTTTCGATTATCTTCCATTTTAGTGAACTGAAATCCCATGTCATGAAGTATTTTTCTCAACGTTTTTTCAGACCCATTGTAATTAATAGCTTCAGATAACTTAGCTTTTAATGATTTTATTGTTGGCAGTTCATTAAATCGTAAGTGAAAATCATACACCATTCTTCGAACAACATCGTAATCAAAATCGTCCATATCCAAACGAAATTGCTTTTTTGGTCTCCCTTTTTTTGGAGTGCTGAACTTAATTTCAGTCGAATGTGTTTCAGTACTGACTTCGTTTAATATATTGTTCAAAGTTCTTCTTGAAATTCCAGTGGCATTTGCAACTCGCTCTTGAATCTTCTTAAAATAACAACTTACATTTTCATCTACTTTTTTTTTTAAATCTATCAGCTTCGCTTACAAAGTATTTATAAACATTGTAGATAATTTCACGTGACTGACCTCGTAAAGGTTTCCCTCTTTTTCCGAAAGATGCCATATTACAACTTTAAATTATTTAAATTTGTGGGTGTTACAACTCTAAATATATTTTTTTTTTCGGGACGCGACTGCACTCTATCGTACTTGAACAACGACTGACTAAACGTCACATAGGTAGTGTGGGACAGAGATAACGCTTTACGAAGCCGAAATTATCCGATTGTCTCTTTCCAAAGTTCGATGTGCAATATTTATCGCCGGGTACTGTAATTAGTTATCTTTATGCTAAATTTTAATGAGGCTAATAATTAAGATGTGGATTTACTGATGAGTGGATCAGATATATATTTTTTCTTCTGTGTTCAAGCTCTTTTTGAAGTATAAACCACCGCCTTAGTATTTCTGCCGCAATAGGTCATTGCTTTTCACTCTCTTATTGAGGTTTCAATGATAATTAACTTCTAAATTTATTTAATTATTTAATTTGGCGCTGGCGCTGCATGTGGTGACGTATCCGCTGCAAAAACGGTAACGCGCCACTAACTTCTTTGGTGTTTATAGGTGTTAGTCGTCACTTTCAATCTTTTTTCCTCTTGTTGGCCCGGCTCCCATTGGATGGTCTATTCATCGCCTTTCTATCGGGCAATTCCTAAGAAGCGAACGATCGGCTATGCGAGTCACTACCATCGTGGCTACTGGATGGTCGAGTTCTGCATTGTCTCGCCCGGATCTAGTAGGTACCACCTCCTTACTTATTTCTGCAATAGCATCAATGCTTATCACCATCGTATTCCGGTTTGGTTGTAAGGCAGCAGGTGAAATTATGCATCTGGAATTAAGACCCCACTAGACGGATAGAAACGCACCACTAATATCTTTGTTGTCTGTAGGGGATTGTGGTGTATTTTATCAAGAGAGCTTGTTTGTTATCTTATGACAAATAAAAATCACCAGCTTCCTCGACTACTATCAAGATACAATACTCACATTGGATGCCTCTTTCCTTTGATTAACTTGATCCTGTGATCCATTCAAATCCTTATCATTACTCTCTATTCGCTTCTGCAAGTTCTCGATCTCCGCGTTTATAGTATTTATGTCATTGTTTCTCTGATTTATCTTATTGGTAATCTCCCGGTGACATTTATTTACATTTCCAAGTTGAAATTCCAAATCTGTCCTGAGTTTTCGCCACTTCGCGTTACTTTTTTCTACGTCTCGTAACTGTAAATTTTTAGATGATTCAGATCACAGAAAAGTTTAACTTGAGTGATTAGGTATTTTTATTATATTTGTATACGACCTGATTAATTTGAAATGTAATAATTTATTTATTAGATAAATTATAAAATGGTACAAGCTGTGCCTACGTTATCACACACTAAGCAGAATACATTTTATCGTATATCGTAGAAAACAAAAATATGGCTTCAACTATTGTCTTTACACCAAAAATATAATTGATAAGCTGCTATCCGTGTGGCGGGATGGAAGTGTCACGTGCATTTATTTCGGTAGACCGACCTTACCCTCCAAATCAGAATACAACATTGACGACCGCAGGTGCTATTAACTGCTTGAAAGAACAGACACTTTATTTTAACCATTTGAACTTTCACAAATAATTATATGTTGTTAAAGTCCCCTTTAAGGACATCTGAACATCCGCTAGGAGATTCCACTTCTCTATAATTATTTTAAAATTACAATTGAAGAGATTTACAATAATTATACGTGTTCCTTACAATGTAACAATTATTTACATATTTATACAAAGCAGTTTTATGAATATTTCTCTGCTTAAGAGTGACATAGAGAAAAGAAAAACAATGTGGATCACTCCTTCCCAACTTATTCGAAATTGGTCTTATACTTTATCTGATACGCGTATCGCAATACCAAACAGAAGCATTTGAAAGGTTGACTAGTGCATGTGTGATGTGACATTACCATCCTGCCACGCTCGTAACAAGTCACCATTAACATCTTTAGTGTCTATTGCGATAATTGTCTCTTTATAACAAGAGCCATCTGCTTGCTGTTGCATTTTCAGAATTATTGTCTCAGATTTGATATTGATTACATACGTTTTCTAATAACACCTTCTGCCTTTCCAAGGAATCCGCCAATTTTTTCTTATATGCCGTTTCCATGCATGTCCACAGAGAGTCAGCCTGTTTTAGCAAACCTAAACCTTCCCTTTCTCTGTTTTCTAGTTCATTAATCTGCTCTTGCAAATCCTGCTCCTGTTCCAGTAAATCAGTGGCTTTTGCTTTGCATTGCTTCTCAACTGTTGCTGCCTACGCAATTGATACAATACGAATTATTGGAAACGTTGTTCTGGCGTATTAATTATGTGTAGTGAATATTTTGACGGGTTGAAGTTAATACATAGAAAGGTGAAAATTTGAAGCAATAAGTATTTGACCGCCTAGTTGGTCGAGTGGTTAGCGACACTGACAACGCAATCGACGGGGCTCGGGTTCGATCGCCGACGGGGACAGGCATTTATGTGATGAGCATAAACGTATTTCTGGGTTTGGGTGTTTATTAAATCTATTCCAGTATTAATATATTTATTTCTATGTATTAGTATCGTTGACTAACCCCCATAACACAAGCATAATTTGCTTACTTTGAGGTTAGATCAGTCAGTGTAATTTGTCCCGTGAATATTTATTATTTATTTATTATTTTTGATACAAAATTAAAAGTGAAATACAAAAAATAGTTTCGTCAAAATTAGAAAAAAATCAGGCCAAGGGAATCTATCACCGAGCAGTACATGAAACGTACTTCACGATCAAATACCATGCGCTTAGCTATTTTTGTTCTACGAAAGTACATGCCATGGACTGCAGCTACGTCAGAGTTCATCGAATAATACGCGTACGGCGCAAAAAATTTTCGGCGGTCACGACCTGTTGGTCGTGTAATGCAATAGATGCAATTTGGCATGACGATTAATTATTATTTCAGCGCTACAGCGAGTGTTAACTAAATAAAACAGAACTTCTATTAAGCATAGCTTCTCTAGTACGTAGTAGGTACGAGTACAGGTAAAAGGCGACCGAGTGGCTATGCGCGTCACTACCATCGTGACTACTAGGTGGTAGAGTTCTGCATCGGCTCGACCGGGTCTGGTACCACCGCCTTATGTCTTCCTGCCGCAATAGCGTCAGTGCTAGTCACTGTCATGTTCCGGTTTGGAGGGTAAGGTAGCCGGTAAACTTATGCGTGTGGCATTAGACCTCGCTACAAGATAGCAACGCACCATTAACATCTTTGGTGTCTATAGGCGATGGTTGACCCTTTTCATCAGGAGACCCATCTGCTTGTTTGCTATCTTATAATTTAAAAAAACATGAAACTCTCTGTTTACGACCTATTCTCACACCACCTACCAAATATACAAAAAAAAAACATACAAAGTTAGTTGAATCGCTTAGGAGATGCGCGTGCATAGTTTTTGTATATTAGACTAGCTGTGCCCACGACTTCGTCCGCGTGGAAAAATTTAGAAAAAAGTAGTCTACGTTACTTCCTATTACATCAGCTATCTGCCAGTGAAAGTCCTGTCAGAATCAATCCAGCCGTTTCAGAGATTAGCCAGAACAAGCAGATAGACGGACAGACGGACGAACAGACAGACAAATATTGTAAAAAATCGCCCATTGTACTTATGTTTATATATTTTTACTCTAATTATTCTGTGTACATTAAAGTATTAAATAAATAAATAAATAATGTTATTTTGGTATTTGTACCGTGTATATTTGGTAAAAAGCGATTATTTTAATATTACAAATAGACACTCCAATTTTACTTATTTGTATACATTAGCAGACTTAGGCATGCGGTGCTGTAGCATAGTCAAACGTTTGAGAGTTCTTAGCACAATGCCACATATTGAATATTTGCCCAAACTCGATATTAAAGTGATACCACCACCCATAAAGAAAATATACATGCTTACTGGTAAAAAACTGTATGTAATGATGAAGTAGGGTGTTCAGTACCCGATTCTGATACCGAATATGTAAAAAAGATACTTAAATTTTGGCCTAATCATTTATTTATTAAAAGAAACTTACAGCTTAGGTACTATAGCACATATGATTACAATAATTTTTAGATTAGTTCATAAGCCAAAAGAGTTTTCACCACTAATTACCACAGCGTGTGTGCTATAGAAATAAAAAAAAAATATACAAGATCGAAAATCGAAAAGCACAATAATTACTACGAAAACTGTTAATAATTTTAATACATTAAAGAACCAAAGCATAATGTTATGTATAGATATTAATCCTATCGGTATTTTTTTTACAAATTTATTAATCACTAGCGACCTGCCCGCGGTTTCACCCGCGCAGCTTTTGTTCCCGTGAGAATATCGGAAAGGTTTATACACTTAAACCTTCCTCAAAATTCAATCTATCTATTAAAAAAAACCGCATCAAAATCCGTTGCGTAGTTTTAAAGATTTAAGCATACATAGGGACATAAGGACATAGGGACAGACAGAGAAAGCGACTTTGTTTTATACTATGTAATGATGTACTCCTTTTTTAACAAGAGAAACATACATTTTTGATTTATAATGAAATATATCAATGTGAAAATAATTTTTATTATATGTATTACAAGCTCTTATCAAGAACCGACTTTGAGCATACTTGGTTCGACAAATAGGGACATAAAACACCATTTCGGAGCGAACACTCTGACGAGGACAATTAAACAGAATACGTGCGAGGAGAAAAGGAGAATCTATATAATTTATATATCCAATTAAAGTATTAAATATCATGCATAAATATAGATGTTTATTGTTTACAAACAGCGATTTGCCGGCATGACACGTGTAAGACATATCGCGTTCGTAAAAGGCGGAAATTGGCTATAGATATGTGTCACTATTAACATTCCTACTAGGTGGTAGATTTCCGCAATGTCTCGCCCGGGTTCGGTCACACCGTCTTACATATACCGCCGTTATAGCGTTAGTATCACTGTCATGTCCAGGTTTTTTTTTTATATCATAAGATAGCAAACAAGCAGATGGGTCTCCTGATGGAAAGAGTCAACCATCGCCTATAGACACCAAAGATGTTAAAGGTGCGTTGCTATCTTGTGGCGAGGTCTAATGCCACATGCATAAGTTTACCGGCTACCTTACCCTCCAAACCGGAACACGACAGCGACAAGCACTGACGCTATTGCGGCAGGAATAGGTAAGGCGGTGGTACCAGACCCGGGCAACCCGGGTTTGGTAGCTTGTAAATTTATGCGTGTGGAATTACCATCCCGCCACATGAACAACCCTCAGCTGGTTGTCTCTTTCAATCAGGAGAGTCATCAACTATTTTTGTATCAGCATATTGATAAAAAAATCTTTGCAATTTATATTTAAAAAAAAACTTGGGAGGTATCTCTTTTTTTATTTTTAAAAAGGTTTTTTTTTTATTATTAACAAATATAATGTAATATAAACTTAATCAGTAGGCTCAATTTTCGTAATAATAATAGAAATGAAAATATCTGGCTTGCTTTCTATAAGAGTGAGAGAGAGACAGAGAAACATGCGCACGCCGCACAGCTTACAATAGCTTACTATAGCAAAAAGTGTCGTGACAGCTTTTCGTAAGAATTTTTTCCGTCTAGCCCCCTTTCACAACGCGCGATAAGGAACTTCGTTCCAAAAATATTATCAGTGTCTATTCCAGTATAATAGTACTCAAACTACAGGTCTGTCATCCGCACGGTGACCAAATTTTTTGAACATTACATTTTTATATTATATTTTAATTAACCAATAAAAATGATAGTTAATGTAACCATATATAACCATTAACTATCACGTCCCTCTATATGTACAGTATATTACCAGTAAAACAGATGAAATACCTCTTTCAAGTTGTCCAGAGCTTTGTTTAACGGCACGTTTTCGCTTGTGCTGCTCTGACTCCCCCTGGGCTCTTTTTCACTGTCCGACCTCTGCTCACTGTGTTTACAGCGTGGTGAGCTGAAAATATTTGACTACAAATAAGGGGCCATCCACAAATTACGTCACAGGTTAAGAGGAAGGGAGGGGGTCGACGAAATGTGACATTGTGTGACAAGGGGTAGAGAGGAGTCCCGAATTTTGTGACATCACATTATTTCAAAGTATAATGCTCTGTGCGTTAGTTACATGAATTTTAAGATGAGAAAATGGAAAGAGTTACCGTCGTCTTTTATCCTCGTTAGCAACGAAGCAAGTGACTGGTTGTTGTCTAAAGATGCTGCTTCTTCTATTGAGGTACATCCTTTCTCTTACTTCTCTCTGTTAAAGCAAACAAATTTTATTTAAAAGTCCTTAAAATACGTTTTTCTAAAGATGAAATTAAAGTATTTAATTTGGAAAATTTCCGCGAAATCTTATATGGAACTGCTGTGTTGTAACTAAAACCTTTAAACGAAAAGGCATTACCATCTCACCACTTCATTACTACCATCGACCACACGAATAGCAATGCAGCAATTATATCTTTGGTGTCTATGGGTGTCTATGGGATGGGCGATCTAATGTCACATGCATAAGTTTACCGGCTACCTTACCCTCTAAACCGATATATATATATATATATATATATATATATATATATATATATATATATATATATATATATATACACCCTTGTGTTATGGGTGTATATATATATGTATATATACACCCATAACACAAGCAAATAATTTGCTTACTTTGGGATTAGATTAATAAGTGTAATTTGTCCATTAATAAAAAAAAATTTAGCAGTACATTAAACTCTCTGTCGTATATGGTTTTAATTTCAACTCGATACCTTGACGCATCTCTACAGACAAACGGACCGACAGATGGACAAAAAGTGATCTTATAATACTTCCGTTTCTTTTTTATGTAAGGAACCCAAAAAATTAAATTGTCGATATTACTTTTTTTTATATCATAAGATAGCAAACAAGGGTCTCCTGGGTCTCCTGATGGAAAAAAGTCAACCATCGCCTATAGACACCAAAGATGTCAATGGTGCGTTGCTATCTTATGGCGAGGTCGATTGCCACATGCATAATTTTACCGGCTACCTTACGCTCCAAACCGGAACACAACAGTGACTAGCACCGATGCTATTGCGGCAGGAATAGGTAAAGCGGTGGTACCAGACCCGGGCGAGACAATGCAGAACTCTACCATCTAGTAGTCACTATGGTAGTGACTCGAATAGCCAATCGATCGCCTTTTACGACCTGCCTGACAGAACGGCAGTTGGTCTATTCTTCAAAGGAGCCCGGAACCAACACGGGGGAATCCGTTTTCTTTTTATTCCGTCCGTTTTTTTTATATTTTCATGAAAAGGTCTTCCGTAAAAACGTAGAAACAAAAATATATCGATCAAAATATATTTAGACTTTCAGCCACCTTCACCCTACAATTCTTGATTTTCTTTGAGAGTTTTCATGTTTTAAACTTTAAAGACAAAGAAAAATTTCAACACAAGACTTGAACCTGCGGCCTTTTTTCCCGAGATGCTCTAACCAACTGAGCCACTGCTTTCGTCTGGGTTCGCTTCGATTTAGAATTTCACCATGTTGGAACTAGTCGATAAGGCCAAGGCCAGGTCCCTCAAACGTGTTCTAAACCACCTAAACCAGCCAGCCGGGCCGTGTCATTACATAATACTCCAACAGTAGTATAAATAACTGAAATTCGCTCTGAACTGCGAATTCACGATGACAATTTTTACTTTAGATAATAATAATAAATAAATAAATATTCGCAGGACAAGCTGATCTAAACCCAAAGCAAGCAAATTATTTGCCTGTGTTATGGGTGTTTGTCAAAGATACCGAAATGAATAATATATAAATACTGAAATATATTTAATAAACACCTAAACCCGGAAATACATTTATGCTCAACACACAAATGCTTGTCCCCGTCGGGGATCGATCTCGGACCCCGTCGATCGCGTAGTCAGGGTCGCTAACTATACGACCAAGGGGGCGGCCAAATTATATTTAATATTGTACACAACTTATAAGATTTTATAGAGAAAAAATTTTAATTCAAAACGTACAAAAGGTAGACTTATCTCTAAGTTGAAAAAGATTTCTTCCAGCCTACCCAGCTTATGAAGCGATTACAAAGAAACAGCAGACATTGTGCACAATCAACCTTAAAGTTAAAATACACATGATATAAGCGAAACAAAAAAAATGAGAATGACTTACGAAACTATAAAATAAAAAATAACAAAAATAAAAATTATACACAGAAATAACTAAATTATAAAAGATAAAGACGTATAGTGATTTCTTAATCGTTTTTTAAAAACTGGCAGGGATGGGCTATCACGAACATGAAATGGGAGTGAATTCCATAACTTAACGCCATGAACACTAAAAGAGCGAAAATAGGCTTGAGAATGAGATTCAGGAAACTTCAATAACGAACGGACAGAATTCGACAAGGAGAATCAGGGGAATATAAAAAGGACAACCATTCACGAAGGTATTGAGGAGCTGCTGGGTTAAACAGTATTCTAAAATGTCGACACAAAATATGAGTATTGCTGCAAAGACGAATAGGAAATAACTTAAGCTGGGCTCTTAAGTTTGAGATATGGTCGTACTTGCGCAAGCTAAAGACAAAACGCAAACATAGGTTTTGGAGCCTCTCAAGTTTATTAATGAGTTTTTCAGTAGCATCTAGAAAACAAGAATCGGCATAATTCAGTATAGGTAAAATTAGAATATGTAGTATAGAAATTTTAGTTTTGAAGGGGAGAAAGTTTTTTAAAGCATTTAAAGAATGAAAAGCAAAATAAACTTTTTTTACATATATTGTTGATATGGGATTCCCAAGATAAATCTGAGCTGAAAATTACACCTAAATTCGTGACCTGGTCAGAGTAAGAGATAATAGAATTATTAAATACTAATGGCGGCAAATTTAAAATATCTAAAGAATTTAACATATACCGACTGCCAATAACTAGGTATAGCTTTGGATTTATTCGGGTTAACACAGAGACCATAGGACTGAGCCCATGAATAAATGGCATCCAGATCTTTATCAATCATATCTACAGCATTTGTTAAATCTTCACGGCTAAAATGTCGATATAGCTGTAAATCGTCAGATGTGTGTGGACTTTGTATTTTGTAACCACTTACCAATTTGGCTCTTCCAAACATAAAAATCCTTTTGTCTCGTTAATTCGGCTATTAAATTTCATGACGTTGATATGATCGAAGATAATCTAGGAATTCTAGGTATCGTCGTAGTATAATATTTATACATACGTACATACAAACAGAGAATTTCACTTGCGCGGTCAATAAATTGTATTAAATAGGTTCTGCAATCCATTAAATCCTACATGATTGAATCGATCATATCTTAAGAAAATAATCACTACATAGTATAAAACAAAATCGCTTTCCCCTGTCTCACTGTGTATGCTTAGATCTTTAAAACTACGCAACGGATATTGATGTGGTTTTTTTTCAATAGATAGAGTGATTCAAGAGGAAAGTTTATATGTATAATAATTTATACAGCAAAACAACGTTTGCCGGGTCAGCTAGACATACCAATAATCTTATAATTTCAAGAGGAATATTATATTAAGCTGCTAATAGCAGTTATCGCCTATCGAATTTATTGTTAATGTCATCAAAGTGCATACCAGTAGGGCTACTCTTGAAAATCGATTTCAATTTTAAATGAATATTTAATGAATTTTGAAGTATTTCGTACTCTGGACAACTATATTCAATTACTGGATTCAGCGACAGCGCCACACGGATTTCGAATTTTTTTAGAACTACTCATTATTGCTTTTATTTGTTATTTTGTTTAAAGCGGTACTTAAAATCTCCACTTGTAACACTAGCTTGACGTGTAACGATGACATCTATTTCCAATAATTAGGTCGTTACTAAACTGAATCAATGTGGGCAATATTGGTTTCAAGAGTACCGTTTTTTGACGATATTCGAAACTTATTGTTTTTATCAATATTGGTTTAAGATTTATATTGTTTTCAAGAGTAGGCCTGCAGGTGGGTTGTTCAATCATTTTCTTAAATCTTATCATAAAACTTAAGTAATTTAATATTACCGTAAGATTTAGATCCGGCTCTTGCTTTAGAATGTTCCAGAATTTGCACATGAGCTTAACACCGGGATCTTCGGCGGTAGGGCAGGTGAGATTGTTACGGCTGTCAGGCATCTCCGCGCCCAACTCCGTGATCAGTTCGTCAACCGCTTTGTAGCGTTTGCTGAGACATTCCGGTATCTCCTTCATGTTTAGATTATTGCACTGAAATTTACGATTTCGTTAAAATATATGTCGCAGGCAACTTGTATGTTTCGTCGTTAAACAAACGGCGTGATTTTATAAAAGTAAACGTTCAATACAAATTGACAAAGGCAAAGTGCTGATAACATAAATTGCGTCAATGGCAACTATAAACTTCGATGTCGCCGACGGTAGATGGAGCCCTGCGCAGGACTACTTTCCTGGTTATGGGACCTAAAGGCAACGTAACAAACCTACTTATTTTTGAAATTCGAAACCGGATAGGGTTTTAGTTTTAAATAAACAACCCATTTACATGACAAAAATTCAACAATATACCGCAACAATTTTTTAAGGGGCGATAAATGTCATGCATATTTTATAACGACGACATTTTACATTCGGCGTAAGGCATTTTCTAAAATCTGTTTATGTATGCAGTCTGACAATGCCATTTGTATATGGACCCATTGTAGAATTTGCCTGCGAGATATACAAGGAGACGCTGGTTTTCCCCACGAGAACATGGTTTTTTGAGGAAAAAACGGTTGATCTGATAGACTACTCCAATTTCATTCAAACCCTTTTATCCGTTTTTTTATATCATAAGATAGCAAACAAGCAGATGGGTCTCCTGATGATAAGAGTCAACCATCGCCTATAGACACCAAATATGTTAATGGTGCGTTGCTATCTTGTGGCGAGGTCTAATGCCACATGCATAAGTTTACCGGCTACCTTACCCTCTAAACCGGAACACGACAGTGACAATTACTGACGCTATTGCGGCAGGAATAGGTAAGGCGGTGGTACCAGACCCGGGCGAGACAATGAAGAACTCTACCATCTAGTAGTCACGATGGTAGTGACTTGCATAGCCGATCGGTCGCCTTTTACGACCTGCCCGGCAGAACGGCAGTTGGTCTATTCTTTCTAAGGAGCCCGGAACCAACACGGCGAAAGTATTTAGTTTAAGCATTTAGTTTGAAATGTAAAACGCGCAGGTACATATGTCCTATTCTCTGCCACATAAATAAACGAGCAAAACATTAGAATTTGTAATACCTAGTAGGTATAAAATATTATCAGTTTATGACATTTTCACAGCCTCTTTTTCAAAATCCTATAGGTATTGAATCCGATTTTTTTTTATATCATAGAATCAAAGACTTCTGACTAACGTACTGGACATGACATGCGCCATACCGCATGTGTTCAAACAAAGTGCAGTCCATGAATGTACTATGTCAAAGCTCATTCAATGAAACACGTAAGCGCCATGAAAATCACGGCATTTACTACCTTTTGGACACGAATAAAAACTATACTCTACTATACGCTGTAGCGCTGCTTAATTTACTTTGGTTGTACGATTTATTTTTAATTCAGCGCTAAGGTAGTCCATAAACTGTAACTATGTCAGAGCTCGTTCAATGAAACACGCAAGCGCCATGAAAATCACGGCAGTTACTACCTTTTGGACACGAATATAAATTATACTCTACTATACGCTGTAGCGCTGCTTAGTTTTGACTTTGGTTATACGATTTATTTTTATTTCAGCACTGCAGCGAGTGTTAACGGTCGGGAACATGACTTCTACTTAACATAGCTTCTCTAGTACGTTATACATTAAATTCTCCGATTTCGTCAAATTAAAACCCTTAATGAAATACCATACTCACCGTTTTTGAATTCGAAATTGCGGATCTACTAATAGGTAATTTTGGAATTACTCACGTTAATTAAATAGTCAGCATGGCCTGTGATCACAGTAAATAATTTAATGCTATTAGTTTTATACGAAAACAAAATTATCTTAAAAATTTAAACGGATGAGGGATTTGTTGATTTTTATTTCTTTTTGTCAGTGTCAGAATTAGCAATGTGGTGGCCAATGGCCATGCATATTATAATATCTATAATCTATATACATAATATAATAAAATCTTAAGAAAGTCAAAACTGTACATTAAATATTTTTTTAAAAGAATACTTGGGGCGTGGTCTACAATCGATATTGAAGCCAAAAATATAGTTTTTAGATTTTTTGTCTGTTTGTCTGTATGTATGTCCGGGGTAAACTCAAAAAGTACTGCATGGATTTACTTAAAATTTTGCATGAATATTATTGACAGGTCGGGTCAACATATTATAGGCTACATATTATCACGCTATCACCTACGGGGAGGTGCTGTGCGGAGTAAACGAAGTCCGCGCGGACGAAGTCGCAGGCAACAGCTAGTACATATAATAAAATCGTAGGAAAGTCAATGTATGTCCAGGGTGAACTAAAAAAGTACTGCATGGATTTACTTCAAATTTAGCATGAATATTACTAACAGGTCGGGTCAACATATAGGCTACATATTATCACGCTATCACTTACGGGGGAGGAGTTGTGTGGAGTAAGCGAAGTCCGCGCGGACGAAGTCGCGGGCAAAAGCTAGTTACAAATAAATCGCCTCTGAATTATAAGGAATATCCAAAGTAAGCAAATTATTTGCTTATTTTTTGTGTTATAGCCCTCACCCCATGCTTGGGAAAACTTGAAAATTTTTAAAAACAACAAAGAAAAATATCGACACGCGGGATTTGAACCTGCGACTGTCTCTCTAAAGCCGGGACGCTCTACCGCTGAGCTAGTGTCGACAGGCTCGAATTGGCGAAATTCTTCTTTGCTATGTGCTCGGTTACGTCGATTATACTGATCGCTAGATATACATACGTAGTTAAATGAGTTCATCCTCACAGATGAAATTCACATTTTATAATTTTGATCAGTACTTTCGTGTTTCTAATTATGCTTCTGTTATAGCACTTACCCCGTGCTTGGGAAAACTTGAAAAACTTTAAAAACAACAAAGAAAAATATCGACACGCGGTATTTGAACCTGTGACCCACGGTAGAGCGTCCCGGCTTTAGGGAGACAGTCGCAGGTTCAAATCCCGCGTGTTGTATTGTTTTTCTTTATTGTTTTTAAAGTTTTTCAAATTATTTGCTTACATTATGTATTAGTCAACGATACCAACACATAGAAATACATATATAAATACACATACATAACAAAGACCCAAACCCAGAAATACAAACATCTATGCTCATCACACAAAATGATTGTCCATGGAATCAAACCCTAATCGCATCAGTTCGTAGGATAGTAGGATAGCAAATAAGCACAAGATTGTTATATTATAAAATAAAATGTTTTCATCGAGAGGACCATTTACTTGTTCGTCGCTTGTAGGCATTAATGATGTTAATAACGCCATGAGCCATGCTATTATCCGTGGAGGAGTAATGACACATGCTTTGAGTACACCAGCCACCGTATTCACCAATAATAGGGGAAGTATTAGGGGAGCCCAAGATGCTAAATATGGATGTACTCGAAAGTCATGCAGAACTATTGGATTTGTAGATAAGATGATAAGAAAAATAAAAGATTATATTACATGTTTCATTTCAATGGTAGGGAAAGTATCTACATATAAAAAAGTGTAAAAAAAACAGTAACATACCTTAATTTGACGCGTTTTAGTGTTTTTAATGTTACTGTTTTTTTTACACTTTTTTATATGTAGATACTTTCCCTACCATTGAAATGAAACATGTAATATAATCTTTTATTTTTCTTTTATATTTTTTTTTATATCAAGATAGCAAATAAGCAGATGAGTCTCCTGATGAAGAGTCAACCATCGCCTATAGTCACCAAAAATGTTAATGGTGCGTTGCCTTCTTGTGGGGAGGTCTAATGCCACATGCATAAGCTTACCTCACCCTCCAAACCGGAACACGACACTAACAAACAATGACGCTTTTGCAGCAGAAAATGGTAAAGCGGTGGTACCAAACCCGAGCCAATGGAGAACTAGTAGTCACGATGATAGTGACTCGCATAGCCAATCGGTCGCCTTTTACGACTTTTACGACGACGACGGTTAGTAAACTACAAGCTAAAAGAAAATCTGTCGATTTGAGTATAACGTAAGGAAGCAGCAGCGTCACAAACGCAAACGCAAAAAAATACAAGTAACACTATCTTGACATTATCGAGCGCGGTAGAACTTTCCTTTAATTTCATTTTTTAAGGAATTTATTTAATCAGGAAGAAAGGAATTATAGTTTTTAAGGAATAACAAAAATAATATAATCTGACAATTCCCACAAGCCGAAGTTATTGGAGTTCTTTTTCTAGATGCTGCTAGATGATTTAATTAGTGCTAGAGCCATACTGCATTTGCAACTGAATAGGTCGGCACACCCGGGGAGATACCATTCTCTCACTTGAAACCGACGTGAAGTAACAGCCCTACTGCTGCGTTTCGTTCGGTTTGTGAGAGTCCCGGAGGCCTACCTATGAATGCGCTATTTAAATGAATGCCGTCTACTACCATCTCGAGACGGCGAAGCCAGCTTTGCTCTTCTTGACCGAGACACAGATATCTTCTCCGGCTGATACTTCCTACCTCTCCTACCCGGGGTACAAACTGGAACATTCCTTTGTACCGCGGGCTGGTGTGTGCGCATACGTCAGAGAAGATATCTGTTACCGGCGCCTCGGCAGACTTGAAGGTCAGGACCTATCCATCCTCTGGTTACGCGTAGCTTGCGACGACCATCCACGCAGCTACGCGTGCCTATACAGGTCCCATAGCGGGAATACTGAAGTTGACCGGCTCGTTGAGCGCTTACAAACGGCTGTGGATTCCGTGTTAGAGCAGACCCCCTCCGCAGAGATGGTGGTCTTGGGCGATTTTAATGCCAACCACGCCGAATGGCTTTGTTCTCGCACCACCGATCATGCGGGGAGGTCTGTTCACGATTTTGCCTTGGCGTATGGTCTAACACAATTGGTAACCTTGCCTAAGCTTGTTCCGGATGTGGATGGCCATACGCCTTCACTGTTGGATCTCCCGCTGACCTCTGACCCGGACCGTTATCAGGTATCGGTGGACGCTCCACTTGGCGCGTCGGACCACTGCCTGATCCGGAGCAAAGTGCCGGTCACGCGCCCATCACGGCCTTCCCTTGCAGGCTGTCGTCGCGTTTGGCACTATAGGTCAGCAGATTGGGACGGGATGCGGTCTTTCTTTGCATCCTACCCATGGGGGCGGTTGTACTTCTCGCTGGATGATCCGAATGCTGTCGCTGACTACGCCGCTGATGTGGTGCTGCAGGGCATGGAACTTTTCATTTCGTCTTCTGCGGTGCCCATCGGTAGCAAGTCTCAGCCTTGGTTTGGTCGTCACTGCAAAGCGGCTTTACGGCGAAAGCAGGAATGCTACCAAGCTTGGGCTGCTGCGTCGGCATCTCGTGATGTAAAAACTAGCGCTTTACGAAAGGAGTACAACTATTCCTCGAGGTTCTTCAAAAGAGCTATCGCCAAGGCAAAAGCGGAACACATTGGCAAATTTGGTGAGAAATTAGTTCGCCTTCCTTCTGGCACTCGTGCGTTCTGGTCTCTCACCAAGGCTGTCTTAGGGAATTTCTCGCAGCCTTCATTTCCATCCTTGGACAGAGACGATGACTCTCTGGCCCATACCACAAAGGAGAAAGCCCATCTTCTGGGCTCGTTCTTTGCGGCTAACTCGACTCTGGATGACCGAGAGAACACACCGCCTACCATCCCGCAGTGTGATAGTTCCATGCCAGAACCACAGTTTCGGCGGTCAGCTGTGCGTAAAGCGCTTCTTTCTTTGGACATCCACAAGTCGAGTGGCCCTGATGGCATCCCTCCTATCGTGCTTAAAGTATGTGCTCCAGAGTTGGCGCCAGTATTGACGCACCTATTCCGGCTCTCCTATTCACTCGGCGTGGTACCGAATTCTTGGAAAACAGCTTTAGTGCATCCCATTCCTAAAAAGGGAGATCGCTCTAATCCGTCAAACTATCGGCCAATAGCCATAACCTCCTTGTTCTCCAAAGTCATGGAGACACTTATAAACTGTCAGATCCTGAAGTATTTAGAAGAGCACTAGCTGAATAGTGACCGTCAGTACGGTTTCCGTCGTGGCCGCTCAGCTGGTGATCTTCTAGTATACCTGTCACATCGTTGGGCGGAGGCAGTTGAGTCTAAGGGGAAGGCATTGGCAGTTACTTTAGACATAGGGAAGGCCTTCGATCGGGTATGGCATAAAGCGCTTCTTTTAAAGCTGCCTTCCTATAGGCTTCCCGAGAAATTATGCAAGTGGATCACCAGTTTTTTGGCTGATCGGATCATTAAGGTCGTAGTCGACGGTGCATGCTCCGACCTTAAACCTGTCAATGCTGGTATTCCCCAAGGCTGCGTGCTATCACCGACACTGTTTCTTCTGCATATCAATGATATGTTGCGAATTAGTAACATTCATTGCTATGCGGACGACAGTACTGGTGATGCTACATACTCCGGCCATAGCGGTATTTCTCGGGAACACGTCGTAGAGGGCCGGAACAAGCTCGTGTCTGAACTCGAGAATCAACTAACTGATGTCTCAGAATGGGGCTGTCAAAACCTGGTCACTTTTAACCCCAAGAAGACACAGCTCTGCGTGTTCATCGCAAAAAAGACACCCTTTGTCGTATCACCTCGATTTGGGGATACTCTCCTGATAGCCTCAGCTAGTGTCGGAATCCTGGAAGTCGACATATCGAATTACGTTCAGTTTCGCGGTCATTTGGAAGGCAAGGCTAAACTAGCCTTTAAAATGCTGACCACATCAGCAGAGCGAGACAGTACTTTTTGCCGGCCCATCGCCTTCAAATTTATAAGGCACAGATTCGGCCTCACATGGAGTACTGTTCTAATCTCTGGGCCGGAGCTGCCCAGTACTAGCTTCTTCCTTTTGATCGCATTCAGAATAGAGCGGTTCGAATCATTGACGACCAGACTATTTCGAAACAGCTTGACTCTTTGGCATTACCAAGAGATTTAGGTTCACTCTGCGTCTTCTATCGTATTTATCATGGGGAGTGTTCCGACGAGCTGTTTGGATTAATTCCTGCCGCCGAATTCCACCATCGGACATCGCGTCAAAATTTGAAGTTTCATCCTCACCATCACGATGTTAGGAAATCCACAACTGTGCGTTTCTCCCAACACTTTTTGCTTCGCACTACTCTGTTGTGGAATCAATTACCGGCAGGGATATTTCCGAACGGATACGACATATGGACCTTCAAGAAAAGAGCTTAGGTAATTATTCTTAAAAGGCCGGCAACGCATCTGCAAGAACTCTGGTATTGCAGATGTCCATGGGCGGCGGTGATCACATACCATCAGGTGCACCTTTTGCTCGTTTGCCCCCTCTTCTATAAAAAAAAGGATGTCCGACTCTATAAGGTCTATCTAAAATAGGTGAACATATTTTATATTATACTAGCTGTTGCCCACGACTTCGTCCGCGCGGACTTCGTTTACTCCGCACAGCTCCTCTCTCTTAGGTGATAGCGTGATAATATGTAGCCTATATGTTGGCCCGACCTGTTAGTAATATTCATGCAAAATTTGAAGTAAATCAGTGCAGTACTTTTTGAGGTAATCTCAAAAAGTACTGCATTGATTTACTTAAAATTACCGGACATATATACAGACAAACAGACATACAGACAATCAGACAAAAATTCTAAAAACTATATTTTTGGCTTCTATGTCGATTGTAGATCACGCCCCAAGTATTCTTTTAAAAAAATATTCAATGTACAGTTTTAACTTTCCTACGATTTTATTATATGTACTTAAGATCACCAGTTACCTTACGCTCCAAAACCGAAACACAGCAGTGACAAGCACTGACGCTATTGCAGCCGCAGACTAGAGCAAGCAATCAGATAAATGATTATCGGTTATTTATCGATTATCGATAGCTACATTTGAAAAACGATAAATAGCGAAAGAAAAAACGATAAATATCGAAAACAGATAAAATGATCATATATGAATTTTACACCATAGTTATGCACATAGTTAAAGTTTACATTGCGAGGAGCGCAGAAATCTAATATTTTTAATATTATATGCATTAGAAATACGTAAAAATAATGAAAATAAAAGTTACACATATTAATTCACTCAAAATTTATAATCAGAATACAAGGTTTCCAAAGGTCCGGCCAAATTTTCAGAGGCTGTTCAGAACAAGGAAGTTACATTCTACCTGGAATAATCACACGCGTTTCAAAATCGTTCCGAAGAGTACCACGACATGGGTGGAGTGTGTCTCTTTCTACTAAATAAAGCGTCAATCGCCATATTATATACGTACGGCCATACGTAGTTTGCAAATTACTACTAAGTAATTCTACTAATTTGAGAAACAGTTTTTGCATTGCATAAGTAATTACGTAATAATTAAAATAAGCACATTTTAGAACTCACTGTGTTAATTACAATACATTTTATGCTAATGTATTTATCGACGTGTATGAATAAAAGGGATTTAACTATTACCGAATATATATAAATCTACCATCAGATAGTTTTATTTACACTGGCAATTGCACGAAAGGGACAACACCCACTCTCGTCGTTGTCCAGCTCAGAATATTTTTCCCCTCTGTTAAGTAAGAAACAAATGTCAACTTTATTTGTAACGAAATAAAGTAAATTTTTATTTTTCAAAAATTGCTTTACAATAATTCCAGTTATCGTATATAAGTTCCTTGCATTTATCAAATAAATATCGAGCCCGTTAGGAGTATATTGTTCTGTGTCATCGAGTATTGTAAATAATTAAACCGTTGTATACATTTGATCATATTTCTATAAAGCGTTCTAATTTGCAGTACCTAATATTATTCCGAAATATCAAATAAATGCAGGTGTTGATTACAAATAGAACAGAGTGGAGTCGCTGAAACAGGTCTTTGATAATTTTCTATTATAGTCTTGTGTAGTTCGTGAACGAACAGGTCGGAAGAGCGATCTTGTTCGACGGCGTGAAATCGAGAGCGCGGTGCGTCGCCACTGTATAAGTTCACAGTTCACCATACAACGCGCAATGCGCATCAGTTATTAATAAGACCAAATAAGAAGTTAGTAGTTCGTTTACGACTTTGCGCGCGAAATTGAGCGGTGCGCGGTGATTTGGTGACGATACACGTATTATAATTTATTGTTAACAGGTAAATACAATTTATAAATGTTTCTTTGGTTTTTGATGTGGATTATTAACAAAAATAAGTACTCTATGATGTTACTGTTAAAATAAAACTAAAACCGTTGTGTTTTTTTATGACAAGAACATGTCTAAATTTATTTTAAAGTGAGTAAGAACATACCAGTTTTCTGTGCCTTCATTAGTAGATAGATAAATACAAATTAATATGTACTAGATACTAATTTCAAAGAGTAAAAGTTGATTATTTTCAAACAGGTTTTGTCATTTATTTTTACCTAATTAAAATTGTTGATCAACGCAAGCGAACAAGACAATAAGTAAGTCTTTCGCGAATTGAAGTAGTGAACTAACGAACTAAAAGATCGAACTAGTTCGTTTAAGAGCTGCGAACTAAAATGAACGCTCCCAATCGTGAACAATAATGCGCAAGACTATTTTCTAACACAAATAAACAATATGGAGAGCGGTTAAGTGAAAGATTGACATATTTGAGTTTGGCATTATCGTATGATGACATTCCTGTTATACTTTTTAAACTATATGTTTTAGCAAAGCAAAGGTATTACCTTATTCCGCCGTTTAAGTGACGTCACAGCATGTTTTTTCATTATAATAATTTTTCTCCAGCATTGCGTAACGAAAAAATTTAAAAAATATATGTATATTATTAATCAGGATTGAAAAATAAAGAAGTGGTATTTTTATTTTGGCGACTTAATATTTTTGAAAAATTACCCAACGTCACACACTAAAAATCTAGGTATTAAATTCTTTAACAAAAGAAAGATAAGAAATTGGCATGAACGAAAATCTATAGAAATATCTTAGCGTTCAAAATTGACTTAATTTTTGATTATGCCGCGTTAATACAATTGTGCCTCTAAAGGAATGGTATTATGCTCAATGAAATAAGTTAATTATTGTTGATTTTTTTCAGTTTGAAGTACAAGATGTTTGTATGTTCTCTTTGCTACATTAAAAACGAATTGGTCTTTGAAATAGATTCCGATAAAATACACTAGCTAGGCTAGGTATTTAAAGCTCAAAGGAGCTAAAAATATACTAAAACATAGATTTTTGAAACTCAAAGATTTCATAACTCTAGAATTTATTAAAAATATAACTATTTTCGTTTTTCAACAGTTTTCACCTGTGTGGTCTAGTAGTCTGGTGTCGATGTTGACCGCATTAGGTACTAGGTTTAATTCTCGTGTCGAGCAATTCTAAAAATGTGTTTTTTCAATTTTCTGATAAAAAGAACATTGCCCGGGATTGGATAAGTGTTCGGTTGGCGATAGGCTTGCTACCTGTCACATTATGGGGCTAAATATCTTCGGCAAATCGTGGGTGTATTTGTACCTCAACCTACCTCTTCGGGGATACAGGTGTGAAAAAATTTTTCTTCTTTTCTTGGAACAGTTGTGTATTTTCAAAACGATTATCGATTTTGATCCTTTGAATGGCACTCAACTCAATATTTGAGCTCTTAAACTTTGTCTTAGCTTGAAAATCGATTAGTTGAAAAATAACAAAATAACGTCAAAAAGAATTTAAAAAAAAATGAATGTCGTAAATAAATCCCGAACAAATCAAGCAAAGCAAAAGATTCAAGTAAATTAAATTTATGTTATTTGACCAGTTTCTTAAAATCAGATTTGAAAAAAGTGAAGTCTTAAGGTTAAAAATAAGAAGAAGATTTATTAGATTTTGGTCACGTAAGTCAGTTTCGATCTCAATTAAAATGGTTGGACTTGCATAACCGTCGGAATGATCATATTATTATATTGCTTTTTTAAATACGCATGATCCTTTCTCTCCATCATATTTACGTGAACGGTTTCATTACTTTTATACCCAGGGTCGTATTCAGCGCTCTATATACACTAATGCCCTTTTGGTCCCAGTCCACAACACAGAAAGTTATTTGGAATCTTTTACGCTTACAGCAATACGTCTCTGGAATTATCTCCGAAATTATATTCAAGAGGTTCCATCAATAAATACAGGGTTACATCTAAAACACCAGCAAGCTCGCAGGACTAGATACCTATAAATAACAACATTTGTTCTATGACTTTTGACGTAACTCAATACATTAAATAAAAATGATTTTTTAAGTTTTCATTGTCCTATGGTGACATTTCTAATTCTTCATTCGGATGCGCTCCTAGTAGTAATAATAGTACTTTCCTACCTCTTAATCTTTGTGATGCGCGTAGCATTAAGAATGTTCAAGCGAAAAATGTAATTCATATTAATTTTTGTATGAAAGTAAAATCCAACAAATGATCAAAAGTCGTAGAACAAATGTTGTTGTATATGATGTTAGCTACCTAGTCCTGCGAGGTTGCTGGTGTTTTAGAGGTAACTCTATATATTTCAATCTAGAATATATAATTACAACTTTAAATTTAACTGGTAGAAAATGTCTTCAGACGTTAAGTTCACCTTTTGTACATTTTGTGTAATAAATATTTTAAATAAATAAAATTTGTTGTAAATGGCAAAATTTTTATAATTAAAAAGCTGTATGGCCCAAAACTTAATTCGATTTTTAGCAGTTTTAAGTACATATTAAAAAAACGTAAAATATTGAAAATCATCTAGTTAAAAAATTAAGTCAAATCTGTCATTGCTACTTTTCATATAGCACCCTCCCTAACTACTTTTTCAGGCCGTCAAATTGTTGTTCTTATTTTAAATTTCACGCACCACTGATTTGAATATAACAATGCGATGTTTACCCAATCAGGGACGAGCTTGATCATACCGCCAATCATTATTACTTGATGGTAATAAAAAACAAACTAGGTGTTTAAAGGAAACAAACGTCGTGGGGCCGTTTATGAAAGACATTTTGTTTGAAGTTACGAGTCTAGAGATATTCTATGTCGATGATTACATGCATTTCAACACTGAATAAATAAAAATGGCTTTATCTCTGTCGAACAAGTTAGAATTTTCATAATAGACAAAGCTACAAAAATTTTGTCAGTGCTTTAATTTCAAATCATTAAAGAAAGTTAACGTCACCTTGAACCGCTTGCGGCCACAACGCCATTACTAAAATACGCTGTCAATGTAGGTAAGTTAAAATTTAATGTCAAATAACCCTTTGATCACAAAATATTAAATTGATGTGAGCGTTTATTAGTATTTTTCTATATTTTAAGTGTGTACCTACCTTAAATCTAAAATAAAAACTAATTTTTAAAATATAAAATTTACCAATTGTTATGCAGACATTAAACAGATGTTCTTAAGTCAGCCATTACTCGGGAGTCGGGATGAAATGACACGGTTTTGCCTTGATTATTTTATATCTAGTACCTAGTAGTTTCCTTCATCTAAAATTAAACTCGAATAATTTATTTCGAAACTTTTCTTCATAGCGCTCCGTAGGGAGTATTGTGTAGGTACACTATGGTCTGAATTCACAACTGTTTATTTTCTTACTCTGTGGTACGCGTTGCGTCGCTAGCAGTCTCTAGTATTTGACATTTGTGTCTTTATTGAGCGTGGGCGTGCTTACCAGTATGAGCGGTGTTACGCTTATTTAATTTCAGCTCAGCGTTATTATAACAGCGGTAAATATGCCGTATTGTTCAATTTTAGAGTGCAAGAATGATAGTAGAAGGAAAAATCTTAACACTGGAGGTATTTCGTACCATCGGTAAGTATTCTTTTAATATCGGTATTCATATAATATTTTATAGTAATTTAATTTCATAATGTTTTAGTAATTTAAAGCAAAATAACATTAGTAAAAAATTAACCCTAAATTAGGGATGCTCGATGATCATCGATTTTCGATAAACATCGATGCTAGAGGATAAAATATCGATGTTTCAACATCGATGTTGCATTAAATAAAAACATCGTAACATCGATGTCAACAGGAAGGGATACATCGGACAACATAATCGGAATTTGATTGCGGTCACGTCATAATCTATCGAAATCTATGAACGCTTCCACACACTGTAAATGTTTATTAAATTCTGAACGCTATCAAACTACAGAAAAAAAAACAGTAGCAGTCGTGGGACTGCCGATAGAAGTGAAAACGGAACTATTAAGTTGAGAGTAATTAAAACTATATAACTATATAAAGCGTCCAACGCGCACATAATACAGTCAGAAATAGTCGATGTATTAGTGTATACGTACACAGGCTACTGCGCGTGCGCTAGTCTGGCTCTCCATAGCTATAGATATACTATTATCATTAGCATGTCGGTGACGCGAACCGAGGATTTTACCCTCTACCAAAACGCTCAACGCGCCTAAAGAAGTTTTCACTTCAAAAACCTTTGTCTTTTTCTACCTCTATCTAGACTGTGGTAGTTACGCGCCCTGCGTTTTCAAAATCATTATTTTTACAACTGATTGACAAAAAAGTATTGGAATGTATAATGTGTTGCTACGCCCTAATATTTTAATTTTTAATATAATCTTTGATCCTTGTTTTACTAGTAAATCTATACTGATCGCATTCAGCGTATTCAGCGGTTCGAATCGTTGACGACCAGGCTATTTCGAAACAGCTTGACTCTTTGGCATTGCTCAGAGATGTAGGTTCTCTGTGTGTCTTTTATCTTATATATCATGGAGAGTGTTCCGACAAGTTGTTTAGATTAATTCCTGCCGCTGAATCCCAACATCGGACATCGCGTCAAAATTTGAAGTTCCATCTTCATCATCTCGATGTCTGGAAATCCACAACTGTGCGTTTCTCCCGACACTTTTTGCCTCGCACTACTCTGTTGTGGAATCAGTTACCGGCAGGGGTACTTCCGAACGGATACGACATAGGGACCTTCAAGAAAAGAGCTTACTCATTCCTAAAAGGCCGGCAACGCAACTGCAAGACCTCTGGTATTGCAGATGTCCTTGGGCGGCGGTGATCACTTACCATCAGGTGCACCTCTTGCTCGTTTGCCCCCTCTTCTATATAAAAAAAAACTAATACTAATAATATTATTAAATTGTAGATTTTGTTTGTTTGTTTGGTTGTACGCGCTAATCTCGAAAACTGCTGAACCGATTCGAATAATTCTTTTTGTGTTGGATAACCGGTTTATCGAGGAAGGTTATAGGCTATATAACATCATGTACGACCAGTAGGAGCGTAGTAAACAAAGTCCGCGCGGACGAAGTCGCGGGCAATGGCTAGTGTGTAATATTACGGTTGCTTTATGTAGAAAAAATATCGATGTTGGCTGACATCGATGTTTATCGAACATCGAGACTTTAGCTTCGATGTTCGATGTTGACATCGATGTCACAATGTCAATATTGATATTTTTCTAACATCGGGCATCCCTACCCTAAATCGCTCTTATCGCGTTTTGATTAGATTTATTTTGGGTTGATAGTATTCATACGTCATATATTCTATTTTAGACATAGTCATCAGTTCATTTCATACCTATAATAAAATTGACATGCTATATCAAGCGGTGTAATATCAAATATCTTCACAATAATTAATCCCACAGAACACACACTCTCTACGAGAGATTAAGCTATATCACAGATTATGAGCCATGTTTAGCTACTTATTTCATTGCAGCGTGTTAAAAAATTAAATTGTTAAACCTCACGTCAACGTAAGTCATGGGACAGTTCTTAATCTTCATATATTTTACCCTACGATTCAAAAACTCAAAAAAGGTGTGTTAAGTTTGGCCGCTGTGTGTGTGTGTGTGTGTGTGTGTGTGTGTGTGTGTGTGTGTGTGTGTGTGGGTGGGTGGGTGGGTGGGTGGATGGGTGTGTGTGGGTGTGTGTGTGTGCGGGTGTGTTTGTGTGTCTGTCCGTGGACCGTAGCTCTTAAATGGGTGTACCGATTTTATTTTGTTTTTTCATTTGAAAGCCAGCTATTCTTGCAAATAAATATTTTCTTTCTTCTTTCTTTCTTTCTAGCTTTCCTGCGGTAGTTCTGAAACATATTTTATCAAAATCGGTTCAGCCGTTTAAACGTGATCAGTTTTATTTTATAAATTAACCAAAGTTTTTGTTTATTATGACTTGGACAAAATACCTATCCTTACCTACAGACCCTGATCGATACGAAATTTAGTATAGATCGGTAGTTAGATAATCATATTGCACTGATATATATTATGGGAATTTCTACAGGATTTCTATTCGAAGATAATTATTTAGCTCATTTCGTTTTTTTATTAGATAACTAGAAGCGCCCGCGACTTCGTCCACGTGGGATTTTTTTTAAAAGTATCCTAAGTTACTCCTTATTAAATCAGCCATCTACCAGTGAAACTCCCGTCAAAATCGGTCAAGCCGTTCCAGAGATTAGCCAGAACAAACAGACAGACAGACAGACAGACAAAAATCATAAAAAGTGTTTTTTTGGTATATGTACCGTGTCTACATCCATATGCATTTAGTTAAAACCGTTTATTTGATATTAGAAACAGACATTCCAATTTTATTTATTTGTATAGATTATTTTTTATATAATAGTTTGTTGATTAGTAGAAACGGTAATTGCTTGGTAATTTCAAAATTAATAAAAATATAAAAAAAATCTTAAAAAAAAATCGTTTTTATCGCATTAAAGTTGATTTTATTTTGGATTAATCTTATACTCATTTATCACAACCTTGAAATTGCTTTTCTATTCATTTAGTGATGGAACTAGTCAAATGCTGGTTTTATCGATATTTGAGTATTAGTAATATTAGTATTAGTTGTTTCGTCAAAGTAAGAGTCTAATACTACTGCATTACCTATTCCTTTCGCATTCTGATTACGAGAGTACGGTAGCCGGTAACCATATGCATGTGACATTAAAACCCCGCCACAAGTATATCAACACAGCATTAACATCTTTGGTGTTTATATATGATGGTTGTCTTTTTCCATCAGGTATTTTAGTTTCCATTAGGAGAGCTTGTTTTGTTTGTTTGCTATGTTATGATATAATTTGATATAGTGTAAAGTATTCATTTGAAATTTATTTGGTAAAAGGCTATCGAGTGTGCATGAGATCATTAAAATAACTAAGATATTTAATTTGATAAGGACGAATACTATATCCGTTTAAATAGCTTTTCAATCATCACTCTATAAGTTACCATATTTTTTAGAAGTTGTGGATGGATATAGTAACCGTTTCTTAAGAGGTAAGCATAATATGTTATCATGAACTTTTCTACAGAACTATAAAAAAGGAATCATCCCACCACACGTGGTTATGTTATATCTTAAAGAAATTAGGAAGTGTATTAAATGAAAAATACGCTGCTTAATTTTTTGATTTTTTTCTGTCATTTTCAGCAATATTTGTCAAATTTTCAACAATTTACACAAAATTTTAACAAATTTTAAGTAAGTAAGAGTAAGTCTTTCTCTTGGTTTTTCTGTCGATTGGTGAAAACCACATAAACATGTATAGACTAGTTTCTGGATTTATTGCGAACATACAGACAGACAAACGTGGCGGGTACTTTTTTTATAATGTTAAGTGACTGGTGCACTAGTCCTGTCTATTATTTTTCGCTGCTTCGATGGACGCAAATACTAGCACATATTTATGTATTCATTCAAACTTGTTTTTTAGGTTTCCCAAAGATGGATTTATAAAAGAAAAGTGGATAGATGCAACGGGTAGAGTCAATTGGATGCCAACTAAATCAAGCACCATATGTTCTAAGCATTTTCGTGAAGACGACTTTTTGATATCACCAAAAGGAAATAGATATATAAAACCTACAACAATACCAACTTTGGATATTGTTAAATTTTATAAAGTAAGTCAGTTTCATTATACACCATAGTGAATTAATGATAAAGATGTATTTTAACAAAAATAAATAAAATCGATCATAACCCACCTACTGCCTAAATAATCGTAACAGCAAAAATACTATATTTCAGTTTCTTCTCGCATTATTTTTTTACTATCCCAGTGTCATTGTTTATAATATTTATATTTGAATTTCAGGAACAAAATATTGATAATACGCCTTCTTTAAAAAGACCAAATTCCGAGAGTTCTGAATGTATGGATGAACCAAGAAATAATCTAATATGTACAGTTTCTGAACAAACGCAACAACCGGAGTTATTTATTTTACAAACACAAGATGATAAAATTTCTTTGCTACCGTATTCAACAAGTGTAGTTCACTTGAATCAAAACGATCAAAATGATGCTGACGATACGAGTGATGATATTAGTTTGGCGACGGCGAAAAACAAATGTAATGGTCAGCTAAGATTTTATGAAAACAAAATCAAACGGCAAATCCTAAAAATAAACCGATTAAACTTCATTAATGCCAAGCTTAGAAGGAAATTAAATAACTTGGATGGTATATTAATAAATAAAAAAGAAAAAATTGCTACAAGTGAAACTTTGGATTTTAAAAAACACACTAATTTAGAGGTTTGTTTTCAATTAAATCAATAGTCTTATCAGCTTTTAATAAGTATCAACATTATTTTTAATAAATTAACAAAAGGTACCTGATATTATATTGCAATAATAACATGCGCGATTAAACGTCATTAATTCCAAGCACCGACCACACAACCCATAGACCCCTAATAACAGGCGAATTGTTCTGTCAACACATCTGACTTATAGTTCCGATGTAAATGTCCATGCACCAATACCCAATCAGTGTCGACCAATCAGATTCTCTGTACATCATTGTGGCCTTGAGTAAGCCAATCACGATGTTGCAGCTCAGCTCAGCTAGTTGCCAGAATGTATTCAATACGGAAAATCGAACATTAGGCGTCTATGGGCTGTGTGGTCGATAATTCCAAGCTTAGAAGGAAATTAAATAATTTGGATGGTATATTAATAAATAAAAAATAAAAAATTGCTACAAGTGAAACTTTGGATTTTTAAAAACACACTAATTTAGAGGTTTGTTTTCAATTAAATCAATAGTCTTTTCACCTTTTAATAAGTATCAACATTCTTTTTAATACATTAACAAAAGGTACCTGATATTATATTGCAATAATAACATGTTTGTAATGTAATAACATTCTTACTCGAATCTACGTGAAAGAGACGCACTTATAACTTATCGATAATATTGAAATGCAATGCACTACTCAAAAGTAGAAGAGTGAGGAACAAATCATGCTCAGCCACTAGCCAGCTGGTTGCCTGTCATTTACGTTTTACCTATTGTATAGATAACAATGTATACTGTACCTATATAGTTGTAGCAGTTTTATTGACCTCAATTTAGTGGTAGCTACGTTTTGCGTAAAATATATTGTGAACAAAAATATAACTTAGGTCCATGATACATTTATGGTAATATTTATAAAATTATAATTAATTGCCCTGAATTCTGTTTAGACCGGCCGCCAGCTGATAGTGTATCTATGTAGAGTTATCAAAATGAAGTCAACATAGAATAACTTGTAGTTATCATTTTATCAACTATACCAACAATTTATTCGATTCATACTTGTTGTTGCGATTCACATATTATTGCTTATTAATTTGTGTAGAAATTATGTCATGGCGTTAGGACCAGTGAGTATAATATTTTAAAATTAAAAGTAGGTAGGTACCTATTTATTTTTTACATCTGGGTTTTTAAACAGACTTCGTAAGAGTGCACCTGTTTTAGCTATGTCTATCTAAATAATCGCCTGCTGTACTTTTCCAAGTAAACTGTAATTAAACGAAATGTCAAAGTTTTCTGTGCTCACAATATTTAAAAAAATTGACATCTTGGGATATATTTAAAAATATGTATCAAATTATAGCCTTCATGTTATTACTATAGAATATAATGCATGTGGTATTAACCACCACCACAAATAGCATTGCATCATTGACGTATTTGGTGTCTATATGCAATGGTTTTCTCTTTCTATCAGGAGAATCTTATTATTTTCTATCCTGTGTTATAAACAGTATATGATACAATTTATAAATGGCTTTAACTGCTACAAGAAAAACTAAACTCAAATTGTACAAAATTGTAAACAACTCAAATTGTACAAAAATATATGACCTTGATTATAGCAGACAAAATAAAATTTCAGATGGGAATATCTACAAGCGAAATTAAATTCTTTAAGTTGCCAAATTGGAAATTGTTTGTCGTTGATTTACCTACAGGTGATAATAAACAAAATATTTTTTTACTTTAAAAATTTTTCTTAAATAAAAATTAAATTTTGCGAAACTCTCACCGTGTTACCCATTGTTTCATAAATCTGAAACTTTCTTCTGAATTTAGTTTATTTTTGGATTCTGAAAAGGTGATTTCAGATACTTCTTTTTTCATTTTGGCTTAGGACATTCTGGGGTTGTATATCTGCGAGTAAAATTATTAATTACTAGCTGTTGCCTGCAACTTCGTTAGCGTGGACTTAGTTTACTCCGCACTGCTCCTCCCCTGTAGGTGATAGCGTGATAATATGTAGCCTATATGTTGACCCGACCTGTTAGTAATATTCATGCAAAATTTGAAGTAAATCCATGCAGTACTTTTTGAGTTTTCCCCGGACATACATACAGACAAACAGACAAAAATTCTAAAAACTATATTTTTGGCTTCGATATTGATTGTAGATCACGCCCCAAGTATTCTTTTAAAAAAATATTCATTGTACAGTTTTGACTTTCCTACGATTTTATTATATGTAGATAATTTTACTCACAGAGTTACGACCCATAATGTCCTAAGTTTGGCTTAGTATTAAAAAAAACTAACTGAAATCACCTTTTCAGAATCCAAAAATAAACTAAATTTGAAAGTTTCAGATTTATGAAACGATAGGATATTTTTTGATTTAAAAATTTTTTAAAAGTTAAAAAAAAATTGTTTATTATCACCTGTAGGTAAATGAACAACCAACAATTTCCAATTTGGTAAACTTGAAGAACTTAATTTTGCTTGTAGATATCCCCTTCTGAAATTTTATTTTGTCCACTATCCGCTAAATGCAGGGTCATAAGAAATATATACTTTGTCATTTGACACAACCTTTTTACACACATATTCTAGTATTCACTAGAACTTGGTGATTTATATAGTAGACAATATTGGCTTTGTTCGAATGAATTATGTGGTTTTAAGCCTAATAAATAAAATTGGAGTGTCTGTTTGTAATATTAAAATAACCGCTTTTTACTAAATGCATATGGATGTATACACGGTACATATACCAAAATAACATATTTTACAATTTTTGTCTGTCTGTTCCGGCTAATCTCTAGAATGGCTGGACCGATTTTGACGGGACTTTCACTGGCAGATAGCTGACGTAATAGGTAGTAGCTTAGGCTATTTTTTTCCAAAGTTTTCCAACCGGTCGCAGTCGTAGGCTCAGCTAGTGCTTAATATAATTTAATTTTTATGATAGGAGCACCCAAGGAAACTCATACCAGAACTCTGTAATCAGTTTTATCATTTAGGATGGGTCACTGGCACAGGTGGTGGCATCTCCATAAAAGAAGGGTAAGTTTTTTTTTTTGATTTTACATAATATGTAACAGCGACAGTATTTGAGTCCCCTTCCTAAAACAATAAAGTTGTTTATCATTAAGTAGTTGCAACCTACAATCTTTTGCTAAATTAAAGTTTTTGTAAATCCAATGTGAAAACTTCATACAGGATAAAAATTAAGTTTGGTGATAAAATATATGTACTTATACCAAACAAGGCTGACCAAATTGGACTCTGCTTTATGAAATTAGAATATATTTTAAAAATTGGGATTTTTTAATTTACTAATTAGTTCTAATAATCTATATACATATAATAAAATCGTAGGAAAGTCAAAACTGTACATTGAATATTTTTTTAAATAATACTTGGGGTGTGATCTACAATTGATATCGGAGCCAAAAATATAGTTTTTAGAATTTTTGTCTGTTTGTCTGTATGTATGTCCGGGGTAAACTCAAAAAGTACTGCATGGTTTTACTTCAAATTTTGCATGAATATTACTAACAGGTCGGATCAACATATAGGCTACATATTATCACATTATCACCTATGGGGGGGAAGCTGTGCGGAGTAAACGAAGTCCGCGCGAACGAAGTTGCGGGCAACAGCTAGTGTTCTATAAAGATCTATTACAAAAATATAATTTTTTTTCATGTACATTGTAGTATACCTTAGCAAGTAACTACATTAGAGGAAAAGACAATACCACCTAGTGCCTACCATATAGGGAACAACATTGAGAATCTCAACATGAGCATATATTTGTTTCCTTCATTAATAAAGTAGTATGATTAAAAGTTTGTAGCTAGTAAAACAAATATTCTTTGCCTTCAAAGACCACAAAACAATATTTTAAGAACCATAGCATGTGCACCATGGTGGTTTACATGTGCTTAGTGCTCTTACGACAATTTCTGTTTTATTTTAACTGAGAGAAAAATAATGCCCACTCTTTTGTTAATGCTTTTTCAGTGACAAAATATTTATTGCTCCTTCTGGGGTACAAAAAGAAAGGATGCAGCCATATGATTTGTTTGTGCAAAATATTAACGATGAAGACTTGGAGTTGCCACCTGCTGAGAAAAAGTAAGTAGTTTAGCTGAATTAATTAGCTATAACCATTGATATAAAAAACCCAAGATGCACAGTCCCGAACAAAACTGACACTCAAAAGTGTCCCTAATTTCATTTAAGTAGTTATAGATATGGCAAAAACATATGTCTTTGCATATCCAACCTTAAGTGCAAAACTTATAGTTGTTTTTACAAAGCAATGTACGAAAAGAAATAAAATTGACAGTGACGCGACCGACGCGATTCTATTTGAAATTAAAATTGGGCACTCATTTTTGGAGGATGTTATTGACACACTGATTGTGTATCTTGGGTTTTTTATATCGATGGCTATAACATATTGGTATTCTCATTCACTCAGCATCAGTCTTGATGAAAACAAGCTTCAATAAGGTCCTTATATTTAGGTGACAATATTTTTACATAATAATATTTAGGACCGTGCAAAAACACATTCTTCTGCTTATTTATGCTTTTAAGGTATTCAATATCAAGATATGATATTGATGATTTCAATCAATGTTAAATTATTCTTATTTTTAATATTACAGAACTTAAGAAATGTGATCATGTTACATAAATGGAATTTTTAGATAATTCTAAATAATATTAAATAAATAAAGGATTTTTCTTTTTTATCGAGGAAAGCAACAATATGTGATATTACATAGGTTATTAAAATTACTATAAAGAGTATTAAAATACCAACATACTCTATGTGCAAATAGAAGGCCATTTTACACTGTAAAATTAAAGAATATATACCATCAAGCTCATATAACACATGTATAAGCTATACATTTAATTTTATTATGGATGTAAAAAGGGCTTAATTATTATTATTATATGTATACCATCAAGCTCATTGGCATCTACATTTATCAATAGTTTTATGTCCCATGATATTGTATATTCTTTAATTATAATAATAATATATTTTTTTCTTTTTTTGTTTCCACATATCATTGAAAATTACATATTACACCTTACATACTAGCTATATTTCGTGGATCCCTTTATGGGTGAAAGCCTCCTCCAAATCTTTTCATTCATCTTTTTCCCTTCCTTTGCCTAGCCAGTTTTTGCCAGCAACTTCCTCTATATCATCCACCCATCTCTTAACTATGCGGTCTACTAACGCTTCTTTTCCCATCTTGCCCATGCCAAGTTGTTACTTTGTAGGTCCATCTTTTATCCTGTAGGCGGGCTATGTGTCCAGCCCATCCCCATTTCAGCTTAAGAGCATATGTCAGAGCATCTGTAACTTTGGTTTTGTTTCTTATTTTTGAATGTTTAATCTTATCTATTTTCTTGATTTTCAGCATGCTCCTCTCCATTGCTCTTTGGGTGGATCTTATTTTATCTTTTACTTTTTTAGTGTAGACCCAAGTTTGAGAACCGTAGACTAGGCATGGCAGAGGACAGGCAAAGTGGTTAGCGACACTTGTATATTAATGAACCAATAAATATCTTAAACCACATGATATGGCAGGTAGCCAACCTATGGATAATTCTATGGATAATAATGCACAAATACAGTTTGGTACAAGTCGATTTTTCATAAAACCTAATAAACTTTGTAAGCACTTTGTAAGCGTAAAATAAATATAAGATAAAAGTCCCGGGGTTTTACCCAAATAGTTCCCTTTCCCGTGGGATTTGCGGAACAAAATCTATTCTGTCCTTTTTTGGGCCCCAAACTATCTTTGTACCAAATTTTATCCAAACCGGTTCGGTAATTTAGGCATGAAGAAGAGACAGACAGACAGAGTTACTTTGGCATTTATAATATTATGGATAATTTGTCTCATACATGTATACTAAATCTGGAGAAATTAATGTTATAAAAATTGAAAGAAAGGGTAAGATTTAAAATTATATGAGCAAAGCAAGCTAATTATGAGATACTCCATAAGTTTAAAATAGATTTATCTAATTTCTCCAATTTCAGATTAAAGAAAAGCCAGTGTACACCTCTATTCATGTTAGCGTACCGAGAGAGAGGGGCGGGGGCAGTAATCCATACACATTCCCCACACGCTGTTCGCTGCACACTACTGTATGACAAAGAGTTTGTTATCACTCACCAGGAAATGATCAAGGTTATTGTAAATTTGATCACATACAACATTAAAGTGTAGGATATAATTGATTAATAAAATGGACTAAAAACAATAATATACCATTTGTCATTGTGCCAGGCTGTTCGTGAAAGGCAAATAATTGGCTATACGTGACACTATTATTGTAATAACTAGGCGAGTTGTGCAATTTACTACCCCTTTGGTCAAGTGGTTAGTACACCTGACTATGCTTCGATGGGGCTCAGATTCAAATTCCATTCAATTCCATCCTCACCATCTCGATGTCTGGAAATCCACAACTGTGTGTTTCTCCCGGCACTTTTTGCCTCGCACTACTTTGTCGTGGATCCAATTACCGGCAGGGGTGTTTCCAAACAGATATGACTTGGGGGGCCTTTAAGAAAAGAGCTTACTCATTCTTAAAAGGCCGGCAACGCAACTGCAAGACCTCTGGTATTGTGGATGTCCATGGGTGGCGGTGATCACTTACCATCAAGTTCATCTCCTACTCGTTTGCCCCCTCTTCTATAAAAAAAAAATCGACAGGGACAAACATTTGTGTGAAGAGCATAGACATTTGTGTTTCTGGGTTTCAGTGTTAATTAAATATATTCTAGATTTTATATATGTTTATCTATGCATTAGTATCATTGACTTACATCCACCCAACTTACAAGCAAATAATTTGCTTATTTTGGGGTTAGATCCATTTGTGTAATTTGTCCAGTGATATTATTATTTACTAATGTCTAGTCCAGGTATATGGTACCACCGTCTTACTTATTCCTGTTGCATTAATTTTAAAACTTGTAATTGTCATGTTAAGGTTTGCAGAATAAGGTAGCTGGTAGACTTACGCATGTGGCATATCCATTCCGCCACATTGACAGCAACAACCATGGTTTCTCTTTCCATCAGGAGAGCAATCTTTGATTTTTTGCTATCAAATGATACAAAAAACTGTGTTGATTCAGGTATCTTTTGAAGAACTGTCGTACTTTGTGCATCATATAAAAGGTAGAAGAAAGATAAATGTATCATTATTGACTTGATGGCAAAGTTCTCCAACATCTCACTTTTGAGTTGTGTATGACTGCATTACCTATTCCTGAAGCAGTACAGTGTTTGTAGAATTGTCCCATTTGTAGTCACTAGGCTTAATTTAATGATTTTTCAGGGTATCAAAGACGCTCAACTAGGCCGTTACCTACGTTACGATGAGAGGCTAATAGTTCCAATCATAGAGAATACTCCATTTGAAAAGGATCTAGCGGGTAGCATGGCTGAAGCTATACACAAATATCCAGGAACATGTGCAGTGCTTGTAAGGCGACATGGAGTCTATGTGTGGGGAGATACCTGGCAGCAAGCTAAGACTATGTATGTTACATATACAGAATGCCAGAAATGGTATATCCTCTTGTTACAGCAATGTGGGAATAATTTTTTACACAAAAAAATTTGACTGCCTCAATATTTTAAACACGGAATATTTTTCCGATTTCATAAGTTTTACACATACTTTAAATTCTGTTTACTAAAGATTGCCATTTTGTTGTAATTCTTCCAATATAGTAAAGAGCTACTGAACCCTCCGACTAACCCTCTTTGCACAAAGCTAGAAGTTTCTTGAATTATATTTAATAATGGGCAATTAAGAAAATGCTGATCTGGTAGGCGTCTTGCGGTTGCGTCACCATGATATTGGTCTAATGATCCGGTGTCAGAGTTGACCACATGAGGTCCAGGGTTTGATTCCCATGTCGGGCAAGTAAAAAAAGTGTTTTTTAAGTTTTCTGACAAAAACAACATTGCCTGGGATTGGAAAAAGTGGTCGCTTGACAATGGGCTGGCCACCTGTCACATTGAGAGACTAAATATCTTCGGCTGATCATGGGTACACTTTTACCTCTATCTTGTATTGTACCTCGAGGATGTGGCTGTTTTTTTCTAAATTGGTGCTAGTCAAAGAAGCACTTACAAGTTGTAGCTTCGCTGAGTATTGACGACGAATATAGTGCTGTAAGAGTTTTTTTCATCATCATCATCATTTTCATTCATCCAGTGGCGCAGGCAGAAGGGGCGGGCGACCCGCCCTGGGCGTCTCCCACTCAAGGATGTCACCCCACCGTGAAAAATATATTTAAAACTCTCATTAAAAAAAAAAAAACAAAAAGAACAAGTACGATTTATAATAATAATAATAATAATAGTCAATTTACTTCAGATTTAAATCCATATTGCTTTTGTAATCACTTATGCTAGTTAGTTTATGTCGTTTACATTAAAAATTAACAAATATTATTTAAAAAAAATAAAATGCGGTTATATAAAATTCAATTTAAAAATTCGGTAAAAACAAGAAGAAATAAAATAGAATTATTAAATTATGTCAGATTAAAAATTAAAATTAGAATTTGTGATTTATTTTATCAATAAAAAAAAATCAACAGTAAATGCTTGTATATATACATGTTTTTTTCTTTTTTTTTATAGATAATTACAAAAAACCAGTGGCCATAGCTGCCCAAGAATGTTGTAAAGGACAATCTAGACGTGATGCGATCATATTGAGGATGCTATTGGAACTGCTTTGCAATCTGCGTAGTATTGATGCAACTTTTTTTCGCCTTATGGCAAAAAAGTCATCCACGCGTGCACCTGCAAACATCCCGGATGCACTGCAGTGTCGCGGCAATCCCAACAGCATCCTGCTTGTGCAATGTGCTTTCAAACAGATAGCATGCACTGATTATATAGATTAACTAGCTGTTGCCAGCGACTTCGTCTGCGTGGACTTCATTTACTCCGCACAGCTCCCCCGTAGGTGATAGCGTGATAATATGTAGCCTATATGTTGACCCGACCTATTAGTAATATATTTATGCAATTTGAAGTAAATCCATGCAGTACTTTTTGAGGTTACCCTGGACATACATATAGACAAAAATTCTAAAAACTATATTTTTGGCTTCGATATCGATTGTAGATCACGCCCCAAGTATTATTTAAAAAAAATATATGTACAGTTTTGACTTTCCTGCGATTTTATTATATGTATAGATTAATGTAATACGAATTTATCTTAGACGCTTTTGTGACTCGGCCACCATGGTTTCTTTAACACATCTTACTACCATAAATATGTTTCTGTGTGGGATGCCATAACAACTGCACCGGGTGACATGCATGCTAGCTTCGCCACAACTATTTCATCTTCCATCTCATTACTAATTTTCATCAGATGAACTAGTGATATTTTACTAAGTTATTGTATCTAAATATTTCAGGACTGAGTGCTATGATTATTTATTTGAAATGGCCGTCGAGATGAAGAAATTGGGTCTCGATCCTACCCTCAATCCGGAAATAAAGCCAGAAATAATGGATAATTCATAGTATCAAATTATTTGCCACTAAATGGGTCACATAATACGGGTATGTTTATTTAGTTGTTAATATTTTTTTATTTATTTATAATTATCAATATTCACAAGATGTTTAATTAAAAATATTGGTTAGATCATCTTGTACCTCGGGTATAACAGGGTAGGAAGAGAGGAATATATAGGTATTATGATTATAATAACGGTAATAATATAAAAAAAAATGTAAGAAATATTTAATGAGAATTGAATTATATTATTTTATTGAAATTTATCGTTTATTTATCTACTTATATCTATCTTATATATATATATATATATATATATATATATATATATATATATATATATATATATATATATATATATATATATATATATATATATATATATATATATATATATATATATATATATATATATAAAATCAATTGCTGTTTGTTAGTCTCGCCAAAACTAGAGAACGGCTGAACCGATTTAGTTAGTTTGGTTTTGAATTAATTGTTGAAGTCCAGAAGTCTAGAGAAGGTTTAAAAGGTGAGAAAATATAGAAAAAAATAAGAGTAGTTGTTAAAAAGGCAGAACAACGTTTGCCGGAGTGTATTAATAGATTTTTAAATTTTATCACAAATTGTTTAAAAGTCGAATAATTTTTTGTCAGTTTAAATTCGCTAATTTTTATTTCCTATAATGTTGTAAACTGAAGCCCAACTTTTATAACTGTAGTAAACAAGCAAAGACAATCATCATAGACATCATAGATGTTGTGTGATCAGAGTGGCGCGAATTTACATTCATAAATTTACTGGCTATCTTACCTTTCTTACTGAAACAGGATTACGATAAGCATTGACGCTATTACGGTAGGAATAGATAATTATCTATATTATAATATAGTGGCAAAAATCTACCACCTAGATATAATTTGGTACTGACACCGCTTCATGAATCATTTGACCTTTACGAACCGCTTGGCAGGAAAAAAAAAAAAAAAAATATATATATATATATATATATATATATATATATATATATATATATATATATATATATATATATATATATATTTCTGTCCATATAGACTTTCCGGTTCACAATAATTCACCGCTTTGTCGTTTGGCGAGATAAGTGATGATCCTCATCGCCGCATTTTGTCAACATGTCACAATGTTTCCATTTTATTCAATGCCAAAGATTTCAATCACTCTTAAAAATCTAAACATGAAATATTGTTTTAATTACAGATACGAAACAATGGGCCTTTGTAGAAATAAATACAAGTCTTAAATATAAGATATCAGTGTTTGTAAATCTTGTTCTGTTATACTATGCGTTCCAACTGAGAATAGGATCACGCTTGTTATCAACTTCATACTACAAGTGTGAAATTAGTAATGTCGGCAAAAAAATATTTGTTCAAAAAATATTGCTGATTTATTGAAGAACAAATAACGTTTAAATAATATTATTTTCATCAATAAAAAAATTGTAAAAAACGTCAGTCTAGCTGTTCATCTATATATATAAAAGTCGTGTTAGTTACACCACTTATAAGTCAAAAACGACGGGGCCAAATTTTTCTCGATTTTTGTGGGTTTGGATTGTCTTTGTCCAGAATAGACTAAAAAGTATTAAAATTTAATATTCATCAATAAAAAAACAGTAAAATATATCAGTCTAGCCGTTCAACTATATATATGTATATATAAAAGTCGTGTTAGTTATTTCACACCTTATTTTAATACAAGGTAACATGATCTGATAGTAATCTAAATAAAAAATATACCAATTAGAACGAAATTAATTTTTTTAAGTATTTCTTTGTTAGAATTTTTGTGCACATCTTTCTCATCACTTATGAAGTTTTTGCAAAATGCGGAGCAATATGTCATCCGAACAGACCTAGTATCAGTTTGAACGCATAGTACAAGCAAATATTAAATTTTTATATTTGTTTAAAAATAAATGGAAAATCATTACTTATTTTGTGTTTTAGTACTTGGTGTAAAAGTTATCCTCGCTCTTATTATAGCATCAAACTATTTCAATACTTTTTAAATGACTATGGTCAAATGAATTTGAATAGTATTTAAATAATTTAGTGTGAGCCAACATAAGCATACGAATTAACTACTGGCATCACTTTTAATCACAATACATGATCTAGGCAAAATTATCTATAGGTATATATACAAATAAATAAAATTAGTGTCTGTTTGTAATATTAAAATAACGGCTTTTTACTAATTGCATATGGATTTATACACAGTACATCTATACAAATAAATTAAATTAGAGTTTGTGTTTGTAAAATTTAAATAACCACTTTTTACTAAATGCATATGGATTTATACGCGGTACACATACCTAAATAACATATTTTTTATTTTTGTCTGTCCGTCTGTTTGTTACCAGACGTCCGTCTGATTGGACCAGTTTTGACGGGACTTTCACTAGCAGATAGCTGATGTAATAGAGAGTAAGGCTACTTTTATTTTAGATTTTTTTCTACGCGAACGAAGTCGCGGACACAGCTAGTTAAAAATATGTTTATTACTATTTATTTCGTACCATTTGTGATGGAGTTATATAGTTTACAAACTAGTGTAATCTCTGTCAGGAACGGAAATATAAATTTAATATATTAATTTTATGACCAATATGATATGATCTCAGTATTTTTATTGACATTTAATTTTTTTTTCTGTGTCTGGCAAATATATTAAACTATACAGTCTACTTCATGACATTTATAGCGTGCCGGAAACAGTATCCACTTAACAGAGACAATGTCTTGGGAATAGTCTTTTTAGACTGTGTACAAAAAAAATACCCAAGGGACAGCTATTGCTTAGACAAAGATAACTTTTTTCGATTTCATAATTTTACTAATTGATTATTTACAAGTACCCCACGTTGCAATTCCGTTGAAATTTTATCAAAAGCAATCTGTTACTACGTTGCTCAGTCAATGAGATTGTAATTTATTCATCTAAAATCTAGTACATACTATGTCGGCTTATTAATGATATCATATTAAGAGCGACGTTGCTGTACTTACGGTTATGTAAACTTTGTTGCAAAGGAAAGGTTTTTTTTTGTTATAAAATCTATTTGGTGAATGTTTTTTTTTGTAAAAGCAATTATTGCATTGTTACAAATTAGTTATAACTAGTGGAATTATATACATAATTGTGTTCTCAAAAAGTTTAAAATATAAAAGAAACTTATAATAAATAGCAGAATATTGTTTAAAAAGCTTTGTCTAAAGTAAAAATATTAAAAAAGAGTATGGCGAATTATTAATACGTATTCTTTCGAATATGGTATCATAAACTACATCTTATATATATGTTTACAGTGCAGAAATTTTAAAACTACTAAGTTAGTTCAAAGAATGAAGAATGCATTTTCTTCGGCGCGTTATAAGATAAATAAATACTGAATGTGTTTTAATATAGCAACAAAACATGTCGGCCAAAAATTGTCGGCAGACACAAAGATGCCTACGACGTCAAATTTATACCATCACCCTCTATAAATTTAGCTTCATACTATCTCAAGAGTAAAAAAGAAACAGTACTGTCATAATTTGATTGATACGTAAATTATGTAAAGTATGAATTACGCTCAAAACAGGATCCCCTATATACTAGCCACATAGGTATATGTGTTTTAGCACTTACCCCGTGCTTGGGAAAACTTAAAAAACTTAAAAACAACAAAAAAAAAAATTCGACACAACAGGATTTGAACCTACGACCTTGCCTCAAGTCAGGACGCTCTAACCAACTGAGCCTGTGTCGACTTGTTCAAAGTGATGAAATTCGTCTTTGCTGCATGATCAGTTCCGTCCATTGTACTGATCGCTAGATATACATACGTACAACTAGCCAAATAGGTTACTAAAAATGCAATATTTTCGTATGTTTTATATAATTTGAATATTACCAATTTTATTGAATAAAAAATGTTTTACTTTATTTCATTAAATACGTATCAGTTCCGCGAATATGCTCTCAGAAATGACATTAGTATTTCCTTCTCTTTTTACATCTCTCTCTTTCTCGGTTTTGACAGTCCGTCTACTAATTCCGTGTACGCTTGAAACACATTTTTTTAGGATTAAGTGTTTTATTTCTTCCAATTCCGCTTTTGACAGTAAGTTTGTATCTGAAAAATCATCATCTAAAGAAGGAAATTCTCGTTTTGCCATTTCATATAATGACTTCAAGTCTAAAGTACTTTTCCTTTTCTTCGCATAAATTGCTCTTTTTCGTTTTAAAACACGCTTAAGATCATCGAGATAAGGTCTGTTTTCGGCTAACTTTGCGTCAATCATTTCGATCTCTTTCTCATTTAAAGTGTCTAAATCTTCATCTGTTAAGTTAAACTTGCGTTTAATTGAAGATGGTAAAACCAAGAGCTCAGTATCTAAAACAACATTAAAACATTAAAAAATGTGACAAAAGTTTGTGTGTACCACTATTTTAAGTATCTTAATAAAAATCATATGGATTGTAACACATTAATAACATTGGCCTCTACAGGGAAAGACCGCTCCTTACGAAAAATCCATTTGGTTGGGAAAACCATTTTGACATATACACTTCGATCAAAAATAAACTGATTTAAGATCGCGGTCTTAAAAGTAGTCAAAAATAAGAGCACAAATAAATGTGTGATCTTATTTTTTGCAATCACAGACTTTTATGACGGACGTGTCCACAACGCGTCCGTCACAAAAACGTCTGAGTAGTTGATTTGTAATTTTAAACGTTAAAGCTATGAACTTAAGATGAATTTTTAAGGGCCTAGTAAAATTTTACTAGCTCTCGTCGATAAAGCGGAGCAATGGTCGAAACTAAACCATAACGTACAGAATTAAGGTTGATAATTTTTAAGATACTTTTCTGACTGCGATACTGTTTGTGTTTCTCCAATCATTCTCAAGCCATTTTCTGATGCTAACTTTGTAGATAACTCCAAATCTTGTATTTTTGGTCGAAGCCTATGCACGTTGAGAATTAAGGTTTTAGCCTCATGTCATAACCGTCGCGTTGATCGTGTGGTTAGCGGCCCTGACAACGCAATGGATAGGACTCAGGTTACATTTCCGATAGAGACTAACATGAATTTGATGAGCATAGATATTTATATTTCTTTGCAAAGGTGTTTATTAAACCACCCACGTCAACGTCAAATAATTTGATTACGTTAGTATCGCTACACTGTGTGAAATTAGTCTAGAAATATTTATTTAGTTGGGTCATTCCATGTCAAATCGACCAATAGTTGGAATCGACCCCTTTCGATTTGGATGAATTTTGGTTAGAAGTTTTCTTTTATCATAAAACGAAGTTCTGCCAAAGGAAAAAAAATATTTTTTTTTTCGAAAGATATACAAATTCAAAATTTCGCGATTTTTCCAGTTTTTCAATTTTGTTTTTGCAATATCTCGAATGCTATTATAGATACAGGAATGGACTTTCGTTTGTTTAAAAAGGTACACTTGGGGCTATAGAAAAAAAAATATTTTGGAAAAAATTTTTGAAAAATGTAAAATTTTGAATTTTTGAAAATCGTCAAAAATGAAGACCGCCATGCAAATTTTGGCTCAATTTTTTTGTATGATACCTTGTAATGATCTTAAAAGATCCTGGAATTTTTGGATAGGGGTTTTTTTATTTCAAAAATATGAATTTTTGAATTAAAATTTGAATTGTTATTAAATTTGAATGTAAAATTGAATTTTTGATTTGTAAATACTCAAAATTACAATATTATGTATCTGCATAACTTTAACTTGTATAGAAGTTGCAAAAAACAAAAATAATTTTTTTTCTGAAATTATTTTTATTTTTTAAATTCAAAAATTCATATTTTTTAAATAAAAAAAACCCCTATCCAAAAATTTCAGGATCTTTTAAGACCATTACAAGGTATCATACAAAAAAAATTGAGCCAAAATTTTCATGGTGGTCTTCATTTTTGACGATTTTCAAAAATTCAAAATTTTACAAATTTAGCATTTTTCAAAAATTTTTTCCAAAATATTTTTTTATCAATAGCCCCAAGTGTCCCCTTTTAAACAAACGAAAGCCCATTCCTGTATCTATAATAGCATTCGAGATATTGCAAAAACAAAATTGAAAAACTGGAAAAATGGCAAAATTTTGAATTTGCATATCTTTCGAAAAAAAAATTATTTTTTTTCCTTTGGCAGAACTTCGTTTTACGATTAAAGAAAACTTCTGACCAAAATTCATGCAAATCAAAAGGGGTCGATTCCAACTATTGGTCGCTTTGACATGGAATGACCCAGTTGTTATTTTAGAATACCTTTTTTTATATCATAAGATAGCAAGCAAGCAGATGGGTCTCCTGACGGAAAGAGTCAACTATCGCCTATAGACACCAAAGGTGTTAATGGTGTGTTGCTATCTTGTAGCGAGATGTAATGCCACATGCATGAGTTTCCCGACTACCTTACCCTCCAAACCGGAATACGACAGTGACAAGCACTAACGCTATTGCAGCAGGAATTACCTGATAATCTACTTGTATTGTACAAAGCTAGTCAAGACCAATGTCGTGTATGTCATGTCGTGTAAAACGATGAAATAATGAATTGCATGTCGTGTGAAATGATTCGCAGTATGTGACGGTTATGCCGTACAATAATATTAATTAGTTTTTACCTTTTTGTGTTCCATCTGAAGGTTTGACAGAGAAGTAAGCCCTCATGGTTTGCACGGGCAAGATTTCTTCTAAATCTTCGTCTGTGAACACATCATATTCAATACATACAATCTTCTCCTCCAATTTTCTCAGTTCCACGTTATTCTTCTTGAATTTGGAATACTTCTCAGCTATAGTCTTGATTCGTGGTACTTGCGAAATGTGTACGTTTTTTAATTGGAGTGGTTGTGTATGTGGTACTCCTTTAGAAAATATATTTTAGTTTATACAAACAACTTTATATGGCTACACTAATTATCTGTAGCCATATGACACAATATTAATAAAAACAAAAAAAAATATAATTCGATGGCTACGAAATTCCCAAGATCATTCGCCGGGCTAATTTAAGATTGCTCGAAAATTTAAGGAAATTCAGCCGCTCTTACATTATATACTAGATACTTATCTCTCTCCTAGATAGTATAGCTCTCGGCCCGTTTCTTGAGCGCTGACCTTGGATTTCGCAGTATTAGCAACTTGGATTTAGCAATAGTAATACGGTATATTTTGCCGTGCGCAAAGTGATCTCCACTCCATAGCAGAGTGTTGAAAAATCGTCCGGAAACTATATGTATAGTTTTTTTATATCATAACTCATAAGATAGCAAATAAGCAGATGGGTATCCTGATGGAAAGAGTCAACCATCGCCTATAGACACCAAAGGTGTTAATGGTGCGTTGCTATCTTGTGGCGAGGTCCCTCCAAACCGGAACACGACAGCGACAAGCACTGACGCGATTGCGGCAGGAATAGGTAAGGCTGTAGTACCAGACCCGTACAAGACAATGCAGAATTCTACCACCTAGTAGCCACGATGGTAGAGACTCGTATAGCCAAACATACAGTATATGGGAGAACTTTATAACCAAGAGGTATCTACCTACTTGAAAAAATACTAATTTTACAAGAGGGACATTCAGACATGTATCCTGGACAGACACCTTACAGAGTTGATAGAGAACATATTTTGACATCAAGAATTAGAATTTTGATATTAAATCTATACATATAATAAAATCGTAGGAAAGTCAGAACTGTACATTGAATATTGTTTTAAAAGAATACTTGTGGCGTGATCTACAATCGACATCAAAGCCAAAAATATAGTTTTTAGATATTTTGTCTGTTTATCTGTTTGTCTGTATGTATGTCCGGGGTAAACTCAAAAAGTTCTGCATGGATTTACTTCAAATTTTGCATGAATATTACTGACAGGTCGGGTCAACATATAGGCTACATATTATCACGCTATCACCTACGGGGAGGTGCTGTGTGGAGTAAACAAAGTTCGCGCGGATGAAGTCGCTGGCAACAGCTAGTTAGAAATAAATATAACTTCGACCGCCCCGTTGGTCCAGTGGTTAGAGACCCTGACTACGCAATCACCGGGGCTCGGGTTCGATCCCCGACGGGGACAAGCATTTGTGTGATGAGCATAAATGTTTGTATTTCCGGGATTGGGTGTTTATTATGTATGTAAAAATATTTATATATGTATTTCTATGTATTAGTCTCGCTGACTGACACCCATAACACAAGCAAATAATTTGCGTACTTTGGGGTTAGATCAGTAAGTGTAATTTGTCCCGTGAATATTTATTTATCATTATTTATTTATTTATTTATATAACTTAAAGGTATTTTTATATAGGTAGGTACGTTTTCTTCTTACATATTATTAAAAAAATCGTATATTATATCGATACAAAACTGTATAACATATTTTTTGCCTAGCAATCTTAGGAAATAGAGTGAAGTACCTAAGTGTTCAAATTTTTGCATCAGAAGGCGAAAACTAGCGATGCGATTTTATGTTACTTGCCTTTGCCTAGTCACTCTTAAGCCTAACAGTTCAATATCAACATACCTACTCAACCTAAAATTTTATCGATTTATCGACTCTTATACCTTCTTTGCCAATGAGATATGTGTCAAGTTCTTCAATATTGTTTACATTGCGCCAATGACACCCACCAGCCGTTTCAATGAAGGGAAGTATGGGGTTTCCTGACGGATCTAAATACTGGGAACTTTTTTCTTCATATGTTTTGAGATCTAAATCATTTTGTATGCTTTCTGATTCCATTTGAACCGAAATATCGGGGCTTCGGTCGTTTTGTGTCCAAACAATTTTTTTGTACTGAAACAAAAAAGATATTATTAACTAGCCGACTCGCGCAGCTTCGCCCGTAAGTCAGTATAAATTAATATAATTTTTCATCCCCTATTTCTGCCCCGTAGTGGTCGATTTTGCAAAAAACACACTGATGCTAAACTAAAAACACACACTAATGCTGAACTAAAAACACACACTAATGCTGAACTAAAACACACACTGATGCTGAACTAAAAACACACGCCGATGCTGAACTAAAACACACACTGATGCTGAACTAAAAACACACACTGATGCTGAACTAAAACACACACTGGTGCTGAACTAAAAACACACACTGATGCTGAACTAAAACACACACTGATGCTGAACTAAAAACACACGCCGATGCTGAACTAAAACACACACAGGCTGAACTAAAAACACACACTGATGCTGAACCAAAACACACACTGATGCTGAACTAAAAACACACACTGATGCTGAACTAAAACACACACTGATGCTGAACTAAAAACACACACTGATGCTGAACTAAACACACACAGATGCTGAGCTAAAAACACACACTGAGGCTGAACTAAAACACACACAGATGCTCAACTAAAAACACACACTGAAGCTGAACTAAAACACACACTGATGCTGAACTAAAAACACACACTGATGCTGAACTAAAAACACACACTGATGCTGAACTAAAAACACACTGATGCTGAACTGAAAATACACAGTAATGCTGAACTAAAAACACACACTGATGCTTAAATCAAAACACACACTGATGCTGAACTAAAAACACACGCCGATGCTGAACTAAAACACACACTGAGGCTGAACTAAAACACACACTGAGGCTGAACTAAAAACATACACTGATGCTGAACTAAAAACACACTGAGGCTGAACTAAAAACACACACTGATGCTGAACTGAAAACACACAGTAATGCTGAACTAAAAACACACACTGATGCTTAAATCAAAACACACACTGATGCTGAACTAAAAACATACACTGATGCTGAACTAAAAACACACACTGATGAACTAAAAACACACACTGATGCTGAACTAAAAACACACACTGATGCTGAACTACAAAACACACACTGAAACTGAGCTAAAAATACACACTGATACTGAACTAAAAACACACACTGAAAAGGTAAAGCAGTGATACTAAGCTTTGGTGGATGTTGCGGAACTAGTCACGATAGCTATAGTGACCTGTTTAATTATGTTTGTATTTTAGCACTCACCTCGTGCTTAGGAAAACTTGAAAAACTTTAAAAACAACTAAGAAAAATATGCATACCTGCGACCCGCAGTGTTTCCTGCGTGTCGATATTTTTCCTTGTCGTTTTTAAAGTTTTTCAAGTTTGGCCAAGCACGGGATCAGTGCTATAACACAAAAATAAAAATTTCGACACGTAGGGTTCCAACCTGACCTGTTTAGCCAATTGTCCACCTTTTAGGAACTGTTTTAAAAGGGGTAAATATTTTTTACTCCACTATACAGCAAACAAACAGTCACAGATGGTTCTCCTGATGGAAAGAGAAACCATTGTCTATAGAAAACAAAGATGTTATGGTGCGTTGCCATCATTATTGCAAGTTTTCACAAAAGAAATATCATAAAAAAAGCATTTGTTGACTTTACAAATGCTCTCTACGGTATGTCCAGCTGCTTCTACGGCTATATACGAGTGCTGACCTAACTTTGATCATAACGTTGAACACTTTAATAACACACAAGTACCAAAACATGTATTCACGTATCAGTGCTGGCAGTTAGCATTGGAAGATAACCTTACCAATATACGTATTAAGGCGAGGTATTTTAACGCGCGTTCATTCTGTAGAAAATGGGCGGCGCGGAATGTCCTGAAAACGCTGGGAAACGTGTTAATTTTCGGATAAATAAATATAGGACTTCAGCTGAAAACCAAAATTTAGTACATTCTTTTTTGTATTTAAAACTAAAAATCACCATATCATGTGGAAGATTAGAAACATTATTAATAAATTATTTGTTTGAGATTTTTTAGCCTGTTTTCTGAATTTTATATGATCGAGTAAAGTACATTCATGTAATAAGTTAGCACATTCCTTAGATAATATCTTGAGGTATGTCGTGTAATTTTTGTAAAATTGTTATTTAATAATCAATACAAAAAAACGTGATTTAGCGAACCAGTTTTTTTCCAGTTTGTCCCGATGCCTCGCCTTAATAAACAGTCCTTTTTTATTAATAGAAGAAACGACTGCTTTTTTGTATTCTGTAATATATTGAAAGAGATAAACACTGCCCGTAGACACCAAACTTGTTAATAGTGTTTTTAAAAATATATAAACGGGTCAATAACGCGTACATATATAGAGTCTGCTCGTGACCACGGTCAATGTAACTTGGCCGAAACGTCGAGCTTTACAAGTAAGTTCTATATATGTACGTGTTATTGACCCGTTTATATATTTTTAAAAATGATAGTAGAACGCGTTAGTTTAAAAGTTCATATTGTTAATAGTGCATTAGTACTAAACCCCGTTATCTATGTAGCATATTGGCGGCAACTAATTTTAGGGATGGGGTAATTATAATTAAATAAATCTGTTTTTTTTACATTACAAAATTTTGGCAATTTTTTATTTCCAGAAATTCCATTTGAGGCAAGAAAATTAAACTTCTATCGATGTCACGTTCACGGCAAAAAGTTCATAATTAAAATCAATGTCAATAATAATTATTTATTTTGTTATGTAAATAAAAAAAACAAATTTATTTAATTATAATTACCCCATCCCTAAAATATGTTTCCACTAATATGCTACATATATAACGGGGTTTATAATTAGTACATTTTATATAGATACAACGCGTTGCATTAGTATACCGGCTACCTTGCTCTTTAGACTGGAATATAACAGCGACGAGTAGCTATTGCGGTAGAATAACAATGTGGAAGTACCATACCTGGAGAATACATAGCAGGACTATACAATTTTATAATAACAATAGTAGAGACAACATTAGCGTTTTACAAGTTTCATGGCTGTAAGATAGTGCTCTATTCGTCAAAAACTTGGAGTAACAGGAATGAAATAAGACTGTGGTACCAAAGCGTAAAACACATAATAGAACTCTACTATGTAGGTAGTGAAAAATTTTACCTGCCATTCATTTTACAAAATGCCTGACTGTAAATTAGTTTAAAAAACAACTTAGACTAGCAGCGAAGCTATTGACGCAGGAATAACGTAAGACTGAGGGAATAAACCCGGAGTACACGTAGCAGAACCGTACTATCTAGGTGTGACACGTTTAGTCTTCTCCCGCCTTTTACAAGATGTCTCACTGAAAATCAATCAATACTATATAATGACCCCTTTTCACAACGGGCCATGAAGGCCTATCAAATGATGGTCCAGCAACGCCGCCATGATCGGGCAACTTTCCACACAATCGTGAATACTTATTTACTAACTGTCTAACGTTATTTTATGACGTCTATCAAAAATGAGACATCTTGTAAAACAAGATGTCTCACTGAAAATCAATCAATATATTGTTTAAAAGTGACTTAGATGAACGCCGAAGTGAATATAGTGTTTAGTCTGTGGCCGAAGCTATTGACGAATGAATAGCTCCGGTGCTCATTTAAATTACGTTATAATACTGAGGTAATAAACCCGGACGACACGTGGCAAAGCCCTATCTAGATAGTGACAAGTTAGCCTTCCTATGCATTTTACAAAATGTCTGACCTGTAAATTAATTTTTATACCTATAATATCCGTTGGTCGAGAGGTTAGCGACCCTGACTACACAATCAACGGAGCTCGGGTTCGATCCCCGACGAGGACAAGTATTTGTGTGATGAACATTAATGTTTGTATTTCCGAGTTTGGGTGTTTATTAAATATATTCTTGTATTTATATATGTATTTCTATGTATTAGTATCGTTGACTAACACCCATAACACAAGCAAATAATTTGCTTACTTTGGGGTTAGATCAGTAAGTGTAATTTGTCCCGTTAATATTTATTTATTTATTTAAATGGCTTTAAAGAGCACCGACGCTATTGTGGCAGGAATTACGTAAGACTGAGGTAACAAACCCGGAGAATAAGTAGCAGAACTTTACTATCTAGGTAGTACAAGTTAATTGGTCCCTGCCTATAACACGATGTCTGACAGAAAATTAATACATTATTTATAAGTGACTTGGATGAGCATCGAAGCTATAGACGCAGGGATAACGTAAGACTGAGGTAACGAACCCGGAGTAAGTACACTTAGCAGAACCGTACTAAGTAGTGACAAGTTTAATCTTCTCTCGCTTTTTACAATATGTTTTTTTTATACCATAAGATAGTAAATAAGCAGATGGGTCTCCTGATGGAAAGAGTCAACCATCGCCTATAGACACCAAAGATGTTAATGGTGCGTTGCTATCTTGTGGCGAGGTCTAATGCCACATGCATAAGTTTACCGGCTACCTTAGCCTCCAAACCGGAACACGATTGTGACAAGCACTGAGCTATTGCTGCAGGAATAGGTAAGGCGGTGGTACCAGACCCGGTGGCCGGTAGGCGAGACAATGCAGAACTATCACCTAGAAGCCACGATAGTAGTGAGTCGTACAGCGTATCGGTCACTTTTTACGACCTGCCTGGCAGAACGAATCAATGGCAAATAAATCTTATATTACACTTAAAATACTCATAGTACAGAATTGTTACCGGATCATATTCAATCGGGCTGTCCGTTATAATACTCTCGTCTTGATGAACGGGACGCACATGGCAACATCTGTTGTTTTGAAATTTTTCACTTTTAGGTGATTTCCTTCTAAATTTCGACTTTCCATAATCGTTTTCCGATAGTTCTTCAACATTATTGTTTTTTATAAGCGGGTCAATAGCTTTGTTTTCTGTTTTCTCTATCGACCGGCCATATTTACGTTGGTTACGGTTCATTTTGTAAATAAATCATATTAAATTTTGCTTAAACCATATTAAACAGGTTATTCAAAGAGTATACAATACCAAAGAGTATACAATACTACGTAAGTAACTGACAAATCTGTTTTGTTCATTGACCTTAGATATATTTCTATGGTTTTGTTACAGCACAGAATGCGAAAGAAAGCGTGGCGCTAGTGTCAATATGTAATTGTCTGATTTTATATATTACTAGCTGTTGCCAGCGACTTCGTCCGCGCGGACTTCGTTTACTCCGCACAGCTCCTCCCCCGTAGGTGATAGCGTTATAATATGTAGCCCATAGTATAAAGCGTTATTACTCTAAGATGTAAAGCGTTATTACTCTAAGATGTAGCCTATATGTTGACCCGACCTGTTAGTAATATTCACGCAAAATTTAAAGTAAATCCATCCAGTACTTTTTGAGTTTACCCCGGACATACATACAGACAAACAGACAAAAATTCTAAAAACTATATTTTTGGCTTTGATATCGATTGTAGATCACGCCCCAATTATTCTTTTAAAAAAATATTCAATGTACAGTTTTGACTTTCCTACGATTTTATTATATGTATAGATTTCCTAATTCGTGATCGCAGGACTTAATCGTAATTACGTAGCGTGAATATTACGCTAAATTCTGATGCGGTGGACAGAGGGAACCTAGAATCAGGCAGACTTGCGTTATCTTTAGTACCTACCCATAGAACTCCAATTAATTTCCACCAGATACTTAATTTAATTTAAAAAAAGATTGTAAAACATTGGCTATGTAATTATATGATTAAGATAGTCTGTGATGGGCCCGGTAGGAGTAGGACTCTTTTTCAGCTTTTATAAACTGCGGATCTGTCAGGCAGTTCGTAAATGGCGAATAAAGGCATTTTTCATATTATCATAAGATAGCAAACAAGCAGATGGGTCTCCTGATGGAAAGAGTCAACCATCACTTATAGACACCAAAGGTGTTAATGATGCGTTGCTATATTGTGGCGAGGTCTAATACCACATGCGTAAGTTTACTGGCTACCTTATCCTCCAAACCGGAACACGACATTGACAAGCACTGACGCTATTACGGCAGGAATACGTAAGGCGGTGGTACCAGACCCGGACGAGACAATGCAGAACTCTACCACCTAGTAGCCATGGTAGTGACTTGTATAGCCAATTGGTCCCCTGTTACGACCTGCCTGGCAGAACGGCAGCTGGCCTATTCTTTAAAGGAGCCCGGGACCAACACGGGGGAAGGCTATGGCATGGTATTACTACAATCGTGATGACATGGCATCTAAAAATTTGTTTCATTTCACCACCTCGCCTTTACTTGCCGCAACACTCGAGACCATGGTCAAGAAGTAATAACGAGCCGAAATCTTGATGCCACTTACTCTCCTGCCAATCCATAGGACAGTATCCAAATCCACAGACTTACGCATATGTCCCTACCATGAAGTATTAGGTATAGATGGAGCTAGCACGTTTATTAATCACTTGAAACACATATTTACGTTAATCTATCTCTGTCTATGAGGTCTCTCCATCTTTTTTATACAGCTGTGTTAGAAAGAAAGGGTAAGACCTCAAAAGATGACAGCAGTATTTAAAATTGTGTTTCAATTATTAAAAGTGCTGCCTCCAGATATAATATAGCTTCACGGTCCCTACCATTGTGACTACTAGGTGGTAGAGTTTCGCAACGCCTCGCCTGGGTATTTGGTACCACCGCCTTACCTATTCCTGCCGAAACAGCGTCAATGCTTGTCATTGTCGTGTTCCGGTTTGGAGGTTAAGGTAGCTGGTAGACTTATGCATGTGGCACTGCCATCCGACACACGGATTGCAACGCACCATTAACATCTTTGATGTTTATAAGCGAAAGATTCTCTTTCCATCAGGAGAGCCATATCTTATTTATACTTTAATAAAATAAAAAAAACGTTCCTGCCCAATGTTTGATATTTGTTTAATTTGTAGAGCACAAGGACAGATCCAGGGGTGGTAATAGGGGTCATGGCCCCCCTCCTAGGCAAAGGTCTAGTTATGGATTTATTAAGATTAGATAAGGATTAGATCTTATCTTGACTGAACCTCAAATATGTGACCCCTCCCCCCTGAACCAAAGGCTGGATCCGCCCTTGACAGAAAAAATACGAAGAGCTGATGATCTTCAAAAAGGTATCCTGCAGCCTCAGGTCAAAGTTACCATGACATTGCAATATAATAGAAATAACAGGATACCAAATTTCCTATTAAGGTTCCAGGTCTCTGCCAGTTGCTTAATTCCTTTCATCAAGTAGAAAAGAGCTGATGACCTTGAGAAGGCTAAAACAATTTTTATAAAACATGTTTTAGAACACACACAGATAAAAAACTATCTTTTAAATAAAAAAGCCGCATCCAAATCCATTCATTCGTTAGGTGCTACAAGCCATAACGGTCAACTTTTAAGTAGGTAACACCCCTTTTTGCGTCGGGAGGGGAAAATACCCCACGTCCATGAAACCAGCATATTTTTATAAATTATTAAATAATAAATTGCAGTACTGAGGTACATGCAAAGTGAACCAAGCGTTATTAGGCCTATTTAATATTCACCACAAATTAGCGATTTATCTTTTTTAAAGTAAGTAAAAAATTAAAATTATTTTAAATCTTTACTAGCTGTTGCCCGCGACTTCATCCGCGCGGACTTTTTTTACTCCGCTCCTACTGGTCGTAGCATGATATAAATATAGTCTATAACCTTTCTCGATAAATACGCTATACAACTCAAAAAGAATTATTCAAATCGGTTTAGCAGTTTTCGAGATTAGCGCGTACAACCAAACAAACAAATTCTACAATTTCATAATATAGTATAGATTTGTTATTATTTTAAACTACACGCAATTCTAATACCTACAAATTTAAAGACATTTTATTTTTGGTATATGTTATCAAAATGCAGTAAATATACCTTATATATGTTTTCTGTGAATATACATATACTCTGCCTAACACCTCTTCGACAAAATATCAGCTTGAGTCAAATAATATAATACCTACCTATATAAATTATAACCACGAAATAAATAGTACTTCGTGCATAGATATCACTAGCTGTTGCCCGCAACTTCGTTCGCGCCGACTTCGTTTACTCCGCACAGCTCCTCCCCCGTCGGTGATAGCGTGATAATATGTAGCCTATATGTTGACCCGACCTGTTAGTAATATATTCATGCAAAATTTGATTTGTAAATCCATGCAGTACTTTTTGAGTTTACCCCGGACATACATTGACTTTCCTACGATTTTATTATATGTATAGAATAGATATAGATACTCAAAGACTTCGTGATTATAACTCAGAATATTTTTTTATCCAAGAAGGTTATTAGACAATCCTACATTCTTCCAGAACCTAATCAACCTCCTTCTCTTGTCAAAGAACCAACCAATCACAATCATGTTTGTACCTTGGTGACCATGACAACGTAACTATTGGTTACTATGGTCTCATAACATATTGACATGAGACTGCTAGTAAATAGAATCAAAATGCCTTTGTTTAGTAACAAGTTCACTCCAAAAACAATTCCAGTTAGAAGGCAAGATACCTCAATTATAAAGAAAGAATTGGGTAGTGAATATGCATCTAAGGAACTTTCTATAGATATAGCACCGTTAAAATTAAAGTTGAGCGACTTAGAAATAACATTTGAAGATGGACAATGGATTCCCGGTAAAATGTTATTTTGTTTAGTTCACGATTTCTCAAGGTGTTTCTAGCAAGTTAATCAAAGCGACTAAAAGAACATAAAATATAGAGAAAAAAAAGACCAGCTCGCTGAGTTTCTTCCGCCGGATCTTCTCAGTGTGTGGCCGCGTTCCGATCCGGTAGTAATTCTGAAAAATCGATACAATTTATAGTTTTAAATGTAATAATATATAATGATATTTTTTTAAATATTTGCACACCATATATTGGTAGAATATGTCGGTAACTTAATTTATTTTTAACAACTTGTAATACCCATATTCTTGCAAATAAATATTTTCTTTCTTTCTTTCCTTTCTTACGCAACAAATGCAATGCATCATGTAAATCTATCCGCTATTAAAGTAAGATCACATGGCCCCCCAGACCTTACTTATTTTCTCATAAAATATTATGCGAATGAGTAGTGTTTTGTGTAGAAAACGCATGCTTACCTCCTAGCTTGGGTCGACGGCCAGTTCTCTGGTAACAACTATCAGGTGTCTACGTAATCTACTTTACCTACTTAAAGTCTAATAGCTCATATGAGGGTTAATGAGTATCATCCAATGACGTGTATAATATTACCACTACACGTCATTGGCACAGAATACTTTGACTAACAGAAATCAATGTTACATACAAGTAATATTCGAGCACAGCACACATAGACACCTCTCACGGACGCGATATCTCAGACCGGTGCGGAACAAACTGTCCCGAGCCATTCCGAGACATCGCGTCCGTGAGGAGGTGTCTATGTGTACGTTGCTCGAATATCACATGTATGTAGATTGACTACTGTTAGTCTCCAGTACTGTGTCATTGGTATCATTAGATGGTTACCTATTTAAAAGCCCTTTCAGACGGTATATGTTTTTTATATTTTAATTTGTTTTTTAAAGACTTTTGTGTTTTTTTTTTCACTTAAGCGCTATATATAAATAAGCATTTTTTTTAATCTTACACAATCGATAAATGTGTAAAAAAGCTGCCGAACAAAACTTAATCGAAAGTCATAGCTGCTCTTAGTTAAAATAAGTATATATTACACGCAAATTACATAACTCAGCGCAATTACCTAAAAATGGCGGCACTTCCTCCTTCACCCCCTGCAAAGCATCGTAGCTTGCACTCGTCTCAACAAATGCTTTGATTCTTTAGGTATCCAGCGGTACAATTTTGTATGTTGATATTTATGTAGCTAAAACACCAAACGTATCCACCAATTTTGTTATTAGTGTTTTTAAACTGTTCTTCATTGTAAAACCAAATTTAAAGAGGTATTTACGTCAAAAATTAAACTAATACTGCCAGACAATTTTTTTCAACGGAAATTAAATCGGATGCTTTACAGACCGAAAAAAATAATTTTATGTATATCTATACATATAATAAAATCGTAGGAAAGTCAAAACTGTACATTGAATATTTTTTTAAAAGAATACTTGGGGCGTGATCGACAATCGATATCAAAACCAAAAATATAGTTTTTAGAAATTTTGTCTGTTTGTCTGTGTGTACGGGGTAAAATCAAAAAGTACTGCATGGATTTATTTCAAATTTTGAATGAATATTACCAATAGGTCAGGTCAACATATAGGCTACATATTAACACGCTATCACCTACGGGGGAGGTGCTGTGCGGAGTAAACGAAGTCCGCGCAGACGAAGTCGTGGGCAACAGCTAGTTTTTCATAAATCTATATAATAAATCTGCAAACACATTTTTATTTGAAATTGTTACAGCATCAGGTAAAGCTGGAGCAGCTCACAAAGAGAATATACGACTAAGGAAAGAACTTGAGCAACTGGAAGAAGAGAATAACATGCTGCGGCTGAAGTTCGAGATTCTGCTCGACATGATGACAGACAAGACTGTAGAGGCCGAGCAGCAACAAATGCAAAAGGCGCAAAGCTTGAACTCTTTAAAATCGAAGAGTAAAAAGCAAAAATGGTAGCCGTACTCAGTTCGTAAACATTGGTAGATCTCAAACTGTTCTCAGTCTTTTATCAATCAGCGACCGAATTCTTGGTTCAGTTTAGCCTTGGTCGAAAATATAATGTTTGACCCAATCGATATTTTAGTCTGCGCTAAATATTACGCGATCAATAAAAATGTTTTGACATTTTCTTATTTCTTAATTAAAATAATTGCCACGTATCACATTTGTGGGACCAAGTATCTTCGGCTAATCGTGGGTGCACTTGTTGTACCTCCGCCTACCCCTTCAGGGATATGGGCGTGAAGATACTTTTGTTATAATTAAAATAACTTCATCGTTGTAAAATTACCTTTTTCTATGTAAAAAATAGGCATTGAGCTATTTTTTATATAGAGAAGAGAGTGCAAACGAGTAGCAAGCTCACATCATGATTACCATCGCTCTTAATGATCCGAAACACGAAAGAAGTTGCAGTATTGTCTTTTTTATATCATAAGATAGCAAACAAGTAGATGGCTCTCCTGATGGAAAGAGAATCTGAGAGACACCAAAGATGTTAATGGTGCGTTGCTATCCATGTGGCGGGATGGCAATTCCACAAATTTTTTTTATATCATAAGATAGCAAACAAGCAGATGGGTCTCTTGATGGAAAGAGTCAACCATCGCCTATAGACACCAAAGATGTTAATGGTGTGTTGCTATCTTGTGGCGAGGTCTAATGCCACATGCATAAGTTTACCGGCTACCTTACCCTCCAATCCGGAACACGACAGTGACAAGCACTGACGCTATTGCGGCAGGAATAGGTAAGGCTGTGGTACCAGACCCGGGTGAGACAATGCAGAACTCTACCACCTAGTAGTCACGATGTCAGTGACCCGCATAGCCAATTGGTCGCCTTTTACGACCTGCCTGGCCGAACGGCAGTTGGTCTATTCTTCAAAGGAGCCCGGAACCAACACGGGGAAAATGCATAAGTCTTCCTTATCCTCCAAACCGGGACAAGATAATGACAAACATTGACGCTATTGCGGCAGGTTAGGCGGTAGTACCAAATAGTCGGGCGAATCATTGCGGTAATCACTACCTAATAGTCACGATGACAGTGACATGCATAGCCAATCAGTCGCTTTTTAAAACCTGCCTGGCAGAATGGAAGTTGTTCTATTCTTCAAAGGAGCCCGACCATCGCGGGGTCAGAGGGTATTGTCTTTAAAAATGAATAAGCTCTTTTCTTGAACATCCCCAGGTCGTATATGCTGGGTGAATAAAACGTCAACAATTAACCACGAATCAGGGGAATCGTCGATTTGTTAGTTGACAGATGAGTGGTGTTCGTCTCATTTTGCCGGCTGTTATATATTTATTTATGCCTTATGATTGCCGAGAAAGACTCATCTGAAAGACTGAAGTGTGTGTTTACTTAAGACTCTAAGCCGTTATTGAAACACTCTTAAAACTTTTTGATTGATCTAAAGGATCTTCTTGACTTTTGAAATATTATTGACATTTTCGGATCCTCATGATTTGAGTCAGGTCATTGAGCTAAGCCAAATTATGAGTCTTACTAAAAACCAATTTTATGATTCAGATAATATTATACAGAATGTTTTTTTAGCCAAGGGACCTGTTAAAGGAGAGTACAGTATTCAACTGTATCAGGAAACTGAAAATACACCCTTTTTAATTGCCCATACCAGGATTCAAACCCGGGACCTCATTTGGTCAACGTCAACGCCGGACCACTAGACTACAGAGGCGATAATAAATAATTATCCCATAAAATACATAAATCATAATCATCAAGCGCGCACAGACATGACACCGACGAGCGGGCACGGGGCGCCACACAGTGTTCAGTTTATGCCAATGCACCGGATGCACGCGATGCTCAGAGTGCTAAGTGTGAGTTTTTCTTTTCGCATTCGATCGTGAGCGCGTTTGGAGTTTACTAGGAATTTGTATGTGATTTGTACAGCGCCACCTAGTGGTAAACGTGAGAAACCAGTTTACCACTAGGTGGCGCTGTACAAATCACATACAAATTCCTAGTAAACTCGAAACGCGCTCACGATCGAATGCCAAAAGAAAAACTCACACTTAGCACTCTGATGTGTAATTCCCCGTAATGCAATAAACTTCCTCGCGTATTTTTGTGATAGTGTTTGACTAATAATAACAATGTTATCAGTATTCCTATGCAGAATATTGGGATATGGTACATGTATATGATGTAATGAATATGTGCGACAAATTTCCCAAATCGCCAAATTTAAAATAAAAATAAAACAAAAATTGAGATTAGTGTTATATTGTGTTAACAGTTATTTAATGAAGTTCAATCATTGTAAATAGGATGACGCAATTTTTTAAGTACGCCAGAAATACTAAGGTAAATATCAGCTATGTCTAGCACTTTAAATAGTAGTACACATTTTTTAATTATTTAAAAAAATAAATTTGAAAGAGTTATAATTTTATTATTATAACAAGCTTAAAACATTTTCTATTATTTAGTGTCTAGACATTTTGCCTGTCCTTTCTTACCAGCTAAGAACGAAGTATGAATTATTATGATGATTTGTGACGGGTAGCGCAAGGGTAACCATGAGTTATGAGAGTCTTTTGACAATATTTCAATTACAGTTTTCTCGAATATTTATCACTTTATTTTTTGTTAATTCGATATGTATAAGCGTGAATTTTCACGGGTTTGATTCCATCCCTCGGCTAAAAAATCAGCCTGCATATTAATAAATAAAACCAATTATATTAAAAATATTTTATTAATAATACAAACAGTAGATATAATTGATATATCACACTTAGACAGTACAGTATGTAGTAGCAGGTTACATGTTGTTGGGGCACCGGTTCCTGGTGTGCCCCTCCTGTTGGCACAGGCCGCAGCGGCGCGCGCGCGCCCCGCCCGCTGCGGCCCGCCCCGCCCCGCCCCCCGCTGCCGCCGCGCCCCGCCCCGCCCCGCGCCCGCGCCCGCGGCCCCGCGCGCCCCCCCGACCCCCACCACCCCCAAAACTGCTTGTTTCACCCGTACCCCAACCTGACACAACATACGCACATTTTAATAAATAGTTCTTTCATTTTGTATACCAAGAAATGTCGCAATTGTATTGACGTCTTGTTAAACAGTTAGTAAACACCATTTTTTTAACGAAGTTTATAATAGAAAACATTTTTGAATAAAAAGCTCACAAAATTTGATTATCTTTTTAAATTAAAGGACAGCAAATATAAAAGCTTTCCTGATGGAAAGAGACACCTATTGCCTTTAGACGCCAAAGATGTTAATGGCGCGTTGCCAGGCGTGTGACGGATTGAAACACTACATGTATAATACTATTGTAGTATGAATAGGTAATGTGATGGTACGAAATCCGGGCGAGATGTTAAAAAAATCTGCTACCTAGTATGGACCTTTTACTAAAAGTAAGTCATCTGTCTTCTTATATGGCAATTAGCACTCTTGGAAAGGTGAATATGGTAAGTAAAATTTTACCATCTAGTAGCTTCTAGTTGGTAACGTTCACAACCAAACGCCCAGACATTCTTTAGTGTATAATTTAGAATTTTCTTCACACTAACACACCGGAAAGGAGATTTGACTGTTTTAGGATAGGACTCGACCAACAGAGAATTTAATGTACTACATAATAGAGAATCTATGCTAAATAAAAGCCGTGTTCCATTTCGTAACCACTCGCTGAAGCGCTGAAATAATATTAAATCGTCCATTGTTGCAATTAAGCAACTTTACAAAGTATGATTGCGTATCATCTATATTCGCGATTAAAAGGGCGTAACCGCCGTACATGTCATAGCGCTTACGTATTTCAATATCGCGTTTTGACGTAGGTGCCATCCATGGATTGCACGTTAGTGGAATACAAGTGCTGTGGCGCATGCTTAGTTTAGTATGTCGATGCCGATCAATTTTGGTCACGATACGTCAATCTTGTACCAATATCTTTCTACAATCGCATTGCATGTTTTTTTTTCTATTGGCCGTACATATAACACATACCTGAGTTAGTTTGTTCATCTGCCCACTGGAAGAAAGTACACCGAGCGCTGATGTCTTTTGAACACGAGTAAAAAGGTCGACCTTTGTTAGGTCCTTCTTTGTGAACGATTATTCTGAGAACAAAGGATAAATTATTGTAATATTGGCCTTGAATCTGCTAAGTCAGTAAGTTTAGATCTCAATACTACAAGCATAAGTTTACCGGCTACCTTATAAACTGGAACACGACAGTGACAAGCACTGACTCTAATGCGGCAGGAATAGGTAAGGCGGTGGTACCAGACCCGGGCGAGACAATGAAGAACTCTACCACCTAGTAGCCATGATGGTAGTGACTCATATAGTCAATCAGTCGCCTGTTACGAGCTTCCTTGCAGAACGGAAAATGGTCTATCCTTAAAATGGAGCCCGGACTAACAGGTTTTTGTATATGTTTTGTAACGTTTACGCAAGGAACTTATATACTATAACTGGAATTGTTACGAAACAATATTTGAAAAATAAAAATGTACTTTATTCCGTAACATATAAAGTTGACATTTGTTTCTTACATAACAGAGGGGGAGAACGACAAGAGTGGATGTTGTCCCTTTCTTGCAATTGCCAGTGTAAATAAAACTATCTAGATGGTAGATTTTTACATATTCGGTAATCGTTAAATCCCTTTTTATTCATACACGTCGATAAATACATTAGCACAAAATGTATTGTAATTAACACAGTGAGTTCTAAAATGTTTAAAATTCTAAAATTATTTTAATTATTACGTAATTACTTATGCAATGCAAAGCTGTTTCTCAAATTAATAGAATTACTTAGTAGTAATTTGCAAACTACGCATGGCCGCACTTATATATGGAGATTGGCGCTTTATTTAGTAGAAAGAGACACACTCCACCCATGTCGTGGTATTCTTCAGAACGATTTTGAAGCGCGTGTGAACATTCCGGGTAGAATGTAACTTCCTTGCGTTTACATAAACGCCATTACGAGTTTCAATACATAACAGTTCAACATTGTTGTGTTTATATATCACTATGCCGGTTCCGTTGCGGATTATGCAGAGTGAACTGAACGTATAAACTTTCCGATTCCCAATGATTCACTGTTTTGAGTGGCAAGCAATCTGCGTGGCGATCCTCATTTTACCGACTTGATAACGATTACCACTTCTTTCTAACAATAACCGAATCGACAGCTTTACGTGCTTATTTATCCAAAACATAATGATGAAGACAAGGCAGCTTCACGAGCTTATTAGAAACGTTAACACCCGGTGTTAATATTTCATTTTTTATCTTTAGCATACAGAACCAGATTTTGCTATTTTTTTTTTGTTTTGACGATTTGGACACTAAATTAGACTAAGTTAAACATTATACTTACCTAAGCTAAAATAAATTAGACCAAGATAAACATAAATTCACCTCAGCTTTTAAATTAAATTAGACCAAGATAAACATAAACTCACCTTAGCTTTTAAATTAAATTATGTAGACCAAAATAAACATAAACACATTTTAGCTTTTAAACTGAATTAAACCAAAGTAAACATAAACTCAGCTTTTAAACTAAACTAAACCAAGATAAACATAGCAAGGTAAACATAAACTCATCTTAGATTTTAAACTAAACTAAACCAAGATAAACATAAACTCAGCTTTTAAATTAAATTAGACCAAGATAAACATAAACTCACCTTAGCTTTTAAATTAAATTAGACCAAAATAAACATAAACACATTTTAGCTTTTAAACTGAATTAAACCAAGCTAAACATAAACTCATCTTAGCTTTTAAACTAAACTAAACCCTTGGTTTACTGAGCTGAGGTTTGGTTTACTGAAGCTGAGTTTATGTTATAAACATAAACTCAGCTTCACTACATAGTATAAAACAAAGTCGCTTTCTTTGTCTGTCCCTATGTCCTTATGTCCCTATGTATGCTTAAATCTTCAAAACTACGCAACGGATTTAAATGCGGTTTTTTTTATAATAGACAGATTGATTCTTGAGGAAGGTTTTAGTATATAAACCTTACCGATATTCCCACGGGAACAAAAGCTACATGGGTGAAACCGCGGGCAGGTCGCTAGTTTAAATTAAATTAGACCAAGATAAATATAAACTCACCTTAGCTTTTAAATTAAATTAGACCAAGATAAACTTAAACTCACCTTAGCTTTTAAATTAAATTTAACCAAGATAAATATAAAATCACCTTAGCTTTTAAATTAAATTAGACCAAGATAAACACAAACTCACCTTAGCTTTTAAATTAGTTATAAGCTCACCTTAGTTTTTAAATTAAATTAAACCAAGATAAACATAAGCTCACCTTAGCTTTTAAACTAAATTATACCAAGATAAACATAATCTCACCTTAGCTTTTAAATTAAATTTGACCGAGTTAAACGTAAACTCACCTTAGCTTTTAAAGTAAATTAAGCCAAGATAAACATAAGCTCACTTTGGCTTTTAAACTAAACTAAACCAAGATAAACATAAAATCACTTTAGCTTTTTAAACTAAATTAAACCAAGATAAACATAAACTCACCTTAGCTTTTAAATTAAATTAGACCAAAAAAACATAAACTCACCTTTTACATGGCAGTCCACAGTTACACTGCACATCGTTTGATGGGGAATCTCCGTAAGAATGGCCCGCCCCCCACCCCCGCGAGTTATACGAGGCTGAGTTCCCCCGGCTGCCGGAGGGCGGCGGGCTCTCGAAATGGTTGACGCTGGCCGCCGCGGACTCCGGGGCCCACAGGAAGAAGTTACATCCGCCATTATCCGTACCCACTGCACATTTGTAAAATTGTTTACCTGCGTAAAAAACCGGAGAATATGTATTATTAGTTCACCGCCAGATTATATTATCGACAAAGTTAGGACTTTATCACGGTTATCATTTTACCTTCGGGTTCAGTTGTCGCTTAGGGGCCGTTCATAAAATACGTCACGCTAAAATCGGTTTTTTTAACCCCCTCCCCATCTTGTCACACTTTTTGTGACCCCCTAGAAACATTACGTCACAAAAACTAAGGCTCTGAGGAATATGATAAATTTCTGCTAGTACACAAATTGAGGGAATTAAAAATATTTATTTAGTTTTTTTAATAAAATTTAAATGAATTAATGAATATATTTTGTAACGAACAATTAATATTTCTTTTAATCAGAAGTCCAAAGATTTTGTAAATGCGCCGAAATATCTATAGTCGCCTTTGGTTTTAATATACATCATTCTAATGTTTATTTTAAATGTTTTGTGTACAATAAAGTGCTAAATAATAAATAAATCGGTATTGTTTTAATGAACGGCGAACGTAAAGTTGCGTAGACCTCCCGTCCCCCTTGTAAATGTATATAATATATATAAAAATATGTCAATCTCTTCCATAAAAAAAAACAAGCCCTGACTATTAAGGGCTTAGGGACAACTGCAATACCAGAGGCCATGCAGTTGCGTTGCCACCCTTTTAAAAATGAGTAAGCTCTTTTCTTGAAGGTCCCCATGTAGTATCTGTTCGGAAAAACCCCTGGTAATTGATTCCACAAAAGCGAAGCAAAAAGTGCCGAGAGAACCGCACGGTTGTGGATTTGTCACTGCCGTGTTCCGATCTGGAGAGTAAAATAACCGGTAAAGGTATGCATGTGGCATTACGAGCCCTCCACAAGGGTAGCAATGCAACATTAATGTCTTTGGTGTCTAAAGGAGATGGTTGTCTCTTTCCATCAGGAGAGCCATACCTACGCTTGTTTACTAGCTTTTGATGTAAAAATAATTTTATTCAAATTAAAATACTAAAATTTCTATACATATACTCTTGTCAATAAACATCATTATTTCTATAAAATATCCCTAGGACAGGGAAATGGCTAAAACACATAATTTTTTATCGAATTATTGTTATAAAGCTTCAAAAGAAAACTTACCGAAATTCGCAGTTTGTTTCCGAACTGTAAGCAAAATTGCTGGTTTGTTACAACTACACATTATGTTACTATCATCGTTTGAGGCAGATGGAGTTGGCATCCTAGATATTGGATTACTATTTCTTGGCACTGGCATATTTTGTGAATTCGTTCTATTTGGCATATTGGCATTTGTTCTATTTGGTATGGTCGATGAATTTTGTCTATTTGGCACATTTGAGGTATTATTCCTATCTGATGTATTAGAGGGATTTGTTCGATTATGAATTCTATTTACTGTAGATGAAGGTACATATTGTAGTTCCGGCCTCGATAAAGTGTTGGTTGTATCTCTTTGAATCAAATTTGGTGAATTATTTCTTGTAGCACTTTGCTGTCTTGTGTTGTCAGTAGACCTGACGCTCGATAAGTTAATCCTGAGCATTTCAAGGAAACTTGTATCACAGCCCCCGATACATGCAACGTATGGAGGTGGATATAAATGACTTATGGAGTTATTTTTCCATTCAAATTTAATTTTTTTGTAGTTTGGACCACACTGAAAATAAACGTAAAACAAATGCCATTATATAAATTAATATTTAAACAGTCATACAGAAACTTTCCATGCGATTTAAATAATCATTACGTTAAGGCATTTAAAAAAACTTGAAAGGTGTCAAGGGACATCCGGATGGAACGAAGTTCCTTTTATTATTATTTACAAAAAACCTGTATACACTCAACAAAAATAATCGTCGCGACACCACACTGTTCAATGCGAAATAGAATTTCGGCACCCGGTCGAATTTTGGAACCCGGTCGAATATCGGCACCCGGTCGAATTTGAGCCCACGGACGAATTTCGCCACCCGGTCGAATTTCGGGACCCGGTCGAATTTCGACCCACGGTCGAATTTCGGCACCCGGTCGAAATTCGACCGGCGGCCGAAACTCGGCAACCGATTGAAATTCGACACTCGGTCGAATTTCGACAGTCGTTCGAAATTCGACTGTCCGTTGAAATTCAGCTTTTGGTCGAAATTCGACATTCGGCCGAAATTCTGTATAAATGTCGAACATTTGGCACTAGAAAAAAAGTAAACTCAATCAAATAGTAGATAGACTCTTTTACTTTCAATGCATGAGCTAAAGGGAAGTGGCTGGATATTTCTGTGCTTACAATACCTTACTATAGCAAAAAGTGTCGTGACAACTTTTCGTAAGAATTTTTTCCGTCTAGCCCCCTTTCACAACGCGCGATAAGGAACTTCGTTCCAATATTTCGTATTTTACTTCGTTCATCATATATCAAATCTCGGGCAAATTAGGTTTTCCAGAAAATTCGAAAATATTATTTAGACTCAACCCGAGCCCAGATTTAAATCCAGGATATTTAGCGCGCCAATGATAAACCGGTGCCACGAGACCACTGAGCTTATTATTTATTTCCCAATGTAAACTTAATTAATCTATTTTTTTCGGAACTATAATTACAATCACGAAAATGTAAAGTTCGATTTTATCATTAGAAGTATATGTATATAATAAAATCGTAGTAAATAATAAAATCGTATACATATCATAAAATCGTAGGAAAGTCAAAACTGTACATTGAATATTTTTTTAAAAGAATACTTGGGGCGTGATCTACAATCGATATTGAAGCCAAAAATACTAGTTTTTAGAATTTTTGTCTGTTTGTCTGTATGTATGTCCGGGGTAAACTCAAAAAGTATTGCATGGATTTACTTTTTGCATGAATATTACTAACAGGTCGGGTCAACATATAGGCTACATATTATCACGCTATCACCTAGCGGCCAGGTGCTGTGCGGAGTAAACTAAGTCCGCCCGGACGAAGTCGCTGGCAACAGCTAGTCACAAATAAAACCAATCTGGAGCATTACAAATAATAACATTTGACCAAATCAACTGACCCAACCCGACCCGAGAAGTTCAGGATATTTTCTACACAATTTGTCATCAGCACTGGACAAACTTTATTTACAAATATTTTATATTTTATATAAATAAAATTGTAATGTTTCACAAAACTAAACTAAAATTAAACAAAAAAAAAACTAGACAAAAAAAAAACAACTAAAATTATACAAAATCTGTGTTTTAATTTTAAAGGCTTTGTCAATTGTTAGGAGAACTATCTGCTTGTTAGCATCCATAATGTAAAATCAATATTTAGACATTTTTCTGATACAACTGCTGCATCTTTGTTGCCAGCAATAACTTACAAAAATATAAGCACTTGTCCGTTGGTTATATTAAAACTAGCTGACCCGACAAACGTTGTTTTGCCTTACATATTAGGAATCCATAGCGGACAAACAATGTGACACGTAATTTATATAAGACTACGGGATTGTCCTTCCACGCAGGCAAAATGGCATTAAACTTTATATGGTGGTTAAGTATTCTTAAATTTTTTACTTTTCCGCGCAATTTTCTTTTATAAGAACCTTCTCCTTACAATTATAAACACAACAAAAAAAATTACCGAAATTGGTCCAGCCATTCAGGCATGATATCGTGACCAAGGAAAATAGGGATTGATTTTTATATATTATTAAAATATAACTCACCGTTGGACACGTCTCCGGTAAAACCTCCAAAGTCTTCACAATAGACGGTAACCACACAGCGTTCTTGCATCTGGGATATGATGTACATGATATGAACCACTCATCTGTGGTATTTTTCCTTTGACGAGGACTCATGTCCGCGCCGCATTTTGGACATTTTAACACTAAAATAATATAAAGATATTCACCAAGCAATACGTTTTTTTTTTATTTTTATTAATTTATCTTTTTTTTTTAAACCACATATTTTAAATTACAGGGTACAAATGTCAGGCTTAATTTATAAAGAATTTTCTACCAACTATACATTGAAATCAGGGATGTTACGAATATTCGCCTCCGCATTCGCAAATGCGGAATATTCGCATCAATTCAGACATCTGCATCCACATTCACATCCGCATCAATCAATGCGGAGTTTTTACGGATCTAGATTTAAATTCAAAAAGACTGCTATATTGCTGTTTATTAAATATAATTCACTAATTTTCAAGTTTAATTACTAAACAAAGATTTCCGTTATGTAACTCGAAGCTTAAAATTCAGTTGTGTCATAAGATTTCACTGTTTCCCTGAGATTTCACTGAGAATTTTTGCCCATCGCTACATTTTATATACCTGACTCGCTGTTCCCGCGACTTCGTCCGCGTGGGATTTTTTTTAAAGTAGCCGTAGTTACTCCTTATTACATCAGCTATCTACCAGTGAAAGTACCGTCAAAATCGGTCCAGCCGTTCCAGAGATTTGCTGGAACAAACAGACAGACAGACAAAAATCGTAAAAACTGTTATTTTGGTATATCAATATGTACCGTGTATACATCCCCATATGCATTTAGTTAAAACCAGTTACATTAATATTACAAATAGACACTCCAATTTCATTTCTTTGTATAGATGATATATGTATCGTGTATATGTCGCAGTGAAATTGTCAATACCGTTAGATTATAATCTACCTAGGGATTTTATAATTTGGTTATGTTAGGTTAGCAGTTAAATTAACGGTATTGAAAATTTCACTGCGACATATACATCCATATGCATTTAGTTAAAATTAAAATCGGTTATTTTAACATTACAAACAGACACTCCAATGTTATTTATTTGTATAAATATAGATAACATCAAGAACTTATTTTTTTAAATAACTGACAGCTTTTTGCAGAAACTAAAAACGTTTGTAGTTTTGTTTTAGAAATAGGATTAAATAAATAAAACATTAAAGTTTAAATTGATTTCCAGTTATTTATGCACATAACATTTTAATAATTATCCCTTTAAAATCCGCTTTCGCATCCGCATCAAATTCGCATCCGCGGATGTGAACTTTTAATAATCCGCATCCGCATCTGCATCCACGAATGTCAAAATTCTTGCATCCGTCACAATCCTGATTGAAATAACCAAAAAATTACACAAACTGGTCTAATTTTTGTGTTATTCTTAGAATTAATATAAAACTACATTAAAAATGACATAATTTCACCAAAAAACTCTCGTTTTTGAATTTTCAACTCCGTGTAGGTCCTGGCCTTCACTGAAGAATAGTTTAATCTTCTGCCAGGCAATTTGTAAAAGGTGAAATGGCCAAACTCTGACTACTAGGATCTGTTAGGTCTCGTCCGGTTTTGGTTTGGCCTTGCCTATTCCTGCTGCAATAATGTCAGTACTTAGCACAGCCAGTTTCCACTTTGGAGGGTAAGGTAGCCGATAAACTTCTGCATGTAGCATAACCATCCAGCCATACATGTAGCTATGCATCACTAATATTTTTGGTATTTATAGGATGTCTCTTTCTATCAGCGGAGCTACCTGATTTTTGCTACCAAAATACAATAAAATATCAAACATGGAATTAGGCAGAAAAACAAAACATAGGCTAAAGAAACTATAAAACATTTTGATAAATAACGCTGTAACTAATTTAATAGTACCTGTTTTTATGTTGCTTTTTTTTATTTTATCATAAGATAGCAAACAAGCAGATGGATCTCCTGATGGAAAGAGTCAACCATCGCTTATAGACACCAAAGATGTTAATGGTGCGTTGCCATCTTGTGGCGAGGTCTACTGCCACATGCATAAGTTTACCGGCTACCTTACCCTCCAAACTGGAACACGACAGCGACAAGCACTGACGCTATTGCAGCAAGAATAGGTAAGGCGGTGGTACCAGACCCGGGCGAGAATACCTAGTAAAGTATTAAATAAATAAATAATAATAAATAAAATGTGTACAATAAAGTATTAAATAAATAAATAATAATAAACAAGTCACCTGCGGGCATATTCGGTAGGACTTCAACAGAAGGTGTGTAGTCATTAGGTCGCTCGCTAAACCTCTCAGCCAACGCATTATCTATTTTAATTGCCTCCGCAGTTACTGTTATATAGACTTCACGATATTTTGCTATCTAAAAAACATTAATAAATAACCTTAAAAACAGCAAAGAAAAACATCGACACGCGGGATTTGAACCTGCGACCATTTCCCTATAGCCGGGACGCTCTTCCGCTGAGCTAGTGTCGACAGGCTCGAGGCGGCGAAATTCTTCTTTGCTATATGATCGATTACGTCGATTGTACTGATCGCTAGGAATACATACGTATAACTAGTTAAATGAGTTCATCGTTACAGATGAAATTCACATTTATAATTTTGATCAGTACTTTCGTATTTCTAATTATGTTTGTGTTATAGCACTCACCCCGTGCTTGGGAATCTGGAAAAACCTTAAAAACTTTAGGGCTTTAGGGAAATGGTCGCAGGTTCAAATCCCGCGTGTCGATGTTTTTCTTTGCTGTTTTTAAGGTTTTTCCAGATTCCCAAGCACGGGGTGAGTGCTATAACACAAAAATAATTAATAAATAATATTAATATAACTCGCCATAATAATTCAGGCCCTTTTAAATATACCTTCTGCCATTCTGCCAGGTAACAACAACAACAACAACAAAACGTGGATACGTGACCAGGGAGCAACACCCGCGTTCACAGTTGTGTAGTAATAATTTTTGATTATTTATATTTATTTACATAAATCAAAGTTGTCAATCAAATAGACACGCCATTGGGAAGGAAACGTGTCGCCGCGCTTATGAGCAAACGCCTCTATCCTGTCAAAAATGTCATACAATTGTAGATATATCGTGAAAAATAGAAATAAACCACAAACGATTTCATTGTAGCGAATGAGATGACGAGGTTTAAAAATTACCATCGAAGTAATTTTATTTCATTGTACTTTAGCTCTGTATTTCTGTGTGTAAATGCAAGCTAAACTGACTGAATAAGAAATTATCTTGAAAGGCGTATACATTTAATCCGAGGGAAAAGGCTAAAAATTCACTGCAAAAAGGTCTGTTATTGGTGTTGTTTCTTTTGTTACACATTTTTTAGCCCGTAAACAATAACGTGCACCAAGCAACTCCATTTTTTTATATCATAAGATAACAAACAAGCAAATGAGTCTCCTGATGGAAAGAGTCAACCATCGCCTATAGACACCAAAGATGTTAATGGTGCGTTGCTATCTTGTGGCGATGTCTAATGCCACGTGCATAAATTATCCGGCTACCTTACCCTCCAAACCGGAACACGATAGTGACAAGCACTGACGCTGTTGCGGCAGGAATAAGTAAGGCGGTGGTACCAGAGCCGGGCGAGACAATGCAGAACTCTACCACCAAGTAGATCCATTCCAAAATTCCTACTCACCTGTTCAGCTAACACTTGTTGTGGCTGTTTCCTTCCCTCGCTAATTGCCTTCAAGTCAGCCTCAAGCTGTGCCCTGAGATGGGGCTTGGATATGTTGAGTCCCATACTGTCATAGCCCTCCACGAGCCCCATTCCCAGTAGCCCGGGCACAAAGTGGATAGCATCAGCCAATGCAACATATGACCGGCTCTTTATTGTCTCTATGTGCTCAGCGTGGGTTGCGTCAGTACCTAAAATTATCGAGGATCGATGACTAACTACCATTTGATTAAGTATAATATTTACTAATAGGGAATTTATTCAGCCTTCTGATGCTAGTTAAAGTTTAAATTATATTTTTCTTGTGCATTACGTGCATATTCCATAACGAAGAAAGATAAGGATAAGTCGACAAAAAAAATATTACGTATACTAAGTGGGTAAGGTAACACGGGAATAACACTCTTTCCATCAGATAAATTGTATGTTAGTTTATCTTTATCCTGTAAAAATATTTTAAAGGAAAATGAATTGCTTACCAATGCCATGTTTTTCCATCAGTGCAATTAGGTCAGCTTCAGTCAGCAGATTTGGTGGGGAAGTGCAGCCATCTAACATGTCTATACTGGTGGGATTGAAGGTCTGGCCTGTCTGCAGATATAGTAGAACTTCGATATAACTTAAACCTCGATTCTAATGCAATCCCTCATAGAAAATGATGGTCGGGAGATGACATAACTTCAAAACTTTGGACATGTATATGTCAACAACCATAGGCTTCCGTGGGAGCGAAGGCGGGGGGAGGGGGGGGGGATGATACAGGGGGGTTAGTGAGCCTCCCCTCTCCCTTGGGCTTTAACTTATCATGTTCTACTATATGTTGGAGTTTGGTTTATTCAACTTTATCCACTTTTCTATGACGATTTATATGGGTAGTAAAACGACAAGCATATCGTTATGCAACTTTCTTTAATATCCACAAATTTTAAATAAGGAAAATTATCTGTTAAACAATTTTAAACTTCCTAACGAAATCATTTTAAAACAAATCAGACACAAATAAAAATATAAAAATGATGTGGTGTCGCGGGACACCAGGTAGGAACGAACTTCCTTCGGCTAAACGGCGCTACTCGCTTGTGTACGCGACTGTCGCGCCTGCGCACGTCTCATTTAACGCTTTTATTCCACGCATTTTTCTTACGGTTTTACTATCACATTTTTTTCAGTTCGGTCGCGCAGCAAAATCCCTATCCCCTCCAAGCCTGCCGTAAGGAACTTCGTTCCAAAAAAAAAAAACTGCAATGGACACAGAAACAGATATTTATAGTAACTAGTGGCCCAGTACGTGCTTCGCTACATATAAAGTGAAATGTGATAAATGAAGAACCGCTTTACCGATTTTGAGCAAACTTCACATAAACCATCTACTAAATAGTCCGAATATATCCTAAACAGTTGGTTTCGATAGGTGAGCCCGTTCTTGAGTTATAAAATTACAACGAAAAGGGGCATTGGTTTTTGTACATATAGATTGATAAAGAGTTACTTGTGCGGAGTCGGGTAGGTCTTAGGTCGCTAGTTGACTATAATTTTAAATATAAGGTCATTCCAAAACAGGTATATTTCAACACAACGCTCAGTACGTCTAACCAAAGATATCTAGTCAAGAATGTGATTCAAGGACAAAAGCAGGCTGTAAACGCCCAAACAATTTGTCAAATTACGTGTTTGGCAAATTATTTGATAGTCTACGGTCATGTTTGACGTGTTTTTCAAGCAAACTACGTGTTTGGCTGTATATTTGAAAGATTTGATTGACGGCGTGTTTGTCATATGTGTTTGAAGGTGTACAGTCATATTTGTCAAACAAACTCGCCATTTTGCGCGACCGCCGCTGAGACATGTTGTTAGATGGTATTCATCTGAGCGTCGGAGAAAACTGCTTTGAAAGTGAAGTCTTGTTTGACAAACTTGTTGGTTCATGTGCGCTGTTTGATAAAAACGTACAAACAAAACGTAAAGTTTAACAAACATTTTTGAACGTTCACAGCCTGCTTAACACTTTGTTTTTTACGAATAAAATAATTTAGTCTCATAACGCTTTACGCCTTTTTGCATAAAATAATCCACTTTACGTAACTAACGCAAGAGTGAGTAAGAGCTCTATAAAACAGCTAATAAGTACTTTAATGACGTAGTACCTACACGCAGGCTCTGACGTACACCCACAAACTAAGATGGTAAATAACCTCTCAATCTTAGGTTAAAAATGGATTATTTTATGCAGAAATTATTTATTTTTTATTTATTTATTTTATTATTTTTTTATTTATTTAATTTTATTTTATTTTTTGTCGTTTTTATCCCTTTATCACATTACTTTTTGGCTGGATAACTTTGGTTAGACGTACTGAACGCTGTGTTGAAATATGAGCACCTATTTTGGAAAGATCTTATATATCTAAACTATAATATCCTACCTCATAAACATGTATTTCCTTAGAAGACCACTTGTCATATGGGTAGACATCCAAGTAGTTCCGAGCCGTAATCATCAGCCCACTAGCGTTGAACACTTCATCTGCCACATTTATGGACACAGTGGTTTCCTGACCTTGAGCGTCTTTGGAACAACATGCCAGGAAAGATCTTACTATAAACTCATAAAGACGTTGTTCATTGCCACTTAAATCTGAAAAATGAACTATGCGTAAGAGGTAACCACATGACTATCAATAGACACGTTATTGGGAAGGAAACGTGTCGCCACGCATATGCGCAAACGCTCCTATTACTGTCAAAAATGACATACATTTGTAGGTTATATTATGTTGTGAAAAATTAGAAATAAACCATGTTGTACTGTTTTATCGTAACGAATAAGATGACAAGGTTTAAAAATTACCCATGAAATGATTTTATTTCATCGATATTAGTAGGATAACTGTTTTTTCGTTCTGTGGGTAAATGGTAGTTACACTGACAAATTAAAAACTGTCTTGAAAGGCGTATCCATTTAATCTGTGAGGTAACCAAAGGAGATCCAGAAGGCTCCCCTCTACTTTAAGTTAAGAAACTTAGGCTCTAAATCCAGCATTTAAATCCATTTTACAGACTAATAAAATTGCATCAAATTCGTGTTTCTCTTGATAACCTAAGTGTATCAAGCCCTCCCCAAATAAAAATCCTGAATTCTCTGCTGAGCAAACACAATAAGTAAAAAAACCGGTCCAATTCAAAAGAGGCATATAGATAGGTTGATATTAAAAATTACGAAATAATTCTATTTAAAAAAATACTATACAGTAAGAACTTTAAAATGTTCATACTTATACTTCAATTTTCCTAAGATTTTGAGAATATTTTACCCTTAATTAAATACCGAGGAAATATTTCTTAGGTTAAATTCACAAAACATTTTTTTAATGTTTATTGCCAACACCGAGTAGTGAAAATCATTAAACCGCCATACTCTACCTACCGCTTACCGCCATAACCCAGAAACTGCTTAACAGGTTTTGATGATAACTGGTATATAGGGAGAAAATGTAATTACGCAAATAATAGAATATATAATTTTGTCAGTATGTATGCCCCGGTGTAACACTAAGATGGCTGGACCGATTTTGATGAGTCATAGACCACGTGTATAGAAATACAAATATAATAATATTAATGTTAGGAATAAAAATATTTATAAGAATATAAGAATGTGTGTACTGAGCAGATTTACGAGAACTGTATGATGCCGACAAACTGGCTTACAGTACATCATATAAATTATAAGAAACTCTGTACATTATTATTATAAAATAAAATAATATATATATGTATGTGTGTGTGTGTGTGTGTGTGTGTTTGTGTGTGTTTGTGTGTGTGTAACGTCATAATTCAATACCGAAATTTCTGAAAAATATCTAATGTCTTCAGTATTTTGTTGATGTTTAGAAGAAAAAATCTGGTAAGTGCATAAATGTAATGTAATCGTAAACTTAGATTCACATGTTTGATGTTTTACAAGACCCTCGTGATATGAAAAAGGATTTTTAATCTAAGTGAGGATGGTCAAAAAAGGTGAGGATCCGGAATGAGAATAAAAATGGACTTTATTATTTTTTTGACATTAGTCAAGTAATAATCGAAGGGTCTGGCGATTTGTAACCTATCCTACTTTTTGTAGTTTTTCCCTATTAATATCCAACTGCCTCTCAAAAAAATCTTATGATACTAAAAAAAAGTACTAAACAAGCCAATGGCTCTCCTGGTAAAAAGAAAAATAATCGCCTATAGACATGAAATGAAATGAAATTTATTTATTGCTCCATAAGATGTTGATGGTGCGTTGTTATCCGTGTGGCGGATGGCATTGCCACATGCATCAGTCTACCGGCTACCTCACCCTCCAAACCGGAACACGACAATGACAAACAGTGAAGCAATTGTAGTAAGAATAGATGAGACAATGGTACCAAATACCCTGGTAGGACCTTGCGGGTCTCTATCACCTAGTAGTCACAATGTAAGTGACATGTATAGCCAATAGATCGATTTTTACGACCTTCCTGGCAGAATGGCGGTTCGTCTATTCTTCATAGGAGGCTGGACCAATACATATAAATTTAGAATTATGAATCTTGATTTTTAACTGAGAATAATGGAGTTTCACAAAGTAACACTTTTTTTATATCATAAAATAGCAAACAAGCAGATGGATTTCCTGATGGAGTCAACCGTCGCCTATAGACACCAAAGATGTTAATAGTGCGTTACAACCTTGTGGAGGGCTTATGCTACATGCATAACTTTGAATCGGATCTATAAATAAACAAACGGACAACTCTTTCTTCCAATATAGAATTTGTAACATCATGAAATTATATAACAGATTCGAGGTATTATTTTAAACGGCAAGTCAAAAATCTTTACTTGGGCATTGTTTCTGATTGATTGCTTATATACTTATATAGTTTTATAATGTATTTGCTGCTGTGGTATGAAGACACACAAGAGTATTTATATAACATATATTGATAACTATGACGTATTTTAGTATATATTTGTCTATAGTTATGAGTATAATTTATTTCTTATATATTGATTTATTTGTATTAATGTAAATTCAATATGTGTATTTATTTATATAATTTTTTTTATTTATATAATTATACTAGCTGTTGCCAGCGACTTCGTCCGCGCGGAGTTCGTTTACTCCGCACTGCCCCTCCCCCGTCGGTGATAGCGTGATAATATGTAGCCTATATGTTGACCCGACCTGTTAGTAATATTCATACAAAATTTTTACTTTTTGAGTTTACCCCGGACATACATGACTTTCCTACGATTTCTGTCTGTTTGTCTGTATGTAACAGACAAACAGACAAAAATTCTAAAAACTATATTTTCGGCTTTGATATCGATTGTAGATCACGCCCCAAGTATTCTTTTAAAAAAATATTCAATGTACAGTTTTGACTTTCCTATGACTTTATTATATGTATAGATTATTATGTATATGTAAATGTATGTTTTTTATTGTGTGGGTGTTGTTTTCACATAATTAATGTGTTTCACTACTACAAACTAAATTAGAACTAAATTAAATTCCTATTTTTTTTCTCTTCTTTCTATGTGCACTCCTTGCGCCTTCTCTGTACTCTTTGGAGGTTGACTGGCAGAGAATGCTCTAGGGCGTTAGACTGCCTGTGCAAATGTATGTGTGCAAAATTTAAATAAATAAATAAATGATTCATGAAATCAAATTTTAAAATTAAATAACTTACTACTAGCATACTTAGTAGGATGTATAGGAGGGTGAGCCTTATCACTCTTATTCCCTTGTCGAGGTGTGGGCCCCCCACTGTCCAAGATTCCCTGGGCAAACGCTCCCCACTGCGGGTCTCCCGTCTGTAACCCTACTAATTGTCCCAGGTTCATTTCTCTGGGAAACTCATTTGTCTCTGTACGGGGATAACTTATAAACCCCTGTGTGTACAGTTTTTCTGCAATTTTCATTGTCTCCTTGGCACTTATTTTCAACTTTCTAGATGCTAGTTTTTCAAGTTCCTAAAAAATTGAAGAAACTTAGATACTTTTGTTATTTATATCATAGGTTCTTAACATTATTTAAAAAGAAAAAAGGTAAAAATATCTTCACGCTCATATCCCTAAAGAGATAGGCAGAGGTACAACAATGTGATTAGTGGCAAACCTATCGATAACCAAACACAGAAAACTGAAAAAAAAACACAGTTTTTTATTTGCCTGATTTGGGCATCGAACCCCAGACCTCACGTCGCCACCACCGACACCGGACCACTACACCACAGAGGCGCCACTGGTACTTAATTTAATAAAAAAGGTAATTTAAAAATTAAACCAACTTTCATTATCTGTCGAATATATCTCAATATGCCCATATCTCAAAAACGACGGAACGGATGGACTGATTTTGGTGAAACTTTAGACTTTTTTCTAAGTCGGAATACACCTAATTTATTTTTTTTAAATATCTCAATACGGCTTTTAGTTCGCAAGAAATTCGTGAACAAACACATAAACATAAAAACATACATACACTTATGAAATTAAGTACACATGCTTCGACGCCTAAAAAGATTATCATACTCAAATACTATCTAATATACAAAAACAATATACGTACATACATATCAAACTGAGAACCTCTGTTTTTTGTAAGTTAAAAATGGGGCTTAACTATAATAACTAGCGGTCGCCTGTGGTCAAAATTTGACCACAGACTAAATACTAAAATCTCACTGACTTTAGACATAAAGAGAATATTACACCTACGTATGTGTATATTAACATGTACGTCACATGAATTTAGTGTGTGTAATGTTTATTTTTATTAATCTGTATTATTATTATTATTATTAATATTATAAATGCGAAAGTTTGGATGTTTGGATGGATGTTTGTTACTCAATCACGCAAAAACTACTGAGCGGATTTAAATGAAATGTGGCACACAGGTAGATAATAACCTGGAATAGCATATAGGCTACTTTTTATCCCGGAAAAATTAGGCAATCCCGCGGGATTCACCAAAAAATGTATAATGCAGCGGGCTGCACGCAGCAGCTAGTTAAATATATTTCTAATGCATTTTATTTAAAAGTAATATGTTTCTGCAGTGCTCCGCAATGTAAACTTTAACTGTGCCAAATTTTATACTCTTCCGTTCGCGGAATCGTCTTAAAAAGGGGTCCAAAGTTTTCCCTTCATGTATTAATATATAGATTTAAAAACCTAAGTATCACACTACTATCCCTTGAGGGAAATGGTTACTGACTCAACATTATGTTACAGTGAGGACAACAACACATATTTTGTCAATAAGAGACAAACAATTGCTATAGTGGCAGGAATAATAACGATGTAAAACAAAATCAAACTTACCACAGTATCTAATGGCAATGGTCTCCATTTTGATTTTGGTTTAGTTTTAACTTCTGTAACTTTTGCCTGTGGATTTTCTATGCACACATCATGTAAGACTTGACAAGCATCTCGGTCAAATAGTCTAACACGTTCCCACGTGAAATCCACACTTAGATTATTTATTGTATGGTTAACTGATAACAAAAGAAATGGATAAACATGTGGTCTAAGATTCCACTATAGAACAACCTTCACCAAGCTGATTAATGGAAGAAAAGTATTTTATATCCAATTAAATATGTCAATAAAAATATTGCAAATGGGTTGACTAATAAAATTTCAGTCCAGAATATGATTAAATAACATTATTTTTTGAAAATTTCACTTGTTACCAAATTGTTCTTATAATCAACCGGAAACTGCACCAAAGCCTCTTTGAAACGAAAATTTATAAGGCTTTGCAAAATTTGTTCGGGTGTGGTCTAGTTTACTAGTATCAATTTATCCGTTTATACCTGCCTACACAAGAGTTGTGACTATAAAAAATACCCAACTTAACCTTTGCATATTCAATAGGCTTCATACTATCGAATGGTATGGAATTTATCTTTGAACCAAACCAGTGAAATATGGAAAAAAAATTAAATCATATTCTGAACTGAAATTTTGACACTTGACTAACAAAAATTAGCACTTTAAAGCTTCATATTTTACAAAGAGCCGCTTATCGAAAATTCGTTTTTCAAAACCTGTCCAACGATATCCCATACATTCATATCACCAAAGAGTTAAGCAAAGGTGTAACCCACTAGAGACAACTTGTAATGGATGTATAGAGTCATCGTAGGTTAAGCCTATATATTAGATAGTTTGTCCAATAAACGAGTAGTATATTCGCATCACCGGTTGTATTCATTTCACTCCCAGCTACAACCCAACTAGAGAACTCACGACAACAGTATTAAATACCGCATTGTGTCAGGTAACTAGTCAATCTTATGACAAATCTGACAATATTCAGTTTCAGCCAAATTGTTTTCCAAAAAAATTCACATCGTCTGACCCAGTTTATAGCGAAGACAGTACTGCTAGATCACTCAGGCAACTATTTAGTAGCTGTTTAAGTTTTCAAATTTAAGTTTTTAGCATTTTTGATAAAGCACTTACAAATAGATATCTTTATATACAGAGTTTTGCAAATAAATGTAATTTATACATAAGATTATAGAATTGAGTACTTTTTTTATATTATAAGATAGCAAACAAGCCGATAGCTCTCCTGATGGAGAGTCAACCATCGCCTATAGACACTTAAGGTGTTAATGGTGCGTTGCTATCTTGTGGCGTGATGTAACGCCACATGCATAAGTTTACTGACTACCTTACCCACCAAACCGGAACACGGCAGTAACAAGCACTGACGCTATTGTGGCAGTAATAGGTAAGGCGGTAGTACCAGACCCGGATGAAACAATGCAGAACTCTACCACCTTGTAGCCACGATGGTAGTGACTCGCATAGCCAATCGGTCGCCTTTTACGACCTGCCTGGCAGAATGGCAATTGGCCTATTCTTCAAAAAAGTCCGGTACCAACACGGGGGAAAACTTACTTTCTTCTTCTTCTTTATTGTACGAATGGCGATTTTCAATTAATTCTGCCAGTGTGAATGAACTCATGAAGTGACATGTGTTATCCATTTCTTGAAATGGAATTAGGGGGGCTTCTTTTTGGATTGTAGGCTTCCTCTAAGTAAGTTTAACAAAAACAACACAAAAATATACATTAAAACAAAGAGTAAAACAAAAAATCCTACAACCTAATGTTGTTAGAATCAATAAAGTCAAGTAAAGAGTACTTATTTTAAATTTAAATTAAAAAAGTCCAATTGAAAAAGAGCACAAACCTCTAATTTTCCAAAACATTTCTCCAACAAAATTCTCCACTGCCCTATATCTTTCTACGACAAATCCTAGAGTTGGGAATTGACACGACCCATAACTTATGAGACTTTCAGCAAGCTTTGTAGGGAATACCTTTTGTAACCTGAGAGTTTGAAATCTGGTAAAAGCTGCCCCTGAAAAAGATCAGTTAAAATGATTTTTTTATAATGATGATGATATGAAGAGATTAATATTGGGCCTATAAACGCCCGCACTAAGGGCTGTCTCCTGTGAGACCGGACCTCAGCTTAGTGCAACGTTCTGAATAGTGGTGGTGGGAGGAGTCGTGGCATTGCGCCCCGCGTTAGGCGCAGAGCGATAAAGAAGCAGGACGCAGGGCGATCTTTATCGCCCTGCGTCGTCGAAACGGCGACGACGGTGTTGTGTTGTGTGTCTGTGTATATGTTAGGATCGTCGTCGGGATAGAAAATTATATGTTAAAATGTTTAATATTGGAACTTACTGCCAATATTGCAGTATATGAATACGCCTATAAAGACTATCATATTAAAATCTTATATTGTAAATGCATATTTCCTGTCAATGTATTGTTGTAGTAGTATTATCTGCCGTATCAATTATATGGGGTCTTCAAAGTGCGCAAGCAAAAATTAATAAAAACTTCCCAAACGGCAAGTCAAAGAAAGTAATTTATATTTTTTCAAAAATAAGGCAAGGAGAGTATATTTAATTTAAATTGTTTGAAAAATTTTGGAAAAGTGACAGATAATTATCTATATCTATATCGTAGGAAAGTCAAAAACTCAAAAAGTACTGCATGGATTTACTTCAAATTTTGAATGAATATTACTAGCAGGTCGGGTCAACATATAGGCTACATATTATCACGCTATCACCTACGGGAAGGAGCTGTGCTGAGTAAACGAAGCCCGCGCAAACAAAGTCGCGGGCAACAGCTAGTGATGAATAAATATTTCGTTTAATTTTTTGAAAATTTTTTTCTTTTGTTAGAAAACTCTATCCTTCATAAGGACCCCCTAACAAATTTTTAAAAAGGCACGCTACAGCACTATATTTTCCCCTTTTTACAAAAGAGTGCACCTCAGTCCAGGTCATATTTTAATAAAAATATAAACATAAATAAAATACAAACATCATATTATTATACAAACAGGCTTAAACACAAGTGGTTGGTAATCTTCCGCCAAGTGTGTTGGGCAAATATTAAGTTTCTATTGTATATTCTCAATCCTTTTAATGCCTATTTAGCTTAAAGAACCATTAATTCTAATATAAATGATCAAGCACCCCTTTTTACTTTATATTTTTTAAACATATTCGGTTTTTACGAAATACCAGGCAGCAAAGATGAAATTAAGGTAATTGATTTGTAAATTTCCACAAAATTTTATATGTGACTTCTGCAGTGCCACTGAAACAAAAATGTGTGTATTGGGGAACACTCTGCTGGAACATTTTTTTTTATTTACCCCATTTTTTCATTTTCCCCCCACTTCTCTCTTTATCTCTCCCCCTCTTTCTGTCTGTTTTTGCCTCCTTTCACCTATTTCCTACTATTTATATAATGAACTTTACGAAGGTCTAGAAAATAGATTAGTAAGTGAGATTGAGACTCGAACATTTTTTAAGTCCTAAAAAGAGAGCAAATTACCTATTCTTAAATCTAGCTCTTGCCTAACATCTACAGCATCACTAATATTTTTATTGGGTTGTTCCAAATTCTGAAGAGCTCTACGAACTGATATTGATGTGATCTCAGAAAACTTGGCTCTGTAAATTCGGAGATTACTTTTGACAGCTGTACATACTTCTATAATTTCAAATCCTATGTTTTCTCCTTCTCTATCACAATCAGTCCATATAATAAGACCTTGACATCCTCGCACTTCTCTTTCAAGTGTTTTCTGAAACCATATAAAATATTATCACAGTATAAGATATTAATTCTTACCAGTCTTTTCAAAAAAGAGGATTTCAATTTTGTTGTATTGTTTTTGATTTGAAAACTGATTCAAAAAAGGTTTGGTTATTTTTTTTATGATTAGATAGCAAACAAGCAGCTGTCTCTCCTGATGGGAAGAGACAACCATAGCCTATAGACACCAAAGATGTTAATGGTGGGTTGCTATTTTTGTGGTGGCCTCTTACTGCCACATGCATGAGTTTACTGACAACCTCAACCTCTCAGCCGGAACAAAACAGCGATTAGCACTGGCATTATTGCGGCAGGAATAGGTAGGAATTGATAGATTCTTTTATAAAAATGTTGTCTGTTATCTCAGCCTTTACTGCAATACTGCTGAGTCTGTAAAAATATGTTAAAAGTTCCTCATCGCGGCCCTGCATTAGCGTTTTATAAAATTATTTATAATGATACAGCAAATGACTTGTGTGTAAAAATTGAAAATGAATTCCCCATATCAATAAATTACATTGAACAATTTTATATAACCAAGCAATATAAAACAATCTATCAATTACAATTTAAAATAATAGAAACATCTACACAATTCTACAGTTCTTCTTTTAAATATCTTTAAAAACGGACAAGGCTGCCAGCATTATTGTAATACCTCTATGGTACGGTATTACAGTATCATATACCCGGGCGAGACCTTACAGAACTCTACCATCTAGTAATTACAATGTAGTGGCTCATATAGCCAATCATTTGTATTAAACAAACTGCCTGGCTGAATGGCAAATGGTCTATTCTTCAAAGGAGCCTGGACCAATACAGGGAAAAAAATCCCCGAGTTGGTCCCGGGCTCCCCTCCCCTTGTTGGTCCCAGGCTCCATCTCCGTGTTGGTACCGGACTCCATCCCCGTGTTAGTCCCGGGCTTCTCCCCATGTTGGTCTCGGGCTCCTTTGAAGAATAGACCAACTGCCGTTCTGCCAGGCACGTCGTAAAAGGCAACCGATTGGCTACGTAAGTCACTACCATCGTGGCTACTAGGTGGAAGAGTTCTGCATTGTCTATCTATCTATCTATCTATCAATGCGGGCTATACCGCACTTAGCCACACTACGGGCCCTTGTGCGTAAAGGTATAGTGGCTATTCTTGCCAACCCAGCTCATTCCAAAGATCCAGCACCTTAGAGGGATGCTCAAACAGCTCTCCATATGTACTGCCTCCTTTGAAAAACTGGGCCCTTAAGTACTTCAATTCCTCGCACTCAATCAGCACGTGGTGAGGAGTTTCTTCTTGGTTTAAGCACGCCCTGCATAAGGGACTATCAGTTAGCCCCATGGTGTGCATGTGTTTATTCATTGGGCAATGCCCCGTTATCAGACCAAATATTTTTCTTAGTTCTACCCTTGGTAGTTTAAGCAATTTTCTAGTCAGTTTCGGATTCAGTTCAGGAAATTCTTGTTTGGTTTGTCTACAACTGGTGAGCATTTCCCAGTGTTTTTTGTGTTTTATCTTGGTGATCTCTTTTATCTTGGTTTTTAGCAGGTTGAAGGGTAGAGGTATTATTGGTTCAGGACCTATAACTACCATCCTAGACCCCATTCTGCATTGTCTCGCCCGGGTCTGGTACCACCGACTTACCTATTCCTGCTGCAATAGCATTAGTAGTTTAGAGGGTAAGGTAGCCGGTAAACTTATGCATGTGGCATTAGACCTCTCTACAAGATAGCAACGCACCATTAACATCTTTGGTGTCTAAAGGCGATGGTCAACTCTTTGTTCTGCTTGTTTGCTATCTTATTATATATATAAAAAAAAACCTACCCTACCTAACCTACCTAAATTGCAGCTACAATGTAAAAGCTATAAAGCCTAGTTTTCTATTGCAACCATTTTGAGCATTATATCACAACTGATAAGTATATCTACTCACATGATAGCTTCCATAATTATTATTTTCAAATTGGCTCATTTCCCTTATGGGGCCATCCATAAATTACGTCACATGTTAAGGGAGAGGGAGGGGGTCGAAGAAGTGTGACATTGTGCGACAAGGGGTAGGGAGGGGTCCCAAATTTTGTGACATCACATTTTTTCAAAATATAATTCCTGTATAGATATAAAATAATCTAAGATCATTTTTCCAATGTAAAGTTGTAAAATATATGACATCAGACTAGGTAGGAGGGATGACCAGATATGACAAGGATGGGGAGGGGTCAAAAAATCATGAAATTCCTGTGACGTAATTTATGGATGGCCTCTAAGAAGTATACAGTCTAACTTCTGACAATTGATAAATTACAAACAATTGACCAAACTTACATATTACAACATCATTACCAATTATGACTACGAAATTTACAGACTGCCTAATGGTTTAGGGGATAGCCTATTCAGCTAAAATCATGATGTCTCAGGTTTCGATCCCCGGGTTGGTTTGTTTTTCTTGAAAATCCATAATCTCAGTAGGAGCTCGGAGTCTGAAGGGTGGTGTGTTACCACTTCTGTACCTTGGATGAGCATGTAAAGCCATAGGTACTAGCTACAGGTTATCACTATAGTTGGTAACTATTAAAAAGTCTGTAAAATGCGGCAATGGGAATCAGCCATCGACCACACAGCCCATAGACGCCTAATGTTCGATTTTCCGTATTGAATGCATTCTGGCAACTAGCTGAGCTGAGCTGCAACATCGTGATTGGCTTACTCAAGGCCACAGTGAAAGATAGTGATGTACAGAGGATCTGATTGGTCGACACTGATTGGGTATTGGTGCATGGACATTTACATCGGAACTATAAGTCAGATGTGTTGACAGAAGCCATTCGCCTGTTTTTAGGGATCTATGGGTTGTGTGGTCGGTGAAATCAGCACACCTCTCACCAACCGACAAAGCAGTGAATTGTGGTGAACTGGAAAGTCTATAGATGTTCAGTTTACTGTGCCTAACGCACAAGGGAACCGGTGTGATGGTACTATGAAATTTCACCACCTTGTACTTTCCTGGTACAGTAACATTAAAGTTATCATGCTGTGCCCGCCCAAGTGGTCGAGTGGCTAGCAAACCTGACAATGCATCAATGGGGCTCGGGTTCGATTCCCAACAGGGGCAGACATTTATGTGATGAGCATAGATGTTTGTATTTTTGGATTTGGGTGTTCATTAAATCTATTTGAGTATGTATATATTGGGTGTAAAGAAAACCCTGTCCGATCTGAAGGAGGTATATAGGTAGGTCAATGACATTATCAAAAAAATCATAAATTACTAATTTATTAAAATAAGAAAAATATTGTAGTTTAAATGCCGCACTTATTACTAAAATTAAGCAACTTCCCCTTAAATCAAGCAAATATTTTGAAAATGAATGTATCAATATCCATAAAATAGTGACACAGATATGATTGTTTTAAGCTACCAAATAATGCCTATAGTGATTGAGCAGGGTTTTCTTTACATGCTGTATGTATCTCTATGTATTAGTATCGTTGACTGACTCCCATACCACAAGCAAAGAATTGTTTATTTTGGGGTTAGATCAATTTGTGTAATTTGACCAGTGAATTTATTTATTTACTAGAGACCCAGTATGTGCTTTGCTACGTATCACCATTTATTGAATTCATTTGTTACAAAAAAATGTGATAAATGAAGAACCACTCTACCGATTTTGTGCAAACTTTACATAAACCATCTACTAAATAGTCCGAACAAAGCCTAAACATTTGGTTTGGATAGGTGAGCCCGTTCTTGAGTTATAAAATTACAACAAAAAGTGGCATTGATTTTTATATATATAGATATCATGGTGTAGTTTAGAGTGTATGGTAGCTGGTACACTTATACATTTGGCATAATATCCCAGCCACAAAAGTAGAAGCCACCATTAACATTGTTATATATTTCTATCCAGAGTACCATCTGCTTAGTAGATATTCTACAATGTAAAAATATATAATATATGAAGTTACCTTAATGTTTTCATAATTCTGTGGACAATATTTGTATACAGGTGCCTCAAACAAGGTCAGTGGATTACAAGACTGCCAATGTTTATAAGCACTACTAAACTCAAGTGCCAAGAGATGTCCAGATACTGAAGTCATCACCATTTGGCTATTTACACCCATTACCTCAGCTTCAAATTCATATATCTTGTTGTACTGGGATAATCCTTCACGCTGAAAAAGGTAGCATTATATAAAATTTAATCATGCTAAAATAAACAAAATTTGTGTTATAATAACACTTTTTAGGTAAACAGTCACATATATACCATTAGTTGAACAGTTAGCAACCCTGACTAGCCAATTGATATGGCTCTGGTTTGATTTCTAACAAGGATAAGCATTTGATGTCTGTGAATGTGAATTATATTTCTGGGTTTGGTTGTTTATCACATATATTGTAATATTTACATATGTATTAATATCTTTGACTAACACCTACACGACCAGCAATTTAGCGTTTGCTTAATTTATTTAATATTTATTTATTTAAAACTTTATGCACAGTTAAATACATAGGTGGACTTAATGCTACAAGGCATTCTCTACCAGTCATCCCAAATTGATTGGAAGATTCCACATGTTAAAGGGTGTATGAAAAGATTAATTAATAAAGTTTTCATTAAATGAACAACGGTTGACGTTATTTTAATCAAAAATAAAATATAGTCATACTATACATATAAATAAATAATATTATACATTTAATACAAAATAAAGTTACATACATAAATATACACATATTATATACTTAATATATTACTTACAGTAATTAAATAAACACAAATATAAGGTAATAAATATATACACAAAATAATGTCTGATAGTATTAATCTAGAGTTATGATAATATTAATTTAGGGTTATATCAATTTATGAAATTTATCCAGCGATATTTTTCTTTATTTATATGCTTTCATAAAAAAGGTAAATATATATTTATTAACTTACCCTGCGAGACGTCCCCCGGGACAAATGCAATGCAATATTTTTTGCTGCATCATTTTTTTCAGCTACATTTAAATATTTCATGCTTTGACTGCTAGGTTGAGGTTTATTTGCAACTCTTCTGATTACACTTATTCTGATACAAGTAAGAATTCTAAGCTGCAGAGCATTGCGGGAAAATATTTGCATGTTTTGATATTTTGAATGGTTACATTAAATTTTTTTGCTCAAACAATCAGAAATAGAACACCTAATACTCTTCAGTTAAATATTTCATTAGCACTTCATAATATTTATCGAACAGTATCTAATAAAATAAATAAGTTATTTTTTAAAGAAAAGTAAACAAACTTCGCTTTTGCTTTTGCCCCATAGAAATATGAATAATATAGGTCAATGTTTTGCCCATAGAAATATGAATATATTTAGAGGTCAATGGTTTTGCCCCGCCAAAACTCATTTTGAAAATTTTGACATTTTGGCAGACAAGACAGATCATTACCGAGTACAAACAACATACTCCTAACGGAGTTACCGAGTATACATTAAAAATAGGGATGTGGATATACTTTAATCGAACTTTATTCAATTCATTGGTACCGAAACAAAATATTCCATGTTTAATTACACAGGTCAACAAAAAAATTTTTTTTTCTGAGTCTGTTATTTAGTGACCATTTTCTGATTATATACATCGAATAGTAAACAGAAACGCTATTAACAATCAATAAACTTTGCTTTTGTACTTTGGGGCCTCATATAAGAAAGTTTTGATTTTCAAAAAGGAAATACCAATACTATTCATTTTCTAAAGCTTTTTTGTATTCTTTTTTGTATTTTTGTGTTTAGTTATGCCGTATTTTATAATTAAATTAATAAAAATGTATAATTGATAACTTGTTTTCCTTTTAAATATAATTGAAATTTAAAAATAGAGCTTTTCCATAAAATTTGAATTTTCGTGCTGGTAGCTACAAAAGCAAACTTTATTAGATAAAAATATTTTTTCATTCTTTAGTTAGGCATAAGTAATCAGAATTTTTCTTACGGTTTTACTATCACATTTTTTTCAGTTCGGTCGCGCAGCAAAATCCCTATCCCCTCCAAGCCTGCCGTAAGGAACTTCGTTCCAAAAATAATTTTCACTAACTGAACAGTGCGACCACAGAAAACATGTAATTCTGTGAGTGCGACAGTAGTTTTTATGCCATTTTTGTCGGCAAATCTCCAGTACGGTAAGGGACAAGATCTATTGGCCTGAAGCTGCAGCATGGCTATTGATTTTAAGGTCATAATTTTTTCCGTATTATGCTATGCACATGGGCGTACCAAAGGTGGGGAGGGGCAGCTGCTCCCCCCTGGAAGTTGTTTAAGTTGTTTACCGCTCTACTAACTATGTGCTATGTAATAGTGTAGATAAAAATATAGTCTTAAAATATTACGTCCCCCCCATGCTTTGCAAGTGATGCTCATAAAACAGGAAGATGGTCTTGACATATGTACAAAGGAAAGTAACTATGCTTATTATATTAATAAAAAATTGATAAAGTGCGTGACGGGCCACAATGTAGGGTTCCGAAGTTACCCATTACAATAATGCGGACTAAGACGAGGGCTTTTATTGTTTCATACTATGAACATTTAATTAATTTAACGTCAATGACGGATATATTCGCAGCACAGGTTCATTGTCTATAATAACTACTCCAAATACACTGTGTTGGTCCGGGCTCGAGCTTTAAAAGACAGACCAATTGCAGTTCTGCCAGGCAGATCGTAAGATGCGACTGATTGGCTATACGTCGTGTCACTATCTTCGTGACTACTAGGCAGGAGAGTTCCACAACGTCTCGCCCGGTATATGGTACTACCGCCTTACCTGTTCCTGCCACAATACTCAACAGGGTCAATGCTTGTCACTGTCGTGTTCTGGTTTGAAGGGTAAGGTAGCCGGTAAACATAGGCATGTGGCATTTCCATCCCGCCACATAGCAACGCACCATTAACATTTTGCTGCATATAGGCGATGGTTTCTCTTTCCATGTTCCATCATGAGAGCCAATTGCTTGTTTGCTATCTTATGATATAAAAAAAAATAATAACAATTTAGTCAAAATGCAGACCAAATGATGTACTTGTACTGTGCGGTTATTCCGATCTGTTAACTTGAAGTATTCACCCTAGGGTAAATTTTGGGAAACATATGTCCTAAAATTTACCTATGTTAGGTTAAAAAATGGAATTTACTTTGGATTTTTATTGCGATTTTTCACCCTAGGTACAGTCAGCGTGTCTATTTATAATATCTTTATGATAACATAAATTGATTGTTGTCGTTATATTTTGAACCCGGTTAAACGGTGCGGAGTAGCACCAACCGTGAGAGCCAATAAAATAAACAAAAGAACAGATTTTTCTATTACATATTTTACAACTTCAACCCGACCAAAAGTTTGTACAGTTAATCCAATTAACAATTTACGTAGTGCTGATGGTTGGTGCCTTGGACATAAGCAATCATCATTAATGACATTAATAAATTCATCAGGTCGACGATAATTATTGTTTATATGTGTGCTCTATATTGTGTTAGAAAATCTTTAGTAAAGTGTGCATTATCGAGGTGATAAATAGGACGTGAGTATAAATACTATTATTCACCCAGTTTAAGGTAAATTCTCAGAATTCTCAGAAAAATACGTTTCCCAGAATTCACCCTAGGGTGAATTCTCTAGGGTAACAGATCGGAATAATCGGTACTGTGCTAGGAGGATTAAAAACGAAGCCAAAATCCCGGAACGTAATATCATCTATATATATAAAAATCAATCCCTATTTTCCTTGGTCACGACATCACGCCTGAATGGCTGGACCAATTTCGGTAATTTTTTTTGTTGTGTTTGTAATTGTAAGGAGAAGGTACTTATAAAAGAAAATATTAAGAAAATTGCGCAGAAAAATAGAAAATTTAAGAATACTTAACCACCATATAAAGTTTAATGCCATTTTCGCTGCGTGGAAGGACAATCCCGTAGGGCGTAGACTTATATAAATTACGTGTCACGTTGTTTGTCCGCTATGGATTCCTAATATGAATGGCAAAACAACGTTTGCCGGGTCAGCTAGTTATTACAATAATTCTACAGACATTATCAAATAAAATGGCGACTTTAATAGCGTGATCTAATTGTTGTACAGCGCATTTATGTACAGGATAACGAAATGCAGAATGCATACAAGGGTCGTAACAAGACAAAAATCGTTCTAAAATTTTTATCCATCGCGTTATCCTATGTTTGCAAAGAAAAATATATTAAAAAAAACAGTAGCAGTCGTGGGACTGCCGATAGAAGTGAAAACGGAACTATTAAGTTGAGAGTAATTAAAACTATATGCAAAACATAGCTATAGATATACTATTATCATTAGCATGTCGGTGACGCGAACCGAGGATTTTACCCTCTACCAAAACGCTCAACGCGCCTAAAGAAGTTTTCACTTCAATAACAGAATAACAGAAAAAAGGTATTTAATATATTGAAAGTTTATAACGTCCTAGCTGTGCCCGCTACTTTGTCCGCATAGAATTATTTCTAAAAGTCCCGAGGTTTTACTTATATATTTTTCGTTCCCATGGCACTTAAGGGATAAAAACTATCCTATGTCCCTTCTCGGGTTTCAAACTGTCTTTGTACCAAATTTCATTCAAAAAAGAGACAGACAGACACAGTTACATTACGCATTTAAAATATTAGTATGGAGTATCTAAAAGATTTTTACATATTTAAAAAACTTGCTTCAGTAAGCTACGCCCCCCCCCCCCACTCCCGTGCAATAATTACTTGGTATACTATCAATAAAACAAAGTATAAGCTTTAGAATGAAATTTATTTAGATAGACTGTAAGTAATGGTAGAAATTGGGTAATGTTCTTGTGATAGTTGATTAGACGTAATAGTACGTATAGCAATCAAAACTTTTTTAGTGTCTGGTAGACAAGAAATAACAGCCATAGAGTTAGTAGGATTAAATATTTTCTGAACAGCACGCCCATCTACCTGTAACTACAATATTTTTTGGTGAGTTGTGGTAGGCACATACTACCCGCTTTAGAGCCTAAATAAATAAAACAATCACGTTCATCTGTTTACTTCTAGACTTCCCCGTATTGATCCAGGCCCACTTTGAAGAATATAGAAACCCCTTGATAGCAAACAAACAGATGGCTCCCTTGCGTCTATCGTCCCGAAGCTATATGCGCGTTAAGACACACGCAGTCCGGAATGTATGCGAAAATAGCCGGTCACATCTACATTTATCGTGTCATTGCACGAAGCTTTGTGACAATAAACGCAAGTGCGGCTCGGCGGCATGAGGGAAAGAGTCTACCATCGTCTATCAGGCGCGGATCCCGGATTTGGTTGAGGGGCGGGGAAGAGGGCAATTGTAGATTATTTCACGTGCTTTTGCCCATCTATTTTAGCACCCACTACCCCCTCTTGGATCCGCGTCTATCGCCTATAGACATCAAAAATGTGAGTGATTCGTTGCTCTATCTCTATCTATGCGGCAAAGGATTAATGCCACTTGCATAAGTTTACGATAATGGCAATCAATGATGCTATTGCGACAGGAATCGGCAAGGCGTTGGTACCAAATACCCGGGCGAAACATTGTGAAACCTAGTGGGCACGGTGATATTGACACGTATAGTCACCTTTCACCAACTGCTTGGTAGAATGGCGGATGGCCTATTCTTCAAGTGGGAACTGGCACATTGGTACAGCAACGTCATTTTAAGGCTATTTCAGAGAAACCTTAGACCTTTTATAATGAGTTTTACCCATTTTTCTTCACACACTGACTACTTTAAACTGACTGAACTTTGACTATTTTCAAGTTACAAATGTCCTTCCTTGTTTTATAGCTCTCGTAGACACATATTTTTTTTTATAAATAAAGTTTTTTATCTTATTTATTTTTTAAATTTTATTCCAGAAGAAAGCAAACAAACAGATGGCTCTCCTGATGGAAAAAGGCAATCATCGTCTATAGACACCAAAGATGTTAATAGTGCGGTGCTATCCGCGTAGTGGGATGGTGATGCTACATGGAAAATTTTACCAGTTACCTTCAAATCAGACACACACGACAGTGATAAGCACTGACGCTATTGCGGCAGGAATAGGTAAGGTAGTGGTACTAAAACCCAGACGAGACGTTGCAGTACTCTACCACCATGGTAATAATACGTTAAGCCAACGCTATTTTTCGTCTTTTACGAACTGTCTGGCATAGTAGCAGATGGTCTATTCTTTAAATGACCGTAAACGCAAATCTGGAAGTTACGTCTCACAATGGTAAAATGTCAACCTTGGAGTCATTTTCGTAGAAACCACAGCGTACGTAATGTAGATATTACGTCGGCGTGATCCTGAAACTGTATTATAAGTATCTGGAGGCAACACTTCTAATACTACTTGAAACCAAATTTTAAATTCTGCTGTCATCTTCTGAATTCTGTTCTGATGATTCTCTGAATTCTGATGAAGATCTAGCTAATAGTAATATTCAAGAACTGATAAACTTAGAAGAGGAGTAAATTTTGCCATACCTGTTGTTGATTTTAATGACTACATAATAAGTTAATTAAAAAAAAACCTCGTGTTGGTTCCGGGCTCCTTTGAAGAATAGACCAACTGCCGTTCTGCCAGGCAGGTTGTAAAAGGCGACCGATTAGCTATGCAAGTCACTGCCATCGTGAATAATAGGTGGTAGAGTTCTGCATTGTCTCGCCCGGGTCTGGTATCACCGCCTTACCTATTCCTGCCGCAATAGCGTCAGTGCCTGTCGCTGTCGTGTTCCGATTTGGAGGGTAAGGTAGCCGGTAAACTTATGCATGTGGCATTAGACCTCGCCACTAGATAGCAAACGCACCATTAACATCTTTGGTGTCTATAGGCGATGGTTGACTCTTTCCATCAGGAGACCCATCTGCCTATTTGCTATCTTATGTTATAAAAAAAAATAATGAAAGTGTACTATAATTTTTTTTAAATACTATCATTTTCATTTTTTTGTACTATCTTTGTCAACGTACCTAAATCCAACCCTGCTCAGAAGAGAGGCGTGATATCATTAGGACGCCATGACAGCCCAAAGCGTTTTCGCGGTAAATTTTTATTTTTATTTTATAATGCGAAAATTTTATTATAAATGTACGTTATTTAACAAAAATAAATAGTTTTTTGGCTAATATACCAAATCAGGTAAATTATTAAATAGTTTTTCAAATTTAGTCAACTAGCCTATTACAGCTGTTCTTCGACTGAAGTAAATTAAATTTTATTGTTGTATGTGTGAAGTTATAGTTGGGATATTGCGCTCGGTGTTGTAGTAGGTACATAATATGTGTCTAGATAGTATCGAGATCATCGAGTTAGAGTTGGTAATTATTTTTTTAGGGCCCATTGCCCACCTCTCGTTCCCACCACTGTAACTTCTGTAAACCAGAATCAACAGGGTTGGTAATTAGTCAGTGTGCGTCTTTTAACAGATGCCAGTACGTGAAAGTTACAAACCTCATATCCTTCTACTTCTTCTAACGAGAGTGGTGTCTCCCATCTCACGAGGACAGTGTGATCAGAAACTTTTTCGGCAACCTTAAATCTTGCTTTTAATCTGTCGTTGGGGTATTTTATAATCTGCAAGTGTCAGTCATTTTAGTCATGGAAATTTTACGACTTAAGAACAGATCCCAATAACGATGAGTTCCGACAAGGACTTTTTTGAACGTAAAAAAATTCCATAGTAATTAATATAATATATTCTACTTGGGCTCACTCGGAATTTCGTCCATATAAACTTCAGAACATAAAACCTTATTCACTACTAACCTATAATTTTGGCTATAATAATACACATATTTATCTATGCTACTAAATTTTTAAATGAAAAATAGTTAAAAATTTGTAGCCTGTAGGGTCCAAAGCTATTCTCAAGAGTCTAGGTAACCAGCTTGTTTATAAGAAGAGAGTCATGAATATGGAGAACGCAAGGCAAATCTAAGATATCGTTAAGTATCGCAGTCGTTATCTCAGCCTGCCCCTTGAGGGATCTGGGGTGAAGTTATGTATGTTAGTGATTGTCAGAAGGTTGTATTATGTATTTATCGAACCACAAGCAATCTAGATGTTAAAGTGACGATTATCCCGATGACGTCATAACTATAAAGGTTGATGACGTCACAAAATGAAAATGGTAAGATTTTTTTAGCCAAGCAAATTGTGCTTAACCATGAGAAGTATTTAATCATGTAGGTATAAATCGTTACGATAGTTAAGATAAACAATTGTTAAAGCGGATATAGTTCAAGATTTTTTTTGTCTTTGTTTATTGTGGCTGGATCATCCATAATCCAAAGTGGGGGACTACTTAGTGGTCCCGCATCGACAAGGGACCTCGAACCTTGAGAAAGAGTAACTTGCCACAAGGCACAATGTTTTGACATTTAGTAAGTAATTTAGGTACCGCGGAGTGTTAGCTAATAGAAAACAGTGGTAAAAATTAGGAAAAATCAAGGGGCTACGAGTCGCACATTGCCTAATGACCTCGATATGGTTATGCAGCCCTAATTGTTGCGTTTAAGAATGCTTAACCGTTATAAATTTTTTGTATTCTAAGCAGTATACGTCGTCATATAAAATTATATTTACGTTTGCATTCTCCTTCTTTGTCCCACCACCAATAAGCTTCCGGCTTGGACATAATAGTTCAGATTTATAAACTGCACGCGAAATTATTGTCTTCAGCTGATTTCTAATATCATGTTTCAGTAGTGCCTGTAACATAGTTTTAATTTATATTATTCCAGTGTTAATTTGTTTTGTTTAATTTTTATTATTCCGGGCTCTTGTTGAAGAATAAACCACGTGTCTTTTAGCCAGACAGCTTACAAAACCTCTGTGGTCTAGTGGTCAGATATCGGTGTTGACCACATAAGGCGCCGGGTATGCTTTGTCCGTCTGATCTATATACGCAATAATCCTAAGAGATCCAAAGTTTCCGCTTCACATATTAATAATATAATAATTTAAATCACTTTCTAGTTAGTGTGGGTGCTTTTGTTGTACCTCTGTCTACCTCTTTGGGGATACGGTCTTAAAGATACTTCGAACCACTTTATTACATAATATTATACCATAAAAATATAAAAATATATAGGCTTTAGCCCTACCATAGAGTGCTTTCGATCACAAGATACTCCCTTCTCGATAGTTTCCACTTTATCACAATGAATTTGTAATTGAATGTCGTTATCACAATTGCTTTTAGCAGTTTTAAGCTCCAAATCCAGTTTTGTCTAAAACAGTAAAATTTTTATGAAGTGCAATAGGTAGGTACCTATTTATTCGATGAAAATACCGGTAATTAATAAACTACAATAATTAATAGGTATAAATGTCCTCATGGCATATCCGTTAGGAGGTTGGTTAAGAAAATCGAACAAGTTTATATGCTGTAATAATGGCATTCCCGCTATGTTGGTCCGGGTCCTCTTTGATGAATATACCACCTGAATATATACGTTTCATCATTACCACCGACCACGTAATCCGAAATACGTGAAACAGTAATGTGATATTTAGGATAAGGTATAACCTAATCTTATGTAATAGGTACCTAATCTCTGTACTTAATCCACTATACATATACCTACGCTTCACCTTTAGTCAGAAGTTATTATAGGCGGTAAATCTGTGCTGCTAATACGTCAGTCATTGATGTTAAATAGGTTAAATGTTCATAGTATGAAACAATAAAAGCCCTCTTTTTAGTCCGCATTATCGTGATCGGCAACTTCGGAACCCTACATTGCGCGTGGCCCGACACGCACGCATCATTTTTTTTATAATAAGATAGCAAACAATCAGGTGGGTCTCTTGATGGAAAGGATTAACTATCGCCTATAGACACCAAAGGTGTTAATGGTGCGTTGCTATCTTGTGGCGAGGTCTAATACCACATGCATAAGTTTATCGGCTACCTTACCCTCCAAATCGGAACACGACAGTGACAAGCGCTGACGCTATTGCGGCAGGAATAAGTAAAGCGTTGGTACCAGACCCGGGCGAGACAATGCATAACTCTACTGCCTAGTAGCCATGATGGTAGTGACTCGCATAGCCAATCGGTCGCCTTTTACGACCTGCCTGGCAGAACGGGAACTATTCTTTAAGGGAGCCCGGGACCATCACGGGAAAAACATCTAGATGTGGGCCAAATTTCATTTAAATCGGTTCAGTAGTTTTTGCGTGATTGAGTAACAAACATCTATCCATTACATCAGTAAAGGATTATCACCGCCCACTACCGCACGCAATACCAGAGGACTTGCAGTTGCGTTGCCGGTCTATTAAGAATCAATAAATTTTTTTCTTGAGGAAAAGTATCCATTCGAAAACACCGGTAATTGCTTCCACAAAGGAATAATATGAGGTAAAAATTCCCAAGAAAAACGGACGGTTGTGGATTTTCAGACCTCGAGGCACTATGGATGGAATGGATGTAACTTCGACGTTTAACGCGATGTTTGATGATGGAATTTAGCGGCAGGAAGAAATCCGAACAATTCATCGGAACTAATGGAATCGGAACTGATGGATGTGAAAGCCTACATCTTTGCGTAATGCTTATGTATTTTGTGGTAATGCTAAAGTGTCAAGTTGATTAAAAATAGCTTGGTCGTCGACGATCCGAACCGTTCTACACAGAATGCGATCAAAATGAAGAAGGTAGTACTGGGGACTAGGGAGTTCCGACCCAGAGATAAGAATAGTACTTCATGTAGAATCAAATTTGTGCCATTATAACATTAATATAAAAAACCCAAGATGCAGTCCCGAACAAAACTGACACTCAAAAGTGTCGCTAATTTCATTTAATTTGTTATATATATGGCAAAAAGATGTCTTTGCATATCCAACCTTAATAGCAAGATTTATAGTTGATTTTACAAAGCAATGTACAAAAAGAAATAAAATTGACAGTAACGCGACCGACACGATTCTATTTGAAATGAGAGCACAATTTGAAATTCTGCGTTCATTTTTGGAGGACGTTTTTGAGACACCGATTGTGTATCTTGGGTTTTTTATATCAATGCATTATAAACTGAATAGGTATTATATTTAAACTAAAATAAAATTAACTAGAGTTCAGCTGTAGCCGACCAATATGCAATATATTCAACTCCAACAGCCAAAAAAGCTTTCAGCATGTCATAGTCATTACCACTATTTATTACCCACCACCCATCCACCACCACCATACATGTACCATTTTAGTATGTAATTACTTATTTCATCGTAGCACAAAATGCTTACCTTCGCAGATCTTCTTAGTGTTAATATATTATTGTTTTGGTGTAATTGTTTAGTCGAACGTATAAGAAGAGAATTCAATAAATCCAATATATTTTGTTTTAGTAATTTCTAGAAACAAATTGTTAAATACCATGATCAAAAGTTCCAGTACAATATCGTTTTTTTTATATCATAAGATAGCAAACAAGCAGATGGGTCATCTGATGGAAAGAGTCAACCATCGCCTATAAACACCAAAGATGTTAATGGTGCGTTGCTATCTTGTGGCGAGGTCTAGTGCCACGTGCATAAGTTTACCGGCTGCCTTACCCTCCAAACCGGAACACGACAACGACAAGCACTGACGCTATTGCGGCAGGAATAGGTAAGGCGATGATACCAGACCCGGTCGAGCCGATGCAAAACTCTACTACCTAGTAGTCACGATGATAGTGACGCACATAGCCATTCGGTCGCCTTTTACGACCTGCCTGGCAGAACAGCAGTTGGTCTATTCTTCAAAGGAGCCCGGGACCAACACGGGGAAAATTGTTTTTAAATATTTTTTTTAAACGCAGTAAAACTGTAGCAATCTTCTTATTTCCTGTACCTCAGGAACTCTGCATGATCTTTACCAAATTAAAATGGGACTACATAAAAAGTATACCCTCGCAAACAAAGAATTTTAAAAAACGGTTCTCAAGTGACCGAGTTCTGAAGTAACAAAAAAACATAAGAGCCGAATTGATAACCTCCTCCTTTTTGGAAGTCGATGAAAAACCCTAGCAAAGAAATAGGTTATAAAATTATTCTGATAATAAAAGGTAGATAATCCTTTCGTAGATATTTTAGGTTAGAAATGATTGTAACAAAAATCTGGAATACATAGATATACAAAAAATTGAAAATAAGTATAATCTGAAGGAATTTATGATCATCAGGCCGATTGCTTTGCGGGGTTAGCAAAAAAGGTGAACATTAATAGATGCTTAACTTCAATTTCATCACAAGCCGCATATACTTTTTTTTAAATTATTAATATCGATAGGGAAGCTACCACGATCTCACCTGGTGGTAAGCTAAGATGCGGCCTAAGATGGAACGTGCTTCCCTAGAAGGTACCTGTTCACTCTTCTCTTGAAGATCCTCAGATTATACTCGTCGAGGAACACAATCTCAGGAAGCATGTTCCAGTTCCTTGCGGTACTAGTACTGTGCGGTACCCACATTTAATCTCGATTAGCTGCGGACTTCAGCCAACTTTTAACTATTATCGTCTCTTTGCGATTACCGGGAACGAGAGGGTTACTTGACTTTCTTCTTTAACTTTCTTTGATTACATTACTAAGTAAGGTGTCATCATTTCTTATTTTAACATTGATATAAAAAACCCAAGTTGCACAATCCCGAACAAAACTGACACTCAAAACTGACCCTAATTTTACATAAGTAGTTATAGATATAGCAAAAAAATATGTTCTTGCATATCCAACCTTATGCTCAAGTTTTATAGTTGTTTTTACAAAGCAGTGTATCAAAAATAATGAAATTGACAGTGTCGCGATCTACGCGATTCTATTTGAAATGAACGCACAATTTGAAATTATGCGCTCATTTTTAGAGGACGGTTTTGAGATACTGAATGTGCATCTTGGGTTTTTATATCAATGTATTTTAATTTAATTTACTACTTACTTTAATTTTATTTCAAAGTACAGCAAACAAGCAGATGATTCTCGTAATGGCGGCGGCAATAATTTTGCCGCCGTAGGGATGTGACGACCCCATCGCCCACCGGAGGGATGATTTTTGTTACAAAAATAATTCTATTGGTGCAGTCAGTCGATTAGTGGTAGTGCCATGCTGTGCTTGCAGCGGAATAGGCCGGCACGCCCGGGGAGATACCACTCTTTCACTTAATACCGACGTGAAGTAACAGTGTAGCTGTTGCGTTTCGTCTGGTTTGTGAGAGTCCCGGAGGCCTACTTCCCCCTCCCCCGCATACATGAAAGCGCAATTGAAAGGTGTTTTACGCCAGGGGGGTACCACTTGCACTAGCGCTGAAGAATTCCCCTCTGGGCGTCCATGCTCTAGATTGCTTGAACAGCCAAATCATGGACGCTCAGGCTGCCCTGCGTACTCTGGGGGGGGGGGGGGGGGGGCAAGATTGCGCTCATTAACCAAACTGCACGAGGCAAACGAAGCAAGAAACTTAAGGCATCCCCCACCACGCTTGTCGTGGATTTTTGCAACATTAGGGGGCTTCACTCAAACCTTAACGCCGTCCATTACCACCTCGAGACGGCTAAGCCGGCCTTGCTTTTCTTGACTGAGACTCAGATATCTTCTCCGGCGGATACTTCCTACCTCGCCTGCCCGGGGTACAAATTGGAACATTCCTTTGTACCGCTGGCTGGTGTGTACGTATACGCCAGAGAAGTTATCTGCTCCGGCGCCTCGGCAGTCTTGAAGGTCGAGACCTATCCATCTTATGGTTACGCGTAGACTGCGACGACCACCCCCGCATCTACGCGTGCCTATACAGGTCCCATAGCGGGAATACCGAAGTCGACCGGCTCGTCGAGCATTTGCAATTAGCTGCAGATTCCGTGCTTCAAAGGACACAGAGATCCGAGATACCGCAGAGATCGTGATCCTAGGTGATTTTAACGCCCATCACACCGACTGGCTCTGCTCACGTACAACCGATCACGCGGGGAGGTCTTTTCACGATTTTGCTTTGGCGTATGGTCTTACGCAACTGGTTACTTCACCTACGCGAATTCCAGATGTCGATGACCATGCACCTTCAATGTTGGACCTTCTGCTGACTTCTCACCCGGATCAGTATCGAGTATCAGTGGACGTTCCTCTCGGTTCGTCTGACCACTGCCTGATCCGGGCCAAAGTGCCGGTTACGCGCACGTCACGGCCTCCTTTTGTGGGCTGCCGCCGCGTTTGGCATTATAAGTCAGCAGATTGGGACGGGATGCGGTCCTTCTTTGCATCCTACCCTTGGGGGCGAACATGCTTCTCGTTGGATGATCCGGATGTCGTTGCTGATTCTGTCGCTGATGTGGTGCTATAGGGTATGGAACTTTACATTCCATTCTCTGCGGTTCCCATCGGTGGCAAGTCTCAGCCTTGGTTTGGTCGCCACTGCAAGACGGCTGCGCGCCAAAAGCAGGAGTGCTACCGGGCCTGGGCTGCTGCATCGGCATCATGTGATGAAAAAACCAGCGCTTTAAGAAAGGAGTATAATAACGCCTCGAGATCCTTCAAAAGAGTCATCGCCAAGGCAAAATCGGAGCACATTGGCGGGATTGGTGAGAGATTAGTTCGCCTTCCTTCGGGCACCCGTGCGTTTTGGTCTCTCGCCAAGGCTGCCTTAGGGAATTTCTGTCAGCCGTCCCTTCCATCCCTGCACAGAGAAGATGATTCTCTGGCCCACACCGCGAAGGAAAAGGCCGATTTCCTGGGCTCATTCTTTGCGGCTAACTCGACTCTGGATGACCAAGGAAACACACCGCCTACCATCCTGCAGTATGATAGCAATATGCCTAAAATAAAATTCCATCAGTCGTCAGTGCGCGAAGCACTGTTTTCCTTGGACATCTATAGGTCATCTGGGCCGGATGGCATCTCTCCGATAGTGCTTAAAATATATGCTCCGGAGTTGACACCGGTACTGACGCGTCTGTTCCAGCTCTCCTACTCACTTGGCGTAGTACCGAAATCGTGGAAGACGGCCTTAGTGCACCCTATATCTAAACAAGGTGATCGCTCGAATCCGTCAAACTATCGGCCGATAGCCATTACCTCCTTGTTCTCCAAAATCATGGAGAAGTATTTAGAGGAGCACCAGCTGATTAATGACCGCCAGTACGGTTTCCGTCGCGGTCGATCGGCTGGTGATCTTCTAGTATACCTTACACATCGCTGGGCGCAGGCAGTTGAGTCCAAGGGGGAGGCATTGGCTGTTAGTTTAGACATAGCGAAGGCCTTTGATAGGGTTTGGCACAGAGCGCTTCTCTCAAAGCTTCCTTCTTATGGGCTTCCCGGGAAATTATGCAAGTGGATCACCAGTTTTTGGCTGATCGGAGCATCAAAGTCGTAGTCGACGGTGCGTGCTCCGACCTTAAATTTGCCAACGCTGGTGTTCCGTAAGGCTGCGTGCTATCGCCTACACTGTTTATTCTGCACATCAATGACATGTTGCGAATTAGTAATATTCAATGCTATGTAGATGACAGTTTGGTGATGCTTTGTACTCCGGTCATAGCGGTATTTCTTGGGACCACGTCAATGAGAATCGGGACAAGCTAGTGTCTGAAATCGAGTTTCAGCTCGAAAAAATCTCGGAATGGGGTCGACTCAACTTAGTCCAATTCAACCCCAGGAAGACACAGCTGTGTGCGTTCACCGCTAAAAAGTCGGCCTTTGTCGTATCACCTCGCTTTGAGAACACTCTCCTGACAACCTCAGCCAATATTGGAATTCTTGGCGTTGACATATCGAACAACGTTCAGTTCTGTGATCATTTGGAAGAAAAGGCTAAATTAACCTCAAAAAAGCTCGGTGTGCTCAGTAGGGCGAGACCTGCCGGCTCATCGCTTGCAACTTTACAAAGCGCAAATTCGCCCTCACATGGAGTACTGTTCTCATCGCTGGGCGGGAGCTCCGCAGTATCAGCTTCTTCCACTTGATCGCATTCAGCGTAGAGCGGTTCGAATCGTTGACGACCAAGCAGTCTCCAATCGGCTTGACTCCTTGGCTTTACGCAGAGATGTAAGTTCGCTTAGCATCTTTTACCGCATTTATCAAGGAGAGTGTTCCGACGAACTGTTTGGATTGATCCCTGCTGTTAAATTTCATCATCGGACATCGCGGCAAAACCCAAAGTTCCATCCTCATCACCTCGATGTCTGGAAATCCACAACTGTGCGATTCTCTAGGCACTTCTTACCACGCACTACTCCTCTGTGGAATCAATTACCGGCGGGGGTGTTTCCGAACGGATACGACTTAGGCACCTTCAAGAAAAGAGCATACTCCTTTTTAAAAAGCCGGCAACGCAGCTGCAAGACCTCTGGTGATGTGGCTGTCCATGGGCGGCGGTTATCACTTACGATCAGGTGAGCCTCCTGCTCGTTTGCCCCTTTTTTCTATAAAAAAAAAATGAAAAATCATTGCCTAAACCAAAGATATTATTAGTGCATTGCTTTGCGTGTAGCAAGGATGGAATGCCACATACATAACTTTACTGGCTACCCTATCTTCCAAATAGGAATAAGACAGCTTCAAACACCAACGCTATTGCAGCAGGAACGTGTAGGGCGGTGGTACCCGTCCCGGTCAAGACGTTGCAGAAATCTATCTGTGTTTATTTATTTTTGTAGCCCATATTTATATTTGTAGCCCATAGGTACGTAACCTTTTGTGATGATGGATCAATTAACAAAATATTTATCATGCCATTGACTACCTACTATTTGGAATTGAAATATTCGTATAGTAAAAGAATAAAGGGTTGTTCTGTTGCTATAAATAAAAGACCACCAGTGGACCACTTAGGATGCTTACAAAGACTAATAGAGTTCCGCGGTCCACCTGTTAAGAACCACTGTTGTAACCAAAAAATTACACATGTGATCTTACTATCTAGCCATACGTATAGGATATATATACACATTCTTTGGTGTTTATACACAAGGACTAAGTTTTTCATCATCAGAATAGCCATCTACTTGCACGCTAAACTATGCTATAGCCCATAGTCTGAATTACTTTTCCCCGTAGTTAAAAATATTTTTTTACCAAGGCGATATGTTCACTGTATCGCGAAAAACTTCCGCAAATATCGGCTTGATCTGATATAGGTTTTATAGTTTCTTTTAACTCGCGTTCAAGATCATGTAAAGTAAATTCTTTGGGCGTTTTCGAATGGGAAGATAGATATATTTTCTTTTTTTCCGCTGGCAACAATTTAGAATCTTGCACACTCATTCTGTCCTAAAAATAAGGTTTCATTAATAGATATCTGTAATCTAAGTCTTATTATTATATATTGCCATTCGCCAAGGAACGAATATTACAGATATAACGTATTACACTTGTACTCCATTGAAATGTTAGACGACTTATACATTTTTTAGAGGACGCAATTTTATTTTTCGGACATGTGTGGGGGTCAACAGAAGCTTAACCCCAAGGGCAACAAGTGATATGGACACATATGTAGGCAAAGCGATTTGCTACAATCGATGTCTTTACGAATTTTTTGTAGGACGCATAGTTTCCGAGATATCGCGAAAAAGGTGTTTGCACCCCTCTTTCCAAGATGGCGGCCGGGGGATAACAGTGTTAAGGCGAGGCATCGCGACAAACGGGAAAAAACTGGTTTGTTTAATCACGTTTTTCTTGTATTGATATATTAAATAACAATTTTATAAAAATATCTGAAGCTATAGCCTGATATACCTGAGGATATTATCTAAAGAATGTGCTAACTTATTACATGATAGAATGTACTTTACTCGATCATATAAGATTCCGAAAACAGGCTAAAAAAATCTCTAAAACAAATAATTTGTTAATCATATTTCTAATCTTCCACATGATTTTTATATGGTGACTAGCTGACCCGGCAAACGTTGTTTTGCCTTACATATTAGGAATCCATAGCAGACAAACAACGTGACACGTAATTTATATAAGTCTACGGGATTATCCTTCCACGCAGCCAAAATGGCATTAAACTTTATATGGTGGTTAAGTATTCTTAAATTTTATAATTTTCCGCGCAATTTTCTTAATATTTTCTTTTATAAGAACCTTCTCCTTACAATTACAAACACAACAAAAAAAATTACCGAAATTGGTCCAGCCATTCAGGTGCGATGTCGTGACCAAGGAAAATAGGGATTGATTTTTATATATATAAGATATTTAGTTGTAAATACAAAAAAATGTGCTAAATTTTGGTTTTCAGGTGATATCCTATATTTATTTATCCGAAAATTAACACGTTTCTCAGCGGTTTCAGAACATACCGTGCCATCCATTTCCTATAGAATTGACGCGCGTCGAAATACCTCGCCTTAACCCCACAAACTTCGGAGCTTTTATTGACCTCCCATACATATCCTAAAAATAAAATTGCGTCCTCTAAAAAATTAAATATTAGGTCCTTAAATTGTAACATTTTATTGCATCGGTAAAATGATAATCACACATCAGTTAGTAAATGTGTTTATTAAACTGTATTTTAGTCCGAATTTCCATAAACTTATAATATACTAATAACTTACACGTACGGCCACGTGATTGAATGTGGTGTGATAATACGTCCGAGCATGAACGTGTTCTATCGTGCCCGTTACATCACTCTCCTACTTCGAAAAAATTTTAAGAATGCTAATAAAAACGTGTCGTAGGCTTTATAGTATACCCGAGTGCGTTGTTTTGACTCGTTATATCTGTTCATCTTGTTTAAAATGAATACGTGATGTATTAGATGTGTTGTTATCGGATTTTTCTATGAAGGCTGGTTTGATTATATCTATAGATATACAGATTTGTTTCTCTGCACGATGTATGATGAAATATTTTTCATTTCTTTCGATGACTCTGAAGGGTCCCCCATAAGGCATTTATAAGCCTTCCTTAACCTGTTTCGACGGACAAACAAATACGTGCGAACACTTGAATAGCTCTGGATGTATAAATATATGCTGGTTTGTTACGCGTCTCTTTGGTATCTTAACTATGGGAGAAATGTTTTCCCGAAGTTGTTTCTAATGTAATAGTTCTGGTGAATGTCTACGTTGTTATCAAATGCCATTATTTAAATGCAAGCCTATGTTTATTTTCATAACTTTTAAAATACTTCTCTCTTTTCAATTTATCGATACTATCGATTATTGTAATTGATTAAATAACATAATAATCGATTTAGAATCGATTCTGTAAGCGGCCATATTGATTGTAATAAGGGAAGGAGGGGAGACTCTGACAGGCGAGGTCGCGCGCGGTCGTATGTTCAGATATCTGCTAGATTCAGAACAGTTGTGTGATTCAGAACAGTCGTGTGAACATGAATTTAAATGAAATCTGTAAAAGTGTTAAATGTGTTTCATTGAATCACAACAGTCAGAAGTGGAACGTAAAACACGTAAATCCAGGTAAACTCGAGCGTTATCCGGACACAGGTATGTTTTCTTATATTCTTAAGACGGTTAATAAGATCATTACTTCAGTAATAATGACGAATACGTATTTAAAATAGCACTGCATGCTTATTATTGCAAATATAAAATAACAAAATATATTCTTACAAAGTCATATTTAAAAAGCACAATTGCTTTGTCTAGTCTTATAAATAATCTTATAAATAATCTACATTTATTTTACCTACTGTGTAAATAAGACATGTTAAAATATACTGATTGAAACATATTTGTAAAACAAGAATTCCCGCGATTCAAACAAATATCTTTTTATACTACCTACCTACATTTCTGAAAATAGTAGATGTAAATCACTGCACAAAACATAAATTCGAGTTCTTTTCTTCCTCACTAATTTACGAATTAAACTAGACCTGGTTTTAATTAAGTAAGATGATTAATACAAGTAGTATTTTGCGTGTTTGTCTATCATCAATAAAATTTAACAGCAAATATTTAAAATCAGTAAACATTAATAAATATAATTGTTATAAGGGAACAATTGCAATATTTTTTTAATAGTAACAAGGTTACTGTTAGCTCGTCATACATTTTGTTTAACATTTATTGAGAAAGTTTTGATAAAACATTAAAACGTGTTTATCCGCTGACCACGTATAAATAAATAGTTGTACTAAGTGCTATACTTGGAGCAATTATAAAAGTATCGGTTGCTTTACTATTTTTAAATGACAGTTTCTACCTCTGCAAATTCTAATATTATACGTGATTATACTGTTTGTCTAAAATTAGTTTCCGTATTGTGTTTGTTTTGCCCTTGTCTCCTGTGCCATATCTAGATAATTTAAGGATGAATCGGACTGAAAAAAACGATTTCGACGGCGGCCAAACACCTGTCCTGCCTAAACCAGCAGAATTAGGTACCGGAAAGCGTCATACAAGACCAAGTGTACGCAAACGTCGCCGTGACCGGTCACGTACCTCACGTAGCTCGCGATCGTCTTCGTCATCAAAAAATTACGCAAAGCGACGGCAAAGCAGACCACACCGTAAATCTAGCCCAAACAAGACATCAACCTTAGGCAAAAAACACCGACACGAGCGGTCAGAAACGCGTACCTGTAATCGCTACCGTCACTATAGTTCTTCAAGTCAAGGGGCTTCTAAAAGCTATTGTAAGCGCCGTGATTTGTCTCGTAGTAGAAGTCAGTCATCAGATTCATCTGATTACATACGCCGAAGTCGTCATTGCTCTCACCGGACACGTTCAACTAAAAGGCGTTCCTTAAGAACAAAGTCTAGATCCACACACTCACCACTCACTAATACGGAAAGTTACTCAAACAATACAATATTTAGGAGATTTGTGGACTTACTGAGTGATAAATGTAGCTCAAGCTCATATGTAGGAGCACAGAATGTCATACCAGCATTTGACCCTAGTTCCAAAAGTCAAACGGCCAAAGACTGGCTACGCAAAATTAATGAAACCGCATCAATATATAACTGGCAAGAAAAACAAATAATATATCACGCATTGCCGAAATTAACTGGCTTGGCAAAGCGCTGGTACGAGGGCTTGCCATCTGTAGATTTAACTTGGAATGAATGGCAGTCAACAATTCTCTCTACTTTCCCGGATGACCGTAATTATGGTGATAAACTATCGGAGATGCTTGAGCGCAAAAGTAAAAAAGAGGAGTCACTGGAGGAATATTATTATGATAAAGTAACACTAATTAACTCTTGCAAGATTACCGGTAAAGACGCCGTAGACTGTGTAATACATGGCATTTATGACAATAACATTCGATTAAATGCTCAGGGATCTAATTTTCAGAATTTGACAGACTTACTTAAATACTTACGAAGTATTTCAAATAGAACTACTGTTGCTCACCCCAGAAGACCACAGCTATCTAACAAACAGGTTTCCATGGCTGACACTGGATCCAGAACACACTTAAATGAGAATAAATTTAAAAACCTGACATGCTTTAATTGTTCTGAAGTAGGACACACTGCTCTTAGATGTCACAAGCCGTTGAAAAAATGCAATAAATGTTCACGACTTGGACATGAGCAGGATAATTGTCGTTATTTAGTATCACGCGCTGCAGCACCAAACAATAAGCCTGATAGCCAAAAACCATCAACCAACTCACAAAAAGTATTAAAGATAGCTGCCGCTGAAGATGGCACTAACAGCAAATTCTACAAGACGGTAACTATCAATGGCGCTAGTCACGTAGGGTACGTAGACTTTGGAAGCCAGTGCTCATTAATTAAAGCTAGCATAGCAAAGGAGAAAAATTTAGTTTTATCTAAGATCAATTTACCGATTTTGAAAGGTTTTGCTGCCAGGGGAGTTGAGCCTTTTGGTAAAGTAGTTATTAATATTAATATCGATGCAGTGACTGCAGATACTGAAGCTTATGTGGTCGATGACTCCCTGCTGACTACTGATATTTTGATAGGACAAACTTTTACTGAACTACCTTCGGTAGTAGCTCACAAAACAAGTTCTGACTTATTTCTATATACTGATACGGCAATAACGGAACGCGTGATGTTATACAGTAAAGATGATAGACATATTAAAGGAACACAGGTCCTAACAGTATATACAGACTCAAATACTTCAGGTCCAGTGTATGTACCGGAATGCGTATGTCTCAAGGACAATTACGAATATATTATACTTCAGGGTTTATACTCACTAGAGAACGGCCGTGGAAATATAATAGTTATTGGATTATCTGATAAAGGTGTTGCATTTGAAAGGGGAAGACTGATGAGTAGAGCTTATCGTATACCAGAGGCCGATCAATTTGTAATGAAGCAACTGGACGTGGCATCCATTAGCCAAATTTATCACTCAAGAGATCGACCATCGCTAGCTAGTGAACATAAGGCAAAAATTACTTTAGATATGGTAAATGTCGATGAGAATGTTGATGAAGAATACAAAACACGGCTGTTGGACCTACTAAATAGATATCGAAATTGCTTTGCATTGTCTACTGAAGAATTAGGAGTCACCTCAATTTCAGAGATGCACATTAGATTGGCAGACAATACACCAGTGTGCTATAAACCCTACCGGCTACCTTTCTCCGAAAGAAAGGTAGTACGTGACATGGTGGATATGTTACTGAAGAACAATATTATCCAGGATTCTAATTCACCTTATGCGAGTCCAATTGTACTCGTTAAGAAGAAAAACAACGAGTATCGCCTCTGCGTAGATTACCGGGCTTTGAATAAGAAAACCATCAAAGATCAGTACCCGATGCCTGTAATCGATGATCAATTGGATAGACTTAGTGGCAAGAGATACTTCACAAGTCTAGATCTGGCATCAGGGTACCACCAGATACCTGTCGCCAAGGATTCGCAACACCTGACAGCCTTTATAACGCCGGACGGGCATTATGAGTTTACTCGAATGCCCTTTGGTCTGGTGAATGCCCCGGCTGTATTCCAGCAAACAATCAATAAGGCGCTGGGTTCTAGGAGATTTGACCTGGCTATACCGTATTTAGATGACATATTATCAGCCGCAAGTGATATCGAAGAATCGTTTGAAAAACTTGAACTAATACTACAACTTCTTATGCAAGCTAATCTTACACTTAATATCAAAAAATGCTATTTCTTGCAATCTACCATTGATTATCTTGGCTATGAAATTTCACAAAACGGACTTAGACCAGGGACTAGAAAGACCCAAGCTGTTGCAGACTTCCCTGTACCAAACAACGTACACCAAGTTCGGCAGTTTATTGGGTTAGCGAGCTTCTTTCGCAGGTTTGTCTGGAACTTTGCAAGTATTGCGAAACCTTTGACTCGTTTAACAAAATCGGACGTTGTTTGGACATGGGGTCCTCAGGAACAGACTGCTTTTGAGGACATTAAACTAAAACTAACTTCGCGTCCAGTATTAGCACTATACAGTCCGGATCACATTACTAAAGTACATTGTGACGCTAGCAAGTTAGGATTGGGAGCCATCTTATTACAGAAGCCGGATGATAAATCGCCTTTGAAACCCGTGGCATATTACAGTCGCCAAACGACACGTGATGAAGAGTTTCTTCACTCGTATGAGCTTGAAACCATGGCAGTTGTCTCAGCCTTGAAGAAATTTAGAGTGTACCTCATAGGCCTCGAGTTTAAAGTACTGACAGACTGTAGTGCATTACGGTCGACCCTGAGCAAGAGAGACTTGGTTCCGAGGATAGCACGATGGTGGTTGCAGCTACAAGAATTTAATTTTTCTGTGGAGTATCGATCCGGACAGAACATGAAACATGCCGATGCTCTCAGCAGAAACCCCGTCACTGACGAAGGTGATACAATATCATTGGAAATAATGGGCATTAGAACTGAAGACTGGCTGCACTCTGTACAGATGTCTGACCCAAAGATACAGCTAATTAAGAATATTTTAGAGACAAAGAGTTCTGATATGAAGGAATACCAGAATGATTACACATTAAAGAACGGCCGGCTTTATAGACGCGTGGGAAGCAATTTGCGATGGGTTGTTCCAAATGGAGCTCGTTGGCGCATTTGTCAGCTTTGCCATGATGAATCAGGACACTTTGCGTTTGACAAAACGTTGGACAAGATAAAAAGTGAATACTGGTTCCCGAAGATGAGGCGTTTCATACGGAAATACGTATCAGCGTGCCTGAACTGCGCTTATAATAAAAAGCCACCCGGAAGGGAATCCGGTTACCTTCATCCTATTCCGAAACCGAAAGAGATATTTCACACGATTCATCTTGATCATCTCGGTCCGTTTGTCCGTAGCAAAAGAGGTAATATATATATTCTCGCTGTCATCGACAGCTTCAGCAAGTTTATATTTGTTAAGGCAGTTCGCAATACAAAATCATGTTCAACAATAAAAGTATTGACGGATATCTTCGCGCTCCTCGGAAGTCCGAAAGTAATCATATCAGATCAAGGGACAAGTTTCACCTCCTCAGAGTTCAAAGATTTTTTGAAATCAATTGGCTCAAAACATGTCCTGAATGCTGTCGCTACGCCTAGAGCGAATGGGCAAATAGAGAGGTATAACAGGACAATTTTGAGTTCACTTGCATCTATGAACCACGACCTAAACGAATCAGACTGGGATCTTAATTTACCAAAACTGCAGTGGAGTCTGAACAACACTGTTAACAAAGGCACAGGAAAAACTCCAGCTGAAGTTTTGTTCGGTCATCGAACCATAAATCCCTCAGAGGGAGCTATTCTTCAGACACTGGATAATAATAACAGAGAAAATAAGAAATCACAGAATAGTGAAAACGAACAAATAGGAAATAAGCTAACACAAAATGCACAAGAAGGAAGAAGTACAGAAATAACAGACCAGATAAGAGAAATCATCGCAAGGAAAAATATTCAAAGAGACAGAATTCGAAATGAAGCATATAATACTATCAAAAAACAACAGAAAAAGATGAAAACACAATTTGACAAAAAGAGAGCCCCTACTAAATTTTTCAAGGAAGGTGATTTAGTAATGATTCCGAATTACAATCAGGAAAAAGGGAAAAGTTCAAAATTAACCCCAAAGTTTAGAGGTCCTTTAAGGGTAACAGCTGTTTTGGATAACGACCGATACGAAGTGTCAAGTATACAGGGTCACTCTAAGAAGAAATACAAGAATATATTTCCTGCTGACCATATTAAACCGTGGATAACTTTTGACACTTCTCCGACTAGTGAAACAGATAAAAGCTCAGATAATAGTGACATTGATTGATTGAGATTGGGAAAACTGCTTATAAAAACTGTGTATTTGAAAATACTATTATGATGAATACAATAAATTAGATTATATATGTGATAATATATGCGTGATGATTGAAAGTTGTCAACTGAACTTAATCTAGGCACAAAACCTATGCACCCAGTTCCCATTCCTATCCTATCCCAATCTAATCTAGGTGGAGGAGGCTGGAACCTTATCAAGGCAAACAGTACCCACCAGTGATTATGTGAACAGTGGAGGAGGCCGAGACCCATTTGGGTGAGCGGTACCCACTAATTCAATTCAGTAATGCAAAGGAGGCCGAGATCTTAATATGATGAACGGTACTTGCATGCTATAAGAGCACAGAAGGTAAACTGACAGTGGAGGAGGCCGAGACCCAAAGGGGTGAGCGGTACCCACTAACATATTATTACATTAATAAAGACATGTGAAGGAGGCCGAGATTAAATGTAATGAGCGGTACACACATGCCATGATTATTGATGATTAGTGATGACAATTGGAAAATGTATTGATCAGTGATTTGAAGTGCTTAGCGAAAGTTTTAGCGCTGAACTGTAGTGAAAATATTTATGTGAAAGATAATAATTATTGATCGTGACATCAAAAATATAGTTTTTTTTATGAATACTATGTGAACACCAGTGATTATAGTGGTATTAGTTTATTATTGTTTTGGTAGATATTATATAAACTTTATTTTTTGTGAAAGGTATGTGGACATACGATGGCTCTACGAATGGCCGGATTAAATGGAATAGAGTCATTCCAATACCAGGATGGCCGACTGTTATCAAATGCCATTATTTAAATGCAAGCCTATGTTTATTTTCATAACTTTTAAAATACTTCTCTCTTTTCAATTTATCGATACTATCGATTATTGTAATTGATTAAATAACATAATAATCGATTTAGAATCGATTCTGTAAGCGGCCATATTGATTGTAATAAGGGAAGGAGGGGAGACTCTGACAGGCGAGGTCGCGCGCGGTCGTATGTTCAGATATCTGCTAGATTCAGAACAGTTGTGTGATTCAGAACAGTCGTGTGAACATGAATTTAAATTAAATCTGTAAAAGTGTTAAATGTGTTTCATTGAATCACAACAACGTTTTGTGGCATTGTTTCAAAGAAATCGCCGGGTAGACATATTGTTGATCCATATACCATCTCCTCTGCGCTGTAGCATGTGTCATCCCGTGGGGTTGCTCACAAGTCTAGTAGGACTGCTGGTCGTAAGCTTTAGCTGTGCTAAATTCCATACTCTACCTTTCGTAAAAAGGGCTATAAAGTTTTTGCTTTACGTATTAACACGGTCGAAATTAGAGCGTTACGAAAAATCTGTGGTGTAATCTCGCGGATCGCGCTCGTAATACCGAGGTAAGGTGAGGGAGAGGTCGGGTTTAAAAGACAGTATCTATCGGTGTAAAAATTATATAAAAATTAAAAAGGGCATGCTCCGTTTGTTCGGGCATGTTAAAAGAATGGCAGATGAACGATTAAGAAAACAGATATACACTGCGAACGAAACCATATTAGTAATATAAATGCGAAAGTCTATCTATTTGTTTGTAAGCCATACTGCTGGACAGATTTTTATGAAATTTGATGTTGAGATAGTGGAAGGTCCAGAGTCAAGAATAGGCTAACTTTAAAAAAAATCGAGTTCTAGGGGGCCCTTTTTTCTTTTGTCTGTTGTACAAAACTTTGTATAAAAGATTTTATTGATGACATCTTAATATACTTGCGGGGAAGCTGCGCGGGTTAGCCTGTGTTATATCTAATAATAAATAAAACGTGAAATCATAACAATCAAACTCACTATCGCATTAACTTAGTATAAAGAAAATGTTAAGCTTTCATAAGCAAAGCATAAAACAATTATATTAATAAATATAATTTACCTTTTTCAACTCGATTCGGTTGTATTTACTTTTTCCATTTAAAGATGATGTGTCCCTTTTCGTTGTTGGTGTAGTGTCGTTCACTTTTAATTCTAGATCCCGTTTATTTAAGACATTAAAGCCAGAAAGCTTGGAACTTATTTGTGACTCAGAAGTACCAGTTGGACGCTTATTGTTATCATGGAAATTTGTATTATTTTTTACTGCAACTTCTTTTGGAATAGTTTTATAATAATTAGGATAATTCTTAGTTTCTTCTTTATACGTTAAATTCTTTTTGTACAATTTATTTTTATTTGTAATATCAGTATGATCAACTTTGATTTCTTTATACTTATGCTTGTTTTTACGGACTGTACTATTACTATTTCCAGGATTAGACGTATATATACATCGACTGTTAAGTCTGTCGTGATACACACAGCTTTTGCCATTAATCAGAACGCTATTACTTGGTTTTGTTTCCAATGGAATATTGATAGGAAAATTAACATCTTTTGGCTTTCGACCTTTTAATAAACCATTTGGAGTGGTATCACAATTAAATGCATTACAAATAATATTTTTGTCATATTCTATTTTCTGAGATATGCTAACAAACTCTCTATTAGCTCTTTCAGCATTTTCTAAAACTTTTCTTAAGTTATTTGTGTATGCTTCAGCTTCATCTAATATTTTTCTTACTCTTTTTACAGTTTTATTCAATCTGGATTCATCTTCAGTAAAGCTAATTAAGCTTTCAGTATTTGTTTTAGTAAGTAGTTTGGACTTTGACAATTTTGACAGTAAAATTGGTTCTTTTTTGTTATCATTCTTAAAATTCGAAAAGAGACTCTTCGATCCGGATAGTAATTTATTGTCATCATCAGCTGTTTTCTGATATCCTTGTTTGTAATAGGAGTTTATTTGCAAGATTTTAATATTTTCAGTATGAGTTCCAGCTTCCATTTTTGTAACAAAAATATTACTTTTAGCATAATCAATTTCAGTATGTAAAATTCCCGAACTATACGATTTTCTATTTAATTTTGGCTGTCCGTCTTCGGTAGTAGTATAACAAAGATGTGGTCCTTCGTCTATATTCTTGAATAAAACTGATTTTTTAAGTCCAGCTTTGGAAATTTTACGTTGTGTAATGAGATGGCGAGGGGAAAACATAAGTTCATTGGTTATTTCTTTAGACATTTCTTTGGTTTCAGTGATATCGCATTCTTTTTCATTTGAATTTAACAAATTATTAATATTCGCTTCAAACATTGAGGGTGTTAGTAACTTTCCTTTTTTGAATGGAAAGTTAGTGTCATGTTGATAAAGAATGGTTTTATCATTTCGATCTTCTCTAAATGGAAATTTTGGCATTTTGTAAAAACTACCTGTTTGGTTTTTAAAATATGGTGGTATATGTTTCAATGTTACTTGATTCTTTATATTTCTATCGATATAGTTATTTACTTCATGACAATCAATACATAAACATGTGTCACATCTACAAAATTTACCTTTTACTTGATCATAATAATCCATATCGTCGCAAATACTACATTCACAAGGTAAGCATTGACAAGCTTTACGAGTATCATCGTTAAAAAAATATTGATTCTGAGAAGCTTTACGAGGGTCATCATCAAATAAATATTGATTCTGCATTGATTTCAACTTGGTTTGCATTTTTTCTTTATCTTTACAGATTAAACATTGACATTGTACGCACTTACATTTATTTGCTAATAATACTGTTCCTAAATAAGTATTTGAGACCGGCGCAAACTCTTCACTCATACTATTATTATTTTTAGACTTCAAAGTTTTAAACTTTGATATTTGAAACGGATATTTATCTATCATAAATGCATTATGAATATCGTATTCTTGGTTATTTTTTTCTATTGGTTTTTTCATACCTCTTCTACTTTCACATTTACAATTATCTCCATCCAATTCACACGTATCATTTAAACAACTTTCACAGTAGCAGTTCGAGTGGCTTATTTCTCCTGTTGGTGTATCGTGTGTTGCGCGAGTAGACATTGCTCCATAGTTGTGTGTACAATTAAGGCACTCACAAGGTTCACACTGGCAAATGTTGCTTTGAATTCTTTCTGCCACAGGCGCTACGACAATTGTCTGTCTTGTTATTCTTTTAGAGACAGAATTGCTACATTCAACACAATTGCAAGGTTCGCAGTCGCACTGCTTAGTAAAACTTTCAATACATTTTACGCAGTCACAAGGCATACAGTCACAAGTGGAAGAAACATTTGCAGTCAGAGGAATTTGCCTAGAGTATTCTTTCAATGATTTTCTTAAGCTTGTGTATTTCTTATAGTTACATTTTTCACACATACATTTATCATTATGGGACATAGAAGCTGTCCCCGCAAGGCATTCACAAACTTTGCAACTACAAGCGTTGTATATTTCTTTTAATTTACTAAAAAGGTCTATTTTATCTTGTTTTATAACGGATATTTGAGAAGATAGCTTTTCCTGCGCCTTGTATAAACTAGAACTCTTTAATTCCTGCAATGGCACATTCATTACTTGAGCCGTCAATTTAGCAGTAGGATTACTATTTTCTTTGCAAGAGTAGTTAACTGTTACGCTATGAACTTTAGTTACGTCTCCATCCACGTCAGCATAAGCTTTAGGCTTCCGTAAGTCGACTACATCATTAATTTGAGAAACAATCTTGTATTTACACTTAATTTCTTTTTCCGATTGAGATTTACAAACATTGCTCCAATTTTTAATAGTTTTTTGTCCCGTAATTTCTAATTTTTTATATTCATTTTGGATATTTTGTTTATTTCCGTAAGTTTTAACATCTGGAGGATACAAACTAATGTCTACAATATTGCAGTCTTGATATGAACGTTGTACATCATTCAGCTCTGTTTTACTATAGAGACTCCAATCACAACTGCCACATGAATATGTCCTTATTATACAATTTTGTGGTTCTTTTATAAATGATGTACTTTTTACGTTTGAAATTGGCGGTTCTTTATCAGTAGAGAGTGACATTAGTTTTTATTTAATGAGGCTTCTTTGATGTACATGAATAAGATTTACTGCGGCATAATTCCGCAGTACCTAAAACCTGAAAATTTTGAATAGATTTTATAATATACACATCATATTAAGATCCGGTAAGAACGAAGTTTCTATGGCTAAATTATATATTATTAAATAACAAGCAGAATAAAGATACTGAGAATTTAATACGGCTAGCACGGCTTACTAAGCATATTATTTCTATCCTTTAACCTTTTCCTCTCTTTAGTCTTCCTGTATTACATCTGCTATACACGTAATAAGAAAAAAAAAAAACGAAAATTAAGTTTACTTGAAATCAAAGGTTAAAATATTTTAACAATTCCCATTAATATTTGTTATTATGAAATAATAGTTTTCCTGAATTATCAGGGCAAACCCCATTACAGCAGATAAAATAAACCACCAGAAAAAAATCAGATGTCCCCCAATTCACATAACAAAACGTTAATTGAGTTGATGCGCTTAGGACTCTTAAACACAATACAATGCCACATCGCGCTTCGACGCCACATGGTCTGTAAGAAAATGTTTAAGAACTTTAAACGTGAAATACTTTAAAAACAACAAAGAAAAATTTCGACACGCGGGGATTGAACCTGCAACCTTTCCTAAAGCTGGGATGCTCCACCACTGAGCTAGTGTCGACCGGTTCGAATTGGCAAAATTCTTCTTTTCTATATGATCGATGACGTCGATTGTACTGATCGCTAGGTATATACGTATAACTAGTTAAATGAGTTCATCGTTATACCTAGATGAAATTGACGTTTATAATTATTAATAACATTAATATTTAATATTCGATCCCAGCGTTTCGAAATTTTTCTTTGTTGTTTTTAAGGTTTTTTCAAGTTTCTCCAAGCACGGGGTGAGTGCTAAAACACAAAAATAACTTTAAACGCTCCGACTGACGACTCGATTGACGTTTTCTTACGTGAACCGGGCCTCAGGTAGCTCCAAGTGCTGACTATATAGTAAATAGATTATATTTACTTCAGCGTTGTCATAGCGACCGCCTTAGATTTCCCTGGGCTGGTCCAGACTCATGTGAAGAATAAAGCTACCTTCCTGCCAGGAAGTTCGTAAACAATGAATTATTATCCAAATGCGTTACAACCATTGTTTCCGATGTAGTTTGATAAAGCCACGTAACTGATTTTAATGTCGAAACATGTCTGTTCCGTTCCACGGTACCATAGTCTTTTACCTGCTATTTTTTTATCTTTTTTACCTGCTGCAATAACGAAACACTCTTGCGCCGTTATCCAGTTTGTAGTACTACCGAAAAACTTACCGATGTGGGCATTTTTTGCCACATGCATTACAACCAGAGTTCTATGTAGTAACCTACTAGACAAGCTATGCGCCACGCCACTTGTGTTCCACTAAAGTGCAGTCCATGGACTGCACCTACGTCAGAGCTCGTTAAATGAAACGCGTAAGCACCATGAAATTCACGGCGGTTATGATATTTTGATCGCTAATATATTATACTCTATTGTACGCTACAGCGCTGCTTAATTGTGACTGGTTGGACGATTTATTTTTATTTCAGCGTTGTTGGGAGAGTTAACAAAATTGCATATGAATACGTACTACTTATCATACTTCTCTAATAGTTAACTCTCTGGTAAAACACACCATTAATATATTAAGTGCTATAAGCGATATTTAATTCCAATGGGAAAACCTTTTACTATAATCTATACATATAATAAAATCGTAGGAAAGTCAAAACTGTACATTGAATATTTTTTTAAAAGAATATTTGGGGCGTGATCTACAATCGATATCGTAGCCAAAAATATAGTTTTTAGCATTTTTGTCTGTTTGTCTGTATGTATGGGGTAAACTCAAAAAGTACTGCATGGATTTACTTCAAATTTTGCATGAATATTACTAACAGATCGAGTCAACATATAGGCTACATATTATCACGCTATCACCTACGGGGGAGGAGCTGTGCGGAGTATACGAAGTCCGCGCGGACGAAGTCGCGGCAACAGCTTGTATATGAATAAACTTTAACTGGTATATTAAGCGCGTAGAAACTGACGCGAAAAGTTACTTTGTTTCTAATAATTCTAAAATATTGTAGGTAGGTACCTAAACATTGAACAATACTGCTAATATTGTGGTTATTTTAAAAGACTAGATGTAATTATGCTTACTGTTTGATGCTGCACTACAATTTTATGTTGAAATGTTATGTTATTACATTTTATTCTAATATTTTGATTATTTGGGACATATTAAAATTCTGTCAGGTCAAAATTGACACTAATGTGTGACACATACTTAAAGAAATCTTAAAGAGGTTTAATCACCGACCAGACAGCCCAGGCTGTGTGGTCGGTGGGTTTAATAAAGAGTTATAAAACTCTTACAGATCCAATACTTTAAAGCAATTCTTATATAATTGTTTCGAAAATACCAATTACAAAATACCAATTTGGGTTTGCTGGTAGTGATCTCTTACAGGGATGATCTATGCTCTCGTCTCGTAAGTTTCATGAGAAATTGATTACAATGTGTCATTGACGCTAATGGTGTCTATATCTGTTATTAATATATTATATTTCTTTGTTTGTAGCTTTTATAGAAATTTGCTTGTTTATTTGGCTAGTTGTCAATTCAATATATAATTTTTTTGAGTTAATCTTCCTCTTTAGTTTAATTTCAATTGTGCATTATAACTATTACGATAATTTATACGCCATCAAGGGCCTCAAATAATTTTCAAATTAGCAGTAAAAGTTAAATCTATTCAATTGAGATAAACTTTATTTGATAGAAAACGTCACATTTATTTAATGTTAGTAGAACTGTTTTTTGTACTGGCATGTTGGCATTATTGATTCGTACACTAGTGCGAGCGAAACTAGATCTTAAGGTGATGAACCTATTTTTACCGTGACTATATATATATATATATATATATATATATATATATATATATATATATATATATATATATATATATATATATATATATATAAATCAATTGCTGTTCGTTAGTCTCGCTAAAACTCGAGAACGGCTAGACCGATTTCGCTAATTTTGGTTTTCAATTAATTGTTGAAGTCCAGGGAAGGTTTAAAAGGTAAGAAAATATAGAAAAAAAATAAGAGTAGTTAAAAAGGCAAAACGACGTTTGCCGGCTCAGCTAGTACATAATATAATATAGCTATATAAACTGTTCAATTGCTTATTGTCCTGTTATGATAGGTGTATAAGAAATGAAATAAATAAATAAATAAATGTGTAGGTACAGGTAGTACATCAAGCATGGCAGTTGCGCGAAGTGTAATTCCCACGCTACTGGGCGACTTCGGTGACTGCCTTTTGTGATTTGCCGCACGAATAGTTGCAAACTAGCTATTTTTTTTTCAAAAGTCTGCACAAATGTGTTTCTGTCAGCAAGTCAGTTGTTTCGGTCTCGTACCATATTTTAGTCAATTTTTTTTCCATTTATCAAACCACTGAGAGACCAAGTTCTCATAAAAATATTTCCTCAAAAAACTCAGTAACATTTTCTAGCCCAGTCAAAAATTTAATCCAAGATATTATATTCTGAGCCAAAAGACTAATACTAGTGAATCTTTCTGCTTAGATCAAAGGGTCAACAGTTGGTTAAGCTCATACTATATATTCATATTAAACTGGTAAGCTTTGTTTTGTCTACCAAAAATTATTTTGCCATATTCACTTAAATGCGAATAGTCTTTTTGCGAATATTCCAATGTTGTGGTAAGCATAACTAACCAATATAAGTCAATAATGCTTATTTTTGTAAGAAAAGGAGGAATCTGTTTCATGTTAACTAAGATTAAGTACTGCCAATTGAAAGACAAACCTGTTCTTTGAGCTCGGTGTTCAGATCTTCTGAGCTTCCATTGTTATTCAGGGCTCTGGCCAATTCTATCATAATATTATCCAAGTCACTGAAGAAGCTAGCCTTTTTAGACATTTCTGTGGTAAACTGCGAGTCTTCGTCCAATGGCATAATAGTTTTATGGAATTGTTTATCTTCAGCCTGGTCAATAAAAATTAAGCATTACTTTTAAGTTTAATTAACAAGCGAATAAAATCCACCGATTGGAAGAGACGACCGTTGCCTATTGTGTCTATAGGCAAAGATGTTAATGTTGCGTTGCCTCACATGTACGGGTTCAAAGTGGAATGTTTATCTGGATGTGGTAACTTTCCCCTCCAATCTGGAATTCGACACTGATTAACATTCTATTACGCAAAAACAGGAACTCTAACTCTCTAATATCGCCTCTGTGGTCTAGTGGTCCAGCGTTGGCGTTGACCACATGAGGCCCCGGGTTCGATTCCCGGGTCGGGCACTTTAAAAAAAAAAGTGTTTTTTCAGTTTTCTGAGAAACACAAAGTTGCCCGGGATTGGAAAGTGCCCGGTTGGCGATAGGCTTGCCACCTATCACATTTGTGGGACCAAGTATCTTCGGCTAATCGTGGGTGCACTTGTTGTACCTCTGCCTACCCCTTCGGGGATATGGGCGTGAAGATACTTTTTTTTTTTTCAGGAACTCTAACAAGCAACAAAGACAATTTTATTTGATAAATTATGCAGATTTGTTATAAAAATCCTACAGAAGCCACCGAAAAAAGCGGCGTAACAAAAGGATCAAAATCTTTGAAGGACTGGAACTTACCCTCGTTAACTTTTTCCACTCGATATAATAAACTCACACAATATCTATAATTTATTTAGTTTTAGAAATTTTATTTAATTTATCCCAAAAAAAAAAAATTCTAAGATACCGGATTCATGCACTTAGTAAAACAATATTTGTTGGTCGAGTACTTAGTGAGCATGACTACGCAATCGATGGTGCCTGGGTTCGATTTCTGGCAGGGCCGAACGTTTGTGTGATGAGCAAAGATGTTTTTATTCCTGAGTTTGGATGTAAACGCCCAAGCTTCGCTAGACAAATTACACGAATTGATCTAACCCCAAAATTAAACTAAAGGCATACTGAAATATGTTTAATAAACACCTAAACCAAAAAATACAATATCACACAATTTTTTCACTGTTGGAAATTAAATTCGAGCCCAATCGATTGGGTAATCTGGGTCGCTAACGACTAGTCAAACAAACATTGTTTTATTAAGAACATAAAAAAGGTATTTTGTGATTTATAAAATTTCTAAAACATTAGTTTATACAAAGCTGTATAATTAAAATCTAATACTAAATAAATTTAAGTATTATGTGATTTTATTATATTCAAAGACATTGTTCCTTTTATTACGCTGCTTTTTTTGTTTTGGTTGCTTCTTTAGTATTGTTATGATTGCTTGTTAAGAGTTTCTGTTCCTGTCGTAACAGAGTCAATGCTAGTTACTGTAATGTGCCAGATTAGTGGGTAAAATTTGCACTTACCGTTCAACATTACATTTTCAACCCGCTACACGAAAGGTAAAAGATTAAATTTAATTTTAACCATATAAAATACCTCCTGTGTGAATTCTATGGTGGTTAGTTCTACGTTTTGATTACTCGTCAGTATTTTTGGTAAATCTCTCACAACGCTGTCTAAGTCACCCAAGAAACTAGATCTTTTAGTCAGTTCCTTGCCCTTCAGATCTTGACTCGGTGGTATTTCTGTGTTGTGAAGTACATTTAATTCTGTTTCGATGTTAATAATATCCTGTTAAATAAAAAAAAGCTTAGTTCATCACCTATCGTAGGTAAACAAAGAATAAATTTAACATCCTGAATTTTACTGAGTAAATAAAAGATACAATCCTAACATTTAATAAATATTATCTTCAATAAAGTTTTAATTTCATAATTATGATATAAAATAGAGTTGTTAGTTTGTGTCTAAAGTATGCTTCGCTCAAAAATAATAGGATTCAGCGTCGCCTACAAACTCAGTGCAAGAAAATGCTTGAAAAGGCTTGAGAATCAAATAAATGTATCTTCATATAAAAGTCATATAGAATTATCTTAATAATAAGCTACCTTATTTCTGTATGTTATGGCTTAGTTTCGACTATTGCTCCGCTTTACTGACAAGAGAGATTTTAAGTCTCATGCTACTCATAAGACGTGACGCGTCCCATTCGTTGGCTGTGATTGGACGCAGTAAGACTACACATTTACTCGTGCTCTTATTTCATTGGCCGATATTAAGGCCCCGATCTTGAATCTAGTTATTTTTGATCAAAGAATATATGAGACTAGCTAGCCCGCGGCTTCGCTCGCGTAAAATAAAAGACAAAAAGGAACCTATGTCACTCTCCATCCCTTCAACTATCTCCAGTTAAAAATTCAGTCGTCGGAAAAAGACGGACAAACAAACACACATACACTTTCACATTCATAATATTAGTATGGATAATGAATTAATGAAAATGTATTATCTTTTGTTGGTTTTGTCGGTTCTCTGACATTGTTTATGGTATTCTTTCCAATTTTACATGTACTGTTTCCATTTGCTTAAGGTTTTCTGTTTTATTTTTATAAAAATAATTTTGGTATAGACAGATAGGAGATTATTTACTATCAGATTAACTTCTTGCTCATTAATTATTGTCCTCTGTTCTATAAAAAGTACCTATCAGGAAGGAGGACTGTCGATTTTTAGAATGCCCTGTTTTGAAAACCGGAACTTTGTGATCTTTAGTCGGACAGGTAAAAAAGAAATACTGTTATAATCATACCTCTTCCTTCAATTCACTGTAAGTGTCATAAGGATCTTGACTATTCTTGAAAGTTTTGTTTAACTCTTTTATAATAGTATCCAAATCACCCATAAATCGGCTTCGACATGGTTTGGTACCAACTGCCTTTTTACATACTTTGTTACGCTTCAAATTTGAATCTAGGGTGTTATTTGCCGTGCGAACACGCTTAAAATTCTTCTGGAAAGGATTAATAAGTTTGGATGAGTTGTTTGAATTTTGTCCTCGCATTTGCAAGTAGTTCCAAGCTTTAAATGAAGGATAGTCATTTTAGCAGCAAAAATCTCAGCAAACTCAGCAAATAGTCAACAAAAATAATAAATTACATTTTCGATTTGGAAACTTGATTAAATGGTACCGTCTTAAATTTAGCATCGCCATAGTTGTCTCTTTATCATCTATCAAGCTACTTAGTGACTGTCTTAATATTGTTGTTTGCCATTCGTTACAATTATTAGGAAGCTTCTTCAGAAGCTTTGTTGTTATAAAATTGAATCAAGAGATTTCAGATAGAATAATACCCAGGCAATACACTTTGCTTAGCTAAGAAGATCTTCTCTTTTCCAAATATTGGTGACTTGAGCGACTTTGACAGGAATATATCCACAGATTTTTAAATCGTTCATTACATGGTTGAAACGGGTCCCGTCTTGCGTACGTACGTTGTCATTCTTCGGAGTTTTGGCAGCATATTCTAGAACTTTTTTATCCACCACATTTAGGTAATTGTGGTGGATAAAAAAATGCTACCCTACAGGTAATTATTATTACTACCTAGAATCAACGTTATCGGAGATTGAAATTTTAAGTAACATTGAATGGCCTGGCGTACTTACACAGTTGGGCTCGAATACACTCCAAATTCGGTGAAAGGACTGTAATATTTATGAAACGTAATTGGGTATCTTAATGCGGGACTCTAGAAAATAGCAACGAGGAAATGAACCAAAAATAATAATAAATATATTTTTGTAACTGTACCAAAAATGAATAGTAAGTATCTTCACGCCCGTATCCCCGAAGAGGTAGGCAGAGGTACAACAAGTGCACCCACGATTAGCCGAAGATACTTGGTCCCACAAATGTGATAGATGGCCTATCGCTAACCGGGCACTTTCCAATCCCCTGCAACTTTGTGTTTATTAGAAAACTGAAAAAACACTTTTTTATGTGCCCGACCCGGGAATCGAACCCGGGACCTCATGTGGTCAACGAAAACGCTGGCGAATAATTAAAATGAAATTATTAAAAATGAATAGCTTCTGAAATTAACTACTAATAAAAATTTCTAATTCTACCAAAGTACAACAACAACGGATTTACAACTAAATAAATATACAAGTACTCGTCCTAATTTTATTTTTAGATATAATTAAATATTATATTCAATTTTAGATAAAACAAATTTAAAAATGACTTACAAAAAAAAAACACAGGACGACAATCTACTTTTCTTTTCTATATGTATATAAACGTACGTATACAAAAGTATAAAGTAGATTATTGAATTTTAGATGATAGTACAATCTGTATCTGTATTAAAAAATATTCAAAACGAATTTCTTTGTTTCTTTTTATAATATCACATTAAAAAAAAATATGTGATAAACTATATCCACACCACCAATGTGGATACAGTTTATCACATTAAAATCTATCTATCATTCCTTAGCAAAGAAACTTAAAAAATACGTCATTCCTTAGCAAAGACACTTAGGTAGACAAATAGATTTTATCATTCCTCAGCAAAAACACCTAAGATAGACAAATAGTTTTTATCATTCCTTAGCAAAGACACTTAAGACAGAGAAATAGTAGTTACTTATCGTCATACACATTAGTACCTAAGCCTACTTTTGATTTTTTTGAGAACTGCGAGGGTAAAGTGTTTGTGTATGTGTTAGAGTAATTCTACCTATGTATATTTTTAGAAAGCAGTTATCAATAATGCTACTAGGCTACTTGTGGTAACATATTCAATGTTATGACGCCGCAGAAAAAGATGTTTAATATTGATTTCAAAAAATATACCCTTTACGCTTGAATTAAGGTGTAGATACTGCTAACATTTGTAGGTATTCTACGACGCAACGCATGACAAAGGCAAAATTTTACTCAGGTAGTTAAAGACTAGTGAGTGATTTTTTTTAAAGAACAAGAGCAAACGGCAAGTGGTTCAGTTGATTGTAAGTGATCACCGTCATCCTTGAATAACTGTAACACTAAGGATCTTGCAGGCGCTTAGGAAATAACTCATATTTTCTTCTGAAGGCCTTCAAGTCGTGTCGATTCGGAAACACATCCTTTAATATTTGGTTCCACAAAGTAATCGTGCGAGACAATGTCTTGAAAATCACTCTGTAATCACTTCCAGACAAGATAAAGTGGTATTATTTCATATTTTGGCGAGATGTCTGATCTATTACATATAATAAAATCGTAGGAAAGTCATGTATGTCCGGGGTAATCTTAAAAAGTACTGAATGGATTTACTTCAAATTTTGCATGAATATTACTAACAGGTCGGGTCAACATATAGGCTACATATTGTCACGCTATAACCTACGGGGGAGAAGCTGTGCGGAGTAAACGAAGTCCGCCCGAACGAAGTCGCGGGTAACAGCTAGTACCTAATAAAATTCTGGGGCTAGTACTATGGGATAAGTTTAAGTAAACTGTCACAAAGAAGATTTTAAAATAAACTTCTGACCTAAAACAACATTCATTTTTCTAGATACCTAACCTACCTAAGGTATCTAACCTACGGTGTTTATTGTTCTAAAAATTTACTCGTTTATTGCGACTGTATACTATAAAAAGTAAATGACAAAATGATGAATAAAAACAACAACCATATAATTAAATATTCATTTAATCCAATGAAATGAAATATATATTCCATGATCGTCAATTATTTTAATACTACATGTACACGAGTATCATCGAATTATGTGTTTTTTAGTATTAAACAATATTTGGACAGAATTATTATTTACAAACAAAAGAAAAACATTGGCACGAAAATAATATTAAGAATAAAACAATTAATTCGTAAATAATCTTAAAATCAATGAAGGTACGTTTCTGTTCGATATGTTCGCTTATGATAATTTAGATGCTTAAGCCATCTACGCTTAGTATTATACAATGTATATACATATACAGGCTAACATGATACACTAAAGAAGGCACCAGTTGAGGTCGGTGGAGGTAAAACTGAAACAAAAAATATAATTATAGTTACATATTTGAGAAGACATATTATTATACTACGGCATATAAAGTAGTGAGGCATTTTTACAAATGTATATCTAAGGATAGAGGATACGCAGTTATCTACTGTTAGAATCTGAAAACTGTCACTGCAATGCCACAAAAATATTGATAGTACATTTGCCTCCGTAAATCTATATATATAAAAGAAAGTCGTGTTAGTTACTCCACTTATAACTCAAGAACGGCTGAACCGATTTAGCTGAAAATTGGCAGGGAGGTAGTTTAGAGCCAGGAGAAGAACATAGGACATTTTATCCTGTTCGATATGAAATGTAGGTATTTTTTTTTTTTTGTATTTTTTCCAATTAAAAAATAAATCTGCTTATTTATTGCCATTAAGGCGGAACAAAGTTTGCCGGGTCAGCTAGTAAATTGATATAAAGATATTCTACACAAGTTACTGTAATCCATTACACATACAGAAATACAACAGTAACAAGCAATGACGCTATTCTATCAGAAAAAGAAAAGGTGGTAATATCAAACCCGGGTGACATGTAGAACTCTATTCGAATAAAAGAAATAAGCATAATGTATTTCGTAGAACATGATAAGCTGTGGCAACAAAAGTGTAAACTATACATTCCCTCTGATATTTTAAGCCTCTTAAGCAAAATTTCCATATTATTTGTGAAAGCAAAATATTATAAAATATTCTGCATTGTCTCGCCCGGGTCAGGTACCACCGCCTTACCTATTCCTGCCGCAATAGCGTCAATGCATGTCACTGTCGTGTTCCAGTTTGGAGGGTAAGGTAGCCGGTAAACTTATGCATGTGGCATTAGACCTCGCCACAAGATAGCAACGCACCATTAACACCTTTGGTGTCTATAGGCGATGGTTGACACTTTCTATCAGGAGACCCATCTGCTTGTTTGCTAACTTATGATATAAAAAAAACATTCTGGACCAAATAGAATCGCGTTACTTCCTCTACATTCATTATTCCATACAAACACATTGGTTTTGAAGACTCTTGACATCACCCATGGACCGTACCCATTCAATTCAATGATATATCAGTCGTGGTCTACCTCGTTACTTACATCCATTCCACACTTGGCAAAATTTAATTTGCCTTCCTTTTTATACATTCGAATCAATGGAGTATTGGTGTAAAAATGAGAAGAGTCCATCTTTCCCATTTTTACACCAATACTTCTTTCAAAGCTAATCTGTCTCACTACAGAGTTACGAACGTGATTCGCGAGTGTAGCCTTAGCTTTTGTAGCACTCACATTTCACCCTTGTTAATCTTGCTTTTGTGCCTTTTTTGACACATATCCATTTTCCAGCTCTGACATCTATCCACTATTGAAAAGTATAGAATATTACACGGCAAGTTGAACACGCCGACTATTCTACAGTGTGTAAAGAAAACCCTGTCGAATTATTAAAGGTGTTATTTGGTACCGTAATGCGGTTACATATATGTAATTATTTTATGGATATTAATTAATTAGTTTTCCCAATAAAAAAAAGTAATCTTAAGTGGTATTTTCATACATTAAGTATAACAACACCTAGAAATAAGTAAATTCTATTATCAAATAATGCCGCGCAAGTCGGATGCTACCGAAGAATACGCGGCACGTGTGCGGCGCGTTTAAAGTTCGTTTGTAAAAAGTCGAAAAACGAACACCGCGCCTTTGCATGGTGTTTGTGCGAAAGCCGCCAAAGCGAAACAATGAAACAAACAGCGACAAGGTTTGTATACTGTACATACTGTATATGTAATGCTTTGAAACATTGTAGAGCAGTCGGCGTGTGCATCAATTTTTACCTCCATATAAACAGCAACGCACCATTAACATCTTTTGTGTCTATAGATGATAATTGTCTATTTCCATCAGGAGAGCGGTCTCCTTGTTTGCCGTTCTATGGTACAAAAAGGCGGTTACCCTAAACTCTATTCACTTATTCACTCTTTTCTCTGTATACATCCTTCTTTGCACACATTTCTTTGTATACAGTTTTCTTTCTTCTCTGCTAAAAGCATATCAAAGATATGCGAACTCATCAACATGTTACAACACTACATCATCAACCACAGCTCTTATTGAGTTATGTTTATCTATACATTAGTAATTTTATGTTACTCAATTTATTTTTTAGTATTTACATCTTCTCACCTTATAATTTATCCAAAGACAGTCCTAGACGTCCGTGCTCCAAACTATCGCATTATTTCCCAATGCACAAGATGGACAATTCTGAAACAAAATGGTAATTTTTAAATCAAATCAATAATCAAAATTTAAACAAAATTAAACCGTGTTATAACGAGTACTTACAACAATACTTTCAATCGCATTGGCTAATTGTTCTTCCATTATTTTAACATCACCATGTTCTAGTACCTCCTGGAATACAAAAAATCTTTGAAATATGTTTCCATAATTTAAACATCTAAATATCTTTGGACGACTAAAAGATTAAGAGATGGACATACTCCTGAGTATTATATTAATATTATAACTTTTGTACCTTTGCTCATTACTTAAATAAATTTTGCATTTTATATATTTTCCACAAAAATATTTTTTGTACGAAAAGAAATTCGCTCCGACTTTCTATATTATAGAAACTGTAAAATCAATTGTATGGCTTGTTTTTTGTCAATACACATCGTAGGTAGCTTGTTTTCAAAATTATTTCAACGAATGTCATTTTGTGCAATTACGTCGAATAACTACGTCAACTACTTGGAGTTTGAATTAATTGCATAATTTTATATTTTGCACAAAAGTTATATGCTAAATAGAATAAAGAATAACGACGTCGTTTCCCTTATGGGCAGGCAGAGCAAATCGAACGTCAAAAGAGGCTTCGGTTTGTTAGCCGGCGAGATGAGTGGTGATGTCCATCAACGCACTATTCCGACCTGTTAACGATTACTTAATGTTCTTGGAATAACCGGACCGACAGTTTTATGTACTCATCCAAGGCACAGGGATGGTAACACATAACCCACAAGACTCCAAAATGGTACTAAGATTGGAATTTCGAGAAAAATCTCAATAAAACTTTTGCCCGACCTGTGAATCTAAACCAGAACTAGAACCTACATCCTTCCTGGTGTAAGTACTGTGGAAGTTCAAGACTGACATCTCGTTATTAATTCGATTGAATGAATCGGAATAACAGAGAAAGTACGTAAACTTTTCCGTGGCTATCACTACCACTGCGCTCTGCTACTGAGATTCCGATTTCCAAGAAAAGCTTCAAAAGAACGCAATAGCACTTGCCTGACTAGGGAATTGAATTAGAGTCCTCATGATCTAAGCCGAATAGGATAATGAACAAGCAGATGGTTACGGACGGAAAGAGATAACCATCGCCAACAACAGAAAGATGTTATTGGTGTAGGGAATGTAATACTAAAAGTAAAACTTTACCAGTTATCTTAAACTCTAAATCATATGACAAGTACCGACGCTATTGCGGCAAGAATAGGTAAGGCGGTTGCATCTAACTCGAGGAAAACATTACAGAACTTGAATAAAAGTACACGTGATGGTAGCGACATTTTTTAATAGGCACATAACGTGAAAGATAAATTTTTCCCGAGTTTATCCAGACTCCTTAAAGAACTAATCAACTGCCGTTCTGATAGACAGGTCGTAAAAGACGATTGACTGCTGCAATAGCGTCAATGCTTTTCACGTGTGCCGGTTTGGAGAGTAAGGTAGCTGGTAGATAGCCGGTGGCTAGTAGCCACACAGATAGCAACGCAACATTAACATCTTTGGTGTCTATAGGCAATGGTTTCTCTTTCTATCAGGAGAGTCATCTGCTTGTTTGCTATCTCATGATATAAAAAAACTAAAATTTGAGATAAATTATGAAAAAAATCGCCTAGGTTTATCACGTTTTTGAAGGGTAAGAAAGCAGGTAGACTTTTGAGTGTGGAATTAATATCTCACCACATGAATAGCTACGCTCCATTGTTTCTTTGATGTCCTTAGACGATGGCTGTTCCTTTCCTTTCGGAGAAACATCTGCTAGTCTGCTATTCAATAATGTAAGAAAGTAGTCTGTTATTATAACTCTAAGGCCACATTATCACGCGAAAATTCGTGGTACGTGGTTGTGATAAAATTTTGTGTTGCGCTATAGAGAAATTCGCCATATCTATACATATAATAAAATCGTAGGAAAGTCAAAACTGTACATTGAATATTTTTTTAAAAGAATACTTGGGACGTGATCTACAATCGACATCGAAGCCAAAAATATAGTTTTTAGAATTTTTGTCTGTTTGTCTGTATGTATGTCTGGGGTAAACTCGAAAAGTACTGCATGGATTTACTTCAAATTTTGCATAAATATTACTAACGGGTCGGGTCAACATATAGGCTACATCTTAGAGTAATAACGCTCTACATCTTAGAGTAATAACGCTTTATTCTATGGGCTACATATTATAACGCTATCACCTACGGGGGAGGAGCAGTGCGGAGTAAACTCCTCTCCCGGAGTATGCTCATCACACAAATGCTTATCCCCGTCGTATTGTGTATTCCGTTGGGAATCGAACCCGAGGCCCGTTGACTGCGTAGTCAGGGTCGCTAACCACTGAACCAACGGGGCGGTCAAAACTATAAGTGAGATGTGTTGACAGAAGCCATTCGCCTGCTATCAGGTGTGTATGGGGTGTGTGGTCGGTGGTGACGGTACCTCCTGGCACAGCTTGACGTGCGCGGCGAGCGGCGGCGCGGCGGCGGCGAGGCGCGCGGCGGCGCAGGCGCAGCTGACGCTGGCCAGCCGCGCCGCGCCGCGCACCACGCCCGCGTTACCTCCCTCCCCGCCCGCCCCGCCCGCCCCACTCGCGCCCAGCGCCCACGACGCCGACATCGATGATGCGGCGCGCTGCCATTCCTTACCACCACAAGCCACACTTTAAATTAACCCTTAGAAGCGCGTATTCGATTGGCAACAAAAACTTCATATTTTCAAGTTTCTTCCAGAGTAATACTGTAATAACGTGAGCAGATTATTCGGAGGATATTACAGTTTATGCAAAATTCAGTCTCGATTATTCGATTTACCGCAGGTTCAAAATCTGATCGGCAAACGATAACGCGCGAGAGTTTATAAAGTTTTTTAAATAATTCGTCTAAGTAAATGAGTTCGTATTACAGACTAGAAAAAAACAGTATATTGCGCATTACCTTAATTCACATATATAATAAATATTTTAGGTTTACATTGAAATACTTGCTGTCGAAAAAAAATGTCAAAGTAAACTGATATTGTAATTTTTTAATATCTAACAAAAATATTTTCGTCACTTTAACTCTGTGTTGCACTGTTGGAAAAATGCATGAAATAAAATATTTTGATACAATTCGTTTTGACAGATAACTCTGACACCTATTTTCGTAAAACGCTATAAAGGGATAGTCTTCGTTTGAAAAACCGTTACCAAAAATTATATTCTTGCTTTGTAGTGCACTAAATCAACACTTAATCTTGCAAAACCTATAATATTCTTCGAATAATCTACTCACATTATAACGATATTGCTCTGAAAAAACTTGAAAACATTATTTTTTTGTTGCAAATGAATACACGCTCTTAACAAAAATATAATTACACCAAGATTGAACGAACTGATTGTACAACCTGCGATTCACTTTGAATTCAAACGGAACCCACTTGTTATTGACACAAAAAGTCAAAAAAAGTATGAATGCTCTCACGCCGAATGGTTATAATCAGTATTATCAATGACCAGCCGTTCGTCACAGTACAACCCGTATAGGTCCTGATCGAGTAGGGAAATTGGGGTAAAGTGTCACATCACACAGTCACATATTCAAAAATGATAAAGCTTTGTACCGGTAAAAGAATTTTCAAAATCAGTTCTAGAGATTACTTCCTACAAAAAAAAAACATACACACAAACTTACAAAATTCACTTCTTTGTAGTATTAGTAAAGAAGAAAATATACAACTAAATTATTATGAACGGTGAGATAATTTAGCGTTCGCTTGTACCGCACTGATATTTTTTCATTGCAATAAATTTAACATAATTTTAACATATTCGCATACTAGCAAATCAACAATTCATTTTTTATCAAAATTAATCCAAATCCATTTAAGTCGTTTTATGCCCGGTTCCAATCTATACAAATATATAAAATTGGAGTGTCTGTTTGTAATATTAAAATAACCGCTTTTTACTAAATGCATAATATGGATTTATATACGGTACATATATCAAAATAACTTTTTTTTCAATTTTTGTCTGTCTGTCCGTCTGTCTGTCTGTTTGTTGCGGCTAATCTCTGAAACGGCTGGACCGATTTTGACGGGACTTTCACTAGCAAATAGCTGATGTAATAGGGAGTAATTTAGGCTATTTATGTTTTAAAAATTTTTTAGACGCGGACGAAGTCGCGGGCACAGCTAATTATCAATAAAATGACTCATTTAAGTCAGAAGTAGGTAGGAACATTTTGTACCAGGCGTAAGCTAAAACTGTTCATAGATATGTCAACTTAATACCAATGCCCGAAAATCTTGTGGAACTCCTTGTGATTGTTAATTGGTTGCTAATAGTTATACGAATAACGGATCGTTGATTCCGGTTCCGGTCCAGTTGACTTGGCATTAGTGATACTCACACTAACATATTCTGCATTGTCTATCGTCGCGCTTGATAAAACTCGGCCTATGTAATATTTTATAGAAAAAACAATTGTATAGTTTTATTATAAAGTTAACACTATTATAAATCCAACTGATTTCGCTTATATAAGCATGATCCAGGTTATTTACAACTATTGACAAAATAATTGTAAATTAAAATGCTTAAGAAAGCGAAACTTGTTGGATTATTATAATATTATTAACTCTACCGTGAAACAGTACATTTTGTTTAAAACATTCAGCATTTGAATTATTAATGGAATGTATAATTATTAATTACAACATATACCTATTCCTGTAACTGGCATTTACTTCCTTCCAAACATTAGATTCTGATTTGCACTATAATAGCCTCACTAACGAAATTAAGACTATGAACTAGTGGATTTTTAATTAACAATGCCATAATAACTATGTATTTTTTTTAAATGTAGTTATAATTTGGGGCAATAGTAGTAATTTATCGCTGTGAAATGTATAATTACCCACCAAACAAGGCTCAATAGGCTCATTAAATATGGACAACACCCAAATATTAGAGTTAATCAGTGTTATTACAATGCACTTGACGGAAATTTTAGTCACAAGTATTAAATTAGTTTACTCACCTCACTATCTGTTATCGCGTCTGCGTCCCCTATAGATCTAATGAGCTCCTTCGAGATCGCCATTAACAGGTAATTTGTAATTTTAGATTTAGCCTCTTCAGTCACTTGCCCATTTACAAGGACAATTTCACTGCACAACTTCGTAAGATCATTGTCAACTGTGTTGTGTATTCTGTCGAATAAATCTTCTATTAATTGGCTGACTAGCTGATTTCTCATAGCTGGACATGAGCAGCGGGATTCAGATGCTATATAGCTCATGCTATGATGCATTCTTCCGTAATCAGTCTTCTTTGGTACCGCTGTATATATTGAGTATCCTTCATCAACGTACTCTGTTCTTTCTGGCTTTAATTCTATTCTCGATGCGTGGAACGATTGCCGCATATTTTCACTTCTCATCTCTTCCAATTCCTCTGTTTTTATTGAGAGTTCGTGACTAATAGTTTTTAACTTCTCGTCACATTTTCTCTTGCATTGATTGAGAGCTTTTTGTGTTAATGCTAGTTGTTTTTCGAGAGATTCCACCTGAGAACACACTTCCCCTTAGAACAGCTCCATATCCATGCAGTATATACACGACACTTCACTGTTTGAACATGCACTGAGTTCGTGAACGACAACCATGCTTTTGTCTTAAAGCAATTTTGAAAATGAGTGTTTTATAGGTAACTTGAAAAATTAAACTTTAAAATGTAAATGTTAAGTTTTCAAAATCACATCCACCATAATATCCCTTTGCAATAGTCTAACTACTACATAGAAAAGCAAAGCTAATTAAACAATAACTACAAACTACTTTCTAAATACAACAAACAAAGGCACCAAAAACACTATGGAGTAAATGTTTAATTGATATTTTCAATAAATCATGCATAAATTAACTTTAAAGTACTGGTATCCATGATATTCCTAAAATATTACCCTATTTAATAACGATTTTCTAAGAAAATTTAGTAAACATAAGTTCGAATTAAATTATACATATTATAGCTAATTGTATTGCATTTAACTAAAAAAATGAAAAATTAAGGTAGACTTTTAATAGAAAAGCTCACCTGATGGTAATAAATGGATGGTTGGATTTGTTTTGGGTTATATCCAGCATCACTTATACAGCTATTTCTTACAAGATAGTTATTGATTACGCCATAATCATCTTTGTTGTAGTTCAAATAGATTATACGGATAAAATATTAAATACATAAAGATATTTCGATTTAAATAGAACGTTGGTTTTTAATATACTGAGTGATTATTAAATGCTTTAGGAAAAAATTAAGCGTTTTCAGTAAGAAATATAGAAGCCTGTTCTATGATTATTTTGAGTTTATATGGTGCATCAACGACCACCATAAAATACTTTTCTATAAAATGTGTAGTAAGTAGCAAGATTATTTTGATGAGGTTTTGAAGCATCATGAAAATTCAAAATAATCATTGAATCTTAGGTATATTTCAATTACCGATTAAGATCAATTTTTTTTCTAAAACCATTTATAATCATCCAGGATATTGTGTAATATAATAAATATAGAAAAAACAATATTTTAGGATTATCATTAGTTTACATTATCTTTATTTTAAAGAGGTTATTTCAAAAGCCAAAAGCGTATTCTCACGTAAGACATACCTCCTCTTTGAGCTCGCTGTTTGTAACTTCCAGGTCTTGATTATTCTTGAGAGCTCTGGCTAATTCTTTCCTTATACTATCGAAGTCACCCATAAAGCTAGCTTCAGTCTTTTTTGACACTTCTTTGTGAGACTTCAGATCTTGATCCAACTGTGTGTTTAGTTTGCGGAGCTTTTCAACCTCTTTCTGAAAATTAACAATGAAATCTACTTTTTAATGTGTTTCAGTGCATTGGCATTAATGTCGTAAGTCTCCAGTTTGTTTAAAAAAATATAAAAATACTCGTATTTTCCCCCTTATTCCTTCACTTTTTTCTCATATTTGATTTTTTTATAATGGATATATTGATTGCAGTTATAAATTCATAATTTAATATGGTAAATTAGTAGTAAAATAATAAAGTTTGAGTCATAATCAAAAAGCTTTCATCACTAATCTTTCCTACTTCATGTTAAAAAAATGTACTATGATACCCAAAGCAAGTTATATAAAAATGACCAGTTTAAAGATTTCAAAATGGTACAATATTTGCCACTTTTACATGCACGAGATATACGTTTACTTATTTGCAAAAAAATCTTATTAAAAAAACTCTTTATCTGAATAAACTGATAGTCATATAAGTTGATTTTGATTATTTTTCTACGTATTTATATTCAGCGTATTCATACGTATTCAGAAGATCACTTTTAGATTGAAACCCCAATTTACGTTGGTTTATTACCTGTTTTCATATTTATTTAATTATTAGTATACGTACTTTGAATTTAGCTTCAAGCGCTTTAACTGTAGCTTCTGCTTTCTTAACTTCAGCATCAGCTTTTGCATATAAGGTAGTTAAATTGGCGTTCTGCGTTTTGAGCGTTTTAGTGTCCCTCTCAGCTTTCTCCAAAGCGATACGCATCCCAGAATCAGCTTCTTCAACCTCTCTAAGCTTCTTCTTCAAAGAGTCGAAACATTTCTTCCATTGGTCTTTTTCAGAACTCAATTGTTCCACCTGTTGGAATAATAAAAATGCTTAATTTCGAATTTTACACGAACGAATTTGTGAACAAATTTTATTTAAGGTTAATTTAATTTTAAGGTTTCCGTGCACAAATAGTGACAAACGGAATTCTATCAATATGGCTCGGCTGTCTGTCTGTCACAAGGCTATATCTCTTGAACGGAAATAAGGAGACACCTAAAATTTTTATTAATGGCCGCTATCAAAATAAATAATATAGTAAAAATTTACATCCTAAAGGGGCCAAATGGTGCAGTGCACTAGGGGTATTACTATAATAACAAGAGATATTATTGTATAAAGTAATATAGTTTTTGGAATTTTTGTGTTTGTCTGTTTGTCTGTTTTTTTTTTAACATAAGATAGCAAACAAGCAGATGGGTCTCCTGATGGAAAGAGTCAACCATCGCCTATAGACACCAAAGGTATTAATAGTGCGTTGCTATCTTGTGGCGAGGTCTAATGCAACATGCATAAGTTATAAGTTTACCGGCTACCTTACCCTCCAAACCGGAACACGACAGTGACAAGCACTAACGCTATTGCGGCAGGAATAGGCAAGGCGGTGGTACCAGACCCGGGTGAGACAATGCAGAACTGAACTCTACCACCTAGTAGCCACGATGGTAGTGACTCACATAGCCAATCGGTCGTCTTTTACGACCTGCCTGGCAGAACGGCAGTTGGTCTATTCTTCAAAGGAGCCCGGAACCAACACGGAGGTCTGTAAATATGTCCGGGGTAAACTCAAAAAGTACTGCATGGATTTAATTCAAATTTTGCATGAATATTACTAATAGGTCGGATCTATATATGGGCTACATATTATCACGCTATCACCTACGGGAGAGGAGCCATGCAGCGTAAACGAAGTCCGCGCGGACGAAGTTGCGGGCAACAGCTAGTACTGAAATAAAATGTTTGTAATATTGAAGGTTGGAGCTGGTCCTGATGAAGCTGTAGTAAAACTAGAGACATTTCCATACTATCTTAAAACCTAAACTAAAAAAAATCTGTCACCCTCTAAGTTCTCGCCCTTTATTTTCACGTAGTAGTTTATATTAAGATTTATTGTGGTAGGAAAGAGAAGGCGAGGTCTTTGAAATGAGATGGAATATCTATATATATAAAAGAAAGTCGTGTTAGTTACTCCACTTATAACTCAAGAAAGGCTGAACCGATTGATGATGATGAAAATTGGCAGGGAGGTAGTTTAGAGCCAGGAGAAGGACATAGGATACTTTTTTTTTTCAATTAAAAAATAAATCTGCTTATTTATTGCCATTAAGGCGGAACAAAGTTTGCCGGGTCAGCTAGTTTAAGTATATATTTCAGGGGACTAATAAGAATGCTAGTTCCAGATTAACTATGGCCCTACCTTATCTTTTAGCTGTACTTCTTTGGCTTGCGCCTCATCTATTTTCTTCTTATAACCGCCCTCCATCTCGGCCCACATTTCATCTGCTTGAGTCAACATCTCCAGATAAGCGGCCTCTCGCTTCTCTAACTCCATGACTCGCAATTTCAGTTCCTGTTCGCTGTTCGCAAGAGTTCTGAGTCTACTGGCTGTTGTTGGATCTATTGGCAGCTGCGGAAATAATAAACAATATCACTTGACAAATTGCACGAATTTATCTAACCTAAAAGTAACATAACTTTTATGTGGATCAACGATAATTATACACGAGAACACATTTTTGATGTGTGATATATTAAGTAAGCATCCAGACCTAGAAATATAAATTAGATATTCGTCACAAGAAATGTCTGTCGCTTTTTGAAATCGAATCTGAACCATGTCTTATAAATATAATGAAAATAATTTTGATGGTACATAGAGATGCTGCAACGATACATCTATTGTTTGAAAAGTCATTTATGCATGTGGCATAAGACCTCGCCACAAGATAGCAACGCACCATTAACACATTTGGTGTCTATAGGCGATGGTAGACTCTTTCCATCAGGAGAGCTATCGGCTTGTTTGCTATCTTATGATATAAAAAAGAAAAAAAAATCAAGCGAATACTTCAGATTAAGAAATTCAAAAGGTTAAGGAAAATATCTCACACGCAACAATCTGAAATCTGGCATATATTAAAATGATTACATAGAAAAGAAAGAAGCGAGGAGGAAGGGGTGTGTAATTTATTGGTACATACGGCTCCCTCGTCTTTTTCCTTTATGAGCTGTTGCTCTAAACCATCAATCTTCTCTTCTATCCTTTCCTTTTTAACTTCAGCTCCGCTTCTTGTCAGTGTGATTTGTATCCTCGTACGCTCTAATTCTTCTTCCAGCTCTTTCACTTTCTGCTCTAATTTTGACGTAACTTCTTTTGATGTTTTTATTATATCATTCTTCTCTGCTATTAACCTGTAAAACAGCATATAAAAAAGATATATATAAAGTCAACTGATAGGTAAATCATAGTTATCATGAATATTAAATAACTGAATCGTGGATCATTTTGGCATTATTATTAATTTTTGTATAGAAGAAGGAGCAAACGATCAAGAGTGCACCTGATGGTAAGTGATCACCGCCGCCCATCACTATCCGCAATATCAGAGGTCTTGCCGAGCTTTTAAAAATGAGTAAGTTCTTTTCTCAAAGGTTCCCCAGTACCCCTGCTGGTAATTAATTCCACAAAAGAGTAGTGCGACGCAGAAAGTGCCGAGAAAAACGCACGACGAATTTCAATTCAATGTTTAAATATAATGAAACAAACAAATATAAATTAATTTTTAACGTTTCTTTAGTTCGTGTAATAAACAGTGTGACATGTGCAGTAGCGAGGAGCGGCTCACACCTGTGTATCTGGTGCTCCAGATTGACGGCGGGGCGGGGCGGGGCGGGGGACAGTGTGACGTGTGCAGTAGCGAGGAGCGGCACACACCTGTGTATCTGGTGCTCCAGGTCGACGGCGGGGCGGGGCGGGGCGGGGGACAGTGTGACGTGTGCAGTAGCGAGGAGCGGCACACACCTGTGTATCTGGTGCTCCAGGTCGGCCGCGGGGCGGGGCGGGGCGGGCGACAGTGTGACATGTGCAGTAGCGAGGAGCGGCACACACCTGTGTATCTGGTGCTCCAGATTGACGGCGGGGCGGGGCCGGTCGGGGGACAGTGTGACGTGTGCAGTAGCGAGGAGCGGCACACACCTGTGTATCTGGTGCTCCAGATTGACGGCGGGGCGGGGCGGGGCGGGGGACAGTGTGACGTGTGCAGTAGCGAGGAGCGGCACACACCTGTGTATCTGGTGCTCCAGATTGACGGCGGGGCGGGGCGGGGCGGGGGACAGTGTGACGTGTGCAGTAGCGAGGAGCGGCTCACACCTGTGTATCTGGTGCTCCAGATTGACGGCGGGGCGGGGCGGGGCGGGGGACAGTGTGACGTGTGCAGTAGCGAGGAGCGGCACACACCTGTGTATCTGGTGCTCCAGATTGACGGCGGGGCGGGGCGGGGCGGGGGACAGTGTGACGTGTGCAGTAGCGAGGAGCGGCACACACCTGTGTATCTGGTGCTCCAGGTCGACGGCGGGGCGGGGCGGGGCGGGGGACAGTGTGACGTGTGCAGTAGCGAGGAGCGGCACACACCTGTGTATCTGGTGCTCCAGATTGACGGCGGGGCGGGGCGGGGCGGGGGACAGTGTGACGTGTGCAGTAGCGAGGAGCGGCACACACCTGTGTATCTGGTGCTCCAGGTCGACGGCGGGGCGGGGCGGGGCGGGGGACAGTGTGACGTGTGCAGTAGCGAGGAGCGGCACACACCTGTGTATCTGGTGCTCCAGGTCGGCCGCGGGGCGGGGCGGGGCGGGCGACAGTGTGACATGTGCAGTAGCGAGGAGCGGCACACACCTGTGTATCTGGTGTTCCAGGTCGACGGCGGGGCGGGGCGGGGCGGGGCGGGGGACAGTGTGACGTGTGCAGTAGCGAGGAGCGGCACACACCTGTGTATCTGGTGCTCCAGGTCGACGGCGGGGCGGGGCGGGGCGGAGGACAGTGTGACGTGTGCAGTAGCGAGGAGCGGCACACACCTGTGTATCTGGTGCTCCAGGTCGACGGCGGGGCGGGGCGGGGCGGGGGACAGTGTGACGTGTGCAGTAGCGAGGAGCGGCACACACCTGTGTATCTGGTGCTCCAGGTCGACGGCGGGGCGGGGCGGGGCGGGGGACAGTGTGACGTGTGCAGTAGCGAGGAGCGGCACACACCTGTGTATCTGGTGCTCCAGGTCGACGGCGGGGCGGGGCGGGGCGGGGGACAGTGTGACGTGTGCAGTAGCGAGGAGCGGCACACACCTGTGTATCTGGTGCTCCAGATTGACGGCGGGGCGGGGCGGGGCGGGGGACAGTGTGACGTGTGCAGTAGCGAGGAGCGGCACACACCTGTGTATCTGGTGCTCCAGGTCGACGGCGGGGCGGGGCGGGGCGGGGGACAGTGTGACGTGTGCAGTAGCGAGGAGCGGCACACACCTGTGTATCTGGTGCTCCAGATTGACGGCGGGGCGGGGCGGGGCGGGGGACAGTGTGACGTGTGCAGTAGCGAGGAGCGGCACACACCTGTGTATCTGGTGCTCCAGGTCGACGGCGGGGCGGGGCGGGGCGGGGGACAGTGTGACGTGTGCAGTAGCGAGGAGCGGCACACACCTGTGTATCTGGTGCTCCAGGTCGGCCGCGGGGCGGGGCGGGGCGGGCGACAGTGTGACATGTGCAGTAGCGAGGAGCGGCACACACCTGTGTATCTGGTGTTCCAGGTCGACGGCGGGGCGGGGCGGGGCGGGGCGGGGGACAGTGTGACGTGTGCAGTAGCGAGGAGCGGCACACACCTGTGTATCTGGTGCTCCAGGTCGACGGCGGGGCGGGGCGGGGCGGGGGACAGTGTGACGTGTGCAGTAGCGAGGAGCGGCACACACCTGTGTATCTGGTGCTCCAGGTCGGCCGCGGGGCGGGGCGGGGCGGGCGACAGTGTGACATGTGCAGTAGCGAGGAGCGGCACACACCTGTGTATCTGGTGCTCCAGATTGACGGCGGGGCGGGGCCGGTCGGGGGACAGTGTGACGTGTGCAGTAGCGAGGAGCGGCACACACCTGTGTATCTGGTGCTCCAGATTGACGGCGGGGCGGGGCGGGGCGGGGGACAGTGTGACGTGTGCAGTAGCGAGGAGCGGCACACACCTGTGTATCTGGTGCTCCAGATTGACGGCGGGGCGGGGCGGGGCGGGGGACAGTGTGACGTGTGCAGTAGCGAGGAGCGGCTCACACCTGTGTATCTGGTGCTCCAGATTGACGGCGGGGCGGGGCGGGGCGGGGGACAGTGTGACGTGTGCAGTAGCGAGGAGCGGCACACACCTGTGTATCTGGTGCTCCAGATTGACGGCGGGGCGGGGCGGGGCGGGGGACAGTGTGACGTGTGCAGTAGCGAGGAGCGGCACACACCTGTGTATCTGGTGCTCCAGGTCGACGGCGGGGCGGGGCGGGGCGGGGGACAGTGTGACGTGTGCAGTAGCGAGGAGCGGCACACACCTGTGTATCTGGTGCTCCAGATTGACGGCGGGGCGGGGCGGGGCGGGGGACAGTGTGACGTGTGCAGTAGCGAGGAGCGGCACACACCTGTGTATCTGGTGCTCCAGGTCGACGGCGGGGCGGGGCGGGGCGGGGGACAGTGTGACGTGTGCAGTAGCGAGGAGCGGCACACACCTGTGTATCTGGTGCTCCAGATTGACGGCGGGGCGGGGCGGGGCGGGGGACAGTGTGACGTGTGCAGTAGCGAGGAGCGGCACACACCTGTGTATCTGGTGCTCCAGGTCGACGGCGGGGCGGGGCGGGGCGGGGGACAGTGTGACGTGTGCAGTAGCGAGGAGCGGCACACACCTGTGTATCTGGTGCTCCAGGTCGGCCGCGGGGCGGGGCGGGGCGGGCGACAGTGTGACATGTGCAGTAGCGAGGAGCGGCACACACCTGTGTATCTGGTGTTCCAGGTCGACGGCGGGGCGGGGCGGGGCGGGGCGGGGGACAGTGTGACGTGTGCAGTAGCGAGGAGCGGCACACACCTGTGTATCTGGTGCTCCAGGTCGACGGCGGGGCGGGGCGGGGCGGGGGACAGTGTGACGTGTGCAGTAGCGAGGAGCGGCACACACCTGTGTATCTGGTGCTCCAGGTCGGCCGCGGGGCGGGGCGGGGCGGGCGACAGTGTGACATGTGCAGTAGCGAGGAGCGGCACACACCTGTGTATCTGGTGCTCCAGATTGACGGCGGGGCGGGGCCGGTCGGGGGACAGTGTGACGTGTGCAGTAGCGAGGAGCGGCACACACCTGTGTATCTGGTGCTCCAGATTGACGGCGGGGCGGGGCGGGGCGGGGGACAGTGTGACGTGTGCAGTAGCGAGGAGCGGCACACACCTGTGTATCTGGTGCTCCAGATTGACGGCGGGGCGGGGCGGGGCGGGGGACAGTGTGACGTGTGCAGTAGCGAGGAGCGGCTCACACCTGTGTATCTGGTGCTCCAGATTGACGGCGGGGCGGGGCGGGGCGGGGGACAGTGTGACGTGTGCAGTAGCGAGGAGCGGCACACACCTGTGTATCTGGTGCTCCAGATTGACGGCGGGGCGGGGCGGGGCGGGGGACAGTGTGACGTGTGCAGTAGCGAGGAGCGGCACACACCTGTGTATCTGGTGCTCCAGGTCGACGGCGGGGCGGGGCGGGGCGGGGGACAGTGTGACGTGTGCAGTAGCGAGGAGCGGCACACACCTGTGTATCTGGTGCTCCAGATTGACGGCGGGGCGGGGCGGGGCGGGGGACAGTGTGACGTGTGCAGTAGCGAGGAGCGGCACACACCTGTGTATCTGGTGCTCCAGGTCGACGGCGGGGCGGGGCGGGGCGGGGGACAGTGTGACGTGTGCAGTAGCGAGGAGCGGCACACACCTGTGTATCTGGTGCTCCAGGTCGGCCGCGGGGCGGGGCGGGGCGGGCGACAGTGTGACATGTGCAGTAGCGAGGAGCGGCACACACCTGTGTATCTGGTGTTCCAGGTCGACGGCGGGGCGGGGCGGGGCGGGGCGGGGGACAGTGTGACGTGTGCAGTAGCGAGGAGCGGCACACACCTGTGTATCTGGTGCTCCAGGTCGACGGCGGGGCGGGGCGGGGCGGAGGACAGTGTGACGTGTGCAGTAGCGAGGAGCGGCACACACCTGTGTATCTGGTGCTCCAGGTCGACGGCGGGGCGGGGCGGGGCGGGGGACAGTGTGACGTGTGCAGTAGCGAGGAGCGGCACACACCTGTGTATCTGGTGCTCCAGGTCGACGGCGGGGCGGGGCGGGGCGGGGGACAGTGTGACGTGTGCAGTAGCGAGGAGCGGCACACACCTGTGTATCTGGTGCTCCAGGTCGACGGCGGGGCGGGGCGGGGCGGGGGACAGTGTGACGTGTGCAGTAGCGAGGAGCGGCACACACCTGTGTATCTGGTGCTCCAGATTGACGGCGGGGCGGGGCGGGGCGGGGGACAGTGTGACGTGTGCAGTAGCGAGGAGCGGCACACACCTGTGTATCTGGTGCTCCAGGTCGACGGCGGGGCGGGGCGGGGCGGGGGACAGTGTGACGTGTGCAGTAGCGAGGAGCGGCACACACCTGTGTATCTGGTGCTCCAGATTGACGGCGGGGCGGGGCCGGTCGGGGGACAGTGTGACGTGTGCAGTAGCGAGGAGCGGCACACACCTGTGTATCTGGTGCTCCAGATTGACGGCGGGGCGGGGCGGGGCGGGGGACAGTGTGACGTGTGCAGTAGCGAGGAGCGGCACACACCTGTGTATCTGGTGCTCCAGATCGACGGCGGGGCGGGGCGGGGCGGGGGACAGTGTGACGTGTGCAGTAGCGAGGAGCGGCACACACCTGTGTATCTGGTGCTCCAGGTCGACGGCGGGGCGGGGCGGGGCGGGGGACAGTGTGACGTGTGCAGTAGCGAGGAGCGGCACACACCTGTGTATCTGGTGCTCCAGATTGACGGCGGGGCGGGGCGGGGCGGGGGACAGTGTGACGTGTGCAGTAGCGAGGAGCGGCACACACCTGTGTATCTGGTGCTCCAGGTCGACGGCGGGGCGGGGCGGGGGGTACGGCACGAGCGCGACAGCGGCCGCTCGCTTCGCCGCTCGTGTCCCAGCGGTCAGCGGTCCCGCGCGGTGCTCCAGCGCGAACTAATTCCAAACATACACGTGTCTACTTAATAAATAATTTACAAGTAACAATTTAACTGCTTGATGTAGAATCATTTTGACCAAAACAAGGCTTCAATAAACTTAAAAGTAAATAAAAAAGTCTTAACGTTTAAGCGTTGCCGGTTTCGACCCGTGCGTGTCCACTTATTTTACTACTGCTAATAGTGCCATAGCATCATAGAACAAATTAAAAGTGTTTGAAATATATTAAAATGCCCTGACGGCGCGGCGGCGGCGGCCAATGGCGCGTTGCGATCCATGTGGCGGTATAGTATTGCCTCTTGTACAAATTTACTTGCTACCTCATTCTACAAACCGATACACGACAGCTACAAGCAACCAAACCAAAAGCTGTGGAACTCTTGTGTTGGTTTCGGGCTCCTTTGAAGAATAGACCAACTGCCGTTCTGCCAGGCAGGTCGTAAAAGGCAACCGATTGGCTATGCGAGTCACTAACATCGTGGCTACTAGGTGGTAGAGTTCTGCATTGTCTCGCCCGGGTCTGGTACCAACGCCTTACCTATTCCTGCCGCAATAGCGTCAGTGCTTGTTGCTGTCTTGTTCCGGTTTGGAGGGTTAGATAACCGGTAAACTTATGCATGTGGCATTAGACCTCGCCACAAGATAGCAACGCACCATTAACATATTTGGTGTCTATAGGCGATGGTTGACTCTTTCCATCAGGAGACCCATTTGCTTGTTTGCTATCTTATAATATAAAAAAAAAATCTACTGTGTAGTCGTCAAGATTGTATTGATACGTATAGTTATTCTTTCGTCTTTTAAGAAGTACCTGGCAAAATGGCAGGTGGTCTATTCTATAGAAGGGACCCGGACCTACACGGGATTATTGTAGGAGAAACTACATCCCTATTATTTGTGTAAGTAGCTAACCGGTGATTGGTAAACAGATACATAATGTGAATGTATAATGAATAAATGTATCAGGGCATTATTTTTAATTATTACTACGCTAATTCCTAGATGAACTAGACGAATTTAAAGAATTATTTTTGCATAAAATAGTGACATTCATGTAGAAAGCACTAAGCTATTTTTTACTCGAATGAGCAAAAGGAAGTTGCCTTTCGAGTAGCAAGTAGTCAAATCAAATCAACACAAAATATTCAAATTAACCTTAACTCTCAAAACTTATTCCTAGCACTGGGATAATTGCCTAAACGCATATTGCTTTACAGGCACTTAAACAATTTTATAACTACTACTACCGGATCAGAACACGGCCAGACACTTAGGAGATCCAGTCGAAAAATTTCAGCAGGCTTGTCATTTTTATCTGTGTTATTTTTTAAATAATATACATAATATCCATTTCCATATTTTTCATATCAAACAGCTAGGGATTGTACTCTAAGTGAAATGGAAATTGAAAATTTTAAAGGCTAATGCCTTTTTTTACACTATTTTGTTGCAATACATGTTTATAGCCTCAGGATGGTTACTGGATCTCTCAAAAAAACTCTCTATTTATGAGGCAATGTATATGGTAAACTATAAAGCCTTACCAGAGTGCCAGTACTGATGTTTGCTCCAACTGCTCGTATTACATTCCACGCTATGAGTGCAGGTACAGCTTTCTCTAATTGTTCTAATCTCACCGTAAGTTCTTTCTGAAATTTAAAGAAATTTTACATTAATACTTGAGAAAATTGATGCCCATGTGCCAGACGTTAAAGAAAAATAATGAAACGTATCACCCATCTTGACTACAAGGTGGTAGATTTCCATACGACACTTATTTCTATCATAATACTATCTGCGCTTATCATTACTATTTTCCAGTTCGGAGGGTAAGTTAGTTTCCAAACTTATACATGTGACATCCCTATGGCGTCTTATTACGATGACTGTGTCTTTCTTCAAATATATCTGCTTATTTGCAACAATGTTATTAAAAAAACGAAATAACAATCAAGTGAAAATGAAATAGTACAAAACAAGAGTTTATCACTGAAAAGAGATATGGAAAACTCAAAACAGAAAAAAACATTTTTTTTTTGTTTTAAAAACAAACTTTGCTGGTTTGATTATATAAAAGAATCATAATCAGATATTGATAAAATAGAAATACAAATGTATATTGGCGAGATTAATATTTACGTACTTCGATCAAATCAGTCCGAGTCGAGTCTTGTCAAAACCGGAGTGTTCCTATTAAGAAACCTGTGAATATGGTTGACTTGAGGAGAATATCAATAGGCATTAACTCCGCCTTTCGTATAAACTTATTTATGGTATACAATAAAGTTAAATAAATATATATATGTGGAGAATGCCCGACAAGTTTACCTAGACTGTGACGTATGGCTCTCAATTTATTTTGCTTATCTGGTACGGAATTTGCCGTTAAGTTGAAGTATATATCTCGTTGCTAAATTATTGAATTAAAAATGTCTTAAAAAATGTGTCTGTGATACAAACCTCTCTAGCTTTGAGCGTAACTTCTCTGTTTGCTAATTCGGCCATTAACCGTTCGGCTTGCGCCCGTGAACATTCTCTCTGCTCCGTCATGTCCCTTAGTTGCGCTGAAGAAAGCTCATAATCCATTTCTAATCTGAAAAGCGCATTAAAAATTATTACATAACCGTAAATATAACTTAGATTGTCACAAGTCAAATATCTGATTAGGGAACGTTTGTATCCATTATCTATATAATAAACTATGCGTGCCAGTTTTGCAAATCCATTAAATAATCCAATAAAATCTTTTTCACTTTTTGGAAACACACAACGTGCATAATATATTGGTGTCATCTACTATTTATGCGGTACTTGTTGATCCAAACTTCTTTTAAATAATAATCTACCTGCTTTGCTACAAGTTAGTTCATAACAAGCGAACGAAGGTTGAAAGGTCATGATGCTAAGTGGTAGAAGCTCTACAAGTTCCCGGGTTTCCTATTCCTGCCATAATAACGTCAATGCTTGTCACTATTGCATTACAGTTCACAGATTTTTCAGACGTTACATCGCTGCAACACACACATAATTAACATCTTTAGTGTCTATTGTTCTCTGTTATCTTTTTCCAGAATGATACCTTGTTTTCTATCTTATAATATAAAAATATTACGCTGGTTCCCTTTTGGATTTATTGGAAAGAATCGAACGGTGTATTAGATTTAATATCTTAAGTTATTAAGTATCTAAGATTTAATGTGTAAGGTTCACGACGGGTAACAGGTTTTGTCAGTTTGGAAAATGAATGGTTATCCCCATCGTCTTACTACATTTACCTAAAGTCAGACAAAACAGCCATCCATCTTCGCAAATTTTCACGTTTATAATTAAACAGCAAAATCACGAAAAAAAGGCTTGAGTACATCTTATAAAAAAAATAATATTTTTTTGAAATAAAAATGTTCATTCGTAAAAAAACAATAATACTTACTGCTGCCAGTGTAAACGTGTGTCGTTCTCAATTTCTTCTAACTCACAGCATTCTTCTTCTAACCTCTCATATTTTTCTTGTAATTCTGAAATTTGGAATTCAAGCTCCTGGAACGATAAAAATTCTATTGAATTTAATGGCTCCTTTAAAATTTTTATATTTTTAATTCTGAGCAGCCATTACAAATGACTGCGTTGTGACATCCTCTACGTTACACAAATAAAATAAGTTATAGGAAGCTGAAAAACTGTCCGAAAATGATGATTTTGTTCCGTGCTAGTCCAGAATATTTATGTTCCTGCCACGTAGCTTGTAACTGCCGAATAGAGTAAAAAGTTACAACCATCGTTATTGATATAGCTGAATGGTTGAGTTTTATGACGTTATATAAAACTATCACCTTACTTAGCTCTGTTAGCACCATATTTCCAATTGTTGCCGTGGTGTTTGAGCTTGAAGGGAAATCTTACAAACGTACGCCAATGGTTTTGCAACCTGACCGCGCGCGTAGAGCATACTTGTATCTTACATTTAAGAGAACTGCATGTTTATTTATAATATGCTAGAGGAGTACATGTTTTAGAAACATTTCAATGATGTTTAACTAAGTTGCAATTACAAGAAAGAAGCTCAGGGATAAGCTTTTTGGTCCAGGGGCCGTAGTGGCATAAGGGCCAGTTTGTAAAATATTTGCGGCCGTCTTAATCATTATTGGTATTTTAATTGTCTCATAAAATTATATGCAACAACCGTACGCTATTTCCATGGGCAATAATAGTACGAATAACTACTGTTCAGTATCCTCGTTTACGCCATTCTATTATTCGCGAATGCAAAACTCTGTCCGTCTGTCACTCTTTCACGGCTAAACCGCTGAACTGAATTTGATCAAATGAAGACTCGAGGTTAAGGTTAACTGTAGTCCATCTAAATAAAAAAAATCAAATCTTAAGGGGTTGAAACAGGGGATGAAAGTTTTTACAAAGATTATATTGATATAATATTTTGTGTGGGTTTGTTAGTTTACTAATAAAAACTACACTAGCCATATATTAAAGGTTGTACCTTTGCCTACACATTTATGGATTAGTTTAGTATCTTAGTACAAAAAAAAATTAAAATACGTACTTGTATTCGATTTTCAAGCAGAAACTCCTTTTGTAACCTCTGCGCTAGTCTTGCTTCCTTCACGTCTGGTGCCGCTTCGTATATCGAAATCTTCCCCTCCAAAAACTTTAGCCTCCTCTCGTAATACTGTTTATGTTTCTGTCCCAACTTAACGCACCTACATTCTAAACCATCACCATCTTCCTTTGTATTAAGTGTCCTATTTCTAACGCCTTGCTTCTCTAATTTTTCTCTTATTCTATTCAGTCGTTGTATTTCAGTGTTCAATTCACCGGTATATTCAAAATTGTCGTTGAGATCTGTTTGTGTGCTTTTACATTCAGTTTCAACGCCTTCAAATATACCGCTTTCTTGTAAAATGCTAATAGGTTTTCGTTCTTCGCAAAGACTTTCAAGTGATTCGGACTTGTAGCCTTTTTGTTGGTATGGTGTGACTGTTGCTATTGCTTTATGTGTTTTATGCGGTGAATCGATGTCTGTTTTCAGTTTGAGGTCACATATTCTTCGTGGTTTTACCTGTGGAATGTATTTCCCATGATTTGAGTATTAAATGGTATTTTAAAGTTGTGTTTTTCTAATTGGCTGTGTTGTTGATTGATGATAGATGGCAAACATGGCAAATATTTATTTTTAAGTACAGACGTTATAACTACTAAAAAGTTTTTAAATGTATAACGATAGACTTTATATTATATTAAGGCGTACAAGTGTAGCAAGGAAAAAATAATAAACAAATTATTTAAAATTATCTACTACTAATATAAACTAGTTCATATTTCTTGCACTTTCAAATGGAGGCAGTTTGTCCCTGGCAAAACTTGTACATCATCGATGACTATAATTATTGTTCTATGTTTCTTCTGTATCTGCATCCTATTTTAAACGAGAACACCTGGCTATTCCATTTTAACCGTCTCACTTTCACATAGTAGACCATATTTTGAAATCCATACTAATCTCTCTGTCTGTCTGTCCAGCTACCTGTCTATTCATTACGCTTTCACGACTAAACTTAGCTGAAATTATATTCATGAAATTTGGCAAGTAGATAGTTAAAGACCAGGACTTAAACATAGGCTACTTTTTTAAATGTACGGAGTTGAAATAAGGGAAGAAATTTGTACGAAAAAATACATCTATTTATTATATATCTCACAGTATTTATATAGGTATTTCAATGTATTACGTAGGTCACACTATAAGTTTTGCGTAACTTAAAAAATAAACATGTAATAACTAAAATATTATGTTTATTGCTTTTTAAAATAATCTCCTTTACATTTTAAACATTTTTGATGCGATCGAACCATTTTTTAAAACAGGAGGACCACAGATCTGAAGGCATGTTTTCTACGTGCTGATTGAACGCTACCACTGCCTCTTCGGAGTTGGTAAAAGTAAAACCTCTCATTAAATCTTTGATTTTGGGGAAAATACAGCAATCACAAGGTGCTAGGTCGGGGCTATGCGCAGGATGAGTGACGAGATGTACTTTTTAGGAAGCTAAAAATGACTTTGTTTTGTTGGCCGTGTGTGAAGACGCGTTATCATTTTTTTACCAACGTTTCTCGCCTGTCTCACTTTTGTTGGCCTGTTCTCATTTTCAAACACCTATTCACAAGATTGATGTTTTTTTTCGGGTTCAAAACAATAAATCCACGTTTCGTCTCCTGTGACAATGTCATAAACAGCATAAGAATGTCCGTGGTCGTACTTACACAGTACTACATTCAACGTCAGTCGTACGTACACAGTAGCATCTGTGAGCAATATTCCACGCGAGCCCGCTTCTGCTCCGCTGTCAGTTCATGAGGAATCCAACGACAACAAAGTTTCCGAACTCTCAATTCTTCATGTAAAATTTTCTGAATTTGGCTCATACCAATCCCCAATAGTCCTCGAATTGTCTCATAGGTAATCCGGGGGTTTTCTTCAATTAACCGCTTAATAGTAGCCACATTATTTTCGTTGACGGCAGTTAAAGGCCGCCCTTCACGAAATTCGTCATGTAAAAAAACTCGACCTCTCTCAAATTCAACAAACCATCGCCTCACGGTGCTCAAATAAGGTGCTTCTCCCCCAAAAGCGTTTTGAAGACGAGTGGCACAGTCTTGCGGAGAAAGAGAACTTTTATAATCATAAAAATCATCGCTTTAAAATCTTTTCGACTTAATTCCATTTTCGTTGCATACGTAGAACTTTGATGTATGATAAAAACAACTGACAAATCATTTCCCGCCAACTGTTTTTTTTTATTACTGAGAAGGTTGCAACGTTTTAAAAATATAGCATTCGAAATTCAAATAGTTCCGATTAGCTAGAAGTGCAAAACTTTTAGTGTGCCCCATTTAGTATCGTTGACTAACTCATAACACAAGCAAATAATTTGGGATTAGATTAAAACTGTAAGATTCACCAATATTATTATATTATATTATTACAAGCTGACCCGCTAAACGTTGTTCTGCCTTTTTAACTACGCTTATTTTTTCTATATTTTCTCACCTTTTAAACCTTCCCTGGACTTCAACAATTATTTCAAATCCAAAATTAGCCAAATCGGTTCAGCCGTTTTCGAGTTTTAGTGAGACTAACGAACAGCAATTGATTTTTATATATATTGATAGATTATGACACTACACGCGAACAAAGCTGCGCGGTCTGCCTTTTACGCTTTCACAGCTAAAGCGCCGAATCGATTTTAATAAATTTGGCAAGATACATAGTTGAAGACCCAATCAAATATAGACTACTTTTTTCAAGCACAAGTGGGATGAAAATGCATGAAATTTATTATATTGATGACCCGTTAGTCTAATCACCGGCGAAGCTGCGCGAGTCAGCTAGCATTACATATACACATATAGAATTTATAATCTCTTTTTTCTCACTTAAAATTTTCAACATTTAAAATTACAAAGCAATTAATAATTTACATAAAAAACATATTCAAGACTCTACAATGCTTACGAAACAAAATCAAAACTTCCATGCCAACTGACTTCAATTGAGAATCTTAAGAAATCGAAATCTGAAACACTGTAAAATTTGAGTCATGTGTTGAAATGAGATTTGTCTAAAACAGAAATAATGTAATTTAATTTAATTACACAAAACCAATTATACATTCTTACTATAAATATGATATTGGCTCGGAATTCAAAGGCCGATTTACTTACGACATTTGTGCATACGCAGAAACGTATATAATAAGACACATAACGTATATAAATTAAAACGCATATATTTTAACGAATCGAAGAGCTTAACTAGGTGGTAGAGTTCTGCGTTCTCTCGTTTGGATCTGATACCACCGCTATACGTATTCCTGCCGCAATAGCGTCAGTGGTTATCACTGTCGTGTTCCGGTTTAGAGGGTAAAGTAAACTATGCATGTGGCATTAGATCTCGCCACAATATGGCAATTGGGCACCATTAACATCTTTGGTGCCTATAGGCGATGGTTTACTCTTTCCATCAAGAGACCCATCTGCTTGTTTGCTACCTTATGCATAAAAATAATAATAATAGTAATAATGCCTCTATATAATCTGGTGGAAGCGGTGGGTATATAAAGTAAGCATAGATGTCTTATTTGATTAAAAACTAAAACCTTATAAAAATACCAACCTGATAGCATTCATCTTCACTGACCGAACTGCTAAGCGCCTGGTAATTGTATAACAACATTAACACCTGCTCCAAACAGCTCCTGTCTTCCGTCGAAGCCGCGTTTAAGATCATCTGTTCGAGATGATCCTTCACGGGATTGCTCTTTAATGAATCACTGGTCTCCGAGTTTCTATCCAAAATGTCTGCAAGTACTTGAGCTTTGGCGAAATCCTCTTTGAAGTCATCGTGAGATGTTAAATGTCTTCTCGGGTTACAAGGACTGCTTGGTATGTGTGGTGATTTGTAGCCTGAGTCCATTCGTTTTAGTTCCGGTGAAGCGGAGTCCTTTATCCGGGAGCCTGGGGACACGCAGCCCGAGTCCGAGTCTGTTAGGTTGTCCCTAGCACCCTGTAAGAGAAATATGAAAGATGTGAGCTGACAAATAATGTTGTGTTAGAAATGGTACCTCTCCATAAAAAGACAGATTTATTCAATAAAACGGGGTTATTCAACGATCTGTTACCAAGTCCACCAATAAGTATTCTCCGTGTTGGTCCAGGCTTAATTTGAAGAATAGACCATCTGCTTCCTTGCATAACCACTAAGTGGTAAAGTTCTGCAAAATCTTGGTCAGATTTGATAACTATTGCTGCCGCAGTAGTATCAGTGTTTGTAACAATAATTGTATTTCTCTTTACTTAACAAATGATACGAAGGAAACAGGCTCCAATAATCATAATTAGAAAGATAAGGTTTCCAGTTGCAGTAAGAACATAGTTACATGTACTAGTTGTTTAGTAAATATTGCTAACCATATCCATGCGTTTATTAATTTGCACGAAACTTCGTTGAAATGAAACATTGTTATGTATGAAAAATGAAAAATATATTTATTTTCCACCACTACAATTTGAATACGTCAATACCTTACAAAATATGATTTATAATTTGATTTCATTAGTGAACTGGAGCCTAAACTAGGAAAAACCTGTATTTCAGGACTCCATGTCTCTAACCTTCGGCACTGTACATGTAGGTACAAAAAGTAATAACATATATATCACTTAATGTTGGCTTATTTCAATTTTAATTAACCCGTAGCAGAACGGCAGATGACTTATGCAAAAGGGGCCCGTAGCAACACGGGAGAATGCTGTTATTTGTAAATCGAAGTTATCTACGAAATCAGATGGAATTCTTTTACATTTATTTGAGACTACTTATCGAATACTTCAAATTTTAATTTTACATGATATATATTTTCAAGTTTTTAATTCAGAAATTTATGCTAATTTGATATTACCTCAATGGAATTAATTCTGATACATGTATTAGGTATGTTGCGTTTGTTATGAAAACAATGGCTCTTCATTTCATTGCAATGCACATACTTTATTTCGTAAAAAATATGAAAGTAACAATTGTAGCAAAGTTACATGCATATATTTTACGCCTCATGGCCCATGAACATCTACACTGGCCCAACATGACCTACGACTGACAAGTGCCTAAATACCTGGCCTGTTGCGGTAACTGCTTTTGTACATTGCTTGTAATAATAGACCAGCGACATAAGTCGAGTAGGCCAGATGGCATTGCTCCGATTGTGCTTAATGTGTGTGCTCCAGAATTGGCACCAGCATTCCCATGCTACTTCCGGCTCTCCTACTCATTCCACGAGGTCGGCAATTCATGGCAAATAGCTTTAGTATATCCCATCCCTAAAAACGCAGATCGCTCTTCTCTGCAAGTCCTGCCTGCTTGCGTATAAAGTGAAATAAATTTTCCGATTAATTTTCTCGTATTTGTGTTGACGTCTGTACAGATACACGATATTCTAAAATTAACTTCCAGCACCGCAATAGCCACAGTGCTTGACACTGGAGTATTCCGGTTTGGAGGGTAAGGTAGTCGGTAAACTTATGCATGTGGTATTATCATTAACATCTTTGGTGTCTTTAGGCTTCTTTTTCCAACAGGAAAGTCATTTGCTTGTTAGTCATTCTATGACATTAAAAATAATTTATTTAGTATACATTTTAACGTGAGAAATTTTTTATTATATATTTTAACGTGAGAAAAATTTCAGTATATATTTTAACCTGAGAAAAATTTGTCTTATCGTTTCCTCGTCACTGAAGTCATTATATCTTTTTCCATTATAACTTACACAACCATATTGGCTAACACAACTAATTTGAATTGTTTCTTCAAAAATCTACCTTGTAAATTTTCCGCGTGTTGGTCATGGGCTCCTATGAAGAATAGGCTAATTGCCGTTCTGCCAGGCAGGTTGTAAAAAACGACCGATTGGCTATACGAGTCACTACTATCGTGGCTACTATGTGATAGAGTTTTTCATTGTCTCACCTGTCTCTGGTACCACCGCCTTACCTATTTCTGCCGAAATAGCGTCAGTGCTTGTTAATGTCGTGTTCCGGTTTGGAGGGTAAGTTAGCCAGTAAACTTATGCATGTGGCAATAGAACTCGCCACAAGATAGCAACGCACCATTAACATCTTTGGTGTCTATAGGCGATGGTTGACTCTTTCCATCAGGAGACCCATCTGCTTGTTTGCTATCTAATGATATAAAAATAATAATAATGACACTGAATTTAAAAAAGCTTGTATTTGTCCTTAAGTTTTCATAAAATTTAGGGAATATTTTTGACTAAATATGGGCAACTACACTACTTGCAATTGCAATGCAGGCATTTTAAGAATGAGTAAACTCTTCTCTTGAAGGTCCCTAAGTTGGATCCGTTCGTTAAAAAACCCGCCGATAATTGGTTCAACATCAACAGATGGTGTTTTAATTTGAGGACGGCAGAAATAGTATTGCGGAGGAGATATAATATCGCATGCATAAGAAGTATTTAACGTAATATAACGTGAGATGTCATGAGTATATACAAAATACTTACAAAAAAGGAAACAAAAATTAACATCAATAAAAGCAACCATCTCGATATAACCAATATAATAAGTAGATACATATATCATGATTTTTATGGAAGAGGGGGCAAATGAGCATGCGTTGCACCTGATGGTAAGTGATCACCACTGCCCCTGGACATCCGCAATACCAGATGTCTTACAGTTGCGTTGCCGGCCTTTTAAGAATGAGTAAACTATTTTCCTGAAGGTTCCGACGTGGGATCCGTTCAGAAAAAAACCCCGCCGGTAATTGGTTCAACGTCAACAGATAACGGCGTATTAGTTCAAGAACAGCAGGAATGGTGTTGCAGAGGAAATGTAACATTTATAAAAGTCTCATAGCCCTGAAGATGGCGTAAAAGGCGAAACCGGTTGGTGATATTAATTAAATTTTAAAGTAATTTGTGAAACAGTACAAGTGTATTAACAAAACTACAAATGAAGTTTCACCAAGTGCCGACGATAAAAAGTATAAAATACATGTAACATCGCATGCAGAAGAAGGATTTATCATTATTTTCTTTAGTATTAGTATCTATACATATAATAAAATCATAGGAAAGTCATAACTATACATTGAATATTTTTTTAAAAGAATACTTGGAGCGTGATCTATTATCGATATCGAAGTCAAAAATATAGTTTTTAGAATTTTTGTCTGTTTGTATGTCCGGGGTAAACTCAAAAAGTACTGCATGGATTTACTTCAAATTTTGCATAAATATTACTAACAGGTCGTGTCAATATATAGGCTACATATTATCACGCTACCACCTATGGGGGAGGAGCCGTGCGGAGTAAACGAAGTCGGTGCGGACGAAGTCGCTGGCAACAGCTAATATATCAATAAAGATGTATTTACCTGCTTCATTTTTATTTTATTATAGATAACATTTAACCACAAAACAGTTTTGTGACTCATTTTGCACTTTTAAACTACTTATCACTAAAATACACTGTATCTTAACCACGTAACTTTAAACAAATGACATGATATTACTAAAACGTGATGTGCGTAGGTGTACACTTTTTGGTAAGGCTTCTAGTATAAACGGTTGAAAGTTACTGCCGCATACTGCGTAATGATGCCACTTTTATAAAGTGAACGGTTTTATTTGTGGTCAGTTATAAATTAATTATAATATTCAGCTTGTTGTGATTTGTAGACTGAAACAAAACATTGTTAATAATAAATAGCGATCGCCCTGTGGTCGAAACTCTACCATAGAAAAAACTCCTCTTAGTTTGACAACACACTTTAGCCGTAAATAAAATAGCATACATGTGTGTATAGAAACATACAACTGAATTGATAACCTCCTTCTTTTAAGAAGTCGGTTGAAATTAAATCTATACTAATGTTATAAATGCGAAAGTGAGTTTGTTTATAATGCTTTCATGATTAACTGCTTAACTGGTTTGGATTAAATTTGGCATGTAGGTAGTTGAAGGTCCGGGGTGAAACATAGGCTACTTATTTCTTCAACAAACAACCCCTAAGGGTCTAAAAGTTTGTGTGAAAAACTATACCGATGACATGTGTCTAAATGCGAAGCTGCGTGGGTCAAATTATATAGAGAAGATATCTGATTGTTTGTTTGTTTGTAATGAATAAACTCAAAAATAGCTACTGGACAGATTTTCAAAATTCTCTCGCCAATATAAAACTACATTATCACTGGGTTACATAGGCTACTTTTTACCCAACAGAGTTTTTTTTACAGTATTAGGTAAGATTGTAGTGGTTCACGCGAACGAAGTCGCCAGGAAAAGCTAATGTGAAATATATTATTACTAGCTGCAGCATACAGTCCGCTGCATTATAAAATTTTTTGGTGAATCCCGCGGAAATTAATAATTTTTCCGGGATAAAAAATACCATGTGTGCTATTCCAGGACGTCATCTACCTGTGTACCAATTTTCATTTAAATTTGTTCAGTAGTTTTTGCGTGATTGAGTAACCAACATTCATCCATCCATACAAACATCCAATCTTTCGTATTTATAATCTATACATATAATAAAATCGTAGGAAAGTCAAAACTGTACATTGAATATTTTTTTAAAAGAATTCTTTATAAAATATAGTTTTTAGAATTTTTGTCTGTTTGTCTGTTTATCTGTTTATCTGTATGTATGTCCGGGGTAAACTCAAAAAGTACTGCATGGATTTACTTCAAATTTTGCAAGAATATTACTTACAGGTCGGGTTAACATATAGGCTACATATTATCACGCTATCACATACGGGGGAGGAGCAGTGCGGAGTAAACGAAGTCCGCGCGGACGAAGTCGCTGGCAACAGCTAGTATTAATATAAAACTAAAGATTAGTAAGAAAAAGTCTTAGTACCTACTACGATTAGTTTCTATAATATGACCGTTGTGCTTCAACGCAATTAGGTAAGTGGTATTGGAAGAGAACCAGATTAATGGATTAATGGTGTAATGCAAGCAATTGTTTTGTAAGGGAACAATAAGATTGTTTATATTTATACAAATTAAGGTTAATTGTGTTTATAAATATAAGAAAAACAAATAAAAAATGTAGCATAATGTTATTTAGTTTAATTAGTGCTTGAGTAATTTTTTTATGTTTATTTTATGTCATGGAGTAACATATAAATGCTAATATATTTACATAAGTCTTGACTTTATATTTATTTAACTTTATATTTTATATGTAACCAAAAATATGATAACAGCTAACGCTTACTTCTTATGATAAATGAGTCCAGTACTTTAAAATGCTTTTTCCTGACGACATCGAACCAATCGAATCCGAGACCACACACGAGTTCCCGGGTTCATTTTTTAGGTCGAGCAATTCAATTTTTTTCATTATTCTGATAAAAACAATTTTGCCTGAGATTGGAAAATTGCCCGGTTTCGATAAGGTTTACCACCTATCACATTATGGGACTAAGTATGTCCGGCTTATTGTGAGTGCACTGGGCTGTACCTTTGCCTACCTTTGGGGATACGGTATAGATACTTTTTTTAACTTGGTAAAAATAAAAATGTCATCCATGCCACCGGTACATCTTAACTTGGTAAAAATTAGTCCATTTCTGGGAAACAAATAAGCGAACCTCACATTAGACGCGTAGATAATACGAGCTGTAACATCTGACATCTGGGGCCTAATTCACGTAACAAAGGCAATCGAGTCGAAGCGTTTAAGACACTTACAGATTTTTTGACCTATTACATCGTATCGTAGCACGCCTCGACTTTCTATCCAGTTTTTGTGTGTGAGAGCCCTAAGCGCATCGACCCAATTGGGGGGCTGACGTGGTCAATTTTGTAAGTACAATATGATGACCAACTCTACCACCGCGCAACCTCATTGGTCAATTCAAATAACAAAACGCTTTATTCGACTTCCTGTCATCTATCACATTGCAGGTAAGTAAGAAAAATTATGCTACATATCAAAAAAGCATCTAGGGACAAAGTTCCTTTCGCTATGTACAAAATAACAAGCACCGTTATTTGAGGATTTAAAACAGACACGACTATTTTAAAGCCTCCTTATTTGAGGTCTATTAAAAACACACCTAGATTTACGAATATTTGGACTCGCCATAATCTTCACAGCACTTAAACAAACTGTGAAACCCATATAGAGCGTTAACTTTAACCGGGTTATACTTTAAAATATATTATACATTATACAACTGTTTACGACGGTGATGGAAGCAATCATACATCCATATATCCATACTAAAATTATTAGTGTGGACGTCCGTCTGTTACGCTTTCATCGCTAAATTGCTGATCCAATTTCGATGAAATTTGGCAAGGAAATGGAATACAAAATAGACGATATTTTTATCATAAATCAACCCTTGAGGGGTGGAATTAGGGTATAATTATATTGCTAACATGTTATTCTACTCGCGGGCAATACTGTGCGTGACAGTTAGTTTAAAACAAAGGTTCATTAATTATATATCAAGTACCTACTATCAATCTTAATATATAATTTACGTGTCACAACGTTTATTCGCAATGGACTCTTGAAACTACTGAACCGATTTCAATGAAATTTTGTAGATATCTTTATTTTGGTCCAATTTAAACTAGTTTTTATTTCAATTAATCCTCCTCAACTCCTCTGAAGTATTCCACCAAAATTTGACTGGCAAAAAGACGTTTGCTGGGTCAGCTAGTTTAATATAAAGTTTATTTAACCCCTCACTACGAATTCTTTAAATGACTGAAATACATATTATAAGTACTATTAAGTACTAAAACTCAGTCCGGCGCACTCGGATAAAAATTAGAGATGCCAGTAATAAACATTTTGCAGAATACCGAACACCAAATATCCGACCAGGCGCTTGGCCGAATACCGAATATTCGGCGGCGTATTTGTTTCATTAGCGAGTTGATCGTGTTAGACACGTATTATTTACTTCTGACAGCACCATACATGTGGTGTGGTTCTGATTAGTAAATAAGTACTGTAACTAACATTTCTTGGTATTTTATTACTTAAAATATTGTCTATTTGATTTTTCAAAGAAAAATCCGTATATAAAAAAAGCTGAAATTTTTTTTTTATGATTCATAACAAATTACCTGTGATAAATTTTAATATCAGTTGTGATATTTCTTGGTAAAATATTTTATTTTATGAGTAATACATACGACTTTTTCATATAACTAGATATTCGATATTCAGCTGAATAGTTTGCAATATTTGACAAAATACCGAGTACCCAAAAAAGTGTCCGGGTAGACCAAATACTAAATAATAACAGAATATTCTTGGCACTTCTAATAAAAATGTACGTAAGATTTTCAAAATAATTAACTCGCTGCCTGGGAGGCACAACTGGTCTAATAAAACCATGCCAAGCCATATTTAATATACTATCTTTCTAAAGTATTATCATTGAATTATGGTCGAGATTATATGATACAAAATGTAATAGTGTTACACATAAACATGTTTTTACGCGGATTTGTTGTGGGTGTTTAAAGAACCTACAATCAATGAATATCAAATTTCTATTATATCGAGAGTAACCCATTTGATTTTTTATAAAACAAATTATCAGCGACTTTAGCTGCGTCATAATTATGATAGAGTCATATAAAAGGACGACATTGTTGTTCCCATAAGGGAACTGTCATCTAGGCATGGATCATTTAACAGTCAACATATTAAATTTCGGACTAATTTTTTTTAACAATTAACAACTGTTATTTATAATAACAAATGCTGTTAAAAGTAATTTTTATGCATCACTAAAATTACTAATAACTTGATTTATGATAATTCTGTTATTAAAAATATTTTCGAGAGACAATGCCACAATATTTTCATGGTAGGGGCAACTAAAATTAGCAAGATAGTTAAATCGTTAACGTTTCATAGTTATATCGTCCACGATTGGCCACATCGTGAATGTCCAAAGATATTGCATAAAAATCCAAAATATATCAGTAACTTGTTTATTGTTTTTAAGTATGACAGACATTTATAAAAAACTAGGAACGCTAGGAAATATTAAAAATCCTTAAAATATAATTTTCAGATCATTACTAAATAACTCACAGTACGGGGACCCGCCATGTTGACACATAAACAAAGCGCTTCCAGCGCCTCTATCGGTAGATAATGCAACTATTTTACGATGTTATCGATTAAGTTTGACTATTTCATAAAATAGTCGCGCGTTAAATTAACCATATCGATAAACGATTTGTTATCATTGGTGTGATGAAGGAACATCATGATGTGGCCAAAGGACAGTGAAAAATTTCATGAAATGCCACCATTTCATAAAATTCTCGAGCATTTCATGATTGAGAAACTATGCGATATTGGCACGATATAACAAGATAATTTAAAATATTTGTTTAAAAATATTCCACTAAATTCATGTATTGCATTCGCCGAGTCCTGTGAATGAACTCTATATTATTATAGCTGGCAGTATATTATTTTATATTTACCTATAAATCCTATCAATCCTATAATTACGATAGTAACTATTATCTAATCTGTCGGTCTAAGTACATTTTTCCCGTTTACTTACTTTTAATTTGGCTGAAGGCACTAAAATATTTTAGTTTGAATTTTGCGTAATTGAAATTATATCCATGCGTTTTGTTTTTTATGTCGGATAAAAATGAAATTTTGAATTTTTTTAATACATAAAGCGAACATATTATAGATTCTGAACAGGCTCTGATAATTTGGCCGGACCTTTAAAAGTAACCCTGTATGTATGTCGCGGCCCGATCGCAGAATTGACCACATCATGAAATGCTCGAGAATTTCATGAAATAGTGGCATTTCATGAAATTTTTCATTGTCCGTTAGCCACATCATGATGTTCCTTCATCACATCAATGATAACAAATCGTTTATCGATATGGTTAATCTAACGCGCGACTATTTCATGAAATGGTCAAACATAATTCATAATATTGTAAAATAGCAAAGCTGGTCAACCAGGTAGGTATAGAAAAAATATATATTTATTCTATAGGAATCGATTTATCAAGGTTCCAGGTCCAAGAAAAGCTCGATTCCCAAGATATGTCTGACCAGATCAAACATCAATCGGCGTTTGACGATACGAACAACTAAATGCACTGCTACTTCATGATATGAAAATTAGTTACATTATCAACCGATAGAGGCGCTGATATAGTTTTGTTTTTGTGACTCATGTTAGCGGACACAATTATTCCGGTGAAAAGTTTACTGTGATAATACTCCTATTAGAAATAAAAGTGAGTAAACTGTCATAACGGCACAAAACTTTTTAAATTTTGCAAAATTCACTTACAAATAAATTTCTTCTTTGTCTGTATTTTTTTAATTAAACTTTTGATATAACGACAATCCTACATTAATAATATGGCCAATCGGGGATTGATATATCCTCAGACGTTAATATTTAAATAATGTGGTAAGTTTTAGCTAGCCTTTTCATGAAATACAACCATTTCATGAAATGGTCGGACGCATCATGAAGTGATCAATTTTAAGATCTGGCTACGACTATATGTCGTGACCATCTTAAAATTCACGGGTTCAGATGTGAATTTAAGCATTTATGGTTTGGAAAACTTGTTATTACGTCACTGAGATGGTAAAGCTAGCGTTCTCGGTAGTTGCATGAATTAATTCCACATTAACATAACAAACCAGTAAGATGCGACGATGCGAGATGTGATCACCACCTACCTCTCCAACTGACTAACGATTGGAGAGGTAGCTCCAACCGTCTAACAAATTAATCGCAGTCCAAATTATCTAACGGTTGGTTCACTCCCCCCCCCCCCCCCCCCCGTTCCGGTCGTCACTTTTCCCCGTATTAGGCCGGGCTCCTTTGAAGAATAGACCAACTGCCGTTCTGCCAGGCAGGTCGTAAAAGGTGACCGATTGCTTGTCACTGTCGTGTTCCGGTTTGGAGGGTCAGTTAGCCGGCAAACTTATGCATGTGGCATTAAAACCCCGCTACAAGCATACCAAAGCACTATTAAGATCTTGTGTGTATGGTGTCTATAGGCGATGGTTGTCGTTTTCCATCTGGAGAGCCATCTGCTGGTTTGCTTACTTATGAAAAAAAAACTCTACCTACCCTGTAAGTAAATCGGCTTGACTTTTATATATTGCACAACTCATAATGCGAAGCATTAGGGAGATTTTTTATGTCATAAAATAGCAAACTAGTAGATACGTACATATCTTCACGCCAGATCCCTTACGTGGTAAGCAGAGAGAACCGAATGCCATAAAATAAAAACAAGTAGATGGCTCTCCTAATAGAAAGAGACTACCATCGACTATAGACATCATACACACAAGACGTTAATGGTGTGGTCCTATCCTTGACGCGGGGTCGTAATGCCACTTGCATAAGTTTACTGCCTACCTTACCCTCTACAGTTATAATCGGTATATGACAGCGAGGTAAGGTGGAGACAAAGCAGAACTCTACCCACTACTAGGGTAGATTTTCGCAATGTCTTACCCATATATACACAGATACATACAGACATAATAACATCATTATGAAAATAATCGGAAAAGGTTCCTAGGAACTCAAAAACGTGGATAAACTCGATTTTTGAAAACCGGGGCAAAACAAGTAACTTCCTCTTACGACTTACGTAGCGGAAAGTTGTAAAGAAAAATCAAATCAGTCTAGATAAAATCTAGATCAAAAAACGAGTTCTAGATATTTCCATTCAAAAAAATCTTTTAACCAAATTGATAAGTGGCGCACGCGAGTCTGAGTGATCTCTACCGTTAAGAAATTATGCAAGAATCAAGATCAACATGTGGAGAGCTACTTAATTGGGAATCCAAAATGCTGAAACTGTTCATTGACCGTATTATACAAACTTGTGATCGCCCTCTGGTCGAAATTCGACCATATATTAAATAATAAAATCATTTCTAAGTTTGGCAAAAGACTTTAGCCGCAAACGTTATAGTGCACATGTGTGTATATCATCATGTACTAGCGACCTACCTGCGGTTTCACCCGCGTAGCTTTTGTTCCCGTGGGAATATCGGAAAGGTTTATAAACTAAAACTTTCCTTAAGAATCAATCTATCTACTAAGAAACCGCATCAAAATCCGTTGCGTAGTTTTAAAGGTTTAAATGCTTAAATACATACATATAACATAGGGGCATAGGGACAGACAGAGAAAGCGACTTTGTTTTATACTATGTAGTGATGTCACATGAATGTAGTGTGTGTCATGTTTGTTTTTGTTAATTTAATATATTCCTATTGCATTTAATTTAAAAATATTAGGTCTCTGTCTTTAGGACTCCTCCACAATGTAAACTTTAACTGTGCCAAATTTTATACTCCTCTGTTCGCGTAATTGCCTTAAAAAAGGTCACATATTAATACATCAATTTTAGTCAACAAATGTGTTTTGGAATGAAGCCTGCGGGCAAACGATAAAAAGCTATTTCGTCTAGAATATATTATAATCTTCACAATTTTAGTTACCTTACTCTTGCGAAACGGCTTGACCGATTTAGATTAAATTTTATAGGTCTTATTTTTTAACAGCGACATAGTAATTTAGTCTATATTAATTTTCTATATTAATATTTTTAATATTATAAATGTGAAAGTTTGGATGTTCGGATGCATGGATGGATAGATGTTTGTTACTCAATCACGCAAATTTCCAAAAAAATAGAGAATTTTTAGCAGATAAGATTAAATGTTAATAAACAGAAATATAAGCTTGTACAATTTACTTTAAAATTTAAATGTAATAAAAATTGAATAGCAAATTTTGTAAAATGGTAATTTTTTTGGAAATTGTAAAAATTTGGATTGAGCATAAGATGATATTTTGTAAATTGTAAAAATAACTTTTTGATGTGAAATAATTCTAGTAAATTGTAATACATATATTTGTAATACATGAAATAGAATAAAAAGAAGCCCGCTGAGTTTCTTCCGCCGGATCTTCTCAGTGTGTGGCCGCGTTCCGATCCGGTTGTAATTATAAGGAAATCGACCTAAATTCAAATGTTTGCACGCCATATTATGGTAGAATATGATGGTAATTTAATTTGTTTTAATAACTTGTGACACCCATATTCTTGCAAATAAATATTTTTTCATTTTTTTTTTCATTTTTCAAAAACTACTGAACGGATTTGAATGAAACTTGGCACACAGGTAGATAATAATCTGGAATAGCACATAAACTACTTTTTATCCCGGAAAAGTTAGGTAATCCCGCGAGATTTGCAAAAAAACTTGTAATGCAGCGGGCTGCACGCTTCAGTTAGTAATTTATACGGAAGAGCAACGTTTGCCGCGGTCAGCTAGTATTTTATAGATTCAAGCATTGCTGTGTAGATATCCATAATAGATATTTAAGTTGCAAACTTCCGCAAAGTTTCGTGTGCGCCCGCCCTTGCGATGCCACTGAAAGGAAAATTAATCAGCAAAGTTCGTGTTGGATCACACGCAATATAGGGTTTCGTATTTGCCCATCACAATAATGCGGATTAAGAACCTATTGTTTAAGATTATAAAAATTTAACCTACTTAACCCTAATGACCGCGCCACACGTTCACCGCCTATAAAAACTTCCCCAAGTAATATTATAAGTTAATTGTCTATTATTCGTAAACTTGTAAGCTCTACGTAGCCGCGATAGTTTTTCTTTTAATTATACGCAATAGTTGTATTTTACGTAACTGCTCACAGGTGTATAAAAAGTCCAAAAATAGAAGAAAAATTGAAGCATGAGCTTGAATGACGAAATATATTGAGCTTCTTATAAAGCTTTCAGTTAAAATTCATAACGTAAAATGATACACTGAAGGTGTTTCTTTGTTAACTATTTTTATTTCTCAAAAAAATAATTATTTCAAATTCAATAAGATACTTTAAGAAAAAAATGATTATACCCAAAAATTAACATAGAGGCACGTGTTGTTTTGAATTAAAAAATAAATAAAAAACCAACGTTATATATATATATATATATATATATATATATATATATATATATATATATATATATATATATATATATATATATATATATATATATATATATATATATATATATATATATTCATATAATATTCATAAAATTTTGTATGCAGGGGCAGGGCGATAAATCAGTCTATACAACTTTTAATGTTTGTAAATCCACGGGTTTATGCTACGTGCTGTCAATCAACCAGTATAGCTTTAGCGTCTTTTTGAGTAGATATTTACATGGTAATAATATACTACAGCACGCTCTCTCCTTAGAATGTAATGCATTAATGTTCAAAGTTGGACTATAATTTATACAGGTGGATATAGTGAACTCGACAGTTTCAATTGGCTGACATTGAATAAATACGTCAGAACAGTGTAAACAGGCAATCACGACGTATAATGTGATCTAACAAGAATTTTCTATGGCCTCGGCAAAATATCCTTACATTTAATATGAGTCTTAAACAATTTCCTATAACAATTTTCTCTGTGTTAGTCCGGGCGCCTTTGTAGAATAGACCAACTGCCATTCTGCCAGGCAGGTCGTAAAAGGTGACCGATTGGCTATACGTGTCACTACCAACATGATTACTAGTTGGTAGATTTCCGCAATATCTCGCCCAGGTATTTGGTACCACCGCCTTAAATATTCCTGTCGCAAAAGCATCAATGCTTGTCATTTTTATGTTCCAGTTTGAAGGGCAAGCTAAGTGGTAGACTTATGTATGTGGCATTGCCATCACGCCGCACGAATAGCAACGCACTATAAACATCTTTGGTGTTGATAGGTTTCTTTTTCCATCAGGAGAGCTATCTACTTGCTTGGTATCTACTAATGATACACAAAAAATGGAATCGAGAGCTTTTCGTGTTTTCTAAGCCAAGGGTACAAATTTATGTGAGAAGGAAAAACCTAAATACCACATGAGTAGTATTGTTCAAATAAACTATTTTATGATAGCGCACTATAGACTATAAACTATATTTACTAGTTCGCCACGCTATAGACTATATTATTATAACGTGTAACTGAACATTAATCGCGCAAGCCGGCCGAGATAGCGCGTGACTTATCACGACGCATTGACGTGTATAATATTATACACGTCAATGTCACAACGTCACAGATCGAGCGCTAACTGAACGCTATAACGCTATAAACTATGTTATAACGTCTAGCGTCTACGGTCTAGCACGTTACTTGTTAGATCGTGTAGTTCGTAACTTCGTAGGTTATAATAACTACGTCCTACGCTAGCCGCTAGGTATATAGCGTGGCGTTATGTTATAGCACCGAATGCGAATCTAAATAGCGTATGCTATAAGTTAAGTATACATAGCGCGTTATAATTTAACGCTATGCGTTATAGTAAACACCATTACACATGAGCACTAATATACATGGTGCTGGGCAAAGAACGTATCACCGCGCATATGAGAGAAATGCTCCGAAGTTTGTAGATGTATCATGAGAAAATAAAATATGCCATCTTGTGCTATTTTATCGTGCCTAAGAAGCTAAGGTAATTTTTTTTTTTATGTCATAAGATAGCAAACAAGCAGATGGGTCTCCTGATGGAAAGAGTCAACCATCGCCTATAGACACCAAAGATGTTAATGGTGCGTTGCTATCTTGTGGCAAGGTCTAATGCCACATGCATAAGTTTACCGGCTACCTTACCCTCCAAACCGGAACACGACAGCGACAAGCGCTGACGCTATTGCGGCAGGAATAGGTAAGGCGGTGGTACCAGACCCGGGCGAGACAATGCAGAACTCTACCACCTAGTAGCCACGATGGTAGTGACTCGATAGCCAATTGGTCGCCTTTTACGACCTGCCAAAAAAAAATACCTGAGTGATTTTGTTTTTCGATAACTGATATAACTCTGTATTCATGGAGGTAAATGCAAGCTACACTGACAGCCTAAGTTATTCATATGCATACATAAATAGCAAAATGAAATGGGATAAAATTTTCAGTTAATAAAAAAATTGCGAATTCTAGTTTGTTTAACAGTGGATGACTTCTTTTCTTAACAGTATAAAACAAATTCGCTTCCGCAGTATAAAATTTTTTAAGAAATTATTAATATAAATGTCTAGCTTCACGCTTTTCACCTGACTCCTGACATCCGTGCTTCATAATTTCTTAGCATATTTTTTTTTATCAAACAAAAACAGTCAACTATCGCCTATAGACACTAAAGATGTTAATAGTGCGTTGCCATCTTGTGGCGAAGTCTAATGCCACATGCATATGTTTACCGGCTACCTTACGCTCCAAACCGAAACACGACATTAACAAGCACTGACGCTATTGCGGCAGGAATAGGTAAGGCGGTGGTACCAGACCCGGGCGAGACAATGCAGAACTCTACCGCCTAGTAGCCACGATGTCAGTGACTCGCATAGCCAATCGGCCGCCTTTTACGACCTGCCTGGCAGAACGGCAGTTGGCCTATTCTTCAAAGGAGCCCTGGACCAAAACGGGAGTATTGACATAAATCAAACCTTTGATATTCTAATCTTTAATTAAATACAATATAATCAATTACGTCTACTCCTATTAAATATAAAACCTACGTGTCTTTGCATTAATTATAATAATAATTCATGGAAATAATTTATACCAACAATTATTGTGTACTAGGTCCTTTGTATCGTTACTATGAAAGCCTACTCGTCTAGTATTGATTTACAAATGATACTGCATTTTAAATAAATTGCTTAGTTTTATATATACTGTTACAAAAGGCAGCTTATAAGTTATTTAATATGCTAGACGCCTACTTTAATATTTTTATGGCGCTGGATAGCAAACTGATGGTTCTTGACATGAATTTTTTTATAAAATATTATGTAAAACTGTTTCTGTATGACGGCGAAATTTTTATTTTTCTTCATGAATCTCATGGATCTCCATAGTTGAATTTTTTCATTTAACGCCAACAAAAAATGTTAAACAATTATTTTTATATTGTATTTCGGCTAACTAAAAAAAAAATATTTTGAAAAAGGTGTCTAAGTAGTATAAAAATTATTAATGGCAGGATTATACGCAAGGTAAAAAGCTATTTTACATACTTGCAAATATGCATCAAAAATGCTTGAAATATGCATCATACTTATTAAAAGCCCCAGGTCTCTCTATCTTTCGAATCACGGTACTAAGGAGTTACTTAGGCTACTTTTATTTTAAAACATTTGAACGCGGATGAAATCGCGGTAACAACTAGTAACTAACATTTTAAAAGTATAAAAATAATATACTGTTTTGATTCCCCAAGCTAAATTCGTCAAGCGTTGGAGTCAATATCCGGACTTACGGAAAACAATGCGGGTGACGAATATAACATGAGACCTTATAGAGATTTAGAAGCGGTTCCTACACAACGTGACTTGAGGTTTAAGTGCGTATTTATTTAATTTTACCATGCTCTATACCCATACGCATGCCGATTAGAACTGGCAAAGGATACTGAGAGAAATCTATGTGGAAACTTGAAGAAGATTTATAGATTCCTGCGAACCGGACGCAGTGGCGGATTAATTTCCCCGTGTTGGTCCGGGCTACTTTGAAGTATAAACCATCTGCCGTTTGTCAGGCAGTCCATAAGAGGCGATCGATAGGCTATGTGAGTCACTACCATCGTGGCTATTAGGTAATAGAACTCAGCATTGTCTCGTCCGGGTCTAGTACCTACCACCGCCTTATCTATTCTTGCCGCAGTGGCGTCAAAAATAGGTAAGACGCGGCCATATATTCCGTTGAAAATAGTCTATATCGCTTCAACTGGCGCTGCGCACCGATGCTATAAATAGATGAACTTAGTTGAGATAAAAAAACTGACAGAATTCGGCGGATTTATATAATATAATACAATATTTATCTATGCCAAAGATTTACGATTCAGCAAAGTGGTTGGCCATATACATCATGACAACGCGAATCCTCGTATAGAGCTATAATTTAGCCACAGCGTGACTGACTGGCCTTCAATATATACTTTGTTTTTGTCAAATACATTTAAATGAGAAGTTTTTACAATTTACATAAATTTATTTCCCGTATTTCCGAAACGGCACGATGATACAACGAAACGACTTAAGGTCATAGCACACATATCAATTCGAAAACAGATTGTCTCCGTAAACAACAATACAGGTAATATTACATTGTATTAAATAGGGTTGTTGCTGATGCAGTTTCACTTTTTACATTATGGAGAGTTGGAAGCGGTTCCTACACAACGTGACTTGAGTTTTAAGTACGTATTTATTTAATTTTACCTCAGCGAATCCTGAAGATGCTTAAAAATATACTTACGTATATTATTACATCTTGAATATGCTTAAAAAATTAAACTGGTTGAGTAATATACTTACTAAAAATATATGTGTTGTAAAGTGAAATTAAAGTGCAAGTGCTCTATCAATTGTGTTGAACATGTAACGACTTCAATATCAGCATTAAAAATCAGCATCGATTGTTGCTGCTGATATTAAAATCAATGCTGATAATCCGCGGATGTTGATGCTGATGCTGATGTTCGCAACAACCCTAGTATCAACTCGAGCCTTTCAGTATTATTTATATGATTACTCCCTATTGCAATTCAGACTAATCAAAATCGTGACGTTTTCGCCTCGCCTCGGGACAAGCTCAAGAACCGAATTGCGGTACGGTCAACTTGCAGTTTCCGCGTTTACAGCTCGTGGTCCTCGCGTTTACGTCTCGATATTCGAGCTTACTGCACACTACTCTAAACACTTTCAATAGTACTGTCATTCACAAGATAACTTACAAGACGTGTTTGGGGCGTCCTAGCAGTAGCCGAATCGACGTACCGGCTATTGCTTGGCGACGCCGCAATCACGTCTTGTAAGCTGCAGCGCTATGGTTACGTCCTAACATTAACAACTGTTTGATAGCTAAAAGAAATACGGTGACGATCCTTTTCGATTTGATATGTGTGCTGTGACCCTTAGGTAACATTTTATTATAGATAAGGTTTTGGTTTTAAGGCTTAACTATTTAGTTGCTTTTTTATATAAACGTAATTTTACATAACAAACAATTTTTATTTATCTCATAATTTTTTGTACTTCTTGTATTGTTACCAATGAATGATGATCAACTGTAACCTCAAAATCAATACGCGATTCATATTTAAATATATGTATTACTAAATTTAAATATATGTTGTTTGATAGTAATGCCACGTAGATAAGTTTACCTTATTCTCCAAGCCCAATTCCATTCCATCCTTACCTTATTCTTGTCGCAATGGTACCAAAAACAGCAAAACGTTGCAGAACTTTACTACCTCGTAAGAACATGCTAAACATATGTACTACACAATGTAATTCGCACCTTATAGTGAATCATCAAAGTTCAAACAGTTCCACTCCGTTGGATAGCCTTCTAACGTTATTTTCTCATATACTAAATAAAAATAATTCCTTTCGCTTTCGGCTTTACACATACACAATCTTATTAACAAACAAGTTTAATATGCGTAAATCAGTACTGTCTCGTTCATTCTCACGTATTGTTACGACGCAGCCGATGCAATAGAATGAGCGTTGTACTATTTGATTAGCTAAACGGGTAAATAATCAAAGGTTATACGCAAATTAGAACAGTTTTTTTTAATAGCATCAATAATCTTTATATTGAATTAGCCTCAACATTCTAACGACGATCAACGAGCCAGAATAATTTGAATTGACCAATGAGCGCTCGCTATTTGAATGGACCAATGATCGCGCGTGGTGATAGATTTTGCCATCAGTTTGCAATGCAATAACTTCATCACGGAAATGTCAGATGTTACACATCATATACCACTTCTGTAACTTACTGTAGCTTTCTGAATAGTACCAAAATCTGCATGAAATAAGACTCAAAGATCGAGAGTTGCCTCGGTGCAGAGGTCTTGCGTTCGAATACCGAGTCAGACATTCAGTTCTGAACAAGTTTTCAATTTTTGTCTTTTTTGCGAATACCTCGCATACTCAGGCGAAGAAAACTAGTTATTTTGCAATTTTCCGCGAACTTTTGCAAAATAACTAGTTTTCTTCGTCTGAACAATGGATTTCCGCAAAGTAACGCCTGAATATATAAAATACCTCGCATACTTTTGGGGGCTGTAGCTCTCCACCGAATATACAGAACAACGCGCTACTACGCTAACTAATACTCCCTACGAGAGCGCTCTACGAGAGGCTTCAGTATTTTCATGTAACTGTTTTTTTACACTTTTGTAAATCTTTAGACGTTTTCCCTGCCATTGAAATGAAAAAAAAAATATAACATTTATAACTTATTAATTTATAACTTATTAACTTATTCAGTGTTCATAACATTTATATTTTTCCTATCATCTAATCTATAAAATCCAATAGATCCCCACGATACTCGATTAAATCCATATTTAGCATTTTGAACTCATATACTTACTATAATTACATGTAACATAATTCAAACTTATATTTAAACATCTAAGTGCAGTGGGTGACTAGCATTATATAAAAGATGATAATTTCAAATATCAATGAATCCTAATCTGCCTACGCTCACATCACATCAAAATAACACCCAATATGACATCACTACATCACGAACCTATGTATTTACATAATTATGTACGGCAAATATTGTTTCTTGTTATATTACATACATTGTATTGCATAAATTAAACTACTTGGTGGTAGAGTTCTGCAACGTCTCAACCGGGCTTTGCACCATCGCCTTATCTAGTCATGCCTCAACAGCATCGATACTACTCGCTGTTGTGTTTAGTATTGTTCAAATAAACTATTTTATGATAGCGCGTTATAGACTTTAAACTATATTTATTTCGTATTCTCCAATTAACGACGAATCTAACTATGTATATATACCATCCGCTAGTCTTATGGGACTAAGTTTAGTGTCGTGGGCTCCTGCACTATATATTTTTCCAGCGCGCTACATAATAGACTATATTATAACGTGTAACTGAACATAGATCAGGGGAGCCGGCCGAGATAGCGCGTGACTCATCACCATATCATACAGCGGGCGATGACTGAGCGCTATATCGCTATAAACTATGTTATAATGTCTAGCGTCTACGGTCTAGCACGATACTTGTTAGATCGTGTAGTTCGTAACTTCGTAGGTTATAATAACTACGTCCTACGCTAGCCGCTAGGTATACAGCGTGGCGTTATGTTATAACGCCGAATACGAATCTAAATAGCGTACGCTATACGTTGAGTATATATAGCGCGCTATAATTTAACGCTATGCATTATATTAACCACCATTAGTTGTGCCATTGAGAAGGGTGAGGCAGGCGAAAAAAATGTGTATTTGGCATTCTAACCTCGGCACATACGACGGCTTTTCGATCAATATAATGGATAGTGGTCTCTATCTTCGCATTATGCCGTGGGGTTATCACGTAACTGGCAATGGGAAATTATCGTAATTGTTTAGTTATTGCAAGACATATAACAGCCTTGTATATTAGTGGCAATCGTTGCCGCTTGATTAGTTTTGGTGCTGTGACATTGCAAAAATGCATCTAGTGACCAGGAAGCAATTGGCGACGTTTTTGATGGTTTTTTCGTTACGTTTAAAAGTCATCGCTGGTCGCTGGCGAATTGCAAACGTTAGGTGATACGCCTGCCGATCTTTTAACGACTGCCGCACAATACTTGTGATAACCGGAACCGACAGATATACGTGCCTATCCGAGACCCGAGTGTTAATATACCGCCACCAAACCCTGAGCTATTACTCATTTCGATTTTCAAGGATAACTTTGGAAAACCTTTATAACAGTTTCTTCGACCCGAGGATCAAACCTGAAACTTCATAATCTGAGCTGAAGAAAAACTGAATAGACCAAGAGGCAGCTAAAGATTAAGAGTCAGCAGAAATATAAATATTCTAATGAAATAGACCTTAGTGAGTTTGATATATTGAGATTTTAGTTTCATAAACATATTTTGCTTACTCTTGCTAATTTTCATATTTTAGTTTCGATAAAATATATGGTTTGGAAATGATTTGGAATTTAAATAATTGCGATAAAGCAATTTATTTTTCTCACTTTATCGACATTTACACAAATAATTTAACAAAAAACCTGGTTTGTCTGTAAATCGTATATTGAAAACATGTATCAATAATAATCAAAACGCAATAAAACTGCAAAAACCGACTTCCAACCTACAATATCTCTGGAACCCTGAGTCAGATCTAAACCAAATTTATATGGGGCCAAATCGGTAATTTACCCTATCGAACAAAAAATAATATTGCCAATTCCTTCACATGTGACGGAGCTATGCCCGAACACTAGGTGGTAGAGTTCTGCGTTGTCTCGCCCGGGTCTGGTACCATCGCCTTGTCTATTCCTGCCACAATAAGGTCAATGCTTGTCACTGTCGTGTTCCGATTTGGAGGGTAAAGTAGCTGGTAAACTTGCATGCATGTGGCCTTAGAACTCGTCACAAGATAGCAACGCATCATTAACACCTTTGATGTGTCTATAGGCGATGGTTAACTCATTCTATCAGGAGACCCATCTGCTTGTTTGCTAACTTATGATATAAAAAACATACATAAAAAAGATATAAGTAAATATCCGAATTGAGAACCCCCTACTTTTTCGGAAGTCAGTTGACAATAGAGAGGAAACTATAAGATAAAAATAATTGAATACAAATAAATATTTATTTTTGTCTAAGTCTAGTCTGATCGCGTGAATCCCGTGAACGAATTTTCATGTTGTTTTCGCGGTTAGAGTTTGACAGGAAAAGACTACTTCAAGTAAGCAACAAAGTTAAGCATATCATAAGCTAAATTATGATAAACCATGTAAATGAAGTCACAGATAACAACCAATCAGTGTTAAAGCATATATTCTACCCCATCATAAATAAATACATAAATATTCACGGGACAAATTACACTTGTTGATCTAAACCCAAAGTAAGCAAATTATTTGCTTGTGTTATGGGTGTTAGTCGATACGACACTAATACATAGAAACACATGTATAAATACTAGAATATATATAATAAATACCCAAACCCGGAAATACAAACATTTATGTATATGTATGCTCATCACACAAATGCTTGTCCCCGTTAGGGATCGAACCCGAGCCCCGTTGATTGCGTAGTCAGGGTCGCTAACCACTGGTCCATCGGGGCGGTCATCATAGAACATAACACATGATTTAATCGTAGTAAACAAAGCGTAAGTAAGCCTTGATTTGACCTTTGTAAATAAGCCTTGAAAAAAAACATGAATTTTTATGAAATAACTATTTTTATATAATTAGCGTTTAATAAATCGGTAATTAATTATACTATTCACTTTTCTATTAACAAACGTGTACATAGACGATAATTCACTGCTGAAATATAAAAATAAATATATTCCGTCTTATCAAATTAGTACCTAAAATGAAAAAAGTGTATCTACTTAATTAATAAATTAAATAAAATGTGATAGTTTAGCAAAACTAGTATACCTAAGTTATTTATTATCTTATTCGATTACCTAAACCACCCACACTAAGTTATTTTAATAACAAATAATAACTCAAATTTAATCAGGAAAACATTTTTCCATCTTTGGAACGACATTTTACAATATACAGCCTTCAAATGTAAGAATAAAATTAATATCTAAGAATAACATCACTAATTCATATTTCATCAATATGTACCTATTAATATACACTGCACACAATTGATATAATAATAAAATATTTTTGTATCATATACGCCATTTTAATATTTAATTTCTATTAATATGGTATTTTTCTGCGTTAGGGATGAAAAAATTTTATATTCGCATTCGCATATTTTATGTTTGCTTCGATGTTAGTTTTGGCGGGTTAACTTTTTTGACAGATCACAAATCTTATATTTTCGTACACAGATATATATGAATTTTCTTACCTTTTCTGGGCTCGCGTCCTCAAGTTCGAGAAGGCGGAACTCCATGAGCTCGAGTTGGTCGCGCGCGTCCCGCAGCGCGTCCGCCAGCCGCGCGCTCTCTCGCGCTGACGCCCGGCACTGGCCGCATGACTGCGGAGTAGACGCGCCATTAGTCGAGATCACCTTGGGATACTCCTGGCCCTTCACTTTACTTATCATTTAATATAACATTGATTAATTTACATTAGAATAAAGGATTTAATGATTAACAATTCAGGTTAAAAGCTTATTAATAATTATGTATGCTATGATTATGTAACCAAGCAAAGACGAGCCTAAATTATGTGTTTTGGTTTTCAGAGGCTTATTCCGGTTGGTTTGGTTAGCTATTATCAGCAAAACAAGAGTTTATATTTTTAGATATCGAAGTCGCTTGAAGAATAAATTATGTCCTCCAACAGCAACAACTACCTATATATCAGTAGAGTCATCTGCTTGTTTACCATTTTATGTTATTGAACATTTCAAAATCATCTATTTTCTACTTTTATAGAATTTTGAATTTCAGTTAATCGTTGAAAATTAAATGTCAAATTAAAAGTATCCATACTAATATTATGAATGCGAAAGTCTGTCTGTCTGTCTGTTACGCTTTCACGGCTAAACCGCTGGACCGATTTTCATGAAATTTGGCATGAAAGTAGTTAAAGAACCGGGTTTTTTTTTTAAAAATCAACCCTTAAAGGGTTGAAATAGGTGATGAAATTTGTATCAAAAGCTATCTTGACGATATGTTAATCTACTCACGGGCGAAGCTGCGTAGGTCAGCTAGTATTAAATAAATCTAATGTGTAACATTCTATGGATATTTATAAATTACGGTATTTTAAAGTTATGACTGAACTGTTCAGCATAAAGTATTAAGTTCCCTTTGAAGAATATACCCTCTGTTATTCTGCCAGGCAGTTCATTAAAGGCGAAGAATTGGTGAAAGATATTACTGTCATCGCAACTGCTAGTTAGTAGAGTTCTGCAACACCTTGCCTGGATTTTGTACTACCGTAATAGCGTCAGCACTTATCACTGTCGTGTGCCGTTTAATATGTACATTAAATCTTACGGTAGACATCTCAAAGATAAATGCGACTATTCCTTAGGTCTGGATTTTAGTCTCACGAATAAATATATCATTAAGCAATTAATGCTGTACACGCTAGTTTCAAGCTACTTTTTGAAAGATTACCTTGTTTTATTACGAGTATGTGTCGACTAACTCGTTTTTAGATCAACATTTACATAGTTTTGAGCATTTTGCTTAATTATCTCATTTTTTAATATTCAATGTTGATTTTAAACAATACCCACTATTTTAGAAAGGAGAAGATGCTATAAACACTTTTTTTTAAATCGATTTAAAAGTAGTCTATTTTCAAAACTCAGCTCATATTCTATCTAATTTTTTGATTTATAATTTAGACACTTAGTGTTTATTAGAATAAATAAATTAAAGGCCACTTCACGCGGGATTTCTTGCAATCCCGAAACAGAGTGAACCGAAAATCAACTAATGTTGCGCTAAAATAAATTGATGCTATAATATCTTACTTTACAGAAACGTCTAGGTAAATTAAAAATAAAATTTCAGATTACACCTGTCAGAACTCTCCCTATAAAAATCTTAATGTAATAAATTTTTACACTTTTTAAGAAACTATCCATAATTGTAAAAGGAAAAAACCACGACTTTCAGAAATCAGAAATACTTTATTCAATAAAACTTTTTACAAGTTATTTTGACGCATCAAAATTTTTTTTAAACTACTGCCGGATCGGAAACGCGGCTACACACTGAGGTGATCCGGCGGAAGTAACTAAGTAGGATTGTCTTTTTACATATTATTTTATTATATTTTTTTTATAATATTACAAGATTACAAAAAATATATATGAGATTGGTATGAGGAGTAATTAATCCCAGTACTTTTACAATAATAACTGCAAAAGTTTTAGTGTTAAGGGTACTTGTAGTGTTATATTGATAGCAAACTCTGCATGCATTTCGCACTTCTAACACAAGTCCCTAATATTTCCACACGACGATGGTTACCCTACACAACAATGACATGACGCAATAACCAAGCGCCAATAGTTTAGTAGGTGACATGTTTATCTTGCAATAGTGCTTGACATTATACAAGCTGAACGATGCTCTCATGATATTTCAAGGTTGCGAATGTGGTTCCGAATTCCATACAACATGTCTAATCTTAACAACTCTTGCTTTTTAAATGTATTTTTATATTATATTGCTTGCTTTTTATATTATGTATATAATATACAAAAGATATATCTTTAAAATTACAACCTCGCGTTCTAGTAATTAATGTTCAGCTCAGATAATGAGGTTCTCATTTCGATCCTCGGGTTGGGTGAAAATTTTTATTGCGCTTTTTTTGTATTGACTCGAAGTATGGCAGTGTTGTGTTAATATCCCCATACCTCACAAAAAACACGTAAAGCTGTTACTCACGGTTATCGTTAGGAACAAGGAATAATAGATATCCGGCCGATAAAATAGAGAGTAAAGGCCTGTTAACTAGGTGGTAGAGTTCTAGATTTCTATAATATCTTGCCCGGTTTTTATACCATCGCCTTACCAATTCCTGCCGCAATAACTTCGGTGCTTATCAATGGCATGTACCAGTTAGAGGACAAATGTGAATTTATTCGTGAATATTTGCATCTTTGGTGTCTATGGGTGTCAGTTGTCTCTTTTCATCAAGGAACCATCTGCCTGTTTGTTTTCCTATGATGTAATAATAGTTTAATCGCAGTAAAACAGCATTAACCGTAAAACTTCCAATCTCCTGCATCTCTGAACGCTGGACCAAATTTTTATTAAAATATGGGAGATTTAGCTTTTTCCCTAAATGGGATGTTTAGCTTACCTAATAAAAAATCTTTTCCAAATCGTTTCAACTATTTTTGAGTAATCTGGAAATATACATAAAAAATTCCGACCAATTGAGAACATCGTCCCTTTTTGAATTCAGTTAAAATTAAAAATTATCAAACATCTGAATGTAGACGCTGCAGATCCAAATCTACATCATATTAATAAGAAAGTTTGTACGAATGTCGGGCGTGCCAAGCTGTTCACCACTTATCTATGCAACTGTGAAAGATGTTTTTATCAATGTACCATCTCCTGTAATTAATTATCAAGAGAAGTATGTCTTTACTGTCAATACGTACTTATCTTCTTATATATAAAAATCAATTCCTGTTTGTTAGTCTCGCTAAAACTCGATTTGACTAATTTTAGTTTTGAATTAATTGTTGAAGTCCGGAAGGTTAAGAATAGTTAAAAAGGCAGAACAACGTTTGCCAGATTAGCTAGTAGATTATTGAAGTGCCAATAAATAAACAAATATCGTTTATGTATGGATATACGGGTAATTTTAAATTAAAAAAGCCTTATAAGAAGCAGTTTAAAACAGATTTATTTTAAGAACCACGTCGATAAAACTATAAATCCGCAGCTTTTTATTTCGTTCTCCACTGAAATATTTCCCTCATGTTGATCTGGGCTCCTTTGAAGAATATGCCAACTGCCGTTCTGCCAAGCAGGTCATAAAAGGCGGCCGACTGGCTATGCGAGTCACTAAGACTGTGGCTACTAGGTGGTAGAGTTTTGCATTGTCTCGCCCGGGTCTGGTACCACCGCCTTACCTATTCCTGCCGCAATAGCGTCAGTGCTTGTCGCTGTCGTGTTCCGGTTTGGAGGATAAGGTAGCCGGTAAACTTATGCATGTGGCATTAGACCTCGCCGCAAGATAGCAACGCACCATTAACACCTTCGGTTTCTATAGGCGATGGTTGACTCTTTCCATCACGAGACACATCTGCACGTTTGCTATCTTATGATATAAAAATATGTATATTAACGAATATTTTATTGTATTTAAACAATCTACAAACGATAATAAATTAAAAGCTAACTAAGATATATAATTCTAAGCAACTTCAATCATATTATGCTAAGTTAGCGCGTATTCTGTTTCGGTCACTATCACGTATTGCAACGTCGTACTGAATGCGATAAAGTTAATCTACATGCATGCTAAAATAGGTTTTTTATATAATTACATAGCATGCAAGCAAATGACACTCCGCAGACACCAAACTTGTTAACGATGCGTTGCTATCTGAGTGGCGGGATGGATATGCGGAATAAGTTTACCGGTTGCCTACCCTCCAAACCAAAACACGACAGTGACAAGCACTGACGCTATTCTGACTGGAATAGGTAAGGCCGTGGAGCCAGACCCGTGCGAAACAATGCAGAATCACTGGTAGCCACAATGGTGGTGACTTGTATAGCCAAACGTTTACCTCTTACGAACTGCCTGGCCGAACGGCAGTTGGCCTATTCTTCAAATGGAGTCCGGACCAACACAGGGTAGTTTTATTAATAGCACCAAGACTCGCAACTTACCCACATATCGTTGACCGGCTGTGGCGACAGAGAAGCTGGTGCGGAAGACACCGCGGAGTCCTCGTCCGACGGAGTCTCCTGAAATGTCAAATTATTTAAAACAGTAGCTGACCCGCGCAGCTTCGCCCGAGCTTAATTTAATAGATCGTGGTCCCAAGAACATTTTTTTATTTTTGATTACCTGATCCAGCAAACGTTGTTTTGCCTTTTTAACTACTCTTACTTTTTTCTATATTTTCTCACTTTTAAACGTTCCCTGGACTTCAACAATTAATTCAAAACCAAAATTATCCAAATCGGTTCAGCCGTTCTCGAGTTTTAGCGAGACTAACGAACAGCAATTATTGATTTTTATATATATAGATTAATAACAAACTGAATTTTTGTGAACAGCTTCGTTTTGACGAGATGACCAGCTTATCTCTCTTCGAAAAATCTTGAATCGGGTAACTAATAAAAGTAGGTAAAAAGAAAATTGTAGTTGTAAAAACAACAACTTTAGAGTGTCGGACTAAGAACAGTTTCCACTTCGTTGTTGATAATCTTTTTTACATCGTAACATAGTAAATAAGCAGACAGCTCTCGTTGTGGAAAGACCACAATGGCCTATAGGTACACATCAGAGATGTTAATGGTGCATTCCTATGCGTATGGCGAAATGGTAACACCACATTTACAAGCTACTTCACTTTCCAAACCAAAACACGACAATGGCAAATACTAACGCTATTGTGGTAGGAATAGGTACGGCGTGTGGTACCGAATCCGGGCGAGACGTTGCGTAACTCTACCACTTATTTTATTAGGTGGTAGAGTTCTGCATTGTCTCGCCCGGGTCCGGTACAACCGGCTTGCTTATTCCTGCCGCAATAGCGTCAGTGCTTCTAACTGTTGTGTTTCGGTTTGGAGGGTAAGGTAGCCGGTAAACTTATGCGTGTGGCATTAGATAGCAACCTCGCCACAAGATCCGCGCGGACTTCGTTTATTCCGCACAGCTCCTCCCCCGTGGGTGATAGCGTGATAATATGTTGCCTATATGTTGACCCGACCTGTTAATAATATTCATGCACACTTTGAAGTAAATCCATGCAGTACTTTTTGAGTTTACCTCGGACATACATACAGATAAACAGAGAAAAATTCTAAAAACTATATTTTTGGCTTCGATATCGTTTGTAGATCACGCCCCAAGTATTATTTTAAAAAAATATTTAATGTACAGTTTTTACTTTCCCACGATTTTATTATATACAAGCGACCTGCCCGCGGTTTCACCCGCGCAGCTTTTGTTCCCGTGGGAATATCGGAAAGGTTTATACACTTAAACCTTCCTCAAGAATTAATCTATCTATTAAAAAAAACCGCATCAAAATCCGTTGCGTAGTTTTAAAGATTTAAGCATACATATGGACATAAGGACATAGGGACAGACAGAGAAAGCGATTTTGTTTTATACTATGTAATGATAAACTTAGCGCAATATGAGAACAGGTTAGTGTAGGAAAAAATAAAAAACTTACCCTATAAAAGGTTTCTTTTCTGTGTTGTATGTCAGTCTTTAGGTCTTCCCTGTTGCTTTTTTCTTTGACCTGTAACAAGACATAATATTTCAATTAAACTATTGTAGAAGAACTGGACAATAGTTCCTATTCGCGCGTTTGGCCTGAACTACACCGGAAAGAGTATCCAATTAACACATTCGGTAGTAATGTTGCAGCTATGCATTCGGTTTTTTTATATCATAAGGTAGCAAACCAAAAAGATGGCTTTCCTGATAGCAAGAGTCAGCAATCACCTATAGACACCAAATATTAATGGTGCGTTGCTATCCATATGGCGGGATGGTAATATCACATACATAAGTTTACCGTTAGCCGGTATTAGCCGTATTAGCCGATAGCACTATAATACTAGTTAAATTAGACAGAGCTACCTATTTTCTCAATTATAATATATACAGGACTTACGAATAAAATGTATTTCGAAATTAATTAAGAAATTAATTGTTAATAAATTATTGACCGCCTCATTGGTCGAGTGGTTAGCGAATTTAACTACGAATCGATAGGGCTCCCAATAGGGATAAACATTTGTGTGATGAGATGAGCATAGAATATGTTTGTATTTCTGGGTCTGGGTGTGTATTAAATACTAGCTGTTGCCAGCGACTTCGTCCGCGCGGACTTCGTTTACTCCGCACAGCACCTCCCCGCTAGGTGATAACGTGGTAATATGTAGCCTATATGTTGACCCGACCTGTTAGTAATATTCATGCAAAATTTGAAGTAAATCCATGCAGTACTTTTTGAGTTTACCCCGGACATACATACAGACAAACAGATAAACAGACAAAAATTCTAAAAACTATATTTTTGGCTTCTACATCGATTGTAGATCACGCCCCAAGTATTCTTATAAAAAAATATTCAATGTACAGTTTTGACTTTCCTACGATTTTATTATATGTATAGATAATCCGGTATCTATTTATATATGTATTTCTATGTATTACTTTGGGTTTAAGATCAATTTGTGTAGTTTGTCCAGCGATATTATATTATATTATATATTAAATAAAAAAAGAAAATCATTCAAATATTTTTAGCATTCATTCATCGTATATCCCAATCTCGTATGTTTCTCCTACCTGCGTGGCGCCACTATTGTCTGGCTTATTTCGTATGCAATGAATTTTGGTATAAAAAAAATGATGTGGTGTCGCGGGACACCAGGTAGGAACGAACTTCCTTCGGCTAAACGGCACTACTCGCTTGTGTACGCGACTGTCGCGCATGCGCACGTCTCATTTAACGCTTTTATTCCACGCATTTTTCTTACGGTTTTACTATCACATTTTTTTCAGTTCGGTCGCGCAGCAAAATCCCTATCCCCTCCAAGCCTGCCGTAAGGAACTTCGTTCCAATATATACTTGTAAGTATATAAATGGAGTTTGTTTGCAAAATCGGGACATTTTACCTTCGCTGGGTATAGAGGGAAGACATGCTAAAAGCGAGACAATAGTCACGTTAGACATTCCGTAATGTGTAGGTATATAATAAAATAAACAACGCAAACGAGGTAATAGGTACAAAGATTAGTTCCGTATTCGCCCTAAGTTTTGTCCCAAATTCCTTAAATTTCCGTATTTGCCTCACATACGAAATATTTCCTGTTTCGCCCTACATTATATCAGGTCCTAAAAGTACCGTTTATAAATACACAAATATTTCAAGAACGTCGTCACTTCTGAAACATAGGATTTCCTTTGTGTAATAAAATAATCAAGTAGGTATGTATCAAATTTGCAGAAATAGAACCATTTAACATGGACTGTATTGAATCGTTAATTATTTTATTCATCTCGATGTTGTGTAGTCGCTTTGCATTTCCTTCAGGCTTAGGATAAGCAACACGATAAAATTTTATCGACCTCGTTTTCTCGACTTTTATGTCACTTTCTCGATTCGCTAACGCATTTGACACTTGATTCGACATGATACTTCAAAGGAAGAGAAAATGATCAATTTTACTCGACGGTAGTTATTTTCTCTATCGATCGAAACGTCTTGCTGTCATTTTATCGATTTGTCATTTGACACTTCGTTAAAATTTGGTTAAAATGTTGATAACCTTATCCACTATTTCATATTATTATACTTTTATTATACAATCATTACAAAACTTTTTGATTTCTATTCATTTTATTAAATATAGATTTCGGTCCAGTGTTGGCAGTAGTATGTATGGCAGGCAGGCAGGCAGGCAGGCAGTATGGCATATATGTATTTAATAGTGGTGGCAGTTCCATATTATACCTATTATGTGCTAAATATCTACGGTTAACGGCAAGCCTGCAAAATACAAAGAAGGCACATGGGTGATTCCGTTCTAACTGTGATATTCAATGTCCTGTATTGTTTGTTCTCACAGGTCGTTAATTAATAATTAATTTATGAAATTTTTGTACTTATTGGAAAATAATAAACATATTTTAACATTATTTTCATATAATATAACTTGCCACTTACAGAAAACTTACAATATATCACTTAAATGTCAATACCGTGTCATGTCCATTTCTAGAATTTATTTATAAATTGTTATATGGCATATATGTATTTAATAGTGGTGGCAGTTCCATATTATACCTATTATGTGCTAAATATCTACGGTTAACGGCAAGCCTGCAAAATACAAAGAAGGCACATGGGTGATTCCGTTCTAACTGTGATATTCAATGTCCTGTATTGTTTGTTCTCACAGGTCGTTAATTAATAATTAATTTATGAAATTTTTGTACTTATTGGAAAATAATAAACATATTTTAACATTATTTTCATATAATATAACTTGCCACTTACAGAAAACTTACAATATATCACTTAAATGTCAATACCGTGTCATGTCCATTTCTAGAATTTATTTATAAATTGTTAGTTTTTTGTCGTAATAAATGATTTAAACTAATTACCTCATAAATTCTAATGTTTACGACAAAAAAAACTAACAATTTATAAATAAATTCTAAAAATAGACATGACACGGTACTGACATTATATCACAGTTAGAACGGAATCACCCACATAGGAAATTTGTGTGATCTTTTTACACAACGGACGGAGCATTCCAATCACTATAGCGCTTCAATAAACCCAATAACCATGGCTCTCTAAATAATATAGACCCTTGTGAATTTTGAGGTTTAGAGCCACACACCGATCAAGGCATGCCTCTTTAGTTAAAGGTAAGTGAACATAAGAGACTTGTAATTCAGTTTCTAGTAGATATGACAGCCATCCAACTTCATTAACTGTAATAACAGAATATCTTTGTAGTAAATACTAATTTGACTTAGGTGAACTCAATAAAGTTATATTTTTTAAAAGTTATCTGTAGTTTTTCGAGTTTCTTTTTTAAACAGTTAATATGTTACATATACATGTCAAGTGTATGTTAAATTTCAGCTGGATACAAGTAATAATCCTTTTCTTGGTGGTCAACTTTTCACAATACTTACAGCCACATACCAACAAACAACAACAATGCTTACATCATAGAATAATGATGCAAATGTGTTATTCCTCTAAGGCTTGCATTGATTATGTATTTAAGGGGTTTTTACTACCCATTCAAGTTATATTTAGTCAAAAAAAATATTTGTTTTAATCAGTTGTTTTCAGACCAAGTTCCATGTATGATTAACATACTACTATGATGTATTATTTTCTGTAATATTCATAACTTAAAATATCCAATATGACACATGTAGTTCTCAATTACCTAGGTACCTACATGTGTAAACATTATTATTTTATATTTGTCTACATTTAAAGATAATTTACCATACAGAAAGGCAGTCAGTTCTTGTTATTATTGTTTATTACAATAATATATGTCAATAAAAAATAAAATTATTATTTGCAGATAAGACTTCAACTGCAGAATTTTTAATATTACTGATAAATATCCTAGAAGAACAAATGATGTCCTCATATGGCATAATTGAAATGGATGAAATGCGAAGACTACACAATAGAAGATATTGAAGGATCCTATGTATACTGGTGCAACTTGCAAAACAACGGAAACCATTTTCTTGCCTCAAAAGCCCTAAAATTACCTTATATTTGTCCTAATGTAATAAAGTATTTGAAAATTTGTACAAATTTTCAAATACTTCTATTGATTTATGTCAAAACTAGCTGTTGCCCGTGACTTTGTTTGCGCAGACTTTGTTTACTCCGCACAGCTCCTCCCCCGTAGGTGATAACGTGATAATATGTAGCCTATATGTTGACCCGACCTGTTAGTAATATTCATGCAAAATTTGAAGTAAATCCATGCAGTACTTTTTGAGTTTACCCCGGACATACATTGACTTTCCTACGATTTTATTATATGAAGGTATAGATTACAAGCTACAGAACATTTAATCCGGCCTCCAGTAAAGTTGTGTCATTGCACTTGCACAAGTATATGTAGGACCCTTCGATATGATAATTACAAGTATTTTCTTTTAGAAGTGTTAACTTTGTTACTTTTGTTGTTGTTTTTTAATCAAAGTGATTTTGGTAGTAACAATACTTAGTGGATTATTGGTATAATAAAATACTTTAGTGTTGTATAAGATTTATTTAAAAAAATATATACTCTAGGCAAACCTTCTATCTAAGTATTAAATAATTTTATATAATAAAAATGAAACTTATAGTCATCAATGGCTAATTTTAAGTATAAGTTTAATGACACACTATTCATAGTATTTAATGTTTTAATGCCAAACATAGATTTTACTATATGGAAAAGTTAGAAATAATTTTTATTTTCTTTAATAAAGTTACAAAATGAATAAATCACACAAAATACAAAATGAATAATTATAAAAAGTGTGTAATATGAAGCAGTCTTGTAAAGAAAATTAAATTTGAGTTTTAAAAAATATACAAACACATCTACTTTACTAAACTAACAATTATTATTAATGTTTGTACTTCTCAGAATAGATAAATAATTTTCACAATTTATCACCTTATGACTTAAATTTATTAACATGTATCTTTGAATTTTCACTAATGTAACAAACTTATAGAAGATTACACGCACTATATTAAAGCTATTATATTTTAAATTTAAATGTTTTCTACAATTTAAATATCTGTTATCTCGCATAATTAATCAGTAATGAAAATTCAATATCAAAAATTAGTTTACTATATAGTATGAGTAGTATGGAATTTCACTTGAAAATAAAAAATCAACAAGTAAAATATTTTTTCCTAAGGTAACATTAACTTTCTATTAATTTAAATTTTACAAATTACACATATTAGGTACATTAAGACTATCACGTTATAAACTTAATTGTTTTCTACAAATTAAAATTTATTTTTCAATCTTGCACAACCATTAAAAACAGCAAGAAAAATATAATATTCAGCATTAACTTATAAATCTTCTTAATCAACAATTTCAAAAAATTTAATAAATAGAAACGCTTCTTTATTCTATTTCCATTACTCGCTGTTTAGTCAACCTGTAAACAAATATATCTTATCAAAATGTTGTTATATATGTTTACTTAATATATTTTTTTGTCAGTTAACTCAGGACTTATGACTCCAGTCTTGCATGTTGCATTTTGTGTAGTGTTATATAGATTTGCATTGTAAATTATATAATGGGGTCGAAAAAACAATTGGTTACATTTATAAAAGGGAGTGAAAGAAGCCTACACTATTCTCCAGAGAAAGCTTCTCATATTATTCAGGATTTTTTTACAAGAATCAAGTTTTTGATATAATCTTGAATTTATGATATTAATTTTGTAAAAAAACTACAACTTTTACAATGAAAAAAATATATTAAAATATGTCTAAAATTTGATTCTTTCAGTCTACCTTGTTAGATGATTTGTCATGGAGATATGTATTTAAATAAATACTTACACAGTGTTCCATTGTTTTCCTTTCTTCCTCTAGAAACTATAATGTATGAAGTATTTGTAGAATATATGGTGTTATATTATGCTTTCCCAATATTAAAGACTAATCTTTGGTGCTACAAGTCTAGTCCATGAATCCACCATGGTGACAAAGTTAATTTATGCTTATTACTTTTTATCCTGAAAAGAAAATCATAATTATTTTTAATAACCTATATAGGCTTTTAAAAAATATAAGTATAAAGAAGTACACTACTTACGTTTTATTTTGTGTTCCCATTTCACATACCTAACACAATTTTGTACTAGAATCGGAAGAGTGATGATGATTTTAGAGATGTGAGAACCAAACAGTATAAATCAATAATTCCTTGTACGTAATGGTTAGATAATTAATTAATTTATAATTAATTACAAAATACAAATTAGTTAAAGTACAATACTTTTTGACGTAATGTAAATAAACTTTTAATTTTTCGTATAGAGAAAATAATTCTACGAATTCTCGTGCCTCAGTGTTACCAACTCTATTCAAAATTACAAGGTTTTCTACAAAATTCAGTAGAAAACTAAATGTAAAATAAAAGGTTAATTTAAAGCTGGTGCTTATTTTGTATTTATTTAATGTTACTATTAATAACATATACTCAGGAAAAATAATACATAAAAACATATTATAATAATCAACATATTAATTAATCAATCAAAAATAACAAAAAAATCGAGTGTAGCTCACACTCGTTTTTTCGTTAGAAGTAAATGTAAGAAGACAAAATAAAATAAAATTTATATACTCTGAGTAAGTCTTTGAATCAAAGAGAGATAAACTGACAAGTCGAAGAAAAATGTTTTTCGTTCTTGAGATGTAAATCACAGACCGTGGTCCCACAAACTAACTTTTTTTTGATTAACAACAAGCTGAATATTTGTGAAAAGCTTCATTTTGACGAGACAACCATCTTTTCTATTTTCGAAAAATCTCGAATCGGGTAACTAATAAAGTTAATGCTGCGAAGATATTGGGTTGGTAAATAATAAATATTTATTAATAACAATAATTATTTTTCGACTTTAATCGCTTGATTATATTATGAAAACTACGATGAAACTTTTGTCCTACATATTTGATGATTTTTCTGAGAATCCCACTTATGAGATTTTTAAATTGATATTAATCAATTTAAAAATAACCTAATTTTCTCACAACAGCTTGTTAATTATTATTGTAATTCAACGGTAACTTTGTCATACACGTAAAGTGGAAACTTTTCTTAGTCTGACACTCTAAAGTTTCCCTATTTTATCTATCTTTATTAGTTACCCGATTCGAGATTTTTCAAAGATAGAAAATATGGTTGTCTCGTCAAAACGAAGCTGTTCACAAAAATTCAGTTTGTTATTGGAGACCACGGTCTAACAGTAAGTCTTAGGTTGGATTGCTTGCATCTGGCTGATTTTTGGAGCTATTAATAGATAACATTATTTGTAACATAAAATACTGTGAATTGTATTCTGTTCTATCTTATTTTCTAGTTGGCATAATACTATACATTTATGTTTGTTTATCGTAATGCATTTTCGTGTCATTGTCAAATCACAACAATTCTATGGAAGTTTCTCATCAAAAAAATTAATTAAAAATGTTGATTGATTAGTCTAAAAGAAGATGTTAATTTACTCAATAATGTTAGAATTATAATTGAAAGGAAAAATTATAGTGGAAAAAAATAGCTTGTTAATAACAATTGTTACGCACTTTTACGCATAATTAGTTACGCAGTTATACACCCAGAAATAAATACACGCTGGCATCTTAATTGCCCTTTACATCAAAACATCTTATGAATCATAATTCATTGTTTCAGTTTTATAGAATAAAAAACTAGTTTTGATGGTCAAAACTAAAAAGAGAGAATAATTCAAAAACCTGTAAAATATCTTTAATTACAATTGTAAATAGGTACGGCTACACTAGGCTTTGGTTATATTTCCTTCGACTCTGACAAAGAAGAGAAATGATGACAGGAAGTTATAAATGTAAACAAAAGCTCATAATGATTAACACAAGTTAAATGCACCAAAGGTGTATCTTAAAAATAAGAATTAGTATAATATCTATGTCTTCTAGTGACAACATTTATTTCTCTATTAGAGTAAACTTTTTGTTTAATTTATCTCTGACGTTTTAAATGTTTATCGTGGCATGCTTAATAACGTCCATCGAGATATTAATAAATGTCAAGCAAACGTCACTTTCTCGATCGATATATATCTCGTGGTGCTTATCCTAAGCCTGCTTGTCATCGGAATCGAGTTTGATTTAGATCAACATCTTTTATTATAGTTTTTAAAAACTTATTAATATTCAATTTCCTTTTGTTTCCAGTTTCGCATTATTTACCTGCTATAAACAATGACATTTTTGTTTCTGACCTTACATAAAATTATGAACTTTTAAACTAACGCGTTCTACTATCATTTTTAAATATATAAACGGGTCAATAACGCGTACATATATAGAACTTACTTCGAGCAACAAGCCCTACGTCTAGGCCCAAAGATCGTTCGACTGTGGAAGAGATACGTCGATGACATTTTTTGTATTATTAAAGGTAACAGGCAGGAAGTAGATCAATTTCAATACCACCTTAATTCCATTCACCCGAAAATCCGATTCACATATGAGATGGAAAATGACAGATCATTGTCTTTCTTGGATGTTAAAGTGACTGTGAGAACAAATGGGACCTTAGCTCACTGTGTATACAGAAAACCTACACACACTGACAGATATCTACATGCGTCATCTCATCATCACCCCCGCCATTTACAATCTGTAGCCACATCATTAATAAATAGAGCATTCGACTTATGCGACTCCGAACATCTGGAGCCTGAACTAAACCATGTTCAGGATATACTTAGGAAAAATGGTTATAAAGATAGGCAGAACATTAAGCGGTTAGGTATCCTATAGTCAAAAGGCAGCCGGCATTCATGACATATATTAAAGGGATTACCGATAAGATTGGAACGCTACTGAAAAAATATTCCATACCTACCATCTATACGCCAAGCTTAAAGGTAGTCGGGCATGTGGGCACGCCTAAGGATGTCATACCCTTCCAGACGCCAGGGGTATATAAAGTGGACTGCAGCTGTGGTAGTGCTTATATAGGCCAAACTAAACGTACTATCGCAGATAGACTCAAAGAGCATATCACGGCTGTAAAAAACAGGCAGGTTAATAAGTCGGCTATAGCTGAACATATTTTGGATTCCAGCACTGATCACTGGATTGAATTCCACCGACCTCAGGTTCTCTCTACTGAGCGACACTATGTTCCCCGTATGGTACGGGAAGCTATTGAAATAAGAAAATATAAAAATTTCAACAGGGAAGACGGATTTAAGTTGTCTCCTGCTTGGAATCCAGTGATCAGCAGAATAAAGCCTTTACACCTGCAAACAAATAAAGTCCAAGATACGGTTAGTGTTGTGTGTAGGCTAAATTCGAAAAAACAAGACCAAAAGGGGGTAGATGAAAATCGATCCCGACGTGAACGACGGAGGAAACTCGCTGCTCCAGTCTGCTCGTGACCACGGTCAATGTAACTTGGCCGAAACGTCGAGCTTTACAAGTAAGTTCTATATATGTACGCGTTTTTGACCCGTTTATATATTTAAAAATTACATAAAATTGTTAATAAAAACAAACGAGGCAAAACAAGCATAAAATCTGGGGCGAATCAGAACGAAATTATAACAATAAGTGGAAAATATTTTTTTTGGACGGAACAGGAATAAAATGTAGGACGAACACGGATTTCTGACGTGGGGCGAAACTTTGTAGGTCGAATGCGGAACAAATCAATACAAATCCAACTTTGTTATCATAAATATTTGGGATGGAACCAGTTTATTATCTACGTTTATTAATAAGATAATACGATCTTTCTATTGTATTCAATCGTGTATCGCTGTTCACTCGTAGTTCGGTGATATCAATCGACAATCTATATCTGATTAGCGAAAGTTGATGGAAAGGTTTGAGGGTCATCGAGATACAGTTGTTAGAGTGCGATAATGTTTGTACTTCTTAAAAGTAGGCCAATTATAATTGGCACAAAATGTTTAATGCTTTGGTTTCCCCTGGTTTGGTTTAGGCCTCTGGAAGAATAGAATGTCTACCTTTCAGCTAGGAGGTTCCTAAAAGAACAATTGATTAAACATATCAAAACCATAGTGACTAATAGTTGGAAAAATTCTACAGTGTTTCATTTTCTACGAATTTATTACCACGACCTTACTTTTTCTTGTTATCAGTTCCTTTCGCTAGCGTATTCTAACTTGGAGGGTAAAGCGCGGTTAACTTATATATGTGACATTTTGTTCCTATCTCGTGGAATGCACCATTAAAATATTTGATGACGGTCACCACTACAAAAAATGAAATAAAACCTAAAGTGGTAATGGTTTTCTTTAATTATCTCTTTCTACTTTTGAGATATCTAATATAAAGATGAACTTGAAGATTGCGCTCGTAGTCGTTAGGAACCTAACTATCAGAAGTACATAATACTGAAACTCGGAAAAAATAATTCTTTCAGACAAATTTTCTCCGTTTTGGTCCTGGCTCCTTTGAAGAATAGGCAAAGTGGCGTTCTGACAGGCAAGTTATAACAGGCGACCGATTGACTATGCGAGTCACTACCACCGTGGCTACTAGGTGGTAGAGCTCAGCATTGTCTCGCCTTGCCTCTCCTTACCTATCTTGCCGCAATAGCGTCAGTGCTTGTCATTATCATTTTTCTTTTTGGAGGGTAAGGTAGTCGATGAACTTATACATGTTGCATAAGACTTCGCCACGAGATAACAACGTACCATTAATATCTTTGGTATTTATAGGCGATGGTTGACTCTTTCCATCAGGAGACCACTTTCTAAATAATCTTTGTGAGCATAATCATACATGTAGCGCCATCTGTATTTATAAGTAGAAAACGATTTATTGTACCTATTTTATGCCTTGAAATAAGTCTTTATGTAAACTATATTACACAGTACCACAGATTATTTATGTATAAACACAGTACTCTGTGCCGTACCATAATACTCTTCAAAATAATACACGGCAATAATCAACATTGATGCTATTACAGTAGGGATAGGTTAACCGGCGTTACAAACTAAATACGGGCAAGACGTTGCAGACCTCTACTACCTAGAATGTACCATATAGAAATAATAATATAATAATATAATAATAATAATTCACGGGACAAATTACACTTACTGATCTAACCCCAAAGTAAGCAAATTATTTGCTTGTGTTATGGGTGTTAGTCAACGATACTAATACATAGAAATACATATATAAATACTAGAATATATATAATAAACACCCAAACCCGGAAATACAAACATTTATGCTCATCACACAAATGCTTGTCCCCGTCGGGGATCGAACCCGAGCCTCGTTGATTGCGTAGTCAGGGTCTCTAACCACTCGACCAACGGGGCGGTCATATGTACGCACAATGTATATATAATTTATTTATAAGTATGTATTCGTATAATTTTCCGTTATGTTGTATGTATTATAAATATTAATTTTGTTTCTTCTTTCTATTACCCCAAAGGTTAACTGGTGGAGTTCGCTTTTTGTTATGTAATTTGTAATTTGTTGTTGATTTTTTTATTGTATAAAATAAAGCTAAATAAATAAATAAAATATTAGGCGAGACGAGGAAAGATGTTACAGAGCTTTACCACCTAGTAGTCACCGTGTTAATGACACATATAGCCAAACATTCGCCTTTTACGAACTGCCTGGCAGAATGGCAGATGGTCTATTTGCTTAAGGGGAGCCGAATCAACACAGGGGAAAATCATTTAATATATATAAGAAATCAATTTATTAAGATTTTTTTTAAATACAAATAATTTTATTTAGAACCAGAACAAGTATACATAAATAACATGAATGTCGAAGACTCACGCTGAAGTATAATAACTGTGTTGCGTATATCAACGCCCTCCTCCAGAAAACAGATTCAATGTTCATTTTAAACTAGAGTAGGTAGGTACTTAGTCTACAAGTATTAAGCATAAAAGGGATTGATTTCCACTGAATTATAACATAAACAGAATTTTGGTAAATTTGGATTTTTGTGTGTGTGTGCGTGTGTGTATGTGTGTATGGGTGTGTGCATGTATGTGAGTGTGCGTGTGTGTATGTGTATGTATCAGTATGATGTGTACAAAATATGCAAAAGTTGGGAACCGGTATATGATTTGATGTATTATTTATACTGTACTAAGATATTTATAAGAATTATTAAGAAACCAATAATTAGAGATAATGCAGGGTTTTTGTTGCCGTATATCAAGATTGCTTAAAATCAAAACGACATCGTAGTAGATAATTGAATTGTCCTTGAAGTGAGCAACTGCAGTCCATTTGTTCGGAACTCGCTCACTTGCCCCAGTTCCCAGCAACTTTAATAGGAAGCTCATGCCGTGATTTACGGTGCTGGAATCACGTCTTGCAATTTGTTACTCGGATATTGTGTTTGTATCCGATGTAATTACACTTATGAGCAAATGTATTATTGAATGAGAAATGCTGTAATTTATTTTTCATGCAAATTTATTTTATTTCATATAATCTAACTATAATGTTGTATCTTTAGGGTTCCATACCCTAAGAGTAAACTACGAACCTATTAATAAAACATCGTATCGCACAGACGGACATCGTCTGTCACCAGGCTGTATCTCATAAACCGTGATAATCCGACAGTTGAAATTTTCTCAGGTGTTGCATTTCTCTTGCCGTTATAACAACAAATATCAAAAATACAATAAAATTAATATTTAAGGGAAGGCTCTCACACAACTAACGTGTTTTTCCCAATTCTTTTCTCGATCTTAGTAACTACAACTAGTATACACTTGAAATATTCACAGAATATTTATTAATATATTCACTTTAAAATAAATAGTTAAATTAAAAAAACTTGAGAGGTGTCAAGGGACACCCGGATGGAACGAAGTTCCTTTCGATCAATTAGTGAAGGAATTGTAATAAAATTTTAAATTGTAACGAAATGTAAATCTGGCTTACTTTCTATAAGAGAGAGAGAGAGAGAGAGAAACATGCGCACGCCGCACAGCTTACAATAGTTTACTATAGCAAAAAGTGTCGTGACAATTTTTCGTAGGAATTTTTTCCGTCTAGCCCCCTTTCAAAACGCGCGATAAGGAACTTCGTTCCAATAAAATAAATATATAAGAGGAGCTCTTATTGCTGTTTTTGAAGATGATTATATGGGACCCTTCATGCGTGAGTCTGACCGCACTTGTCCGTTTTTAAATCGTAAGATAGCAAAAAAGCAGATGGCTCACCTAATGTAAAAAGGCAACCATCGCATATAGACATCAATGATGATAATAGTTGTTATTCCTGTATCAAAAGGTATTATCACAAATATATTTCCGAGCCAATAGAATTGACGCTATTGTGGCAGGAATAAGTAAGACAGTAGTACCGAACCCGTACGAGACATTGCAGAACTCTACCACCTAGTAGCCAAGATGGTAGTGACTAGGACAGTCGTTCGTCTCTTACAAACTGCCTGCCAGAACGGCAGATGGTCTGTTTTTCAGAGGCCCGGAAAACAAAAAAAAATACTTTGATTAAACACTAATTTTATTACAAACGTATAAGCGCAACACTGCACATGACGCGAATCCCATAGATTGCAAATCGATACAGTACCCTAAGTTTTATAGAGATGGCGCTGTAATCAAGATAATAAAATAATATGAAGTCACGATGGCTTTACTGTCATTGTTTCTACACTACACAAAGCTTCTTCAAGATAAGTAGGTAACAACATTCATAGTTCTCTATGTAACACATAGATGACGCCTATACCAGCACGTTTGCCTCGGATTAGCACATCTATCTTATCGGTTTCGATTATGGCAAGAAGCTTGCGGTCATTGGAATGATATCAGTGAAATGTAGCGATGGGAATCAATGACCACACACCTGACTAACTGACAAACCGGTGAATCGTGATGTACCGGAAAGTGTATTATCGTTCGGCTCACTCTGACCTATGCCAGGGTACTGGCGTGATGATACTTTTTGTAAATATATTAAAATTGACAATAATACTATAAGGAGGTGGAAACTAAGCAAAGGTTTTTTGGGCTTGAAAATTTCAAAAATCTAAAGATAATTGAAATGACACTATTTTAATTTTTCAAAATGCTATAACTTTTTAACGCGATGATCACTTATAATCTTTCAAATGGAAATTTTTAATCTTAAAAAATATGTTCTTTGGTATAAAACCAAAACAAATAGTAATAAAACCGATTGGTCAAAAAATCTCGAAGTTATGTCGAAAAAACACTTAAAAATTTTTCGTCACTATACCTACCTAACTCTCGAACGATTCAGCCGATTTTGTTCCGTTTCATGGTATTTGGCGCAGTTTTTTAAGAAAAAGTATGGAATAAATTTTGGAATCAATCAATACATTGATCTGAAAGATATTTTTTTAATTTCTGTCGGTAAATTTATCAGAGTAATCCTCGAAACACGATATGTCAGGAGAGACTCCAAGTCACGTGGTGGTGTGTTACCATGCTGCTGCTGCTACCAGAGCTGCTGGTCCCGACTATCAGAAAGAAACGATAGTCATTATTAGATTGGTAAAATGAGGCAATGGTGATCACTACTCAACTTGCCAAACGATAAACCTTTCAATCATGGTATAATATAAAAATAAGGGGTAAAACGGAACGTTAATTCGCATTTAAATCACAACACCTACTCCAAAATAGTAGGGGAGCCCAAGAGGGGATTTTGGGATATACACGAGTGCTGCAGCTTACATAAGGGGGATACCTCGCATACTGTTGAGGCTCTCCGCCAAAAATAAACCCTTTATATGTATAGAGCAGGCTTCTTTTTTTATAGCAGAGGGGGCAAACGAGCAGGTGGTGCACCGGATGGTAAGTGATCACCGCCACCCATGGACATCTGCAATACCAGAATGATAAGCTCGTTTCTTGAAGGTCCCTAAGTCGTAATCAATCGGAAACACTCCCGAGAGTAATTGATTCCACAATGGAGTAGTGCGAGGCAAAAAGTGCCGACAAAAGCGCACGGTTGTGGATTTCCGGACATCGAGGTGGTGAGGATGAAACTTTAAACTTTGACGCGAGTCCGATGATGGATTTTAGCTGCAGGAATTAGTCCGAATAACTCTTCGGAACACTCCCCATGATACATACGGTAAAAGATGCAGAGCGAACCTACATCTCTGCGTAACGCCAAAAAATCAAACCGGTCAGAAATAGCCTGATCGTCAACGATTCGAACCGCTCTACGTTGAATGCGATCAAGAGGAAGACGCTGGTACTGAGGAGCTCCGGCCCAGAGGTGCAGCTTCTCCGGCTCCGGCTTCTGGGACAGTAAAAAAATTCTAATGACTTTGGCTTGCGAAAAGTATCAGATTATATTTTTTCGTTATTCTTGAAATAAACGTATCGGTAATTCGGTGCAGACTGAATTTAATATTCTACCCTCTCACATAGAGTATTTATAACAAAGATCTTATAGTACACACTACACATATCGTATCATAGATGTAGCTAGTAGGTTTATTTTGATACAGTGTTGATGGCTTCTTGGGCAGTAAAAAAATCTAATGACGTTTACTTGCGAAAAGTATCAGATTATATTTTTTCGTTATTCTTGAAATAAACGATTCGGTAATTCGGTGCAGACTGAATTTAATACCCTACCCTACCTACCCTACCCTACCCTATAAAACCCTCTCACATAGAGTATTTATAACAAAGATTTTATACACACACACTACACATATTGTATCATAGATGTAGCTAGTAGGTTTATTTTGATACGTTGTTGATACCAACTCATGTTTATAACAATTCATGCGTCAGTTCCTCGGGAGTGTCAATTCAAAACAACGTCACCGGTGGGAGAGAGATGCAGTGCGGATGGGCAAGACAGGCAGTGTAATTACTGGCACCGAGACTTAACATCTTATGTCTCAGGATAAGCAACGCATTAATCGGTTACCTGGGCTAGTTCCAGGTAAACTAGTTTATGTTCATTTGCGACATCGACCACTTACCATCAGGTGGCACGTCTGCCAGTTTGCCTATCCAACTAACATAAAAAAACGTTTTCTTTGCAACCTTGTGACCTTCCCATTCCCTTACGCTAGACTCAAATCATCAGAGTGCTAAGTGTGAGTTTTTCTTTTCGCATTAGATCGTGAGCGCGTTTCGAGTTTACTGGGAATTTGTATGTGATTTGTACAGCGCCACCTAGTGGTAAACTGGTTTCTCACGTTTACCACTAGGTGGCGCTGTACAAATCACATACAAATTCCTAGTAAACTCCAAACGAGCTCACGATCGAATGCGAAAAGAAAAACTCACACTTAGCACTCAGATTTTCTAAATTTTAGCTCGCATTTAACAACTACAACTTAATCAGACGCGCTTCAGTATTGCCATCCCACAGTTTTTTTACCTCTTTATAACTCTAGATATGATTTCGTCGCCATTAAAATGAAAAACATTATTCAACCTTTTATTTTGACAATCACCTAATCTACAAAACCCAATGGGTATCTACGACCTAGAGTAAATTCACATTTGACCGCCGCGTCGAACCTAACTACAAATCGATTGGGTTCGGGTTCGATTCCCGACAGGGACAAAACATTTGTGTTTTGCGCATAGATGTTTGTATGTCTGGGTTTGGGTGTTTATTATGTATGCAACTGTATTTATATAATAACATGTATTTCTATGTATTATTATAGTTGACTAACAACCATAACACAAGCGTATAATTTGCTTACTTTAGATCGATTTGTGTAATTTGTCCAGCGATATATTATTATATTATTTAGCATCTTGGGTTCCCTTACTAAAAGGGAACTAGCCTAATGATATTTAAAACAAATAAATTACGCAACAAATCCTCAAGTAATAAATAAGGTAACCTTTTTAGTAGGCACCCGAGTACCTTATTATGTCGTCTAACAATAGTACAATCATGAGTCAGCTTCTTACGAAATCCTGTGCGGCGAGTCAAAGCTATTGTATCTTAAAACATTGATAGTGAACATTAATTTTTAAGTACCTAATATTGATAGAAAGGGCACAAATCTAGTACCTACAGGCTTAATGGTATTATTACATACTGCGACATGCAGGACAAATCAACCACCGAATCGTGCGCGAAGACGTTATCAGGTTATAACTTATACGTAACACCCTATACACTTCACTTCACAGGTTCAGTCAATATAGGCTCTAATCCTTAGTTTGGAATAATAAATCCATACCTAGACCCCTGTCTGGAGAGGGGGGAGGGTCATGACCCCCTTGGACAGTGCGTTGCTATCCGTGTGGCAGGGATAGAGCATCATATGTATAAGTTTACCGGCCACTTTACCCTCCAAACACGGCAGCGACGCTATTGCAGCTGAAATAGGTAAGACGATGGTACCACAACCCAGCCGAGACGGTACAGAACTCTACCATCTGCTCGTACTTAGTAGTCACGATATTAATGTTACATGTGTAACGTTGCGCTATTGAAGGTAATGTGTGCTGTGTTTATATTATTGATCCAGGAATCTGCCACATTAGTTTAGTAGATAGTCTGTAGGTACGGATAGGAATAGGAGTTCCCGAATTCAATTTCCGGGTCGGGCAAGTAGGATAATTTTGTGACGTATTAAATGAAAGGCCTTGTTGTCAAAATCTTAAGTAGGTACATTTTTATTTTGTTTTAGGTAAATAGTTTGAAGTTTTTAAAAAAATTTGACCATAGACAACACCAACTCTCCTTCAAAACTAGGCTTAAAATTAGAATAATAACAATTCTTTATGTAAACTTATAAGAAGTTTGTTTACTTCTTGTTGGTCCAGACCCCTTAGAAGAATAGATCAACAGCCGTTCTGTCAGGCAGATCGTAAAAGGCGACCAATTGGCTAAAATCTCAGTACCATCGTGACTACTAGATGGTAGGATTCCGCAACGTCTCACCCGGGTATTTAGTACCACTGCCTTACCTATTCCTGCTGCAAGAGCGTTAATGCTTGTCAACGTCGTGTTCCGGTTTGAAGGGCCAGGCAGCTGGTACACTTATGCATAAGATACTGATATTCCGCCACACGAATAGTATGGCATAATTAACGTCTTTGGCGTCTGTAGGCGATGGTTTCTCTTTCCATCAGAAATCCACAATTGTGCGATTTTCGAGGCACTTTTTTCCCCGCACTATTCCTCTGTGGAACCAATTACCGGTAGGGGTTTTTCTAAGCGGTTACGACTTAGGGACCTTCAACTTCGACCCCATCGCCCACTGGTGGAATAATTTTTGTGACAAAAATTATTTAACACCGGTGCAGTCAGTCAACCAAATTAGTGGTAGTGCCATACTGCTTTTGCAACTGAATAGGCCGGCACGCCCGGGGAGATACCACTCTCTCACTTGACACCGACGTAAAGTAGCAGCCCTGCTGCTGCGTTTCGTTTGGTTTGTGAGAGTCCCGGAGGCCTAACCCCCCCCCCCCCCCCCCTATGCACACTATGAATGCGCAAACTAAAGAGAATCTACCCCAGGGGGGTACCACTTGCACCAGCAGTGGAGAATCCCCCCCTGAGCGTCCGTGCTCTGGATTCCAGCCAGGTCATGGATGCTCAGGCTGCCCTGCGTATTCTGGGGGGGGCAAAATTGCGCTCATAGACCATCCTGTCCGGGGCAAACAGGGCAAGAAAGCCATGGCACCCCCTACCACGCTTACTGTGGATTTCTGCAATGTCAGGGGGCTTCATTCCAACTTGAACGCCGTCCACTACCATCTCGAGACGGCGAAGCCAGCTCTGCTCTTTTTGACCGAGACGCAGATATCTTCTCCGGCTGATACTTCTTACCTCTCCTACCCGGGGTACAAACTGGAACATTCCTTTGTACCGCGGGCTGGGGTGTGCGCATACGTCAGAGAAGATATCTGTTACCGGCGCCTCGGAAGACTTGAAGGTCAGGACCTATCCATCCTCTGGTTACGCGTAGCTTGCGACGACCATCCACGCAGCTACGCGTGCCTATACAGGTCCCATGGCGGGAATACTGAAGTTGACCGGCTCATTGAGCATTTACAAACGGCTGTAGATTCCGTGTTAGAGCAGACCCCCTCCACAGAGATCGTGATCTTGGGCGATTTTAATGCCCACCACGCCGAATGGCTTTGTTCGCGCACCACCGATCATGCGGGGAGGTCTGTTCACGATTTTGCCTTGGCGTATGGTCTTACACAACTGGTAACTTCGCCCACGCGAGTTCCCGATGTGGATGACCATATGCCTTCACTGTTGGACCTTCTGCTGACCTCTCATCCGGACCATTATCAGGTATCGGTGGACGTCCCACTTGGTTCGTCAGACCACTGCCTGATCCGGAGTAAAGTGCCGGTTTCGCGCCTATCACGGCCTCCTTTAGCAGGCTGTCGTCGCGTTTGGCACTTTAGGTCAGCAGATTGGGACGGGATGCGGTCCTTTTTTTGCGTCCTACCCATGGGGGCGGTTGTGCTTCTCGCTGGATGATCCGAATGTCGTCGCTGACTCTATTGCCGATGTGGTGCTGCAGGGTATGGAACTTTTCATTCCATTTTCTGCGGTACCAATTGGTGGTAAGTCTCAGCCTTGGTTTGGTCGCTCCTGTAAAACGGCTTCGCGCCGCAAGCAGGAGTACTACCGGGCTTGGGCTGCAGCGTCCGCATCTTGTGATGAAAAAACCAGCACATTACGTAAGGAGTACAATTTCGCCTCGAGGTACTTCAAAAGAGCTATCGCCAAGGCAAAATCGGAACACATTGGCAGAATTGGTGAGAAATTAGTTCGCCTTCCTTCGGGCACTCGTGCGTTCTGGTCTCTCGCCAAGGCTGTCTTAGGGAATTTCTCACAGCCCTCTCTTCCATCCTTGCACGGAGACGATGACTCTCTGGCCCATACCGCAAAGGAGAAGGCCGATCTCCTGGGCTCCTTCTTTGCGGCCAACTCGACTCTGGATGACCAAGGGAACACACCGCCTACCATCCCGCAGTGTGAAAGTTGTATGCCAGAACTACAATTTCGGCAATCAACTGTGCGTAAAGCACTACTTTCCTTGGACATCCATAAGTCGAGTGGGCCGGATGGCATCCCTCCGATTGTGCTAAAAATGTGTGCTCCAGAGTTGGCACCAGTATTAACACGCCTATTCCGGCTCTCCTATTCACTCGGCGTGGTACCGAATTCGTGGAAGACAGCTTTGGTGCATCCCATCCCTAAAAAAGGAGATCGCTCTAACCCGTCTAACTATCGGCCCATAGCCACAACCTCCTTGTTCTCCAAAATTATGGAGACAATCATCAACTCTCAGCTCCTCAAGTATTTAGAAGAGCACCAGCTGATTAGCGACCGTCAGTACGGTTTCCGTCGCGGCCGCTCAGCTGGTGACCTTCTAGTATACCTAACTCATCGATGGGCGGAAGCAGTTGAGTCCAAGGGGGAGGCATTGGCAGTTAGTTTGGACATAGCGAAGGCCTTTGATCGGGTATGGCACAAAGCGCTTCTCGCGAAGCTGCCTTCCTATGGGCTTCCTGAGAAATTATGCGAGTGGATCACCAGTTTTTTGGCTGACCGGAGCATCAAGGTCGTTGTCGACGGTGCGTGCTCCGACCTTAAATCTGTCAACGCTGGTGTTCCCCAAGGCTGCGTGCTATCACCGACACTGTTCCTTCTGCATATCAATGATATGATGCGAATTAGCAACATACATTGCTATGCGGATGACAGTACTGGTGATGCTACATACTCCGGCCGTAGCAGTATTTCTCGGGAACACGTCAAAGAGTGCCGAAACAAGCTTGTGTCTGAAGTCGAGAATCGACTTACCGATGTCTCGGAATGGGGTCGCCAAAACCTGGTTACTTTTAACCCCAAGAAGACACAGCTTTGCGTGTTCACCGCAAAAAAGACACCCTTTGTCGTATCACCTCGATTTGAGGATACTCTCCTGACAGCCTCAGCTAGTGTCAAAATCCTGGGAGTTGACATATCGAATTACGTTCAGTTTCGCGGTCATTTGGAAGGCAAGGCTAAACTAGCCTCCAAAAAGCTCGGTGTGCTCAGCAGAGCGAAACAGTACTTTTTGCCGGTCCATCGCCTTCAACTTTATAAGGCACAGGTTCGGCCTCACATAGAGTACTGTTCGCATCTCTGGGCCGGAGCTCCTCAGTACCAGCTTCTTCCTCTTGATCGCATTCAGCGTAGAGCGGTTCGAATCGTAGACGACCAGGCCATTTCGAAACAGCTTGACTCTTTGGCATTGCGCAGAGATGTAGGTTCTCTCTGTGTCTTTTATCGTATATATCATGGAGAGTGTTCCGACGAGTTGTTTGGATTAATTCCTGCCGCCGAATTCCACCATCGGACATCGCGTCAAAACTTGAAGTTCCATCCTCACCATCTCGATGTCTGGAAATCCACAACTGTGCGTTTCTCCCGACACTTTTTACCTCGCACTACTCTGTTATGGAACCAATTACCGGCAGGGGTATTTCCGAACGGATACGACATAGGGACCTTCAAGAAAAGAGCTTACTCATTCTTAAAAGGCCGGCAACGCAACTGCAAGACCTCTGGTATTGCAGATGTCCATGGGCGGCGGTGATCACTTACCATCAGGTGCACCTCTTGCTCGTTTGCCCCCTCTTCTATAAAAAAAAAAACCTTCAAGAAAACAGCCTACTCTTTCTTAAAAGGCCGGCAACACAACTGCAAATCTTCTGGTAGTGTTGTCCATGGGCGGCGGTGATCACTTACCATCTGGTGAGCCTCATGTCCGTTTGTCCCCTTTTTCTATAAAAAAAAACATCAAGCAGATGGTTGTTTTACATACAACCCGCAAATGTTCACCCTTCTATCACTAACCCCTTATTTTAATTCAATAATTTATATGGCAAAGCTATGTATGCCAGGTCAGCTAGTAATAGTATAGATAGATTACTTATACACATTTTTCTCTTATGTATTTACAATTTGCTATCGTACATGGGACACACTAAAAGTTTTGCACTTCTAGCTAATCGGAACTATTTGAATTTCGAATGTTATATTTTTAAAACATTGTAACCTTCTTAATAATAAAAAAAAACAGTAGCAGTCGTGGGACTGCCGATAGAAGTGAAAACGGAACTATTAAGTTGAGAGTAATTAAAACTATATGCAAAACATAGCTATAGATATACTATTATCATTAGCATGTCGGTGACGCGAACCGAGGATTTTACCCTCTACCAAAACGCTCAACGCGCCTAAAGAAGTTTTCACTTCAAAAAAAACAGTAGCAGTCGTGGGACTGCCGATAGAAGTGAAAACGGAACTATTAAGTTGAGAGTAATTAAAACTATATGCAAAACATAGCTATAGATATACTATTATCATTAGCATGTCGGTGACGCGAACCGAGGATTTTACCCTCTACCAAAACGCTCAACGCGCCTAAAGAAGTTTTCACTTCAAAAAAACAATTGGTAGGAAATGATTTGTCAATTGTTTTTTATCACACATCAAAGTTCTACCTAATGATATTTGCTATCTAATGATAGGTATAAGAAAGAATCGCTAACCATTCGACAAACAAGGTGGTGGGAAAACATAGATGACTAATGTTATTAATAAAACTTTACCTATGATTCGGTAATTATCATAATTTAAATGTCAATGTCAGATAACATCTCATATTGAGACACAAACATGGCCTATAAATTTTAATATATAATAATTTATAATATAAGCAAAGCCGCTGTCCGCGTGTAATTCCGCTTACATTAGGGTTCCGTATCCAAAGTGTACTAATAAAACCCTATTACTGATATTACTAATTGAAATTACCTGTTCATCTGATCATCGGTCATAGGGCTGTATCTTCTAAGCCGTAACAGAAAGGTACTTGAAATTTTTGATATACGATACAATAACGTTTAATAAAATTGAATTAAATTTAACTATCCACATGAAAACGAGCTTTTCGATTTTATTGACTTTTCTTGCACAAGATAATCGTAATACCGCCCCGTTGGTCGAGTGATTAGCGCAAATCTATTCAGGTATGCTCATCACACAAATGTAGCGTTCACACAAGCTCATCACACAAATGTTGCGTTCACACAAACTCATCACACAAATGTTGCGTTCACACAAGCTCATCACACAAATGTGGTGTTCACACAAACTCATCACACAAATGTTGCGTTCACACAAGCTCATCACACAAATGTGGTGTTCACACAAACTCATCACACAAATATTGCGTTCACACAAACTCATCACACAAATGTTGTGTTCACACAAGCTCATCACACAAATGTTGCGTTCACACAAGCTCATCACACAAATGTTGCGTTCACACAAATGTGGTGTTCACACAAATATATTTTGTACTAGCTGTGTCCGCGACTTCGTTCGTGTGGAAAAATTTCTAAAATTAAAGTAGCTTAAGTTACTCCTTATCACATCAGCTATCTGCCAGTGAAAGTCCCTTCAAAATCAGTCCAGCCCTTTCAGAGATTAGCCGGAACAAACATGTAGACAAATAGAAAGACATACAGACAGACAAAAATTGAAAAAAGAATATATTTTGGTATATGTAATGTGTATACATCAATATACATTTAGTAAAGTGCGGTTATTTTAATATTACAAACAGACACTCCAATCTTATTTATTTGTATAGATGTGTGAGTGAGAGATTGGTGTTTATTACTTGTTAGTATTTAATTTCCATGTATAAATATTTAATGTCTATTTTTATTTAGTATTTCATTGCTATGTATTATTTGTATAATTAATTTCTATGTGTATTTATGTATTTATATGTATTTAATTTCTATCTTTGACTAACACAATAATAGTACACAACTAATTTGCTTTGGGCTGTGATTAATTCGTATATTTTGACTAGAATAATACACTAGCTGACCCATTGTTTTGCCATATAAATTATTTGTAGTCAATATTTTGTTGGGGTGGGGGTAATTTAGATAAAACTATCCTATCTTATAAATTTAATAAAAATCGGTTTAGTAGTTTCACAGTATATCATTATCATACATCCTGATACTAGATTTTTATATATTTACATGATATAGATATGTATATGTATAACCCGGCATGATCTGAGTCGAATAGCTAACCACTAAATTATGAGGCTGCCAAAAGAAGCTTCATTTAAAGAAATAAACTTTTGCTTATTTTATTATTAACTAGTTGTTGCCAGCGACTTCGTCCGCGCGGACTTCGTTTACTCCACACAGCACTTGGCCGCTAGGTGATAGCGTGATAATATGTAGCCTATATGTTAACCCGACCTGTTGGTAATATTCATGCAAAATTTGAAGTAAATCCATGCAGTACTTTTTGAGTTTACCCCGGACATACATACAGACAAACAGACAAACAGATAAACAGATAAACAGATAAACAGACAAACAGACAAACAGACAAAAATTTTAAAAACTATATTTTTGGCTTCGGTATCGATTGTAGATCACGCCCCAAGTATTCTTTTAAAAAAATATTCAATGTACAGTTTTGACTTTCCTACGATTTTATTATATGTATAGATTAAACACGTCGTCAATATAGTTTTTCATATAAATTTTCATCCTCTGTTCAGCCCCATAGGAGTCAATGTTCGAAAAAAAATATCCTGTGTTGGACCCTGGATCTTCAACTCTTTCCATGCCAAATTTCATCAAAATCGGTTCAGTGATTTCGCCGTAAAAGTGGTATAGACAAATACACAGACTAACGCATTTATGATATTAGTATGGATATTGTCAAAGATTTTCATTGAGTAATTGCTAATTTACAATAAATCATGGAACGACACTTTCCACCTTTGTTCAAATAATGGTTTGCTTCACTAGGCAAAGGATAGTGATGGAAAGAAACGGATAAGGATATTTGTTGTGACTAAAACAAAAAAAAATGTATTAATCTCATAAATCATAATAGTTTATCGATTATTCGAGAAAATTAATAAATATCGAAATCGACTAGGTAATAAGAAAATAAATTTTCTTGGTAGTTCTTATTGTTCAACATTCTTGAAAAAAAAACTGCCCACACACGGACGATTGCGAGGATTCTAGGAGATTTAAGAACGGAAAATTAAGTAAATATGTATCGAGAATTTTTGTAATTTGTATTTCTTAGTACTCTTACAAGATTTAGTTTTAGTAAATAAAACACGAAACCGTATTTAAATAAGTTTTTCATAAACAAGTAATAACACGAATCGATAATTAAAGGAATAAAAATTAAAAAGTATCTTCACGCCCGTATCCTTGAAGAAATAGGCAGAGGTACGACCAGCACACCCACGATTAGACGAAAATACCTAGTTATTCTCATAATGTGATTGATAATAAGGCTATCGCCAACCGGGCACTTATCTAATCCTTGCAATGTTATTTTTGTCAAAAAAATGAAAACACCTATTTTTTAATTGCCCGACCCGCGAGTAGAACCCGAAACCTCATATGGTCAACACCGTCATTGGACCATTAGACAGCAGAAGCGATAGGTATAAAAAAAATGTTTAATAATATTCATGAACAGTTTTCGCCCACACAAAACTCGATATAAATATTTATATATTTAATAGCCATCCAATTAACTATCACATAGTTAGAAATTTATTACGACCGTATTAATAAATAAGGTACTTTGCGTGTTTGTTTTGTCATACTTCCCACAGATTAAATATCGAGGTAACTGAGTAAATAGTTTGAGGTCGCATCACCGAAACCGAGTGCACTCAGACTTTCACCGATGACCAGACATCAAGTATCCTGAGAGCTTTATTCATTTGCCGATTACTTGACCGATTAATCTATTGCATAAGTCGACAGTCACACATATTTTACTGCACGGAGTTCGCAATCGAGTGCTGCTCTCAGACATCTATGGGAGACACTACAAATTGACACAAATGATAATAAAAAGCGTATCTAAATATACTAGCTGTTGCCAGTGACTTCGTTTACTCCGCACAGCTCCTCCCCCGTAGGTGATAACGTAATAATATGTAGCCTATATGTTGACCCGACCTGCTAGTAATATTCATGCAAAATTTGAAGTAAATCCATGGAGTACTTTTTGAGTTTACCCCGGACATATATATAGACAAACAGAGAAACAGACATACAGACAAAAATTCTAAAAACTATATTTTTGGCTTCGATATCAATTTAAGATCACGCCTTCAATATTCTTTTAAAAAAATTCAATGTACAGTTTTGACTATCCTACGATTTTATTATATGTATAGATATAGATATAGATATGGGACATTTTAAAATACGTATTTTTTATTTCAAAAACAATGATTATTTTATTACTTTTTGATAAAATCATTGACCCACCTAAATATTTATTTCGGATCGGACAGGATTTTTTTTATGCTTTGTATATTATACATTGTAATTTTTGTATATTATACAATGCGTAAAAAAATCCTGTCCGATCCGAAAGAAATATTTAGGTGGGGCAATTATTTTATCAAAAAGTAATAAAATAATTATTGTTCTACATACTACAATTACAATGTATAATATACAATGCGTAAAAAAATCCTGTCCGATCCGAAAAAAATATTTAGGTGGATCAATGAATTTATCAAAAAGTAATAAAATAATTATTGTTATTGAAATAAAAAATACGTATTTAAAGTCTCCATTTTAGTACTACACTTGGAGAAAATTTATCTATTAATCCGTAAAATAATCACAAATAATATATATGATTGTATTAAACAATCAATTATCCTATTGACAATCCGACAAGGTGTATATATATATATATATATATATATATATATATATATATATATATATATATATATATAATATATATATATATATATATAATATATATATAATTTTTAATCAAAGGAAGAGACAAACAAATCGCTCTGGCTCTTGGCTCTGCCGAAAGAAAGACACAATCGTCACCTCTATAATTTAATTAGTGACCTGCCCGCGGTTTCACCCGCGTAGCTTTTGTTCCCTTGGGAATATCGGAAAGGTTTGTATACTAAAACCTATCTCAAAAATTAATCTATCTATTAAAAAACCGCATCAAAATCCGTTGCGTAGTTTTAAAGATTTAAGCATACACAGGGACAGACAACGAAAGCGACTTTGTTTTATATTATGTAGTGATTTGTAAATTAATGGCGCTATGTCATTCGTATCGCGAGTTGAAATGTCACACGCATAAGTGTGCCTACCGGCTACCTCACCCTCCAAACCGGAACTCTCAACTTCTGTGCGGAATTTAGTTTCATCTTTATGTAATATTTAAATTATATAAAAATATTTAAATTATATAAATTAGGTTAATTTTTTCAGAACATCCGATTTAAATTAAAGCAGAATAAAATACGTTTAGAAATTTAAAAATGAACGGAAACAAAGACAGGCTGTTAGATATACGCATTAAGGATAGATCATAGGAAGATCCTAGATCTTTAAATGTTTTTAAATAATCAAAAATTTCAGCACGGCTGAATTTAAACCAATAACCTCACTTTCATTGCAGGCAATGATCATGTCTAACCGAACTTATTGTAAATAAATAAATATAAATATTCACGGGATAAATTACACTTCAGCATCTAACCCCAAAGTAAGCAAATAATTTGCTTGTGTTATGGGTGTTAGTCAACGATACTAATACATAGAAATACATATAAATACTGGAATATATTTAATAAACACCCGAACCCGGAAATACAAACATTTATGCTCATTACACAAATGCTTGGCCCCGTCGGGGATCGAACCCGAGCTGCGTCGATTGCGTAGTCAGGTTTGCTAACCACTCGACCAATGGGGCAGTCCATTTTTTTATCGATTCCATCGATTGTATTGAACATATATATTTGTATTTTTTGTTTTATACCATTAGAAAGCAAACAAACAGATCTCCTGATGGAAAGGAAAAGCATCGCCTATAGATACCAAAGATGTTAACGCTGCGTTACTATCCGTGTGGCGGTATGGCAATGCCACATGCATGAGTCTACTGGCTACCCTACCCTCCAAAATGGAACACAATAATGACAAGCATTGGCTCATCTGAAATTTTAATCAGAATTGCTCCACTCGTTTTGGTATCCTGAGCAAACATATATGTATACCGACGCGGCGGTAACAAAGAACAAACGGTTAAACTACATAATCACTAGTTTTCAGGAGAGCGTTTTAAACGCGAAGTAGAAGAGATTGTAAAAGAGATATGCGTGTGTACTTCGTTACTTTGTAAAAAAATAGTGTAGTTGTCTTTAACTACGTGACAAAATACACCTAAAAAATGAGATTTTCCACGAAAAAATTACATCGCTAGATAAAATAAAGAATCCTGAATTCAAATATATAAAAAACTGAATTTCGGTAAAATGTAGATGACCTTTTGTTCTTTGCTGCCGTCGATACAGACTTCGACTTTGATGGTAAACTAAAATAAAGAATACTTAATCAAAATAATTTTTTAACTTAATTAATACATTTTAATAATATTTATTTACTAAATTTCGACATCCGTGTGTTGTAAATTTTTGTAAAATGATAAAAAAGTATCTTCACACCGGTATCCCCGAAGTAGTAGGCAGATGAACAACCAGTGCACCCACGATTAGCCGAGGTTACGTAGTCTCACAATGTGATAGGTGGCAAGCCTATCGCCAACCGCGCACTTATCCAGTCCCGGGAAACGTTGTTTTAATCAGAAAACTGAAAAAGCACATTTCTGATTTGTTCGACCCGGGAATTGAACCCGAGACCTCAAGTGATCATCACCAACACCGGCTACTAGACTACAGGGGCGATAAAAGTGTAAAATGACAGAATCTCCATTTCAATGAATTCTGCATACAAAAATTCTGTTTTTTTTTTAAATTATTTATTTGATACAGATCATGAGATCTCCGTTTCAATAAGTAACCAAGTTCTGTAGTAACATCAAAATACAACCTAATTAAAAACCTTTTTGGACAGTTGGTTCAAAAATCCCAATGCGCGATAATTTACAACCAAAATCAAATAAGTTTACGCAGATCAATAATATTTGGAAATCTTAAGCTACGGTGTTTGGTTATTAGAAAAGAAAAGAGAAAGACCTATTTAACACACTATAAGACACACAAAGCCGCACCCACACATGCAGCCAACTTTCCCAAACGTTACTCACCTGCCCTGCCGCCTGGTCGCCTAGACAGGGTCAAATGTTAAACCGTGGACCTACTTTGATCTGTCACGAATAAACCACTAGTCATTTTGGATTCAAATAGTCTTATAATAACCGTAGTCTAAGGTTTTTATACATATCGCACACCTAAATCTAAAGGGAACTAACTCAAAAATTAAGATTTTTGCGTTAGGCACACCATCTTTCTTATCTCAATACCTACCGACCAATTGTACAGTCAACAATAACTCTACTACTCAAGACGTTATTCATTAATAATAAGAGTTATTTTTAATTGTACCACTACTCTTGAAATTTGAAGTGAGTATTATTTTGAATTGTCGACATTTTGATGGTCCGTGCTGAATTATTACGATAAAAACACATACAACATTTCGAGTTGAACCTGTATTGTTGGCAGGGTGAGTAAAATTTTTAATTTTATTTCAAATTGTTGCAGTATTGCTGAAACATTTGTAGTTGAGTCTGTTAAGCAATAGAGAAACAACTACAAAAATTAAATTTTTAGCTCCAAAAATAATTAAAGCACATATTTTATAATAAAAAATAAAAAAAACCTAAAGGAAACTCCTACAGTCTACAGGGAGACAGTAATCAGTTTTTCACGTTTTCTGAAAAAAGTGCTTTTTGAGTTAATGCCTGTTTAGATCTAGGTGTGCGATATATCAGTTTCCTAAGCACGGGGTGAGATCTATAACACAAAAATAATTAGAAATACGAAAATACTGATCAAAATTATAAATGTGAATTTCATCTATACCGATGACCTCATTTAACTAATTATACTTATGTATACCTAGCGATTTGTACAATTGACGTAATCGATCATAATATAGCATATAAGAATTTCACCACGTCGAGCCTGTCGACATTAGCTCAGTCGTACAGCGTCCCGGCTTTAGGGAAATGGTCGCATGGTCAATTCCTGCATGTCGATATATTTCTTTGTTGGTTTTAAAGTTATCCATATACCTATTATTAGATAGCAAACAAAGATATGACTCTCCTGATAGAAAGAGAAATCATTGCCTATACTCTACACCAAAGTTGTTAATGATGCGTTGTTATCACACACCACAGGTAGCCGGTAGACTTATGCAATGTGACCCGCATGCATAAGTCTACCGGCTACCTTACCCTTAAAACCGAATATGACAATGACAAGCATTGACGCTATTGCGGGAGGAATAAGTAAAGCCGTGACACCAACCTATTTAAATACCCTTTAAATTAATTTAACCATAGCAAAAAGTAATTGAAAAGTAATCAAAAAAACTCTGTTAACCGTTATATTTAAACAAAACTCGTCTAACTTTGCTCCATAAGAAAACCGGTATTTTTGAGCTTAAGACAGAGCCAAACAAACAAAACGCTCCTTATATGCTTACGCTGAGTTAGATTAGAAAATTAGCCGGTAAAGAAGCCTGCAATCACCTTTATTTTGTCTTTAAATTATGGATTTCCACAAAGTAGCGCCTGACTATAATATTTGTAAGCGTCATCCCACCAGTCGGTGAACAGGAGAATCGCGCTTAACCGGAGAGTCTTACAATGTTCGGATCAATATACCCATTCCCAATGAAACTTGGATGAACGTACATATTTAAAGTATCTTCACGTGTGAAAGTAAAATTCCATTATTATTTGTTGAAACTACTTTACAATACACTTGTACTTTTATTCCACTATAAGTATCCACTATATTATTTCAATTAATCGGCCGGTTTCACTTTTCCGCCGTGTTGGTCCCGGCCTCCTTTGTAGAATATGCCAACTGCCGTTCTGCCAGGCAGGTCGTAAAAGGAGACCGATTGGCTATCGAGTCACTACCATCGTGGCTACTAGGTGGTAGAGTTCTGCATTGTCTCGCCCGGGTCTGGTACCACCGCCTTACTTATTCCTGCCCCAATAGCGTCAGTGCTTGTCGCTGTCGTGTTCCGGTCTGGAGGGTAAGGTAGCCGGTAAACTTATGCATGTGGCATTAGACCTCGCCACAAGATAGCAACGCACCATTAACATATTTGGTGTCTATAGGCGATGGTTGACTCTTTCCATCAGGAGACCCATCTGCTTGTTTACTATCTTATGATATAAAAAAAAATGATGGAAAATGCCTGATCATACATTAAAATCAGTGAGTGAATAATCAACCATTCTTTGTTTTTGCATCCCTTTGGGTGCATTTTTTTAATTATATGAGACAACCCTCCGGATATATTCTATCCAATAAAAGAAAAATTACTAAAATCGGATCAATCTGTACAAAGTTATGCTTGGTCAATGGTCATACATTAAAATCAGTGAGCGTACAATCATCACTTGTTTTCATACCCTTAACGTTGATTTTTTTTAATTAATTGGGACCAACCTCCTCGGGTTTGGTTGGATTTTTTTAAAATTAACGGGAATACCCATTCCAATAAAAAAAGAATTATGAAAATCGGACTAATCTGTAAAAAGTTATGCATGATTATACATTAAAATCAGTCAGTGTACAATCAATCATCCTTGGTGTTCGTACCCATATTCGAATATTAAAATTAAGTTGATTGTAAGAACTTAGTATTTTTGAAATAATTTTTTATGCTAATACACCGATTGACTTAAAAATCTTATGAACATTTCTCCTTTTAAAACTGCGTGAAATACCGTAAATTAGATCAAAATCGATCAATTTGTTTGGGATTTATCTATGACGAAAATTTATGAAAAAAATGTTTGACACTGTTTCGAAATTTTTCAACCAATCGATTATATAGCTAAAGCAATATTTTAAATCTCAAAAATTGACTTGAATGGCATTCGGAAGGTCAAAATCGATCATCGTTTCCAAAATATACAGCTTTTCAAAAATTAATATACTGTCATTTTTAACAAAATAAATGTTTGAACTGAAAAAATCTATACTTATAATTTTTACTCTTTCGAGCTTTAGCGGGAAGTTTCAGGGATGGCCTGCAGGGTCAACCGCTTACAGATTTTTTTAATTAAATAGGATCACCCTCGGGATATATCTATTCCAATAAAAAAAGAATAACCAAAATCGAACTACTCTGTTAAAAGTTATGCGAGTCCTAACATAAAAATACATATACGTTAAGAACCTCCTTAGTTTTTTCGTCGGTTGATAAATAGGGCTCCATTTCAGGTGAGTTTTTCAGTCAGGGCACCATTTCATTTCACGGGAGAAAAACCACGAGATTTTGCTAGTTATTAATAAAACATTAGCTGGTGTCGTGAGTGCCGTCGCGTAATTACGGCAAGGTGGTGCTCTACAAACCGATATAACAGCATGAAACTGCAGAAACCGGAAACTGGGCCACGAAATTACTGTCTACTGGAGGCTCACGCATCTTTGGTGCATCGATGTAAAGCCACTAAGTAATATTCTTGGAATATTTACGATTTAAAACATTGCTAGCTATTGCATGGGACTTTTCTTATACTGAAATTGAGTTTACAACTGACCTAAAAATTGGAAGAGGCTTAACAAGGCACCGAGCTTTTAAAGCGAATCGATATTTTGGCTTTCTATGCGAACAAGGGAGAAGGCTGATGGTTCTGACTAGGGTGGGGGATACAAGTGCGATTTTAAAATTTCCATTTTATCATGTAAATTTGAACACATTTTAAAAACATAAAGTATAAGTTATAAAAAACATGTTGTTTTGCTAATAATAAAATCTGCTGTCCTTCCGTTAAGTATTTACGCCATACTCAGGGTTTTCTTTTTGTTCAGAAGAGACTTTGATTTTTTTTTCTATTTGAGTTCGAAAACTACTGAACGGATTTGAATGAAATTTGGCACACAGGTAGATGACGACCTGGAATAGCACATAGGTTTTTATCCTGGAAAAATTGGGTGATCCCGCAGGATGTGCCAATAACTTTTATCAAGGGATCTACCGAATGCATTTATTTCGAAACTAGCTGAATCCGCGCAGCTTCGCCCACATATATATTAACATTAACAAATTTCATCCCCTATTGCAGCACTTCAGGGACTGATTTTTGAAAAAAAAAATTAGCCTATGTTTGACCCCGGATCTTCAACTATTTCCATGCCAAATTTCATGAAAATCGGTACAGCGGTTTAGCCGTGAAAGCGTAACAGACATACAGACTTTCGCATTTATAATGCGATGACGATAATAATAGTATGGATATGGATTAGCTAGAATAGGTAAGGCGGTGGGACCAAACCCGGGCGAGAACATAAGTTCAATTTAAAATTTAAACAACGTTAAATTTAATAATGATTTACAGTATGATTAAAAGCAGCAACGATCTATAATCATAAACTGAATGGATTGTCATGTGATGTAATAAGACGATTAAACAATGACATTTACGCCGAATTTAATGTTATGAGGTTTCACACTTCGGCGAATTTAAACATTAAACTTTTGTAGTAACTTTATGAATGTACATAAAATTATTATTAAAATCTGTTGTTTGACGTTTTATTACATCTAAATGGTACCCTTTGCCATTTTCCTTACGAGGTAAGCGTGAAGACCGAATACCATAAGCAACACGTTTTGGTTTTAAGATTAAATTGTCAGTATATAATATTTATACTCATTACCTTCCCTTTCTTTTATTTCTTTTTCGCCGTGGTGGCCCGGTTTCCCTTTAAAGAATAGACCACCTGCTTTTCTATCAAGCAGTTCATAAGCCTCTTACGATTGACTACGCGAGGAACTCTTCGACCAAAATAAAAAGTCACTATAATTATTGTGTCTAATAAATGGTAGAGTTTTGCATTGTCTCGCCCGTGTCTGGTACCACCGCCTTACCTATACCTACCACAATAGTGTAAATTCCTATCACTGCCGTTTTCTGATTCGGTAAGGTAACCGGTATGTGGCATTAAGATCCTTAAGAGTTAACATCTTTAGCGTATATAAACGATGCTTGTTTCTTTCCATCAGGAGAGCAATCTGCTTGAAAAATATGTGAAGTTAAAACAGTTATAGCTTGCATGGTGAAAAAGTGCAGAAAGCTAATATCTATACATATAATAAAATCGTAGGAAAGTCAATGTATGTCCGGGGTAAACTTAAAAAGTATTACATGGATTTACTTCAAATTTTGCTGAGTATTACTAACAGGTCGGGTCAACGTATAGGCTACATATTATCACGCTATCACATATAGGGGAGGAGCTGTGCGGAGTATACGAAGTCCGCGCGAACGAAGTTGCGGGCAACAGCTAGTTTTCATATAATTATCATCAGAAATACATTAAATTAATAAAAATAAACATTACACACTCTACATTTATTTACATATATCTATAAAAATAAATTGGAGTGTGTGTCAGTAATATTAAAATATACCGCTTTTTGCTTAATGCATGTTAGACGTATACGCGGTATACCAAAATTACATTTTTTACAATTTTTGTCTATTTATCTGTATGTTTTGGTTAGTCTCTGAAAAAGCTGGAATGATTTTGACGGGACTTTCACTGACAGACATCAGTCGATGTAATAAGGGGCCATCTATGAATTACGTGATGTTCTGGCGGTGGTACCACACCCGGGCGAGACAATGTAGTACTCTACCACCTATTAGCCACGATGGCAGAGACTCGCAATAAGCATTTTTAATACATAGTGATGTTTTAGATTAGACTGGACCCCTCCCCTCCCTTTCGAGTCTCCCGTGATTAATGAACGGCCCCTAAGGAGTAACTTAGGCGACTTTTATTTTAGAATTTTTTCCACGCGGACGAAGTCGCGGGCAGAGCTAGTAATAGACCCTACTAATATTATAAATGCAAAAGTATTTATATGTATGGATGTTTGTTATTCTTTCACGCAAATACTACTGAACTGATTACGTTGAAATTTGTTATGTAGATAGCTGAAGACCCAGAATAACACAAAGACTATTTTTATCCCGGAAAAGTTAGGTGATCCCGCGGGATTCACTAAAAACTTTTATTATATAGCTGCACGCTGCAGCTAGTACCTAATATACTCATGTATAGTATACTATTCTGTTTATGGTTAAAGTCTGTTTTCAAATTTAGAAAAGATTTTATTGTTTATTCTATAGTCGAATTTCGACTCCAGGACGATCATTAGTATAGGTAAATACATATTTTTTACAAATTCCATTACAACTTCAAACCGGCGACTTTCATAAAACCTGTTCCATCCGTTAACAATTCGACGTCACTGCGACCATTCGTCACTCGCGACCGGTCGTTTATCTGCTGATCGAAACGGTAAACCATGAACGAATACGAAAAAAAATTCTACAGTGTTCCACTTTTTAACCATTCACACATATATTCACACCAAATCCATTACGAGATACGCCGAGAGAGCTGAGTATCATTTATCACGGTTTAGACAAACTTGCCTTGCTTCTTTCACCAGTGGCAAGGCCCCGTATAAAAAAATGTTTGGCGGCCCTTTTGAAGGGTAGAAATATCTACAAAAGAAAAAAAATGTTTGAATAAAATTAAAAGAAATATTTGTCATAATTATCTATTTGTCATTTTTTCAAAAATTTTTTACAAACAATTCAAATTAAATGTACACTCTCCTTGCCTTTTTGTTTGAAAAAAAGAGCTTTCTTTCTTGACTATTTTTATATCATAAGATATAACAAACAAGCAGATGGGTCTCCTAATTGAAAGAGACAACCATCGCTTATAGACACCAAAGATGTTAATGGTGCGTTGCTATCTAGTGGTGAGGTCGAATGCCACAACCATAAGTTGCATAAGTACCGGCTACCTTACCCTACAAACCGGAACACGACAGCGACAAGCACTGATTCTGTTGCGGCAGGAATAGATAAGGCGGTGGTACCAGACCCGGGCGAGACAATGCAGTACTCTACCACTTAGCAGCCACGATGGTAGTGACTCGCATAGCCAATCGGTCGCGTTTTACAACCTGCCTGGCAAAAAGGCAGTTGGCCTATTCTTCAAAGGAGCCTGGAACCAACTCGGAGAATAAACTTTTGCCATTTAGGAACTTTTTATTAATTTTTGCTTGAGCACGTAGGGCCCCCTGGCCAGGGGGCCCTGTGTAATTGATACGGCAGATACGGTGGTAGCTATGCCCCGATCCTTCATATACATAACTGTCTACATATAAACACGTCCGGAAACTTCTGACCTTGATCTCCTACAACAACAATCTTTGCTCTCCACCAGTACATCTATCCATATATTTGTCTTCTCTTATATCTATCTTAAGCGCAAAGAGCTCAAAACTCAACATAACTAACATTCTGAGCTCAAAAAGAACAGCTTCCTAGAAACTCAAAACATCGAAAGCTAATGAAAACTCATTTTTCGGAAATCGTGGTAAAACTAAAAAACAACTTCCAACATTTTTGAACATTTTTTTTTAGCGGGAAGTTAAAAAAGGAAATCAGATATGAAACAGAATCAAAGGTTCCAAACTCTGTTATTGTCCGCACGGCACGCTATTCTAGGTCGTCATCTCACTGTGTGCCAAAGTTCATTTAAATCCGTTAAGCAGTTTTTGCGTGATTGAGTAATAAACATCCACCATTCATCCAAACATCCAATCTTTCGCAACAAAAATGATTTATTAAAACAAAATTTATACTTAATATTAATATAGATTATTACTTGCTTTCGAGAATTCATAGTTAAATCCAAACATATACATTTTTAGTAACGTTCTTTATTATTATTATTATTTATTTATCTTTATTATTATCTACTACAAAATGTACCTGGTCTACATTGTACAGAATACAAATGGCGAGCTTACCTAATGCCTAAAGCATTCTTTATTAGCAAACCATTGGGCTAACCAGACAAATAACAAAAAGATATCTACCTAGATTACATACATAATATTGTTTTTATACAATAACGGAATTCAAAGAAGTAAGCTACCTATTTATAACACATATAATTATTATACAAGTGTTTTGCAAACACGCACCTCAATATAAATAAAGAGTGAAACCAACCGTTAAAACTAACCACAGATGATATTCAAAATAGTAACATAATTACGCAGAATAACCTTTTAGAACAATTACACGTGTATTGTACTCGTGAGCGTGACTACCATCTTCGGAGACAGGTGGCAATAACGAATTACATAATTTGACATCTGTTAGGGAGAAAGTAAAAAAGCGCGCTCTTCAAACTGTCACAGCGAAATGTCAAAGGGTTTTGTGTGTACGTTGACCTTTCGAATCGTTTTATATTCTCATTTAATAAGAAGTATTTACAATAATTTGTATACGTTTTTATGCATTTTTGACTTTTTGTGTGTTTTAAATGTAACGACATAAGGTTAAGTACGCACATGCAGGCGGCTTGCTCAGCGCCTAGAGCCTAGCGAACCACATAGCGAGTAGCTTAGTAAAACGAGGGTTCTAGAATGTTAGCGACCTTTCGCACTGTTTACTTCGATTGGTCGCTAAGCAGTTAGCTAGGCAGTAGGCAACAATAGCGTAGTGCGGTCGGTCGCGAACATCCTGGAACGGTCGTTTTACTAAGCTACTCGCTTGGTATTTCCCTAGATCTAGTGGTTCTAGTGGTTTTCTCGAAAATTAGTCTTTTTTAAGACTATAACACGGGATACCCTAACAGGTCGTAGCCTTAGTGAAGCTAATATTATTATTACCTGACAGAAAGGTTATATTTTTTGCAAGTATTGCTATACATACATGGATATCTTCAGCCCAAAAACCTGGCCAGGTAGGCAAACATATAGGGTGGAAATACCGATAAAGGCCACTGTACTATTTGTAGCCATTTCATGTCGATTCATTTAAGTGCTAAAGTTGAAAAATTCAATAAAAATATTATTTGCATTGATATAAAAAGGGAAGATACGTTATCTAATCACAGCGCCCGGTCTTAGAAAAGTAGGTCCGTGGACACAGTGACAATCAATCACGCGCGGTACATCATATCATACGCTTATATTTTCCGTACTGTTTTTACCATTAAACACGCATCAAAATGTCTTCTTGTGTATTCAACCAGTGTTATAACCACTCAAGAAAAAAATTAAGACACACGGGATTACTTTCCCCATTCGTAAGTATGGCTAAAACAATTTGTTTGAAAATAAGATCAAATTCACTGTCGTCGCATCGTCGCAAAGTCGCATCACTTTGCGCACGGGAGACCGAGCCTAGGTTTAACGATTGCGAAGTTAGAGCGTAATGTATCTTCCTTTTTAATATATCAATGATTATTTGACTTTATATTTTTTTGTACATTGATTCAAATTGCAAGTGGCCAAAAAGGGTACTTACTAAGATGACTGAAACTGGTTCTACTATACTATATTATAGTCCTGACTTGCCTGGCTTTTTCACAATACTATCGTTATATCGTTAGAATAGCAAACAGATGGCTTTCCCGATGGAAAGACACAACCATCGCAAGATACACCAAAGATGTTAATGGTGCATTGCTATCCTTGTGACGTGGTCTTAATGCCACATACGTAAGTTAGCCGGTAAACTTATGCATGTGGCATTAAGACCCACGTTACCCTTTAAACCGGAACCCGACAGTGACAAGCACTGACGCTAATGTGGCAGGAATAGGTAAGGCGGCGGTGTAACCAGACCCGGGCGAGACAATGCAGAACTCTACCACCTAGTAGCCACGATGGTGACTCTCACCGCCAACCATTCACCTTTTACGAACTGCCTGGCAGAACGGCAGATGGTCTGTTCTTCAATTCTCCGCCTTGTAAACTTAAACTGCGCCAAGTTTTAAACTCCTTCGCTCGCGTAATTGTCACAAGAAAGGATACAACTTTTTTGCTTCATATATTGTTATAAATATTTAAAACTGCATCACGTGGTAAGCCTCCTAAGCTGTCACGGTCACATTGTTTAATGTAATCAGGGTTCGGAAATTCGTACTGGCGGTATTATTCATGTAGATCAAGGCACTCGGCCTGCTCCATTGTCTAATTTAACATTAATCTGCATAACTGGTACCTTTGCATGCAACTGATTAGATTAGGTATTAAAGGTTTCGAAACTGTTTTCACACGTGTTGGTGTGAGTAATTTGATTGATAACGCGATTGATCAGGCCTTCTGAGTGCTAAGTGTGAGTTTTTCTTTTCGCAAACGATCGTGAGCGCGTTTCGAGTTTACTAGAAATTTGTATGTGATTTGTACAGCGCCACCTAGTGGTAAACTGGTTTCTCACGTTTACCACTAGGTGGCGCTGCACAAATCACATACAAATTCCTAGTAAACTCCAAACGCGCTCACGATCGAATGCGAAAAGAAAAACTCACACTTAGCACTCTGTTGGTGAGGCGACTCATGCTCTCTCATGTATTATGATAGCTCATCCTTATTTATTCCGACCTCAGTTCTAATGACTGTCGTGGCCGGTAACAGACATTAGTAACTGAAGTCATTGTCGTGTATGTCGGTTTGAAGGGTATGTCAGGTCTACCTTACAGTCGTAAAAGTTGAATGCATGAATTCTTGATTATTATCTCTTAAGTTTGAGATAAAATTACCGCCCATTGTTTGAGTGGTTTGCGAACCTAACTACGAATCAATGGGGCTCGGGTTCGATTCCCGTCAGGGGCCAACATTTGTGTAATGAGCGTAGATATTTGTATTTCTGGGTTTGGGTGTTTATATTATATATATTCGGTATATATATATATATATATATATATATATATATATATATATATATATATATATATATATATATATATATTTCTATGTATTAATATCGTTGAGTAACACCCATATGACAAGGAAATGATTTGCTTACTTTGGGGTTATAATTAAATCTTATAATATGTACACAATAAAGGTTTATTGTATAGGTACATATCATAATAAGATTTAATTTAGAAATAATAATAATAAATACAATTACAAACAATATCCATTCATACTTCCATACCTACTTATATTATAAATGCGAGAGTCTGTATGTCCGTCTGTTACGCTTTCACAACTGAACCGCTGTATCTATTTTGATGAAGTTTGACACGGAGATAGTTTAAGACCCAGGTTCAAATATAGGCTACTTTAAAAAAAACAACACTTAAGGGGTTGAAAAAGAGGATAAAAGTTTGTGTGAAAGATTACATTGATGACATGTTACTAGTAGGTAATCCGTTCGCGGGCGAAGAGCTGAGGCCGCTAGTACCTATTATATAAGATCTAATCAAAGATATTCAAAGTTTGAACGATTGATCAAACTTGTAACTATACTATCGTAACTAATAAATGATGAGGTTTTACAACGTCTCGCCGGTTTAAAACTACCGCCTACCTATTCCTGCCACAATAATATCAGTCCTTGTCACTGATATGTTTTGCTTTTATAAGTTAAAGCTAGGCGGTATGTTCATGCAGATGGTATTTCAAATCGCCATACAAATGACGTGCATCATCTATAGGCGATCACGTTATCTATAGGCGAAGATCGACCCTTTTTATCAGGAAAGCCATCTGCTTGTGTTCTATCTTATGATATTCTAAAAATTACCTGATCAACACGTTTTCTGCTCTCTGCGTTACCACACTCCATCCTCTGCGCCTGTAACAAACGAAGAAACAATGAGATTTTATCAAATTTCCCGTCTTCTAATTCTAGACGGTTAGTAAAAACGATAGCTTTTTTTTTAGATTAGCTAGCTAATAAATTTAGATAGATTAGCTAAACGTGTTACTACCATAGTGACTACTAGGTTGTAAAGTTCCGTAATATCTCGCCAGGGACGTAGCTACCAGCGTATCTGCCGTATCAATTATACGGGCCACGAGGGACCCAAACAGGCGTAAGCAAAAAGTAAAAAAAACAACTTTTTTTTCAAAAAAAAGTCAAGGAGAGTGTACATTTAATTTTAATTGTATGTAAAAATTTTGGAAAAAGTGACGGATAGATAATTATGATCAATAAATATTTCTTTTAACTTTATGCAAACATTTTCTTTTCGTTTATGAGAAATCCCTACTGGTGGGAGGGATGCACTGTGCCACGCTCCCGGCTGCATGGGTATCCATCCACAATCTTGCTTATTTCTGCCGTGAAACAGCTGCTGCTGTGTTTCGGAGAGAAGGGCAAGACAGGTAGTGTAATTACTGGCACCGAGACTTAACATCTTATGTCTCAGGATAGGCAACACACGAATGAAATACCTCGGCTAGTTCCAGCCCAGGTATCAGGTATCCCATTTTTGTTCATTGGCGACGTCGACCAGTTACCATCAGGTGGCACGTCTTCCAGTTTGCCTATCTCAATAACATAAAAAAAAGAAATTTCTACCCTTCATAAGGGCCCTCAAACAAATTTTTATAAGGGGCCCCGCCAAGTCACGCTAGGCCACTGCATCTCGCCCGAGTTCGGTATCACCACCTTAGGATGGCTGGAAAGTGCGGAAAATATAATAGCAAAAAAAATCACCACCTTATCTGTTCCTGGCATAATAGCTTAACCAATTATATTAATCAGGTTCTACTGTGTGGCAGGATGGCAATACCACATGCATGAATCTGTCGGCTACCTTGCCCTCCAAACCGAAACACGAAAATACCGCTGGGTGAAGTATTGCGGAACTTTACCACCTAGTAGTCACGATGGTTATGACACGTAATTTGGTTGCCTATATGACCTGCCTGGTCATGTAGACATTCTAGAATTAATATTTTGAATGCTTTACATTGAACCTAAAATGTACGCTAACGTAAGGTAACTTCACGTTGTTAAATATCAAGTTGCAGTGCGTGCATCGTCAAATTCACTCTCACATTTTTCCCTACCGCGGCAAATAATGATTTATGACCCTTAGTGGTTATTCTTCGGACACTTTAGCGTATAACTGTACGTCGACATGTAAGTTTATTTATTGCAGACTTTACATAATAAACTACTTTCACAAATTATAATTCTATGAGTAATTGATATTCAAATTATTTAATTCTCGAAGGACTACCAGGATATGGGTCATGTTAAGTGTGTCAGTATGTATATATTAAGTCATAATTTAATGGATATGTGTATTAGCAGTAGTCTCGTAATTGGGAAAACTAATAAAAAAATAACCAAAAAAAAGCTCGGCTGGATTTGAACCAGCGACCCAACTACATATATTTAAGAAATGTTAATGAAGAAAAGACAATACCGCTGAGTTTCCTCCACCGGATTTTTTCAGTGTGTGGTCGCGTTCCAATCTGGTAGTAGGTACCTTATTATAAAAATGTCCACTCGACTAAGGATCCTGTAAAGGGTTACTTGAATTTAAAAACATTTCTGAGTCTGTACCGAGATCACAGTATACGAGAGACCTACAGTAGTCAATCTACATACATGTTACATACAAGTAATATTCGAGCAACGCACACATAGACACCTCTCACGGACGCGACATCTCGGAATGGTTCCGTACAGTTTGTTCCGCACCAGTCCGAGATATCGCTTCCGTGAGAGGTGTCTATGTGTGCGTTGCTCGAATATTACTTGTATGTAACATTGACTTCTGTCAGTCTCTAAGTATTCTGTGCCGGACTGTTAGTGCTGTTGGTTCTCTTTATAGAGAGACAACCAACACATCTTTGCAACGCCAAAAGATCCGGCCGATCAGAAAGAGCCCGGTCATCGACGGTTAAATATGGAAAAATACCTTGAGTATTTGCAAATTACTATTACAGTACGCAAGTGCAAAAAAACTAAGTTCTTCACAACATCAAACGCACAGGAAAACGATGCAATGACTGTCGCATCCGCCACACTTCCAGATGTAATGTATCCGGTGGTGCACTAACGTGATTTTAAACCTTGCATCCTTCTAATAAAGTTGCGGTTACAAAAGCAAATTAGCACCTAATCTAATATCATGATACGCAATATTATATCCTAAGTAATAAAAATAAGGTCGGGACTTATTTGCCTAAGGACTACATTGGAATTCCTTTAAAATGTGATACTTTATTTCTATGTAAATAAAGTTCATTTTCCGGATGTATTAAACTAAAAATGACTAATGGCATGCTCTGATCTATCATCTAGAATCTAGATATGTTGCGAATAATATTATATGTTGGTAGGTACCTACTTACTCTTTGTCGGCAGTGGTTTTTTATAGAATAATAGTTTATGAAATAACTATTTTATAGGAATACGCTTATTCCCTAGCGAAATAATAAGCTGAACATCAGTAGATAATCTAGTTCCTAACGTTTTACTGGTATGTCTAGTAATGAGTGGTGATCCTTATCGCAAAATCATAGAATATTTTTTGGAAATATTACGAAAGGAATGGATTGGCCGACTGTACCTGCAATAAAAACCCAGGCAAGTTATTGTAGAACTTAATTTTACTGTATTATTTATTTATTTATTTCACACTTTATTGTACACAAAATACATCTTTTTGAAAAATTAATATAAAACATGTACAAAGGGCGAGCTTACCTCTGAGAGCTAAGTGTGAGTTTTTCGATCGTGAGCGCGTTTCAGTTTACTAGGAATTTGTATGTGAGTTGTACAGCGCCACCTAGTGGTAAACTGGTTTCTCACGTTTACAACTAGATGGCGCTGTACAAATCACATACAAATTCCTAGTAAACTCCAAACGCGCTCACGATCGAATGCGAAAAGAAAAACTCACACTTAGCACTCTGAATCTTAATAAAATTATAATCAACTTAATTGATAATAATATTTAGAATTTTGTTTGAATATGGCCCTTAAATTTAATCTTATATACCTAAGTCTAATTTATTCTACATTATTGTAATAAGAAAATGGTGTAACATAAAAATAATTGTTAAAGTTTAATTGACGTTCAAAATATGATAAGTTATTTTTTGAATAAAAAATATTAAATTCGATTCAGTTCAAAAACTCTACTAGGTAGGTAGGTATCTATTAGCAATTAGCATTCAGTTCGTAAGCGAGACGCCTTACTTCACCTTTTACTTTTACGAGCCGTCTGGAAGGTAGGCACATAGTTTTTTCTTATTTTCACGTAGGCATATGATTAGATTCAGGCAAGTTTTTAATTTTCAAAAATTCATTGTTTAACGACATAACTATCTCTTAAGTTTTATGAACATAAGATTCAAACACAAGTAGCCAGAATCGAAAAATCAAGAGTATTGAATTCAAAAAAATGTTTACAAGTTATTTTGAATTTTGTATGCGTCAACATTTTTTACTTGCTGCTACGTATATAGATAAGGAAGTTACTGATTTTGCCCGATTTTCGAAAATCTAGTTTTCACCAGATCTTAACGTTCGTTTTGCGGTCCTAGTAACTTTTCCTACTACTTTCACGATTATGTCAGTACGTCTGTATGTATGTACATATGTGTGTGCGTAGGTGTGTATATAAACATCTCATAAATTTCGGACAGCTTGACCGATCGAGACGCGGTTGATGACATTCGTTTGGATTCCACTTAACTTAGACGTTTGGAAAATTTGAAGTAACGTGGTCCAAGAGATTTGCGAAATTTTTAAAGAATGCGAAAAAACCTCAAAAAACTTTTTGGCGAAACAGCATTTTTTCAATATACTTAATTTTCAAATTAATTTACCTACCGTTTGAGTACAAAATCTAATCAGCTCTATTCTTCAACAAACTGCGTCCAATGCATCAATTGCATCAAAATCGGTGAATCTATTTGGGAGTTACGTAGACGAAAAATTTTGAAAAACTGAAATTTTTCAACCAGTAAGTAATTTTTGATCTTCTTAAACATTTTAGTACTTAAAAAAACTACGTCAAATGCCGCTTCAAAAATTAAAATCGAATAAAATTTTCAAAATGTAAATATAAATCGAATAAAATTTTCAAAAGTTACAGCTTTTCAAATAGATTTATAGACTCTCGTTTTATAGTTTCGGGCGGATAGCCACGCGCTTACAAGGCTGTGCTTATTGCTTACCATCCTCGCTGGCGAAAGCGTCACTGTAAAACAACACTAAGTAATCGATGTTATAAAAACGTACGATTGAATACATTCAGTCAGTTAAAATATCTACATCATGTGGTATCTATAAGTTAATCAATGTCAGTATATGAACTACCTTACTCATTAGTAAAGTTAAACTAGTCAGCCACAAACGGCCTCACTTATCACTAACTTAATCATCTCACAAATTGGTTACCTACGATGATTTGATATAACTATGTTTTCTTTGAGATTTCTCTCACGTATCTTTCCTTATTCTAAATGCGGGTGTTGATTTCTAATAATAAACGAACATGACTAATGTGATTATGCAGGCCTTCAAGTGGTTACCTAACGATAGACCTGACAAACCTTGGTATCACCATTACTAATGGCTTGAACTCATTTTCCTGTATTTCATCATTCATATTAGTAGACCTAAATTATCTAGGTCATATCAAACTAATAGTAGTTAGGACTCATACCAAATTGTAGTATTTTTGTTTATTATATCAATACCAAACAAGCAGATGTTTCGCCTCGATGTATCCATCTCATATAGACGCGGATGATGTTAATGGTGCGCTAGCACATATTCTATGCTGGTGCTGGAAACTCAGCCTCCCCGTTAAGTAAGAAAGTAAGAAATAGTCTTTACATATATACGAGTATGTCTTCACGCCAGATTTCTTACGGGGTAAATAGTCTAAATATGTAAAAATGTAGGCGTTACAGGCTACTACAAATAATTTAAAGACACCAAACGCGTATTTACAAACTTTCATACACTTTTCAATATAACAACATACAAAGATAAAAACCACAAAATTATGTTTATTTTCAACCGACTTTCTAAAAAGAGGAGGTTATTAATTCGGCTGTATGTTTTTTAATGTTTGTTACCTCAAAACTCGGTCATTTGTAAACCGATTTTGATAATTCTTCTTTTGTTTGAAATAGTATACATCCCGTGTGGTTTAGTTTTAATTTGATGAAGATCTGATGGAGGGTTCCGAAGATATAGGACATGGGAAGTCAGGTGTTGCCATTGATATGACAAACCCAAGATACACAATCAGTGTGTCAAAAACGTCCTCCAAAAATGAGTGCACAATTTTAAATTGTGCGCTCATTTCAAATAGAATCGCGTCGGTCGCGAACCTGTCAATTTTATTTCTTTTCGTACACTGCTTTGTAAAAACAACTACAAGTCGTGCACTTAAGGTTGGATATGCAAAGACATATGTTTTTGCCATATCTATAACTACTTAAATGAAATTAGGGACACTTTTGAGTGTCAGTTTTATTCGGGACTGTGCATCTAAGGTTTTTTATATCAATGGTTGTTGCCATTTTATTACTACTAGCTGGGCGATCGGACTTCTCTCGGATGATATCTTTTTATATGAAAAAAGATTATTACGGTGATAACACTTCCCAAGACACATTTTACCGATAAAAGGCTATCTAAATACAACATTTTGACAAAATCGTTATAGCCGTTTTGGAAAAACCAATTACGTACAAATATACAAGAATTGCTCGATTAAACTTTGAAGTATATATTCATTAACAAGTTTAATGTACTACGTACTAGAGAAGATATGCTACAAGAGTCGTGTTTCATTACGTTAACACTCGCTGCAGCGCTGAAAGAATAATAAATCGTACAACCAAAGTCACATAACATACATACGTACATACACACACACATATATTATATATATATATATATATATATATATATATATATATATATATATATATATATATATATATATATATATATATATATATATTAGGGATGGGCCGAAATTCGTTTTACATTCGGTTTAACCGAATTTCGGCAGCTTGAACCGAACTTCGACATTCGGCCGAAATTCGGTTTAAATGCCGAACATTCGGCACTAGAAGAAAGTATCTTCTTGCACTAATTTGCTTGAAATCTATGCTAATGTTATATAGAGGAAAAATTTGTATTCTATATTTTTATATATTGTCTCATCTAAACTCAAAAACTACTAAACCGATTTGAAAAAAATCTTTCACCTTTCTTTAACGAGTAACATAGGCTATACTATACTTTCGAAAAAAACAGTCGACCTAGCAGGCCATCCCTGAAACATCCCGCTAAATAAAAAAACATAAAAACAAAAGTGAAAAAACTTCAGCATAGATTTTTGAGTTCGAAGAGTTCAAAAAATATGTAAAACGGTTGACCCGGCAGGCATCCCTGAAACTTTCTGCTAGATCTTTATCTATATCTTAGCACATTACAGATTTTTTCAGAGTTCAGAAATCATAAATTTGTTACAAATATTCGTTAGTACATAGAAGTCGTTGTAAATGACAGTAATTTCAAAATTTTTGAAATGCTATATATTTTAAAAACGATGATTGATTTTGGTCTTTCGAATGGCATTCAACGCAATTTTTGACCTCTAAAATGTTTTCATAGCTACGTAATTTACAGACTCAGAAACGTGGAAACAATATCAAAAAAGTTTTTTTTTTGAATTTTCGATATTACTAAATCCCAAATAAATCAACCGATTTTGATGCAATTTGCTTATTTGACGCAATTTATAGAAAGAAAAGCTGATTAGACTTTTAAGTCAATCGGTATATTAGTCTGAAAGTCATTTTAAACATGCTAAGTTTGCTGTAAACAACAAAATATTAATATTTGAAAAGCCGTAACTTTTGAAAACTTGATTTAATTTTGATCTGTGAAACTGTATTTGAAAGAAATTCGAATTTATGTCGAAAAAACACTTCTTCCAAATTTTTTCGTCAACGATTACTTTCGAACGGATTAACCGATTATGATACAATTTATGAATTAGACGCAGTTTTTAAAAAGAGCTGATAAAATTTTATACTCAATCGATACATTAATCTGTAAATTATATTAAAAAAATACGTTTCATCAATTTTTTTTTGCATTTTTTCCAAAATTTATCAAAATATTCTAGGCCGAATTGATTAAAATTGTTGGAAGCCAAATTGAGCAGAATCTAATTCAATGCCATTAACCGCGTTTCGATCGGTCAAGCCGTTCAAAAGTTATGAAATATTTACATACATACATACATACATACAACCATACACTCTCTCTCACTCACACACATCGCGAAAATAGTTAGAAAATGTTCCATACGTAGCGGGAAGTTGAAAATCAAAAGTATGATATAAATGAAGATGCATATATTTTAAAACATGATGATTTAGATCTTTTTAATTGCATTCAACGTAATTTTTACCTGTGAATGGTTTAAGTAGCTCCACAATCGGTAGTTTAAAAAATGTCGAAGAAAAGGTAAAAAAATAGGTAAGTCAGTTGACCCTGCAGGCTATCCTTGAAACGTTCCGCTAAATTGAGGTATTTAGGCTCAAAGGAACAAAGCTATAGTTTTTGTTAGCATTTTTTTTTCAAGGTTCAAAATCCTGACTATTGTTATAAATGACACCAATTTCAGTTTTAAAAAGCTGTATATTTTGAAAACGATGATCGGTTTTCATCCTTCAAATGGCATTCAACGAAATGTTTGAGGTCTAAAATGTTTTTGAGCTACATTCTCGATGACAACTCGATTTTCAAAAATCGGAGCAAAATCAGTAACTTCCTTATCTATATACCTAAGTAGCAGAAAGTGAAAAATAAAAATCCATGCCTAAATTGGAACAATGTAACTTAATGTATCAAAATTTTGCTGTTACATCATTAATTCACGTGCGTTGCGAAACCCATTAACGATATCCTATATATCCATACTAAAATTATAAATGGGAAAGTGTATCTGTTTGCTTCTCCGTCTTTCATGGCAAAACGGAGCGACGAATTGACGTGATTTTTTAAGTGGAGATAGTTGAAGGGATGGAGTGACATAGGATACTTTTTTCTCTTACTTTACGCGAGCGAAGCCGCGGACAATATAATAGCTAGTAGTAAATAGTAAAATAGGTAAATAGCTAGTATAAAATAATTAAATTTTAAGCAAATTCGTAAAAAAGTCACGACGTGTCGCTTTTAAGAAAGCGCCCCAAAATTAAACCGAAGTTCGGCCGAACTTCGGCCGAATTTTGTATTTTCACCGAATGTTCGGCCGAAGTTCGAATTCGGTTCAAACCACATTCGGCCCATCACTAATATATATATATATATATATATATATATATATATATATATATATATATATATATATATATATATATATATATATATATATATATATATATATATATATATATATATATATATATATATATTCCTGAACAAAGGGCGTAACCGCCGTCAAATTCATGGCGCTTACGCGTCTAATTCAACAAACTCAGACGTAGTGCAATCCAATGACTGCACTTTAGTGAAATACAAGTGCCGTGGCGCATGCTTTGTGCAATAGCATATAAATCAAAATAAATCAAAAATTTATTTACGGGAAATGATTTAGTTAATCATTTCCTAATTCATCAGCAATCATTTCCAAAAAAAACATAAATCTAGTGAGTATAGTATAAATGATTAAAACTCTAATTGCTAGTTTCCAAGTTTTAAGAAATATTTATTTTATTTTATCGATGTGACTGTTTTTTTACAATCGAAGCTAAAAATCAAAAATCAGAAATACTTTATTCGATAAAACTTTTTACAAGTTAATTTGACGCGTCAACGTTTTTTTTAAACTACTACCTATTTTTTCATGATTGGAGAATTTAATTGTAACCACAAATTACATAATAGGTAGTTACTTTTATAACTCTAACTTTAACCGAACCTTTGTTAGCCAAAACGACGACACGCGATGTGACCTGCATTATAATTAATGCAATTACAATAACATGGGTGACCTCACTAGGGTTAGATGACTTTTGGATAAACCTAACCGTGATTTCATGATGTGATTCACTCGATTGTTTAATGTTATTCAAACACGTTAATCACGTGTTATATTACATTTAAATGTTTTTATTATCATTGTAATGGTTCCCATTCCCTGTTCCCACATGTATTCTTTTTAACCGTCTTTTTAAAAAGGAGGAAGTTCTTAATTTGGCTGTATTCTTGTACGTTTATTACATTAAACACTAATATGTAATATGTGTACAGTGTATTATCATACACATTAGTCAGGTTCTGCAAATCGCAAAGACTGCGATGGGCGAGACATATAGAACGTTAGAGTAGTCAAAATCATCAATGACTGGACCCCGCAGCAGAAAAGACCCAGCGAACGTTGGAAGGATTGTGTGGAAGAAGATCTCAGGACCATGAGCAGAAAAACATTTTGGAAGAAGGAAATGGAGGGAAATCGTTGAGGAGGCCAAGACCGACATAGGCTTGAAGGACCGGAGGAAGAAGATATAATCTGTACTTCAGATTTTCTTTATTTATTAAACGATTCGGCATTTTTTCCCGTCCCGTAAAACATTGAGGAGGATCTTAAACAAGTTTCCATTCAGGAAGTTGTTAGTTACAGTTTTATTGCATTTGAATTTCTGATGTAGGTACGGCGTCTAATATGGTGGGTCAAACTGACTGTTGATACCAACAACAGCTATAATGGACGCCGGCAGTAGAGTGCATGGGGGTACGCCTGCACCCCAGGTTCGGGAAAGAAAATACATAAAAAAATTGTATTATTTTGCTGTTGGAATTTTAGAGGATGCAAAAATTGTAATATCCTTTGAATAATCTGCTCACATTATTACGATATTGCTCTGGAAAAAAACGTGAAAACATGAAGTTTTTGTTGCAAATCGAATACACGCTTTTAATATAATAAAATATCATTTATCAAAGTGAATGAAGTCAAAATAAATATGACATAATTTTGATTTTGAATGTTATTTATTTTATACAATCTTTTACTAATTATTCAATGTTTCACATCTACAGTCATCCCGCGATGGTTCATTTTTTATCATTCGTAAATATTACCATTTTCGCTATCTTGCCCCAGCTCTTTGGTAGTAGGCATTGGCTATGGCAGACTATGTAATATAACCTCTTTTTCTAGCTACAGGAGGCCCTGCAATGTTCTAATTGACCTCGACGATCTCATAACAGGGGCAATTGCCGCAAACTCATAAAAATACACACAACACTGCACAGTCGACGCCGGTTTCGATAACCAGGCGCCTCTTTCCCTGGAGAGCAGATCCAAGACTTCTTACAAGAAAAAAGCGCTTAGCGCTGATAGAAGTAAAGAGGCTAATGGTGCGTAAACGTTACTATCCATGTGGTGAGATGGTAATACCATAAGCATAATTTTTTTACAGTTCCCTATATAAAAAAATATTTTTTTTAAGAGTGTTTGTTTAACATTTTTTGTTTCAAATGTTGCTTTAAGACAAAAGAATTAAAAAATGTGTCAAAAATTTCTATGCTAAAATATTTCACTGGTTCGAGTTTGCGTAGATCATAATAGATTTGACGACATTACAAAGAATTTATTTTGCTCAGAGAATGTATGTAGAAATTACTGGAAAAAGCTAACTGAGCACGACATATCATGCATCTTAAGAGTTATCCAATAAAGTATTTGATATCAACACAACCAGGGCAGAACTGACAGAGTGAGACCGAACACGAATGGGTACGCCGGCTGTTTCCGATTTCATCATCGAAGTGTAATACACCAAACAATTGAACTGTGAAATTGTTATTGAACGGTAATACATTATAATATTACAAATATTATGAAATCCCAAAGTGTGACCAGCGTTTGAATGACTTTTAAAAATGGAGGGCTACATCACGAGATTATAGAATTATGGATATAATATATACATACATAGTATATACGGGCATGCTGATATTTTTTACTGTATGTTATATAGTATAACATACAGTAAAAAATATCAGCACGTCCGTATCCCCGAAAAGGTAGGCAGATGTACATCCTTTTCTTCCGCCGGATCTTCTCAGTGTGTGGCCGCGTTTCCGATCCGGTAGTAGCTTTTAAAAAATATGTTGACGTGTCAAAATAACTTGTAAAAAGTTTTATTGAATAAAGTACTTTTGATTTCTGATTTCATCCATTGCACCCACAATTAGTCGAAGACACTTAGGTCCATTATGTGATAGATGGCAAATCTACCGCCAAACCGGGCTCTTATCCAATCCCGCGCAACGATAATTTTATCAGAAAACAGAAAAACAAAATTTTGAATTGGCCGGCTCGAACCCAAGACTTCAAGTGGTCAACACCGACACCACTAGACTACAGAGGTATCAGGTAACGACCACTAAAAAACTTGAGTAAAACTTAAATAAATATAATATATATCATCCCGCTCATATACGTAAAGGGGTAGGGGAAGGAGGAAATTTAACTAATATGTTCACGATTAAACAAAGTTATTAAATCCGATACATATCCGGTACAAAACAATTAACCTTGTCTTTGACGATTTCCCGACCTAAGATTCAAACACTTGTATAACTATTTTGAAACAATTGAGACGAAGAACAATAATATTTATAGCAAAAAAAATTTAGACACTGGCTGGATTTGAACCAACGACCTTCGCCTTAAGTCTTAAGACCTCCGTTAAGAGAAATGTCACTAAACTAGTGTCGAAGGTTAAACCTGGTGAAATTTACCTTTACTAACGATTAAATTAATGTTTTGTGTAGTTTAATGATGTGTACTGATCGACATAAAAGAAATTTTTATGTGCATCATAGAATGGCAAACATAAAATTTGAAATTTTCCACATGAGTTATAAGAAAGCGTTTTTACATTTTCTCTTTTGTTTTATTTCATAAAAGAATAATTGAAAATCTACAAAATTGAGAAATTAAATAGATTTTATAATTAAAACATATTTAAATATATTTTTTTTATATTTCAGATTAAATAGATTTTATCATTAAAAAAACTTTTCTATCTTCTCTTTTGTTTTATTTAAAAAAGAATAATTGAAAATATACAAAATTGAGAAATTAAATAGATTTCATCATCAAAATGAGATAACGTTTGTCTATTTTCCCTTTTGTTTTATTTGAAAAAAAGAACAATTGAAAATATACAAAATTGAGAAATTAAACAGATTTTATCATCAAAATGAGAAAACGTTTTTCTATCTTCTCTTTTGTTTTATTTGAAAAAAGAACAATGGAAAATATACAAAACTAAGAAATTAAATAAATTTTATCATCAAAATGTTTGTCTATCTTCTCTTTTGTTTTGTTTGAAAAAAGTACAGTTGAAAATATACAAAATTGAGAAATTAAATAGATTGTATTATCAAAATGAGAAAACGTTTTTCTATCTTCTCTTTTGTTTTATTTGAAAAAAAAAGAGAACGATTAAAAATAACGATTAATAATAATAATAAAATTGAGAAATTAAATAGAATTAATCATCAAATTGATGATTATTTTAGCTAAAATCCTTTTCTCCTTCACTTAATGGGTCACACATGTTATGTCAAAATAAATATTCAGCAATTTTTACGTGATGTGCGTTAAAAAACAACTACATTATCTATACATATAATAAAATCGTAGGAAAGTCAAAACTGTACATTGAATATTTTTTTTAAATAATACTTGGGGCGTGATCTACAATCGATATCGAAGACAAAAATATAGTTTTTAGAATGTTTGTCTGTGTGTCTGTTTGTCTGGTTGTCTGTTCGTCTGTTTGTCTGTTTGTCTGTTTGTCTGTTTGTCTGTTTGTCTGTTTGTCTGTTTGTCTGTTTGTCTGTTTGTCTGTTTGTCTGTTTGTCTGTTTGTCTGTTTGTCTGCTTGACTGTAAACAGACAAACGTCTGTTTGTATGTATGTCCGGGGTAAACTCAAAAAGTACTGCATGGCTTTATTTTAAATTTTGCATGAATATTACTAACAGGTCGGCTAAACATATAGGCTACATATTATCACGCTATCACCTAGCGGCCAGGTGCTGTGCGGAGTAAACGAAGTCTGCGCGGACGAAGTTGCTGGCAACAGCTAGTTATAAATATAGATATGGTGTGTGGTAATATCCATTAACATACAGCACGGCTACCAACTTTAGAATTGATCACACAGCTTACACGTACAGACGATAAAATAAAGATTGAAACGCGAGCACCAATTAGAAAGTTCAATTTGGAATTCAATAGACTTTTTGCACGCAAAGACCGCGTATACATTACTACTAGATTTTCTAGATGGGTCCATTATAGAGTCATACTGATATGTGCGTTGATGCAATTAAGTAAATTTTAGTATATATAACAAATAAATATTAACCCCGTTGCTGACCGGTTGCTGACCGGCCCCGTTGCTGAGTGGTTAACGAAGCTAACTACGAATTCATGGGGCTCAGGTTCGATTCCTGACAGGGAAAAACATTTGTGTGATGAGCATAGATGTTTGTATTTTTGAATTTGGTTATTTGTTGTGTATATTACAGTATGTTATATGTATTTCTATGTATTAGTATATTTGAATAACACCCATCATGGTCATTATGTCTGATTTTAGGGTTCCGTAGCTAAAAGGTAAAACGGAACCCTATTACTAAGCCTCCGTTATCTGTCTGTCTGTCACCAGGCTGTATCTCATAAACCGTGATGGCTAGAAAGCTGACATTTTCACAAATTATGTATTTCCGTTGCCGCTATAACAACAAATACTAAAAATAAAAAAATGAAAATATTAAGAGTAGGTATACCCCATATAATAAACGTGTCTTTTTCGTATTTTTTTTTGCTATGATGGTACGAGACCCTTTGTGCGCGAGTCGAACTCGCACTTGGCCGGTTTTTTTAAGCCTAGGATGTTCGAAAATAGTAGGCATTTGGGGCTCCCCACTCCCCGCGCGATTAGTTGCGCGAAGTCTCCGATCAAATGAACTCTCTCTGACCCCGTCGCGGGGCAGTGTAAAAATTGTGCGTTCTAGTATAATTTTAACAGTAGTGCAACTTACTAGATTTTTTTTTACTTTAGTCTATTTCTTAATTACTTTATATAATATTTTTTATGGTTTTGTTTTCGATGCTTAAGGCACAGTATAAAATGCAACATAATGTAATCGTAAGTAACATTGATATCTAAGAGAAGAAAAAATGTAAGGCTTGGTATTCCTGGAAAAGTAGGCATTAGGTACTTGCTATCTCTCGCTCTCTTAATCGCATTGCCGACGTGAACCCACCTTCAGCGATACAGTGCAGAATTAAGCAATAGAATAATTTTATTTGGCTTTATGGCTCCTCTTCAGATTGGGCCATGTTGGCCCAATAAATGATCTTTCAACATCGCCGCCATGATCGGGCAACTCTCTACTGTTATGTTATGACGTCTATCGAAAATGGATAGCAAAGTGATCGCGGCTGCGGCAATATTTTTACTTAGTTAGCTCTTATAATGATTTACTTAATGTTCGCAACAAAATAATGATTAAAGTATGCTTGTGTTATGGGTGTTAGTCAACGACGATATTATTACATAGAAATATATACATAAATACTTTAACATATATAACAAACACCCACACTCAAAAATATAAACATCTATGCTCATCACACAAATGTTTGTCCCTGTCGGGAATTGAACCCAAGTCCCCTCGACTCGTAGTTAGTTTTGCTAACTACTCGACCAACGGGCGGTTTAAATAACAGTGTTGTGTTGGTCCGGACTTATTTTGACGATTAGACCAACTGCCGCTGTGCCAGGTAGTTTCTGAGAGTCGAGTGCTACGATGGTAGCGACACAAGTCGCTACCATATAAAATATACAGAGATATTTGGCGATGGTTGTCTCTTCTCATAATACAACTCAATCTCGACATATTTTGGTGACGTCATATATATTATACCTGCGTGTGCGGTCACACAAAAAAATATGCAGAAAATATTTCCCCGTGTTGGTTCCGGGCTCCTTTGAAGAATAGACCAACTGCCGTTCTACCAGGCAGGTCGTAAAAGGCCACCGATTGGCTATGCGAATCACTACCATCGTGGCTACTAGGTGGTAGAGTTCTGCATTGTCTCACCCGGGTCAGGTACCACCGCCTTACCTATTCCTACCGCAATAGCGTCAGTGCTTGTCGCCGTCGTGTTCCGGTTTGGAGGGTACGGTAGCCGGTAAACTTATGCATGTGGCGTTAGACCTCGCCACAAGATAGCAACGCATCATTAACATCTTTGGTGTTTATAGGCGATGGATGACTCTTCCTATCAAGAGACCCATTTGCTTGTTTGCTATCTTAATATAAAAAAATATGTATCTTAACTAGCTGACCCGCGCAGCTTCGCCCGCGAGTAGATTAACATGTCGTCGATATAGCTTTTTATATTATTTTATTATAAATTTCATACACCCTAATTTCGTCCCTTAGGAGTTGATTGTTGAAAAAAAATTAACCTATGTTTAACCTCGGACCTTCAACTATTTCCATACTAAATTGCATGAAAATTTGTCTAGCGGTTTAGGAAACAGACAGACAGACTTATTAGACTTAGATATATATATATATATATTATATATATATATATATATATATATATATATATATATATATATATATATATATATATATATATATATATATATATATATTATATAGAATTGCTCGTTTAAAGGTATTAGATAATCAATCCATGAATGATTATATCTTATTGTTTTAAATTTTACACTTGTACTGTTTAAAACAATAATTATGACGGAGTTTCACCAAGTGCCGACGATGGAAAGTATAAATTATGATCATATCTTGTTAACAAAAGATAACTGTCCTATGTTCCTACGTTTTCTTATTGTCATTTTGTATATACTATGTAACAATACGTATAATTTATAAAGTACAAATAATGCCCCGAGGAGTGGCTTTAATCTTCATATAGTTATAAATAAAGTTATTCCAAAGAATTCAAAAAGAAACTTGCGGTATCAAATAATTAAAAGATATCGGCCATATTAAGTCGGTTACCAGAGTTATAACTCATAAAATTTCAATCTTGTACAAGTATAGACACATAATGTGTTCTGAATTGCTTGTTTTAATTTACAAATCGAAAGTTAAAAGCAATTATTAGGTATCAAAAACATGCGGTTAACAAAATATGCGTAGTTTAAAAATATAATTGAAGACCATTTTACGATATAACTAACGAATTCTTAATTGCTCGTAAATCAATCAATCAAGCACTTTTGCACTTTCCATCAACTCTAATTATAGAGACGTCCAAAACTATGTTACATTGCATAATAGCTGATAACGGCTCAATAGAAAGATAATTATTAAGAGGCTTTCGTTTTACAATCGAGTAAAGTGAAAATCGATCTAATTCGATTAGTTGCATAATGTGTGCACGTATAATCTGTGAAAGTTGTCAAAATTATCGAGTCGATACAAATGAAACTGTGGTATGAATATTTAAATGTTAGGTAAGGTAACAACCAAGTACAAATTAAAATCACTGTATGAAACTTCGACTTCAAGTTTTACTGTCGCATTTGGCGCAGCATCGCTATTTAAGGCTCCGTTTACATTTTGAATAGTGTGGATGCGCGTGTTTAATGCAGGTGCTTAGTTTTAAAAAAAAGGCACGCGTAGACAACCTTTAATTAGTGCGAGTGATTAATAATCAGATTTAGAATGTAAATAGACGTATTAAACACATGCACTTGCACTAATCAAATTGCAAACGGGGCCTAAAGCCTAGTTTTCACCTTGATTAGTACAAGTGTGTGTTTAACGCAGGTGCTTAGTGTTAAGCAAAAAACACGTATGGACAGCTTATGATTAGTTGATGTTGATGTGCTAAGTACCTCGTTCTTCAATATTTAATCTTTGTCTTTTACTTGTCAACCTGTATGTATGTAGGCGTTGCTTCTTATCCGTCAACCTGTACTTCAGTGTAAGTTGTTTTTTTTCTGTAAGAAGATTTATTGACTGCCTCATGGTCTACGGGTAGCCTATTCGGCTCAGACCATGAGGTCCCGGGTACGATCTCTGGGTCGGGCAAAGTGTTATTGAGGTTTTTTCGAAGTTTTCTCAATAATCTAACCCTCAGTAGCAGCTCGGAGTCTGGCGGAGTGGAGTGGAGTGGAGTGGAGTGCCTCATCCGAGGCACGGAAATGGTAATACACCATTTCCGTGCCTCGGATGAGCACGTTAAACTGTTGAACCCAGTTATCGCTAGAAATAGTCAATAGTCGTTAACAGGTCGATAAATGCGGCGATGAGGATCACCGCTTATCTCGCAAACCGGTGAATCGCAGTGAACTGGAAAGTCTATAGACGTTCGGTTTACTCTGCCTACCTCGCAAGAGAACCGGGCGTGGTGATACTTTTTTAAAGATATTATTGTAAATCTAGTTAATTATGATTAGATTTTAATAAGTACTCGTACTTCAAATTGCAATATGTTCTTATGCACTACCCAAGTTTTTTCTCTCAGCATAATCAAGGTAAACTGTGAGAAAATGCTTGATAGCATAAAGTTACGCCTTTTGTTCTGATTTTGTGCAATAAAGTGTTCGAATAAATAAATAAATCAGATTTTTGTTTATAAAATAAATATATACTTAAATAAATAAAATCTCAATGATGTCGCCTGTGTGCGTCGCAGTTGACCACGTCATTATGTCGAGCGATTCAAAAAAGTGTTTTTTCAGTTTTCCGACAAAACAACGTTGCCCGGAATTGGAAAAAGTACCCGGTTGGCGATAGGCTTGCCACCTATCACATTGTGGGACATAGTATATTCGGCAAATCGTCGCGTGGGTGCACTAGTACCTCTGATTTCCTTCTGGGATACGGGTGTAAAAATACTTTTAAAATCTCAATGATTTTGCGTTATTTCATATTTTTACTTATTCATTGGATAAGATGTATTCTAAACTTTTAAACTACGAATGGCGTTATTGTGATTGATTTATTTCCAAGAGAGATTTTCTAATCAATGTGTCTGTCATTAGCATAAGAAACGGCGGAGAAACTCGGCCCTATCCGCAACATATCTCCATAATGTAATAATTTGTAATTTATCGTCCCCAAAGTTATTAGATGTCACAATGATGTAAAAATAAATAAAGGTTTTAAATCAATTATTATTATAGTTATATTCCCAAACTAGCTGTGCTTGCGACTTCGACGGCGTGGGATTTTTTTTAAAAGTAGCCTAAGTTACTCCTTATTACATTAGCTATCTACCAGTGAAAGTCCCGTCAAAATCAGTCCAGCCGTTCCAGAGATTATCCGGAACAAACAGACAGACAGACAGACAGACCGACAAAAATCGTAAAAAGTGTTATTTTGGTATGTGTACCGTGTATACATCCATATGCATTTAGTTAAAACCGGTTATTTTAATATTGCAAACAGACACTACAATTTTATTTATTTGTATGTATAGATTATTTATTTTATTTATTTAATGCTTTATTGTACACAATTAAAAGAGAAGTAGTACATAGAGACTTATTAAAAACAGACTGTACAATGGGCGAGCTTATCCCCAATAAAAGAGATTTATATACGCCTTATGTATTATAGTTATATTCCCATAAGACATCCATTTTACTATAGGCGATCCTATATCGTGCTCTTAATAGTCAAAGAGCCCTCGACACAAAACTTATGGCCAATTACAATACATATAACCGCGGTATTGTGATGATACACGGGCGAGCTTTACCGATGAGCCATAAGATCGCGGTATAGGGTCGCCCGTTGATCAGGAACTTAGAGGACCTAATCTACCGGCCATAAGTTTTGTGTCGAGGGTTCTTAGACCATAAAGACCGCGGTATAGGCTCGCCCGTCGATGACCTACTTTAGACATGTATGGGTAAAGTGACAATAGGTCCCGCTTTGGTCGAGATTGTCCCGCTTTCAGGCCGTGTATCCCTTTGTCTCTAGCGAAAGCAAACACGTCCCACTTTTGCAAACAAACCCAATTTATATAATTATTCACCAATTTACATAAAATTCATTGCATTCGAAATTTTATTATATTTATTTTCGAAATTGCGCAAAAAACAACACAAGAGACTGAATTAGCAAAAGTTAGTAACTGACTGACATAGATGATGAATGATTATTTAAATATTAAAACAAAACCGTTATTTTTATGTATTAATTATTAAAAGTTAAAATAACCCCCCCCCCCCCCCCCACACTAACAGGATAACTCTTTTCCTTCTCTAAAAGCTAATTATTTATGTATGTAATAAATACTAATATTTATATATAAATACATATATAAATACTGGAATATATTTAATAAACACTCGAACCCGGAAATACAAACATTTATGCTCATCACACGAATGCTTGTCCCCAACGGGGATCGTCGATTGCGTGTCAGGGTCGCTAACCACTCGACCAACGGAGCGGTTATCGTTATGTATGGGTAAAGTTATAAGATCTGATAAAAAATCGCAAAGTAGAACAATGCTGAAGATAATAATGGTCATAGAACAATGAGTTATAAATAGACGAACACCTGGCGAGTACAGGTGATGTCCACCACAGCTGCGACGACCGGTTTGTTACTGCACCACTTTGGACACACCCGTAATTGGCACTTTGATGTAACGATAATTGAACGATGGAACGAGAGCTAACGGAAGATAATGATGTTCTAAGCTAGGTCAAGAGCGACAGTTTTTGAATGGACATTTTCCTGTTTTAAATTAAAACAGCATGGTTGTTAAAAATTAGAGCCTCGTGAAAATATGTGACGTAAATTGTGTGTAGTCTTCAGATATAAAGATATGTGCGAATAAGTTATAATCCATCTATATAAATAAAAAAGAAACGCTGAAAAGTTTACACGCGTATAATTTCAGAATATAAATCTATATATAAAAATCAATTGCTGTTCGTTAGTCTCGCTAAAACCCGAGAACGGCTAAACCGATTTGACTAATTTTGGTTTTGAATTAATGGTTGAAGTCCAGGGAAGGTTTAAAAGGTGAGAAAATATAGAAAAAAAATGAGAGTAGTTAAAAAGGCAGAACAACGTTTGCCGGGTCAGCTAGTATTAGATAAGTTTATTCCATAATCGATACTTATTTATAAACATTGATAGAACAACGGTCAAGTTTAGACCATTGAACGATCTGTAGTTTGGTCTACTTTTCAAAGTGGCCCCGGACCAACAACGAAACCCAAATGACACGATGTAAATTTAAGTAATGATATGGAATTCACTTATGTATAGGACAGCAAACAAGCAACTACTCTTGTGATTGAAATAAATAACGATCAAGTATGGCGGCTGGTAACACAGACACACCACCCTCCAGATACTTATAGTATTCGATTGTTACCATCCACTGGACTAGGAAATGTTACCGAGATATTTGATTATCGAGATAATCTTAAAAAATAAACTCAATAGCACTTTAGCTCGACCCAGGGGTCGAACCTAGGGCCTCATGATCTGAACCAATTCGGCAAACCCATAGACCACTAGGCAAAAGAAAGAAAAGTTAGCCATTTTACATGTAGCGGCAAACTTTTTCTCTCTAAGGTGTTTAATTAGTAATGAGATTTCTTTGATTTCAAGTTTCACACCCAGCTGCTGCCTCAATAATGTTACGAAGAGAGTTCCGCATAAATTATCAATAGGATATTATTTTTATCTTTCAGATAATTTATGCAAAAGTAAGCCAAAATTCTAATAAAAATGTAAATAAATGTAACAACACACTAATATAAAAATATATTTCGATTACATAATGGCTTTTTAATAGCATATGATAATAAACAAGTTTTGGTGCTGCTTTAAAAGATATACCAAATAAACAAATTTAAACAAGTTTTTAAACAAAACTTATAAAAAAATTAACAAAAAGACAAGCCTGTTGAGTTTTTTTGCCGGATGTTCTCAGTGTGTTCCGATTCCGCGTTCAGCTCCGGTCGTAATTTTTAAAATGTCGTCTCGTCTTTTTTTTTCAATGAAGAGGGGGCAAACGAGCAAGAGGTGCGCCTGATGGTAAGTGATCACCACTGCCCATGGACATCTGCAATACCAGAGTTCTTGCAGTTGCGTTGCCGGCCTTTTAAGAATGAGTAAGCTCTTTTCTTGAAGGTCTAGTATGTAATGGAGAATAGTTTATTGGAATAAAAAGTTTTTTGATGTGATTTTAATATCATAAGATAGCAAACAAGCAGGTAGCCCTCTGATAGAAAGAGACAATTATCACCTAGAGACATTAAAGATGTTAATGGTGCGTTGCTATCCGTGTGGCGGGATGGTACTACCACATGCATAAGGTTACGTGCTACCTTACCCGGAACGTTATCATGTCATTTTCCAAACCGGAAAATGACATGATAACGTTGCAGAACTCTACCACATAGTAAACAGGTAAGTCAAATATCAAATCACACGTATATCAAATCACAGAATGGCAGATTTTTTATATCATAAGATAGCAAACAAGCAGATGAGTTTCCTAATGGAAAGAGTCAACCACCGCCTAAAGACACCAAAGACGTTAATGGTGCGTTGCTATCTTGTGGTGAGGTCTACTGCCACATTTATCTACCTGTGTGCCAAATTTTATTCAAATCCGTTCAGTAGTTTTTGCGTGATTGAGTATGAAACATCCATCCATCCAAACATCCAAACTTTCATATATATATATATATATATATATATATATATATATATATATATATATATATATATATATATATATATATATATATATATATATATATATATATATATATATATATATCAATTGCTGTTCGTTAGTCTCGCTAAAACTCGAGAACGGCTAAACCAATTTGTCTAATTTTGGTTTGAATTAAATATTGAAATTCAAGGAAGGTTTAAAAGGTGAGAGTTACAACTAGTTTATAATATTAATAAAGATAATATAGATTTTGCTTGATAGCTGTTATAATAGCAATCCATACAACCATCTAAACATTGCATTAAAACAGGGAACACATCATGCGGGAGTCGATAAGCACTTGACAGTATTTCTGTCTTGTTCGCTCGGTAAATTATGTAACAAGACTAATGAGCCTATTTACTCAAACATACGAAGTACGAAATTTTGTCTCAAAAATATTCACAACAAATGGAAAAAAGAAAATCTATGTGAAGGACGTCGGTTTAATGTTACACCGTTTAAGTAATATTACCAATTGTACAAGCCTTATTTGGTATTCACAGTGCACAGCAACGGCCATTTTCCGCTTAAGTAAATTGTCATTCAGTAAGAGTGCATTCTGAATAAAATTAAAAATTGGTCATGTGAGAATCGGATTCACTCAAGAAAGGTTCAGTACAACAGCAGTATATTTAGACGAAACTTATTTTCATGATTAAAATCAAATGAGAATTGTTTATTGGATAGGTCCCTTGCAAGAAACGTGTTTTCTCGGTTGTTCTTATACCTACACTAATATTGAAAAGCAGTATGATTTGTTTGTTTCTTACGGGTAAACCCAAAAACTGCTGGTCTGATATCAATTTTTTTTTTTCACCAACATAAAGCTACATTATCACCGAGTAACATAGGCTACTTTTTACCCGCCTGAGTAAATAGCTAGTTATTCATAAATTAAGAAATACCGTCACACCCACATCCTAAGAGAGAAGCAGAGGTGCAAAAAAATGAGAGGCTGTACATATGACAGGTACGCAACTGAAGAATCATCTACTTATATTCTATACTTTCCATCGTCGGCACTTGGTGAAATTCCATTGTTACTAGACACTTTTACTATTCCACTTGTACATCAATTTCACTTTACACAACTTTAATTATATTACTCGACAGGTTTCACTTTTTAAAGCATCTTCAGGATGTAATATACTTAACTGATTCAAAGAAGAATCAGTTAAGTATATTACATCCTGAAGATGCTTTAAAAAGTGAAACCGGTCGAGTAATATAATTAAAATTGTGTAAAGTGAAATTGATGTACAAGTGGAATAGTAAAAGTGTCTAGTAATCATCTACTTTTTTGCTAACCTATGATATGAAAATGTGACATTAGGCGCCCTGCCACGCGGATGTCGACACTACATTAATATCTTCAGTGTCTATCGACAATGGTTCAATGGTTATCTCTTTCAGAAAAACCAACGAAAAAGCCTATAATATATTAAAAATATTGTAGTTTTAGACAGAAAGAAAGAAAATATTAATTTGCAAGAATATGGGTGTTACAAGTTGTTAAAAATAAATTAATTTACCAACATATTCTACCAATGTATGGTGTGCAAATATTTAACACTCTTTAGATGCGGTACCCTAAAAGTGTTTAGGTAATCAGTAAGCAAGGCATATATTATAATAATTTTTACTGAGTACTTTATTGTCATGTCTTGACATAAATGACTTTCATGGAAGGGATAAGGAAATGGCATTTTGATGCATGTCTACTTTTAGTGTCTTGAAAATCTTTGTCATCTATTATTCTAATCTTTTAGACATCAATTACTTTGACGAATAATCTTTTCTTCGTGTTGTTTTGGTTGAATTATGAATAAAAGATCAATTGCTATCCTACAAAGTAGTGGTAATTATTTTTGTGTTATAGCACTCAACCCGTACATTGGTATGGTGCTTTGTCCTGTATGTGTCTACTTTATCCTTAAAAACCGAAATACGATACTGAAAAGTGATGACGCTATTGACTATTGACGTAGGGAACTAAACCCACACATTACATTGAAAAACTCTACCACCAAGCGCGATGGTACTGAGGTGTACGGCTAATAATAATTAACATTAAATATTCTTTTAACATCACACTGTTTATATGTATATCGCATATGTTTATATCCGACTTACTATATTATATATTATATTTCATAATGTATGCGAAATTCTGTCTGGTCCTCTGTTACGCTTTCACTACTAAACCTCTGAGCCGATTTTGATGAAACTCGCCATGGAGATTGGAAGATCCGGGGTCAAATATAGGCTAACTTTTTCTTCTAAAATTAACCCCTAAGTAGCTTAAATCAGCCTCAGTGATAAAAAAGATGAAATTAATTAAATTTGCTATTATCTGCGAAGTTCGCGAAATTTAATTAATTTCTACTGTTTAATTCTGGATTTCAGCAAAGTAACGCCTTAATCAATTAAATAAGTAATGTATATTTGTATGAAAAACTATGTAGACCACATGTTAATCTATTCCCGGGCAAACCTGTGCGGGCAATAAATGCACCTATAGCATAAAAAAAGCATTCTCCGTTTTAGTCCGGGTTCCTTTCTGGCGCCCGGACTAAAACGGAAACAGACCAACCGCCGTTCTGGCAGGCAAATCATAAAAAGCGACCGATTGGCTGAACGAGTCACTACCATTGTGCCTACTAGGTGGTAAAGTTACACACACTCGCCCGGGTACCGCTGCCTTACCTATTCCTGCCGTAATAACGTCAATGCTTGTCATTGTCGTGTTCCGGTTTGTGGGTAAGGTTTTAGACTTATGCGTGTAGGATTGCCATGCCGCCACACGGATAGCATCGCACTATTAAAATCTTTGGTGTCTATAGGCGATGATTTCTCCTTCCATCAGAAGAGTCATCAGCTTGTTTGCTATCTTGTGATGAAAAATATTAATAGTGGTCAATTAGCTAAAGCACTAAGCTAAAACGACCTAGATTTGTTGTTTAGTTCACACAGAATTACATCACCTGCACTTTAAAGATGCACTACACACTTCAGACTTCACGCATACTTAGTTGTCGTCACCCTCTTAACGCAATAACAAGAGAAACAAATCAAAAGCAGAAAGTGTCGTATGTTCTAAGTTCCGACACACTTTCTGAACAACAGACTATTATTTGTGAAGTCAATTAGGCGGTTACAATCTTACAATCGGAAAAGAATTTCCCTACAACTTGTTTTCGACGAAAACAACTATATAGGGTATATTTACAAGAATGCAAGTCTGCATTTAAGTAAATGTATTGTAGCTATATAAAATAAAACCAACTTCTTGGTTAAGCTCCGCTAAACTCGCCTATTTTATAATAATTATTTTAGTTTTTTTGTTAAAATTATGGCCAATTGCACTAACATTGTCTCAGCTTAGGACAACCCTTAATAGTGTGTTGCCACTTGTTGACTTAAATGAAAAGAATGTGGCAGCATACTGCATATGCTCTTACCGATCCCGATGACCTGATAACTCTGGCCAACGGTTCACACGAAAACATTACACACCTAAATTCTCGACACCGTCGCCACCGGCGGCACCGAGAACCCCCGTTTCGCCCTTCGGCGAACCGAGCCCAAGGGCAAGATTTAGCCGACGGACTAAACAATGCCACTAGCCCTTTTATCGCAAATCACGACCCCACCCTAAGCCAAGGTTCGCTCTCGTAGAAGACACCTTTAGGGCGGAGGGCATACAGCCCTACGCCTATAAATTCTGGCTGAGCAATCTGCTCGCCCCCGCGACCGGTGAAGCTGTAGCGGCCCATAAGGCCAGCAGTAATTGAGACATTCCGAAAAAAAAAACTGCATGTGCAATTGGCCATCAGTTTTTAATAAAATTAATGATTAAAAACTACAATTTATTCAGAGTGGTCGCAAGCCTATTTTAAAGATTACTTACATATTTCGTAACGTAAATTAAAAATTGATGAAATGATCGACTTGACATTGAATGCATTATTTACAGTGGGAATACGAAGAATATTTTAGCTGGCACTTTGAATAACTATTTAGCAACAATCGTGATCATTTATTCACACCTAGTTTGTAATTTTATTTGATTTGATCATGGAGAATATTTTCGTGGCGAAAGTATTAGCGCCTGTATTCGGATTATTAAACTAGTGTTAGTGCGGGCTACCTTCGAAGACTAGGCAATCTGTCATTCTGCTAGGTAGATCGAATAGACTAATTGAAAAATTAACTAATAAAAATAGAAAGATTGGCCAAACTTGGCACTATCATCGTGCCTACTAGGTAGAGTTCTTCACCGACTCGCCCGAGTCTAGTACCACCACCTTACCTATTCCTAACGCAATAGTGTCAGCGCTTGTCACCGTAGTAATCCGTTAGAAAGGTAAGGTAACCGATAAACTTATGCATGTGGCGTTACCAACCTGCTACACGGTCCCTGGATATGAACGCACATTAATATCTCTGGGCGATGGTTTTTCTTTACACAAAGAGGGCTCTCCTTAACATCAGTAACAGGAACTGATTTTGTATCAACACTCAGTGGATGGTTCCTATCTAAATGTTTTAACTTAGTAGAAGAATAAATTATAAATAATAATAAATATTTGTAGTTAAATATTTTATAGATATAAGTTAAAAGACCGAAAAAGTACACAAACGAATAATATGAGTAAACGAAAATAGTAATTTAATTGATTATTATTAATGCTGCATAAATTTAATATAATTAAACAATGTATAATAATTTATATAATATAATTGAGTAATGTTTATCTATAAAGTCTCCGAAATATTAAATAATGAAATGTTAATTATATTAGCTATTTATTATCAGGGACTAAAATTTGCATACCTATAAGGGCAGAATAAGCAGAACAATGTACTTGTAACTAATAATCTTTTATAACCTTATTTTGGCAAATAAAAAAAACATATAATTATTAACCTGAAACGGCTAAATCGTGACTGGTTAGCTGGCTTAGTGAGATGGGCGATAACTTAATGCCGTATTAAATTTACCAAATTTATAACCAATGTTCCCTAGAATAACCAACACCTGCAGATTTCGCCGTGTTGATCCCAGCCTCCTTTGAAGAATAGGCCAACTGTCGTTCTGCCAGGCAGGTCGCAAAAGGCGACCGATTGGCTATCGAGTCACTACCATCAAGGCTACTAGGTGGTAGAGTTCTGCATTGTCTCGCCTGGGTCTGGTACCATCGCCTTACCTATTCCTGCCGCAATAGCGTCAGAGCTTGTCGCTGTCGTGTTCCAGTTTGGATGGTAAGGTAGTCGGTAAACTTATGCATGTGGCATTAGACCTCGCCACCAGATAGCAATGCACCATTAACATCTTTGGTGTCTATAGGCGATGGTAGACTCTTTCCATCAGGATACCCATCTGCTTGTTTCCTATCTTATAATATAAAAAAAAATTCCTAAGTCCTAACTACTACTGAGATTTCTATTTTCGAGATACTCTCGAAAAACCTCAACCAACCATTTACTGACTAGACGTTGAACTCGTGACCTCTTAATCTGAGCTGAACAGACTAATCATTGGACCAATCAAAATACATAAATGTATTTATATTTCCAAGAGAAACCGAAAACGGAATTTGCTCACGTAGTACGGTTCGCATGCTGCGACAGGAATTGGTAATTGTCGATGACGCGTCGAGGGTCTTGACCCCACTTAGTCATTCTGTAGGGGTTACTACTAAATTATTGATGTACGTGCACTATGATGTGATCAATGCTCGAATCAAAAACAATAAAACGGTAAACAATATACGAGTTTGCTATAAGATGTTATCAAATTTTCAAAGAAATTTATTTTGAACGAGACCCCTTATAAAAATATGCTATACGCTTTCTATGTAATTCCTAAGATGCGAGCGAAGGCTAAAGTTGGTGGTGGTGACATAGCTTAGCGTAGGATTGTAGGTAGAATTCAGAAGCCTCTCACCCAGGTAGAGTACTGTATCTTTTCCTATAAAACGTCACTAAGTACCTGTGACTGTTGTATTTTGTCTAATACCAGGGCCGCATTTGCATAATCGTTCCAAAGTAATATGCGCCGAAATTTAATAATTACGTGTGATTTGACACTATAAAATCATCGCGATAGAAACTGTGGTCATACTAACAGCAACGATATTTTGCATGAACTATCGTGCAATAATTCAAGATGGCTGAAGTCATTTTCAAACGTATGACTACGAACGACGACTATATTTACCTCTACATGTGTGCTACCAATTAAATAGTAAAACGTGTTTTTATGATTATATGACACACATTTATACATATGATATATGATTCACATTTTTTAATCCCGTATGATGGGCTCAGTTTACCATTTCATCGTTCCACTCCATTTTATACAACCATCCGCATACGTCTGAAAAAATCGAAAATAACGGCTGAAATGAACAAAGCTATATATTATTTATTTTTTATAGACTAACCACGCAGCGCGATGTGCTTGTGCGCTAAAACCCTTTGACGTACCGCCAACCACGCGATAAGCCACACGCACTCGGAATGTTTGCGACGATAGCCAATAATAGCCGATCACAGCTGCACGTATCGTGTCATTGCATGAAGCTCTGCAATGATAGATACAAGTGCAGCCACATTAGAATAGCTTCGGTGGATAGCAATGAATTATAAATAACTTTGGCGTCTACAGTTTTTTTTTCTTTCCATTAGAAAAACAGTTCGCTCATCTACAATCCTACATTTATTGTTAGTTTTAATATTTAGTGTTAGACAATCTTGAAAGACAATCTGCCTGTCAACCAAGCTACTTATAACACTGTATACCTATTAGTTTTAAAGTGCGAAACTACTTTGACCTTACTACTGACATTTCCATTCCTGCTACGATTATTTGTTAATTTAATGCTGCTGTTAACATTTTACTTAAATAAAAATACGAAATACATTTAGCTGCTCATAAAATTTCAAAGTGAAACTAACGTAGGGCGAATTGTGTTAAATGCAAACAGTATTTTTCGGTGACATAAATAAACGCCCGTAGTAATAATATATGCTAAGTACTTACATTTTATTCCACTGAGTAAACGGAAATAATAACGTGTCTGGGTCATGGCAATGAAGTCGCGAAAAACAGAGTAATAGATAAATGTAAATTTAGAATATCAGTTTCATAATATTGTCGTATCATAATTAAAAAAACAGCATAAAAGTAACCCATAAACATTATCTTCTTTTTACTTAGTTGGAAAAATATAAAACAGAATCAGGTCTATATATATACTACTAAAGCACTTAATAATACATGAGGGTGTTGAAATTTTCAAGACAAACCGAAAACCAAATTTGCTCACGTAGAACAGTTCGCATGCTGCGACAGGAATTGGTAATTGCCGGTGACGCGATGAGGGTTTTGACCCCACTTATTCATTCTGTAGGGGTTACTACTAAATTATTGATAAGTACCTTACGTTGTAAAACTGTAATGTGTTGTTGCCTCAATAAACATCAACAAAACTGTATACTCTATCTATTCCAAGTGTTCTCACCACGTCAAAAAGGATGGTGAACCAGAATAAGAACAGAAATGGACTTAATTGAGTTTGTAGCAAGGAAGTTACATTCTACCCGGAATGTTCACACGCGCTTCAAAGTCGTTCCGAAGAGTACCACGACATGGGTGGAGTGTGTCCCTTTCTACTAAATAAAGCGCCAATCGCCATATATAAGTGCGGCCATGCGTAGTTTGCAAATTACTACTAAGTAATTCTACTAATTTGAGAAACAGTTTTTGCATTGCATAAGTAATTACGTAATAATTAAAATAAGCACATTTTAGAACTCACTGTGTTAATCACAATACATTTTATGCTAATGTATTTATGGACGTGTATGAATAAAAGAGATTTAACGATTACAGACTAGATATAAAATTCTACCATCAGATAGTTTTATTTACACTGGCAATTGCAAGAAAGGGACAACATCCACTCTTGTCGTTGTCTTGCTAAGAACGTTTTTCCCCTCTGTTACTTAACAAACAAATGTCAACTTCATTTGTAACGAAATAAAGTATATTTTTATTTTTCAAATATTGCTTCGTAGTAATTCCAATTATATAAGTTCCTTGGTTTGTAGCATTAGACAAATAATAATCCATCAGTCTGGCAATCTGTAACTTGTCAAATTTTTGAGTGATCCAAGTCCAAGTACATTTAACCTCTCTAAACTTTGACACGCAAGAGCGAATTAAAGCGCCAGGTCTCATCACTCGCCTTTTGGCGGGAATGGTGACTCGGTCGACTCGTTGGAAAAAAATCTTTTTATTTCTACAACTAAGCCATATTTTCTCATTCTGTAAAAGAATGTGTATCAATTGATATATTTTCTGTCCATCAAGGATCAAAATAAAGTAATCGACAAAGTAGTTTTTATATTTACAAACAAATATTACAAAAATCACGTGAAAAATAATGAATTTCTAAATGACTTTATTTTTGGCTATCACGATATATTTTTTACAACGAATTGTCCAAATAGAATAGAATTAAACGGCCTTTCTAATAAAAAAAATACTTACATGAGAGAAATGCACCGTAAAACAACAAAAAATTCAGTTTTATACCACTAACAAATCGATAACACACACGCGGTCCGGTCGAACGAACAAAAGTGGCTAAAGTATAATAAACGACAATAGCAGAAGTCAGTTTACGAATTTGACATGACAGATATTTTATCATAGAATAAACGTCAAAAACGTTTTCATACAACATTAGATTTTATAATTAGAAATTTAAAGTTTAAATTCAAAAATTCAAAAAATCGAGCGGCGTAAAATTTTGCCTTCAGAGTGACAGTACACGCAATTGTCTAATATTTGCCTCCACGAGAGTCGAGTGGTTAAGTAGTAAGTAAGTTTTATTTTATAAAGTTCTCCACGCCTGCCGAAGTCGCCGGTACAGCTAGTATATTATATAGAAAATTTAGATTTGCGATGAAGTCCTTTTTGATGACGGTCCCTTTTTGACGGTTCCCGCTTGACCTACTACTCGTAAATAGTTACCAACAATATTCGACTAACAAGCAAGAACAATTGAGAACAACATCGTGATTTTGTTTATATCATAAGATAGCAATCAAGCAGAAGGCTCTCCTGATAGAAAGAGACAACCATCACCCACAGACATCAAAGATATTAATGGTGCGTTGCTACTCGTGTGGCGGGATGGTAAGGCTACATGCAAAAGTTTACCACCTATCTTACCCTTCAAATTAGAACATGACAATGACAAGCATTGACGCTATAGCGGCAGGAAAAGGTAAGGCGGTAGTTCCAAATAACGTTGCGGAACTCTACCACTTAATAGTCATGCTGGTAGTGACACGTATAGACAATCAGTCACATTTTACGACTTGCCTGGAAAAACGGCTATTGGCGTACCTTACTCTCGTCACCAGAACACGACTGTGACAAGCATTAATGCTACTGCGGTCTGACTATTGATTACGAGGCGGTGAAGCTTCACGTCTCATCCGAAGTAGATACTGAATTTTACTTACAGCCGTAATACCATTATTGTTTGACGCTGACATGTGTCGGAACGGTAGTTGGTAAACTTATATCTGCGGCAGTTTAGTCCGACACACAGATGGCAAAGTACCATTAACATCTCTGGCGTCTTCAGGCTATGGTTATCTCTTTCAATCAGAAGAGGCATCTGCTTATTTTTATTTTTGGAACGAAGTTCCTTACGGCAGGCTTGGAGGGGATAGGGATTTTGCTGCGCGACCGAACTGAAAAAAATGTGATAGTAAAACCGTAAGAAAAATGCGTGGAATAAAAGCGTTAAATGAGACGTGCGCAGGCGCGACAGTCGCGTACACAAGCGAGTAGTGTCGTTTAGCCGAAAGAAGTTCGTTCCTACCTGGTGTCCCGCGACACCACATCATTTTATTATTTTATGTTGGATAGCAAACAAGCAGATAGCCATCTGCTGTCTGGATGGAAAGACACAACTATCGCCTAAAATCACAAATGTGTTAATGGTGTGTTAGTATCCGTGTGGCGGGGTTAGAGTGCCACATGTATAAGTTTGCTGGCTACCTTACCTTCTAAACCGAAACACGATGATAAAAAGTACCGACATTATTGCGGCAGAAATAGCTTAGGCGATGGTACCAAAATCCGGTTAAGACGAAGCAGAACTCTACCACCTAGGTAGGCACAATGTTAGTGACACATGTTAGCCATTTTCCACCTTTTACGAGATACCTAGCGGTTAGACAGTTGATCTATTCTTAAAAAATGGGCCCGAATAATGAAATAAAAGTTAAATATTTATTGAAAAAGCTTATCAAAATTTTAATAGCTTCGTATGCTGCGTCCTGGCGCATCGGTAATTGGCGAAGGTCTTGACCCCACTTACTTAGTTTGTGGGGGTTACAACACATTTTTATTGGTGTGTAATTGTAAATTTACATCTCAAAGCATTATTATGTTTTGTCTAAACAAGCCGTGAAGTTAAGAAACTAAAAAATCATTACACTTACTTAGCATTGCATTGTCGCGTTATAATATATTGTATGATCATTTCACAATAATAAAGAACCGACACATCGTTTTCCAAAATTAGTCGACTAGTTTTTGAGCAAAAATTAAACATCTAAAGAAAAATCTATATTAATATTGTAAATACGAAAGTTTGGATGTTTGGATGGATGTTTGTTACTCAATCAAGCAAAAACTATTGAATGGATTTGAATGAAATTTGGCATACATAAGCTTTTTTCTCGTAAAAATTTGGTGATCCCGCGGGATTCACTAAAAACTTTTATAATGCAGCGGGCTGCACGCGGCAGCAAGTACATAATAAGTTGAATTAATTAGCCTTTTTTGACTACGCGGTAGTCAAGTAAAAAGGAAAAGGTTACTGGTCAACTGAAATTAGTAATTATCTTTACACTGGTCTCTTTGGGGGTAGACAGATTAAAGCAAACAACAATAGATGGTCTAGTCTACTACGATTCCTCAGTTCGAATCACTGATATACCGGAAAAAATATTTGTGACTGGTGTGCATCTTGTTATATAATATTTTTGTGGTACCATAAACAAAACATGACCGCCCCGTTGGTCAAGTGGTTAGCGACCCTGACTACATAATCGAGGGGGTTCGGGTTCAATTCCCGACAAGGACAAACATTTGTGTGATGAACATAGATGTTTGTATTTCTGTTTGTGTTTATTATGTATGTAACAGTATTTACATATGTATTTCTATGTATACATAAGTATCTTTGATTGATATCCATAACACCAGCAAATAATTTGATACAAGCAAATAGATTAGTAAATGTATTTCGTCCCGTGTTTTTTTTATTTACTAGCTGTTGCCCGCGACTTCGTCCGCGCGGACTTCGTTTACTCCGCACAGCTCCTCCCCCGTAGGTGATAGCGTGATAATATGTAGCCTATATGTTTACCCGACCTGTTAGTAACATTCATGCAAAATTTGAAGTAAATCCATGCAGTACTTTTTGAGTTTACCCCGGAAATACATACAGACAAACAGACAAAAATTCTAAAAACTATATTTTTGGCTTCGATATCGATTGTAGATCACGCCCCAAGTCTTTTTTTTAAAATATGCAATGTACAGTTTTGACTTTCCTACGATTTCATTATATGCATAGATTATAATTTATTAAATTCTTATTTCTGCATAATATCCCATTGTGTTCGTAACACATTTTTATATGCAACGAGCAATATATATGATAGAGTATTCCCTGGAATCTACGCGTGGCATTGTGTATTGAATACATTAAATAAACGTTGTTGTACCGTGTACGCACCTTCGTCAGTGTAATAAAGTCTTTAATGAAAAGAAGATATTTTCCTAATATGTACAAATTACGTGTCACGTTGTTTGCCCGCAAAGGATTCCGAAACTACTGAACCAATTTCAATGAAATTTTGTAAATATCTACTGTTTTTATCTCAATTGACCTTCTCAAGTGTCCCGCCAAAATATTCAATAGAAATAATTTGTATGTCAAAACAACGTTTGCTGGCTCAGCTAGTTTTAAATAAAGATATCGAGACTAGGGCTTAAAACAGAGAACCCTCTTCAGCGCACGTGATGAGTTAACATCGAAGTTACATCATATAATATATTCTGCCCTGCTAATTTACTCAATCGTAAGTGCATGTTGGATGCAACAGAGAAAATCGTGCCCAAAAATTTGCACTTTGTTTTTGACGCTACAAAAATTTAGGTAGATGTTGATCTATTTGGATCCATTCAAACATCAACATTTTTGCCATGTTTTTCATAGATTTTTTGTAGCGTCAAAAATAAAACTGCAAGTTTTTTGACGCGATTTTCTTTGTTGCACCCAGCATGCATTTAGGGTCGACTAAATTAGCAGGGCAGTGTTTATACGTCATGAAACCCAGGCAAGGCCATGGCATTGACAGGAACCGAACAGCAACCGTACGGCAGGTACGTACTGTAAACTTATGGCCCATAATAAGTGATTGTGGTCGTGAGATGACACAAAGTGGAGTTCACTTTTCACAGCATATCGATAATTTAAATGCAGTAAAACTGCACCAACATTTTTCCAGCTTCCTGCATCATTGTTATCCTGATTTAAATCTATGCCAAATTGATATAATACCAGACGGGAAGTATACTCTCCCAAACAAAAAAAAACATTAGCAAATCCGTCTTTATGTAACGGAGTTATGTTTCTTTTTAATTTTTTTTATGTAAGAGGGGACAAATGAACAGGAAGTGCACCTGATAGGAAGTGATCACCGCCGTTCATGGACATTCGCAATACCACACACAGGTCTTGCAGTTGCGTTCCCAACCTTTTAAGAATGATTAAGCTCTTTTCTTAAAGTTCCCCAAGTCGTATTCGTTCGGAAACACCACCACCGTTAACAACAACGTGCGAGGCAAAAAATATCGAGAGAATCGCGTGGATTTCCAGACGTCGAACTTCAAAAGGGTAGAACTTCAAATTTTGACGCGAAAATTTTATTTAATAGTTTCTTCTAATCCTCTCATTTCCTCCTTTTACTTAAGAGCTATGCTCTTGTCGGTGGAGAAATCGCCAATCTTCTCTGTTCTTTATCTTTGCTTTCATTTCTTGATATGACCGAAATCCCACTTTCTCTTTTATTTACTAGAAGAAATTTATTGACTTCGTTGGTCGATTGTCTAACTAAACTATCGATGGGACTGAGGGGATTCAATACTCGACAAGGACGAACATTTGCGTGATAAACATAGATTGTTTCTACACTTGAGTGTTTATCATTTATATAACAGTATTTTTTTTTTTTTATTTACTATATAACAGATTGAGTTGTATTCATGTTCATATACCTACCAATCTATTACACCCACATTGTTTCAGCACTTATCCCGTTCTCGGGAAAAAAATTTCGCCACGTTGAACCAGTCAATAGTGACACTGTTGGTTAGAGCATCCCGGCCGGGGGAAAGATCGCAGGTTCAAGTACTGTCCTGTCAAAATTTTTTCTTTGTTGTTTTTAAAGTTTTCCATGCTTTAACATACCTACAAAATATAAACATCCAAATTGAGAACATTCTCCTTCTGACGAGTCATTTGATAACAAAACAATTCCGAACAGCATCAACAAACCATTGAACCGTCAGTCAATTCAGAGACAAAAGGAGTCAAACGTTCACGTAATAATATTCGTGCGAATTTTCGGCGGTCACACGGCTAATGTGGCCATTGTCTTACATCGCAGCAATTAATTTCGACTAACAAAAATTTACGTGTCATATTATAATTGAATTACGAAAAAACTTGCCTTCAAAAGCCTCATTTATTTTGTGGTACAAGCCTGTGTTTCTTTAATTCGCCCACGGTTTTGCTCGTGATAAGATTTATTTTTCTCTGCATATATTCATGGGCGACGCCCGGATTACTTTGCATCTGTGTTTACACATAATATACTATTAAGTAATATAAAATATAGAATTATTCATGTATATTATGTGAATAAATATAATTTTTAATTGTTTATTGACAAGGTGATAAGAAAAATTTGGATATATTATATTGGATATAGCACAGACGACTTTCAAGTTTTAGATGAAAGTATTTTTTCTAATTATTTTGATTTTATTTATTTTGCTATAAATTAGGCAACATGACCCATATTATAAATACCTTAAAGACTAACATACATATTAATATAATAAAACTTAAAACTACACTTTGCCACGTGTTGACAGCGACGTAACAGCTTCATTCCGGAGTCTCCCCCGGAACCTCAGGTAGACCACACCAGTCGGCCAGGATTCCCCCACTTCAAAGGTCGGCAGGAGATGCCTCAGTACTCTCACCACAAAGGAACTAAAGTTGACCTCGTGTCGAGACTAATTGTGTATATTCTTTCCTGGAAGTGTGCAAAAGGGGGTGCCCCTTGCATACTGTTGCCGGCGCCCATGTATATATTTTACCGAGAGCCGTTAATTACTAAAATTTTTGAATATAAATATAGAGAGTAAGCCGGCAAACTTATGCTTGTGGTATTCCAGCTCCGCTACACGGATAGCAATGCTCCATTAACATCTTTAGTTTATCTCTTTCTATCAGGAGAACCCTTTTCTTGACCGATTTCCAAGAAACCTATTAGACTATTACAAAGTAACTGGCGCTATCTTAATATTGTTACGAATAATCTAGAAACGTGTAGAATTGAAACGCTGGAGAGATCTAGAAATAAAAGAAAGATATAGCTACTCCTATTGACAAACAAATAGTTGACCTAAGCTATGCCATAATGGACTTTGTGGTATATGGCATAAGGTTGAAAGTAGCTGTACTAGGATTTATGACTCATAACTTGATTACAATAAGAAGTGATTCATCGTTTCCCGATACATTTAGATTTTTCTGGATCCAGGTAGAACTTTACCCTGGCTATAAACAGAGATGTGTTGACAAATACAGGACAGTTTTTATCAAGCGATCGAGAGCGATACTTGAAGCGTACCGTGCGAAGTGAGAAGTGATATTGTGTAGTGTTCTAAGTCTGTTAGTACAGTGAGTGACTAGTGTTAATCAGAGTATTTAGTATTACATTTTGTTGTCTTGTCTTATGTTTATTTGTGTTGCAAATACACGGATTTAATATAAGTGGTGTTTTCTTACAGTTACGAACCCGAAGTACGTAACAATATACATATAGGTAAATTACTTGTCACGTTGTTTGTCTGCGATGGACTCCGAAACTACTGATTCGATTTCAATGAAATTTTGTAGATATCTACTTTTTGGTCCAATTTTTAAGATAAGATAGTTTTTATCTCAATAACTTAACCAATTTTTTTAACTGTCGATTGGGAAGCGCTTGACCACGATCTCGCCTGATGGTATGCTAAGATACGGCCTAAGATAGAACGCGTTTCCCTAAAGGTACTATGGGGAACATTTCCGGTGTTCCACCTTTAAGAACTAATTCGCTTGGCACATTCGTCGGGTGCTTTTGTTAGGCCCCGCCTCTTACGCATCTCTATTGTTTGTATTAGACAATGCCGCTTGAAATATTTGTTATTCATCATAATTCTTAATGTTTTATTTTGTAGGTGAGAGTAATTCTTAGTTTTGTAGTTTCTAAGCAGGTAATTACAACATAAAACTGTAAGGAGCCGATTCCTGCGATTGAGTACTTACAAGTAGTCGCACTAATCTGTTTTGAATAAAAAGTAGTTTATTGTATTTTTTTTCTATTAGTGATAAAACTAATATTAAAGTAAATATTTAAACTACTCGTAGAGGTTTAATACAAATATTGACAAATCTTACTATTTAAAAAATAACTACTTTTTGTTTGATCTTAATGTTTGCAGGTCTAGAGACAATGACATGTCGCCTAGTTATTTTATATAGGTCAATCGCCGCTAGTTAAATGTTCTAGTAATTTAGTTTAGATACTGGTTTATTCCGCCATATTAGATGATAGAGTCAAATTTCGCGGCATTTTCAAAGTCCAATTTACACACAGGAGTCCAACAATAAAGCAATCTCTCATGTCCAAAAAACGAAGCACAGGTCAAATTTTAAGCACGATCGGAGTCCGGGAAAATAGCAATGGCCATAAAAAACGGGATCAATGAAACAAACGTAGAGCATCGGCAACTGTTAAGGAGCGACTGATAAGGAATGTTATGATTTGTGTAAACGCATTGTGGTCAAGTATTTAATTTTTTCTAATTGGATGCACCGATTTGTGGGTGGAGCTAAGATGTATTTCGCTGTTCAAAGAAACATTTTGTTAACTGGAACACCGCTAGTGAACTCAATTGTACCTGTTCACTCTTCTCTTGAAGATCCCCAGGTTGTACCCGTCGGGGAACACAGACTCAGAAAGAATATTCCAGTCCCTTACGGTTCGGATCAAGAATGTCGAGTCGAACCATAAATATATAATAACATAATACAAGTAATTTGTATGCCGGGTCAGCTAGTATATGACAAAAAATGCGATAATATAACAAGTTTAATGCCTACATTAATTTTTAAATTAATGCTAAAAGGCAGTTCCTTTAAAAACATGTTTCAAACGAGTTTGGGTACAAGGATAGAATCGAGTATGCTTAGAATACATAAGAAAGGGTTCGGTTCGTGAGAAAAGCAAATAGAGATCTCATGAACGAAACTTACTTGTTATGAAAACAAGCTCCGTCAAACATTTGTGGTTAGTTCAGTTTAGAAGAAAATTTCCAGCCCTTTCACTTTTAACCTGACTATAGAAGCCTTTATAAACCAAGTTAAAAAAAGGAAGGTTTTTATATATCCTATCGTCAGCAGTTTTTGAGACTGCTGATTGGAGAATAATGGCTAATTATTGTTGTATTGTTGTAAAAAAAAATTCACATAAAAACACAGCAGGGAAGCTGCTGTGTTTTTATGTGAAAATTTTTTTGTTACTTTAGTACTAATAAAAATTATTATTAAATTAGACCATATTGTTTGGGTTTAATACCTGACAAGATGGGAGCAGGCAGTAATAATACCAATGATATTTACATCAGTATTTGGTGAAGTTTTTACGAGGTAAAATTTTTGGGGGCACGGCAGTGCCCCCGCCAAGTCGAGCAAAAAAAAGCGGCACGGCCGTTACCATCCTTTTCTCGAAGCAATTCAGGCCGTTTTCGACCCCCTATAACTTCGTTGTGGATAAGACAAGAAGCCTGAATTTTCAGTTACTAATTAGGCATTGTGTAAATACGGTATATTTAAAATTTCATTCAATTTGAACCAGTAGTTTAAGAATTGTAACTTGTCAAACTTTCTTAATTTTGTCACTGACTGACTGACCGATCATCAAAAGTCTAAGGCACTTCTAGCAGACATAGAATCTTCAAATTTAGAATATAATTTGTGTTTAGTGTCTAAATCAAGGGAAAACCTAAAAATTTCAAAATTTCTGGCCAGTTTTCTAGATACACCAACTGCACAAATAACTTTGTAATCCCATATAAATGTATAGGATTATACAAAGTTATTTGCAGTTAATGAATCATTGTACTCGTATAATGGAATAATAGTTGTAGATAGGTACCTAGATATATGAGTGTGTTCAGCCAATAAAACTGTGCAACATTCCCCTAGGAAAATATGACGAAAAAAAAGGGTGCAACTAAATAGACTAAATAACTCGAAATTACCAATTACTATGAAAGAAACAACACTAATAAGCAAATCCGCTATACTATTAATAAATTGATGATTAATTTAAAAAACCTTTGAGTGCCAGTACACATAGGTTTGTAATAGCCCTTGCTTTGCAATGCACCACTGTAGGCCACGATCACTTGTATTCACACAATGGCCTATGGCTCATTGCTGTCGTGCGAAACACTCATGATGGACGTGGAAGTAGTTACGGCTGTGGCTATTTATTTATAATATACTGCTTAGAAGTATTACAGAAGTGTGTATCGCCACAAAGTTATAAATAAAATGGCGCTAAGGGACAAGGATACGTAGATTTTTTAATGTTTCTTAGATGTATCTCTATTTTTTTAGGCTTATTTTAAATACGTATGGAATGTTAACGTATATGACTAAGTATCTTCACGCCCATATCCCCGAAGAGCTACGCAGAGGTACAACAATTGCACCCACGATTAGCCGAAGATACTTGGCAATGCGCTGATGGATATAGGTTCCGCAGTGTTCACATCCGGTAACACCGGAAAAGAAAAAGAGGAAGACTACCTACAAAAATAAGAAAAAATCATAATACAAAGGCTTTAAGAAAAATCGTTATTGATATTCTAGAAGTAAAAGGTACCAAAAAGGAAAAAGTAGGACTCTACAGAAAGAAGTGAGATATCATCAAAAACATCCTGTAAAAAAACCAAGTCTCGCAGCTCAGTTTTTCTACCGTAAAAAGTTGTGAGATCCATGTAATACCAAGTCGGTTAATTTATTTAGTCCCTACTTAAGGAACCTTCTGTCTTAAGTTATTACGTAAGTTGTTATCATATCAATGTTAAAAATCTTTTACGTTTTAAATAAATAGATCGACTTGGCCATCGCATGATTAGATGGTTTAGTATGTATCACACAGTACTACGGGCCAGCAACCTGGTTTCTAGCAAAAGTCCTTTCGAATGGATGTGGGATGATCTTTAAGAAGTTAATGGAGGATGGTTAATGGATCATTAGATCCCGGCTCCACTTCTCGGTTTATTGACAAATTTAAGCCATGTTGTCATCCGATGGGCCACTTGGAAAAGTTATACATTCGTTTTGGAGACGAGTTTCAATCGCGTGGAGCGCAATAGACTAAACAATCTAATATAATTATGTATAAATTGTAAGATACGTTGTATTTCCATGCGATATCCAAGTCGATCTATTTATTTAAACCGTAAAAGATTTTTAACATTGAGATGATAACAACTTACGTAATAACTTAAGACAGAACGTCCCTTAAGTAGGGACTAAATAAATTAACCGACTTGGTATTACATGGATCTCACAACTTTTTACGGTAGAAAAACTGAGCTGCGAGACTTGGTTTTTTACAGGATGTTTTTGATGATATATTATTTACTAGCTACACCCTGCAGCTTGCGCTGTAAAAGGTTTTGGTTCCCACGGGAACAACTTATTTTTGCAGAATAAAAAGTATCATATCTGCTAATCCAAGTGATCGTCTACCTCTGTGTCAAATGTCATCCAAATTGGTCCAGCCGCAATAGCGTCAGTGCTTGTCACTGTCGTGTTCCGGTTTGAAGGGTAAGTAGCAGATAAACTTATGCCAGTGGCTCTAGGACCCAAGGGCGGATCCAGAAGGGGAGTCATGGGAGTCTACTCCCTCCCCCCCTCTAAGCAGGGGTCTAGGTATGGATTTATGCAAATAAAATTTTAGATTATATTAGAGCCTATCTTGACTGAACCTCAAACATGTGACCCCCCCCCCTCCTTCGATCCGAAGGCTGGATCCGCCCTTACTAGGACTCCGCCCTTACTAGGACTCCGCCACAACGAGAGCAACGCACCATTAACATCTTTGGTGTCTTTAGGGCATGGTTATCTCTTTCCATCAGGAGAGATATCTGCTTGTTCACTACCTTAAGATATAAAAATATAACCAATTAATATCTTCCTTACGGCATCGTTAGCGCTATGTTGTTGTGTGTTGAGAGGCGACATCTAACCAATACTGGTTTTTTGTGATAGATGCGGACACACACAAAACAGGATGCTTTGATCTATCTTTTAAGTCAACGCTCATGGCTGTAAATTGCATTACTTGTAATTGAATAATATACATGCTAGATGCTCATGAGGTGATTTGTTATCTACAATCATATACCCATTTATTTTAGTCCAAACGCCGCACTAAGCCGAGGACCATATTACAGGAGATAGCCTCTAGCGCGGGCGTTTATAGCCCCAATTTTTATTTCCGTGTTGGTCCCGGCCTCCTTTGAAGAATAGGCCAACTGCCGTTCTGCCAGGCAGATCGTAAAAGGCGACCGATTGGCTATCGAGTCACTACCATCGTCGCTACTAGGTGGTAGAGTTCTGCATTGTCTCGTCCGGGTCTGGTATCACCGCCTTACCTATTCCTGCCGCAATAGCGTTAGTACTTGTCGCTGTCGAGTTCCGGTTTGGAGGGTAAGGTAGCCGGTAAACTTATGCATGTGGCATTAGACCTCACCACAAGAAAGCAACGCACCATTAACATCTTTGGTGTCTATAGGCGATGGTTGACTCTTTCCATCAGGAGACCCATCTGCTTGTTTGCTATCTTATGATATAAAAAAATAAATAAACTCTTGTATGTTTTGTACATAGATATTGAGGTATATACTCAAAGGCTTTGATATATCTATGCTCAAAGGGTTTGTGGTATTCTAAATAATCTATATTAATATTATTAATGCGAAAGTCTGGATGTTTGGATCGAATATACATCTATCCATTCGTCATTCCAACCATCCACGGTTGGAATGACGAATGGATAGATGTATGTTTGTTACTCAATCACGCAAAAAAGTCTGAACTGATTTGGATGAAATTTGACACACAGGCAGATAATGATCTGGAATAGCATGTAGATTACTTTTTATCCCATAAAAATAAGTTGTTCCCGCAATACTCACCAAAAACTTTTATAATGCACACTGCAGCTAGTAATAAATAAATAATATTCAAGGGACAAATTACACTTCTAACCCCAAAGTAAGCAAATTATTTGCTTGTATTATGGGTGGTCAACGATACTAATACATATAAATGTATATGTAAATACTTTTACATACATAATAAACACCCAAACCCGTCGGGGATCGAACCCGAGCCCCATCAATTGTGTAGTAGGGGTCGCTAACCACTCGACCAACGGGGCGGTCGAAATAAATAAATAAATATCACTGGACAAATTAGACAAATTTTGTGTCACTCCAAAGCAAGGAAATTCACCTGTCATTCAACGATACCGATAAATAGAAATATGTACCTACATACCTATATAAATACTGAAATATATTTCATTAACACCCAAACCCAGACATATGAAATGCATGTTCATTACAAATATGCTTGTTCCTGCCGGGAATCGAACCTACTTTCTATCAATATAACTTTTTTCGTTTGATATCCCATTTTACAATTAAAAAATACATACTTTTTTATTTTTCCTTTTTAACTTGTCACTATCATATCCCGATATCGAAGATAAGGTCCCCAGAAAGCTAACAATAAAAACATTATATCCTCACCACAAGGATGGCAACGCATTTTATTATTTATTTATTTCCACACATTTCAATACAATAAATTACACTCGTAGTACTCGCCAAACTGAAAAACAGTTTGAAGGCGAGAATTTGCTGTCTGAACTTATGTACTGTAACTGATTATACCTATTAATATAATAATAATTAACTCTTCCTGTACTAACATTTTTATGTCTTGTAACATTTTTTCCTATAAGCTCTTTTATTTAAACATCATGATATATCTAAATGACAGGGATTAACTGCTCCTCATATCGGCAATATTTATTATTACTGTAAAAATTAGATACTTACAAATTAAACATTATATAATATCTTATTTAAAAAGTTATATGAAAAAAAGCCCGCTGAGTTTTTTCCGCCGAATCTTCTCAGTGTGTGTGTCGCCGCGTTTCCGATCCGGTAGTACCTAGTTTAAAAAAATGTTGACGCGTCAAAATCACTTGTAATTTTTTTTTATTGAATAGCACTTCTGATTTCTGATTTCTATCAACGTTTTTAAATTTATTCAAGACCAAATACCATAAGCATTCTTTTACCATAATAATTTAGCATTATTAGCATATTCTGTGTTTATAGGCAATGGTTATGTTTTTTATCAGAAGAGCTATTTTCTTGTATGATATGCTATAAAAATAAGATACCTATAACAAAACAGCATAAACTGGAATGCAGACTAAATATCATCACGGCGACTTCTTGGCAGGGTATTCAGTGACGTTTTCTCCGGTCGTGTCACTTTCGTAATATTTTATTATCTTCATAATCATAAAAGACACTTCCTAATTTCACTTTCATTATTGTGAAGCCATTAAATTTTAATGACGTGTTTTGAATGAATTCTCATGTATGTGTTAAAGCCTACAATAATGTGTATTGTACGCCTCAACGCGAAGCATGAGGTAATTAGTGCTGTTTAGATTTTAGGATAAAAAGGCATTATAGCCTATTATTATATTTAGTATATTTGAAGGAAAGATTAACTTTCCGTATCAACCAAGACAAATATCTGAGATCGGCTGACAATCGTTATCTTTTAATGCCAATTCAAAATACTAATTATTACAGCCGTTTATTCACTTCTCAAGCTGTGACACTCTGGAAATCTCTTCCTGAGGATATTAGGAAAACGCCGAGTCGAAACATTTTCAAGAATATGATTAAACCTCACTTTCTATATACCTAATTGTATTTTGTCCTTAAATTTTTGTAATGTAGTTTACGTATTACCAGTAATTTATTTGCTTATTTTTATTTTTTGTTATTTTATATTATTGGAATATTGCCTTTATTTCTTGTAGAAGCAAAAACTATAAATTTACTCGTGGTTAGCACCAATTTTAGAATATATTATTATTCTATCCTTAAGGTTGTCTGGAAGAGATCGCTTTCTTAGTGATAAGACCGCCTTTGTGTATCTAATATATGTAGAAATAGTCATGTAATTTGTATATTGTCATTTATTTTTGGTACACAATAAAGTTATTGTATTGTATAAGTTCATTAAAATAAGTTTTTTTGTATATTGTATATATCCAAATTAATAGTCGATATATAGTCGATAATCGTTAATATTTCGGTAAACGCGCCGGTGAGGAACACCACTTACCTCGCCAACCGACAAACCGGTGAATCGCGACGAACCGGAAATTCTATTTATGTTCGGTTTACACTTCCTACTCGCAAGGGAACCGGGCGTGATGATACTCTCTAAATTAATAATCTGTACACTTGTACTGAAAATTTCTATAAGTACTCACTCTCACTCTTTTGGGTTTTCAGGAAGAAATCTCTTTCAGAGATAAACTCACCTTTTGAAATGGATGACATTTCCATTTACATAAAGTATTAAACATCTAAATGAAATGAAAACATGTCCAATGAACTATGTAAACAGCATATTTAACGTCATCTTCTCCGTAAAAATTATAACGATAACGGCCGGTTTCTGAAACACAAATTAATTTTAACAAGGAATTAATCTGTGATTAACAGATCATTTGCTTGTAAAAATAATTAACAGATCATTTGCTTGTAAAAATAAATTAACAGATCATTTGCTTGTAAAAATAATTAACAGATCATTTGCTTGTAAAAATAAATTAACAGATCATTTGCTTGTAAAAATAATTAACAGATCATTTGCTTGTAAAAATAATTAATAGATCATTTGCTTGTAAAAATAAATGAACAGATCATTTGCTTGTAAAAATAATTAACCGATCATTTGCTTGCAAAATTGATAATTATTACGCTCGCGTAGAGTGAAGTAGTATTCGTTTGTCCTGAGGATGCTTCGATTTCGAGGTGAAACGAGCATTGAGTACGTACATAAATTGTGTGCTTTTGTGCTTGGTGTTGATGTTGGACGTGAGTGAACAAGTGTGGTGGATGAGGGTGGATAATTGTGCCGCTGGGGTCTTCTTTTTATACGGACCATCGGTGAGTCTTATCCATTTATTAAACTGACGTCTTTCTTTTTGGTGCCATCGCGAAAACACATAGAATAGTTCGTGGATCATAGCAAATTTAATTAATTTCATATTTTAATTTTGGATTGGATTGGATTGATTTCCGCAAAGTAACGTCTGTATCAATAAACTATTGTAAAAATCATGTTGAACATAGATTAAGTGCTTGTTAAAATTGATTTGTGTTTGGAAAACCGGCCATAAAGTTACTAACCCAACGCAAAAAGTTCTATTTCTTTACTTTGGTAATTTTTGCCTAGCGAAAAGTGGATGATGACAACATGCAGGTAGTAACAAATGTGAAGAGACATGAAAATTGGCACTTACATAAGTTTGCCGTTTATCTTACCTCTTCGAATCAGAACGCGACAAAGACAAACACTGACGCTATAAGCCAGGAAGAAATAAAGCCTTGATACTAAATCCAAGCGAGACGTTGCGTAGCTCTACCACCTCCATGTCTACACCCTAATATCCGCAATTTTGATGAAATTTACCAAAAAGATAGCTGAAAACTGAGAATCAATCACAACACGGGGAATCAAGAAACAACACGAGGAATTTTCCCTGTGTTGCTCCCGGGCTCCTTTGAAGAAAAGGCCAACTGCTATTCTGCCAGGCAGGTCGTAAAAGGCGACAGATTGGCTATGCGAGTCACTACCATCGTGGCTACTAGGTGGTAAAGTTCTACATTATCTCGCCCCGGTCTGGTACCACCGCCTTACCTATTCCTTCCGCAATAGCGTCAATGCTTGTGACTGCCGTGTTACGGTTTGGAGGGTATACTTTTGCATGTGGCATTAGCCCTCGCCACAAGATAGCAACGCACCATTAACATCTTTGGTGTTTGTAGGCGATAGTTAACTCTTTCCATCAGAAGACCCATCTGCTTGCTTGCTATCTTACGTTAGACAAAAATCAAACAGACTGTTAGTTTCAAAACTATCCCCTTAGAGGCTGATATAGAGGATGCAAAATTGTGTGAAATTTCTAATATTTATGTCTTGTTACTCCACTCACGAGCAAAACTGGGCGGATCAGTTATCATACTATCAAGACTTACTTACTAGATGGATAATCAAGCATCGTTGAGATGACATTTTTTACGTGAAAAAGGTTCATGAAATTATCATGGACATAATATTTCCCAGATCAATTTTAATAGTCAAAGATTATCTACACATAAAATTTTATCAAAATCGTTAGAGCCGTTTCGGAGAAACCAATTACATATAAATATACAAAAACTGCTCGTTTAAGGTATAGGTTTACAATAGCAATTGTTTGTCATTATCATGAAATGTATAATTTCTAGTAAATCACAAAGCTGACGATCTAGCACGTGACGAAACTTATAACTAGAACACCTCTGTCACGTTTGTCATGGTCGACTTTATTCAACACCACCACTGTTCAGACATTACCATGCATCGGCTTTCAAGCACGTACTTTTATAGATTCAATGGTATTAGGACGTTCTCGTATGAAAGTTAAGACTACATTGCCATATTACATAACTTTAATATCTTTTAAACAAAAAATAAACAGACGAAAAATAATGCTCCACTGTTTTCGTAACCTTTTGGTTGGAAATTTAAAAATATTAATTAAAGGGACCACTCTTGTGGTATATCCATTCTATTAAAAAAAGAATTATAAAAATCGGACTACTCTGTAAAAAGTTATGCGTGGTCAACGTAAAAAAATATACGCATCGAATTGAGAACTTCCTCCGTTTTTCTTCGGTTGAAAGAAACCCTGTTTAATTCCGGGCCCCTTATTAAAAATAGATCGATTGCCTTATTGCTAGGCAATTTATTTTATTTTTATATCATAAGATAGCAAACAAGCAGATGGGTCTCCTGATGAAAAGAGTCAACCATCGCCTACAGACACCAAAAAGGTCAATAATGCGTTGCTATCTTGCGGCGACGTATGCATAAATTTACCGGCTACCTTACCCCCAAACTGGAATATGTCAGTGACTAGCACTGGCGCTATTACGGCAGCAATAGGTAAGGCGTTGGTACCAGACCCGGGCGAAACAATGCAGAACTCTACTACCTAGGCATCTCGTAAAAGCGATCTTAATCACAAAGCAAGCAAATTATTTGTAACATAAATATGAATTGGGACAATTACGCTATCGGTTAAGGATGTTTAGGACCTTACTTAGTATTTTTAAATAATATGCATTAGAAATACATTAAATTATTAAAAATAAACATTACACACACTATTATTACTTGGCACACGTCACAATATACAGGTCAAACGGAGTCATAGAATAATGGTGAATTTCGACCAGAGCGTGATCGCTAGTATTTAATAAACACTCTAAACCCCGCAATAATAATAATAGCAAATTATTTGCTTGTGTTATGAGGAAGTTTATATACCTATTCTAAAGTTATGGGTGTTAGTCAACGATACTAATACGTAGAAATACACATAAAAATACTGTTGCATACATAATAAACAGCCAAATCCAGAAATACAAAAATTTTTTGCTCATCACACGAAAGTTTGTCCCTTTCGGGAATCGAACCCGAGTCCCATCAATTCATGATTATATTCGCTAACCACTCGACCGATGCGATGACGGAGCGGTTAAAAATACAAACATCATCACTACATACTATAAAATAAAGTCGCTTTCTCTGTCTGTCCCTATGTATGCTTAAATCTTTAAAACTACGCAACAGATTTTGATGCGGTTTATTTAATAGATAGATTGATTCTCGAGGAAGGTTTTGGTATATAAACCTTTCCGATATTCCCACGGGAACCAAAGCTACGCGGGTGAAACCGCGGGCAGGTCGCTAGTTTATAATAATCACACAAATCCCTCTCGGAGTTTAGCCTCATCAATAGCATATTAAGGGTCGCAGACCACTGGACGCAGACCACGTATACCGTGATTAGTTGTTAAAATTTTTATTTGATTCTGATAACATTTTATTCGTACGAAATTTCCCAACATCATCTCGATTCATTAAAATATGTCGTTATTGTTTTTGTTAAATTCAGCACAATGGCGGATGAAATATTTATTACCAGCCTCTTTTCTTAATAACATACTCTCACGTGCTCAATCTTTTTATACAACGCGACGCACACGTACCCCGCTCAAGAAAATCGGTAACAATGAATATTCCATTACGTTTCAGAGCGCTAAGTGTGAGTTTTTCTTTTCGCATTCGATCGTGAGCGCGTTTCGAGTTTACTAGGGATTTGTATGTGATTTGTACAGCGCCACCTAGTGGTAAACTGGTTTCTCACGTTTACCACTAGGTGGCGCTGTACAAATCACATACAAATTCCTAGTAAACTCGAAACGCGCTCACGATCGAATGCGAAAAGAAAAACTCACACTTAGCACTCAGGTGTAACGTATTTGTACGTAATTAATTCCTCTGAAACGACTCTAACCGTCAAGATACTTTAAGCCGAGGAATCCTCTCAATTTAAACTCTGGCTGAGCACTCTGCTTGCCCGAAACGCCCAGTTTCGTAGGAACGGTCATTTGGACCACTGCTTAAGTTCGTTTCGAAAAAAGGTATATTGTATTTTGATAGACTTTTGATATTAAAACTCGTGACGTTTTCTTTTTGTTTCATATTAATCATAGTTTTTTAACTATATTTTTTATTTCTAGTTTGCGATGTAATTGTTGTCAGGCACCATCACTATAATATTATGTAAAATAAGAGACAAAAGTTAGCCTATGTCACTCTTCATCCCTTCAACTATCTCCACTTAAAAATCACGTCACTTCGTCTCAAAATACGGACAAACACACACATAAACGTCCCATTTATGATATTAGTATGGATAATTCATCTATGTATATAACTTTATGTTTACGTATCCCTATATAGGGATATGTAAACATAAAATTAAGTATATTATAGGGACATATCCGTATATACCTATATGTACATAAACATAAGTGTTGCTTGTTCTAATACACTCACAAACAAACAGCACACACAAATACACATTACTTAACGGATTGCTTTTTGTTGTTATTTTCTAGTTTATTTAAATTTCAATACTAGATCTATAAAGTCTATGCATAAACCCATAGCTAGGTACCGTGAATCATACATTAAACTTCGTTAATCGCTAATCCGTTACTTAAAACTTAACTTCGCTAAACTTTAATGATTTATATTTCGGAAAATTTAACGCAAGTTAAGGTTAATCGTTAATCCGTTAATCTATACATATAATAAAATCGTAGGAAAGTCAAAATTGTTCATTGAATATTATTTTAAAAGTATACTTGGGGCGTGATCTACAATCGATATCGAAGCCAAAAATATAGTTTTTAGAATTTTGTCTGTTTGTCTGTATGTATGTCCGGGGTAAACTCAAAAAGTACTGTATGGATTTACTTCAAATTTTGCATGAATATTACTAACAGGTCGGGTCAACTTATAGGCTACATATTATCACGCTATCACCTACGGGGGAGGAGCTGTGCGGAGTAAACGATGTCCGCGCGGACAAAGTTGCGGGCCACAGCTAGTAAGAGATAAAAATTGAGAAAAGTTGCTCTCGTGAAATTCACGAAAAATTTTTATAAAGTAACGGGCTGCAGGTTACAGCTAGTACTATAAAAGTCTATGTCTAATTATATATGTGTTTTAGCACTTATCCCATACCTAGGAAAACTTGAAAAACTTTGAAAACAACAAAGATGAATCCTGTCGTTTTGAAATTTTTCTTTGTTGTTTTTAATATATGTCTTTCTGTCTGTTACGATTTCATGGCTAAACTGCCGAACCGATCATGATGAAATTAAGCAAGGAGATAGCTAAAGACCCGAAATCAAATATAGGCTAATATTTTCAAAATTCAACCCCTAAAAGGCTTAACAATGGACTAAAAAATTTGTGTGAAAGATTTTATTGATGACAATTTACTCGCGAGAGAAGCTACGCGGGTCAGCTAGTATTAACTGTCCATCCTAAATCATAAATGCGAAAGTTACTTTGTCTGTCTGTCTCTTCTTCACGCCTAATCCACTGAACCGATTTGGATGAAATTTGGTACGAAGATAGATTGAGACGCAAAAAAGGGCATAGGATAGTTTTGATCCCGAAAATCCTACGGTAACGGGAAGTGGGAACTATGTGGGTAAAACCCCGGGAATGTCCATGTTTTAAACCGTGGTAATAAGGAGTAACGCTACTTTTATTTTACAAAATTTTTCTTGCTGACGAAGTCGCGATATTTCAAATTTCAAAATTCTTTTTTGTTTGAGAGGGTATACTCCTCGTGTGGTCCCAATATAATTTGGCGAAGATCTGATGCAGGGTTCCGGAAATATATTTATTTACTTTATTTTAGGGAAATTAACAGCAAATGTAATACAATAATATATATATAATAAAACTAAAATATATATATATAATATATTTTATTATATATATATATATATATATATATATATATATATATATATATATATATATATATATATATATATATGTATGAATCAATTGCTGTTCGTTAGTTGGTTAGCCGAGTTGGCTAATTTTGGTTTTAAAATATTAATGGGGGTTCAGATTAGGACACAAAACTGGCAGAACGTTTGGCGGATCAGCTAGTACATATTATATAAAAATCAATTGCTGTTCGTTAGTTTTGCTAAAACTCGAGAACGGCCGAACCGATTTGGCTAATTTTGGTTTTGAATTAATTTTTGAAGTCCGGGGAAGTTTTAAAAGGTGAGAAAATATAGAAAAAAAAGTTGTTAAAAAGGTAGAACAACCTTTGCCGGGACAGCTAGTAAGCTGATAAAAAAATCCACTTTTAAAAACTAAAATGAACTAAATATACGAGTTATTTTTTTAGATAATGATAAATTATTGCTTAGTAAACTAGCACTGTATACAGAAACACATCAATTAAAGAATTCAGTGCTCAACAACTTTCTCAAATTGGCAGGTTTATTTTTAAATAAATCGAATCCTTGCTTAAAAACTAATTTATTAAAGTTGTCACATGATCTCCAAAGATAGGAGTTTTGGTTATAAACTGATTCAGCTAGTTACAAATTAAAAGTTTTGTTGTAACATTTTGACTTAGATGGTAAATACAAAAATCAAGCCTATTAAGTAAGTATGAAGAATCGACTTGATTTGCGGCGATTTTGAGCAAGTAAATTACATCTGATATTTCACGACGCGCTGATAACGGCAAAATATGATGTTTTTTACATGATTTGTGGTAGTCTTTAATATTAATTTTAAATTTGAAATTCAAAAATATTAAGAATTTATATTTATAAAAATAACTGTTAAAACAAAACAATCGCACTATTAATTTAATTTAACAATTATTTCCATACCTACTACATTCTAACTAAGCTAAGCAGAAAGAAGTAATGTTTTTGGATCATGCGAAGTCACTGATAACACAAATGACAAGTGGATGGCGCCCGTACCGATGTATGTACGATCATTTATTGTAATCTCTGTATGGTAGCGTAAGAGTCGTAACAGTACATTCAAGTGCAAGACCGGCCGCGGCCGGTTGACATTCGCCGTTAGATTATTGTCTGTTACATTCGCATGTGGAGACGCTATTGAAAGGAAAATCATAACGTTATAACTAATTTTGTAACGTTATGATTATGAAATATATCACTTTTTTCAATACCCTTATAACTATCGACACCACGTCATGTGGCGTGGTAAACTACAATATTGTTATTGGAAAAGCGCAGATTGTATCAAGTTAAAAGAAAGTCATATAGTCTATATGAACCTCACAATCTGCTGCGTGCTTCAAAGCTTTTAGATAGACCGCTACTAGGTATACTTTTTTTTAAATATATATATATATATATATATATATATATATATATATATATATATATATATATATATATATATATATATATATATATATAAGGCAAACAAGCATATGGGTCTCCTGATGGAAAGAGTCAACCATCGCCTATTGACATCAAAGGTGTTAATGGTACGTTGCTATCTTGTGGCAAGGTCTAATGCCACATGCATAAGTTTAACACTAATATAATGCCACCGCCTTACCTATTACTGCCGCAATAGCGTCAGTGCTTGACACTGTCGTGTTCCGGTTTGGAGGATAAGGTAGCCGGTAAACTTATGCATGTGGCATTAGACCTCGCCACAAGATAGCAACGCACCATTAACGTCTTTGGTGTCTATAGGCGATGATTGACTCTTTCCATCAGGTGACCCATCTGCTTGTTTGCTATCTTATGATATATAAAAAATGTTTTCTTATATCATAAGATAGCAAACAAGCAGATGGGGGGACCATGATGAAAAGATAAACCATCGGCTATAGACACCAAATCTGTTAATGGTGCGTTGCTATCTTGCGGCGAGGTCTAATGCCACATGCATAAATTTACCGGCTACCCTGGAACTCTCTAAACTGGAATACGACAGTGATAAGCACTGACGCTGTTGCAACAGGAATAGGTAAGGCGGTGGTACCAGACTCGGGAGAGACAATGCAGAACTCTACCACCTAGTAGCCACGATGGTAGTGGCTCACATAGCCAATCGGTCACCTTTGTCGACCTGTCTGGTAGAATGGCAGTTGGCCTATTGTTTATGGGAGCCTAGACCAAATAGGGAAAAAAATGTTTCAGTTATCTATATTTTTGTTTCTGAATTTCTATAACCTAAGAAAATAATGCAATAAGTGCCTTATGTATTCTATATAGAATAACTCTGTGTGAAAATTCTGCAAAGAAATGCAAATTCTTTCTGCATTTGCAAAGCCCAGTGATACGTGTACAAATTCGATACTCCTGTGAGTTGATACGAGAGCGTTACGTACAAACCAGTTTAGCGTATAGTGCTTCAGATATTTCTGTATATTACGTAGTCAGGATTAATTACACTAGCATCGGTGGGGTCCGTATTGCAATGGTTTTGAAATCAGAAACTTAGGTGGCCATAAATTACTATACATATATACATATATAGTCCTTTACGTTCCTTTTTTTATAAATTAGCAAACAAGCAGATGACTCCTCTGATGGAAAGAGAAACCGTCGCTTGTAGACACAAAAGAAGTTAATAGTGCGTTGCTATTTGTGTATTGTCTTCAAAAATGTTAATGATGTGCCGATGTAAGACCATATGCGTAAATTCATCAGCTAATTTTCCCACTCTCCAAGCTATGGAGCCAGAAACAAACAACCAATTCGGACCAGTCTTCGCCGATTGATAAAATTGTTTTAGAGCTAGTTTGCGCTTGTCTTATTTCAGCTTAGTGGTAGCCGGTAAAGTTTTGGGCAACGATAGCTACAACTTTGGTGACTATATACATCGGTTATCTCTTTGCAAAGCCATTAATTTCATATTTTATAAAAAAAATAGGAAAAATATAGGAAAAATTTGCTACGTTTACACCCGCCGTTTAAATCAAGAAATACATCTAAGTACATAGAAAAATCCAAATAAAATCAGAAAAACGGAAGAACTTAAAAAACAGGACCTTATGAACTGCCACCAAAAACGCTAACCACTAATAGCCGTCTCGTGATTAGCCAATATTATTTCATTAGAAACTGCACCCAAACTGATGCCGCAATATATTTCTCAAACAATGTCCGACAAACAATTAGAAAATTGAGCATATATCATGCAAAATCACTATTCCAGACCAGACATGTTTATTGAGTCTTTGAGAACCGAATTATGCAAGATGTTAAACATTCGACTAACAATCAGTGTGGTTCCGCATTCTCACGACTTATTTTTACTTTTGTTTTAATTAAACATGGCATTGGCCGAGGGAAATGTGTACGGAGAATACAATTAAGTAAAAACTCCTTTGTAGTCAATCATTTTAACAGGAAGCATCTTTTGATATATTCACTGAATTGTTTCCCATATCATGACCAGAGGATGTTTTTAGTGTAATAATGGGAAAACTTATAAAAACTTATGGATCTCATGATATCCGTGCTCGAAGCTAAAATTACTGCCTGCTTCTTGTAGCCATTGGAAACTAACAATATAATTTAATTACGTATAATTATAAATAAACATTTAAACTTGGATTTATATTGTGTTAAAAGCACTTGTACTGTTATACTTGATTTTTATTTACTAAAACCAACCAGATTCGCGGTTTTGAAAAAACAATATTCATTTTTACCCTGATGAAGCGTTAAAACGCGAAACCAGTTGGTTTTAAGAGGCTAACAAGACCTAATTTGTTGAAATTGCCGTTATTTTAGCAGTTTTTTAGGAAAAACTATTTGTTACAGCACATCACAAAAAATATATGTTAGTATTCATCATATGTCAAAGACCGTGGCCAGACCCGATACATGATTGAACAAAATTGGGTCGATAGAAAATAATTGCGAAGATTAGTCTTAAAATCATCATTAACGGTTCTATATCTATATTTTTTTCACGTATGGATCTGCAATTAAAAACATGAAGTCATCATATTCATACCTAAACCGCTAGCGAATCATATTTGACAAATAACGTACACTTTTTTTATAAAATTTCAATATTTACTTAATAATAAGACCTAGCCGCCCAGTTACACTGATAGTGGGCTCTGGTTTATTCCGATAGAAATAGACAGAGTGCGCGATTTTGTTGTTGTTGTTGACTGCGTCTTAATAAATATCAAGTAAAACAGTACAAGTGTTTTTAATCTATATATATATATATATATATATATATATATATATATATATATATATATATATATATATATATATATATATATATATATATATATATATATATATATACGACATCACGCCTGAATGGCTGGGCCAATTTCGGTAATTTTTTTTTATTGTGTTTGTAATTGTAAGGAGAAGGTTCTTATAAAAGAAAATATTAAGAAAATTGCGCAGAAAAATAGAAAATTTAAGTATACTTAACCACCATATAAAGTTTAATGTCATTTTGGCTGCGTGGAAGGACAATCCCGTAGACTTATATAAATTACGTGTCACGTTGTTTGTCCGCTATGGATTTGGGATTGACATATTAGGAATATGAATGGCAAAACAACGTTTGCCGGGTCAGCTAGTACACTATAAATCCATGAAGTTTTACCAAGCGCCAATGATATTCAGTGTTCAAAACATTTAATCGTTGGAAAGTCAAAACTGTAAGTACATTGAATATTTTTTTAAAAGATCGATTGCCCCAATACTTGGGGCATGATCTACAATCGATATCAAAGCCAAAAATATAGTTTTTAGAATTTTTGTCTGTTTATCTGTTTGTCTGTCCGGAGTAAACTCAAAAAGTACTGCATGGATTTACTTCAAATTTTGCATGAATATTACTATCAGGTCGGGTCAACATATAGGCTACATATTATCACGCTGTCACCTACGGGGGAGGAGCTGTGCGGAGTAAACGAAGTCCGCGCGGACGAAGTTGTAGGCAACAGTTAGTGGTAACATAAAGTCGTAGCTAGCATTACTTTTTGAGTTTACCCCGGACATATATACAGACAAACAGACAAACATTCTAAAAACTATAATTTTGGCTTCGATATCGATTGTATATCGAAAAGAATACTTGGGGCGTGATCCCCAAGTATTCTTTTAAAATAATATTCAATGTACAGTTTTGACTTTCCTACGATTTTATTATATGTATAGATTCATGTCAAATTACAGCTTCCTAGTACTAATGATTTTTGACTCTCGGGTCTCAAACTATCTTTGTACCAAATTATATTCAAATCGATTCGCTTGTTTAGGCGCGAAGAAGAGACAGACAGGCAGAGTTACTTTCGCGTCTTAATATTAGTATGGATTTCTTAAAGTAATTATTTTAATTCGATAAACACATTTAAGCTGCTAACATGGTCGAGGGTGGATCTGGGGGGGGCGGGGCATAGGAGTCATGCCTCCCCCTGGACAGGAGTCTAGGTATGGATTTATTAGGATTAGAGCCTATCATGACTGAATCTCAAATATGTGACCCCCCCGTAAACCAAAGGCTGGATCGGCCCTTGTATATGTGACCCCCCCACTAACCTGAACTGAAACATCGTCATATTTCTGTTATTGATCACTATATTAGCAGCTTACTAGCTAGTCAGCTCACGCAATTGTCTTTATCAAGCAAGTGACGTGTGTTATAAAATACTACGAATTCCTAAATAGAAACAACAAACACACTGTTTAGAACAAACTGTACGACTTTCGAATCTTTTGTTGTAAATATCGACATCTGTTTACTTGTTAATTGAATGACATTATCTAACATCAAGGAAAAAATCTTTTGTTGGTTACGTATTGTTTACCTCTGGTCACTTTACTTACACTTATACCTACAACTTTCATTGAAATTCTACTTTATCCATTTTACTTACGCTTGTGAACAACTTTCGTTTAAGTTAAGGTGCTCAGATTAACAAATAAGTACCTACCTGCCTAATTTAGGTTGGATCAAAATATATATTTTTTTATTTTCTTAACATGGAGGTAGAATTTATGTACCTTATAAAAAAATTCAAGAAAAATTTTTTTTACTTATATACTCAATGAGGTAGCCCACTCGTTTTTAAAAATAAATAATTAATCAAAATTTTTAAATAAATAAAAATTTTTTGGTCAATAATCGTGGAATTCATCTAAAAATCGTTGAACATAATTTTGTTACTCCATTTTCATTTTACAACACGAGTGAGCTACCTCAAAATATTGAGTATTTTTTTTTGTTTTGAAAATTTTCTTTTATATAAGGTACAAATTTTACCCCCATGCTAAAAAAATAAAAAAAATCGATCCAACCTACTACTTATTTGTTAGCCTGAGAGTAGTAGCTACAATGTCTCACCTAGGTTAGTACTACATACTTTTTATTCCTACCTCAATAACGTCAGTGCTTGTCACTATTGGAGAACGCAAAGGCTAAAGGTAACACTACCAATGATTGTGACTACCACAAAATCTACGTAGAGTTCGTATACAAGTTTTAAAAAGCACAGAAAATATTTCAAGAACTACTTTTATAGTCAATATTTTTCTACAATGGCACTAAGGTGTAATTTTTACTGGAAAATCTTAATACAATCCTATACCTTCAGTTCACTTCATTTCAGAATTTTTATTTAAAGGTTGCTTAAGTTAACTTGAACTAAAGTTAGTTAATAAAAAATAATTTTCGAAAATTTTTTACTACCATAAAATGTGAGTTTGTTCTTTTAAGGGTTCCATACCTAAAAGTTAAGCTGGACCCTATTACTAAGCCTAAATGATTTAAATACATTACGTAAAAACACATTTAAAAGCATTTTTATTACTGACTCTATCTCATACCATTTGATTTGTTTTGGGATTCGTTTATAAGTGGTATTCGTTCGGAATAAAAAAATATTAACGATATTAAACTAATACCATTGGTATTAGGTTTTGGTATTAGAAAGGAATACATCTTTAAAGCTTTGATGTCTATAAACATCGGTTGTCTCGACTCATCTGCTTGCTTGTCTATGATCTAAAAAAGTAATAAACACCGAGTTAAGCTCGGTCTCTCAAATACTGTTATATTGATTACACTATCCATGAAACAGCCGGTAATTTATTTAAACACGCGTTTAAATCCTAATACAGTTGATAGTTAATTATGAACGGTATTCTCACCGTCACGCGTGGAGTTCCATGTAAACATTACCATAACACACACACGACTTGATTTAACATAACTGATCGACAATTAGTCGCATGCGCTGGCCTAGTATTTGAAGTATTACCATTAAATAGACATAATTGTATGAGTAGTGGTAACCATATGTTGTGGTGTAGGTGTAGTGGAAGCAAATATTTATAAACATGCAACATTTATTGGGACCCAATTTATTGTGAAACTACCTTGAGAATAATGTCAATGTTGAAATTTGTTTTCTGTAATTGCACAGTCAAGAGAAAAGAGCGACAAGGGTTTAAAAAAGAGTAATAACACTCTTTGGAAAGACTATGTGTCAAACTAATGCATGTCATACGGCAAATCTACATTTCAAATTACAATATTGGAGTACAGATTTAACTTTGTCATTCTGTTCAACTGCAAGGAGACAGGATTCTAAACAAAATGATACCTAACTTCGTAAAATTACTTTTTTGCAAATGTCGCACTTTGCTATGATGGCAGTACATCCACTCCCTACACACACACGCATATACACACACACACACACAAACTTTCTTATTTATTATATTACTAAATGTACCAGACATATTTTTTGATGATTTCCGCGAGAACAATATATTTTTCCAATATAAAAAGAAGCCTATATGCTTTTCCAAGTTATATTAAATCTATTTGCCAAATCTTCATCCCGATTCTGTCAGCCGTTCTGGTGTAAAGTAACAAACGTCTATCCGTATCTATCCTAACATTCGCATTTATAATATTAGTAAGATTAGATGTATATAAAACTCTTTAAAACTACAAGGAGCTATTAGAATATTTTTTCTCACGTGATTTCTGAATAGGAATGCACTTTACCGTTGCAATGCAAATGAGTTCGATTAACAAAGACGTCGTCGACTTTCGATTCATTAACACAAAGCAACAACCATGAGAGATATGCTAAGTTACCTTATGTTAAATACTAGGAATTGTCGTGGGTCTGTCTCAATATATATGTACTTTGCTCCTATAATCAATGATTCGTTATTCGTAGCAGTAACCATTAGCATTTATACGAACAGTCTTAGCTTACGCCTCGTAGAATATTACTACTCGTTATTATTTATATATTTATTATTATTATACTCAGTTCCTATATCACATATCAGGAAAACCACTTGTTTTAGTTACGAGTATTAATTAGGTTTCCTACTATGGTAGAGGAGCCCACGATGCTAAATGGGTAGTTACTCGAGCGTCACAGGGACCTATTGGATTTTATAGATTAATAGGAAAAATAAAAGGTTATATAAAATTTTTCATTTTACTGGTGGGGAAAAATCTATAGATAAAAAAATATTTAAAAAAATATGTGCCATGTTAATACTAAATCGCGTCAGATGAAGGTATGACGGGTTAATTTCCACCTAAAATTTGGAAATCTGCCGATTCAAGTTTAGTGTAAGGGAGTGGGAGGGTCACAAAGTTGCAGAGAAAACGTTGTTTCGACATTCTCGAGTGCGTCTAAATTCTCTTTTATTATATAGGAAATGATGTAATAATAATAAAGAAATATAATCTGACAATTTCCACAAGGCAAAGTTATCTTAATTTTGTTTTTTTTTCTGCCCTAGTCTCTATAGAAATGGCTTATATTTGGTGGAGAGCCTCAACAGTATGCGAGGTACCTCCCCTATGTTAATCTGACGCGCTCGAGTTAATACCAAAATCCCCTCTTGGGCTTCCCTACTACTAGGCATAAGCTAAAACTATTCTTATAAATATCAAATTACCAAATGTCCAAACATTCTGTGGAACTCCTTGATATTATTAAATTGTTTGCTAATTGTTACTGCTACGAATGACGATTTTTTTATATCATAAGATAGCAAACAAGCAGATGATCTCTGGCGAGGTCTAATGCCACGTGCATAAGTTAACCAGCTACCTTACCCTACAAACCGGAACACGACAGTAAAAAAAGCACTGACGCTATTGCGTTAGGCATAGGTAAGGGCGAGACAATGCAGAACTCTACAACCTAGTAGCCACGGTGGTAGTGACTCGTATAGCCAATCGGCCACCTTTTACGACCAGCCTGGCAGAACGGCAGTTGGCCTATTCTTCAGAGGAGCCCGAGACCATCACAGGGAAAATTGTTTAGGAACCCGGCATGTCGATTTATAAATGCCGAGTTCTGAGATATTAAACGTCTTCCTTTTTTCCTGTTCTTCTTAACCGATTTGCGACCGGGAAGACAGTTAAGAAGAACACCGCCTTCATGTCATCATCGTGGCAATGATAGAACTGGTGCGTCCGTCTTTGAGGGTTGAATTTTTCGGTCTACTGGATAGCCTATTGGGATCAGATTATGAGGCCCAGGCACAATCAAATAAATCACAAAATTAATTTTACTCAGATATTAAATATCTACTCATCAGCAGCTCGTAGTTGTGGAAGTTTGTTACCAACATTTGCCTGGCATGAATACGTAAAGCTGTCGATCCGGGGTAGTCATTATCAGGTCAAAAATGGGGCTTGTATCTTAATATTCAAGAATATCATATATGGAAAATCCGGCATTGTCTTTAACTCGCATTTATATAAAACTAGCCGCAGCGTGCAACCCGCCGCATTATAAAAGTTTTTGGCAAATCCCGTGGGATCAGATAATTTTTCCGGGATAAAAAGTAGTCTGTGTACTAATTATTCTAGGTCATCATCTAACTGTGTGCCAAATTTTATTCAAGTCCGTTTTGTAGTTTTTGTGTGATTGAGTAACAAACATCCATCCATTCAAACATCCACCCATCCTAACATCCATCCATCCTAACATCCAAACTCTCGCATTTATGATATTAATATAGATTCTTGCACTAGGAAAGCCTTGAGTCGCACGGACTCTTAAAAGTGTCCATTACTCAATGAAGATTCTCAGAGATTTCATTACTCAGTCCATTACTCTATGACATGCGATATTTGTGATTCGAAAATTCCCTTCATCAAAATAATTCTTTACTTTTAAAAATCTAGAAACATACGATTTCTAAGAAATGTCGACGCGGGTGTCAATCCCGCTTCCATACCTGCAACAAAATATAAAATTTAAAAAATACTAATTTAAGTCAATTAAAAAATTCATCAAAAATATCACTGTACAAATTACACGAATTGATCGAACCGCCATGTCTTCGCGCATGGGATTTCCGGGATAAAAACAATCCTATATCTTTTCTCAGTTCCCAAACTATCTTTGCACCAAATTTCATTCAAATCAATTCAGTGGTTTAGACATTAAGATCAGACATACAGATAGAGTTACTTTCATATTTATAATATTAGACATTGTGATATTAGTTTATATTTAATTTTAATAAACACCCAAACCCATAAATACATAAATCCATGTTCGTTACATATATATCTCTGTCCGGGATCGAACCCGAGCCCCATCAATTGTGTAGTCAAATCACTACATAGTATAAAATAAAGTCGCTTTCTCTGTCTGTCCCTATGTCCCTATGTATGTTTAAATCTTTAAAATTACACAACGGATTTTGATACGTTTTTTTTAATAGATAGACTGATTCTTGAGGAAGGTTTTAGTATATAAACCTTTCCGATATTCCCATGGGAACAAGAGCTACGCAGGTGAAACCGCGGGCAGGTCGCTAGTATCAAATAAATTAAATATCATCATACGAACTGCCTTGCAGAATGGCAGATACCCTATTTTTCAAAGGGGGGAAATATCTTTCGATATTTGCCCGTGTTGTTCAGTCCCAGATTGTCCCAGACAAAGAAATTGGAATGCTTTTTACCGAGTTTTAACGATGTGTACCACTGTCCAACCATATGTTTAAACAATGATCACCCAGTGGTCGAAATTCGACCATAATTAATGTAATAATAGTTATATGCATATACATTTCTTCCGCCGGAGCTTCCCAGTGTGTGACCACGATTACTATCCGGTAGTAGCTGTGAAAAGATTGACCCATCAAAAGGGCGTATAAAGGTTTATTTGCAAAAATATGTTCTCTTTTCTGATATAAATTTCTTCGTCATAAGACGCCCAACTCAAACTTCGCGATAAGCTCAATTTTCTTAAAAAGGGATTCTAAGTTATCGCTTCAAGTATTGGCATATTATAGGTAACATATTTTATCTATATATTATTACGTGAAGGAAAACTTTGGACCCCTTTTTAAGACAATTGCGCGAAAGGTGGAGTGTGAGGCACAGTTAACCGATTATATTGCGGCGGTATGCAGAAACCTAATAATTTTAAATAAAATGCATTAGAAATATATAATAATAATAATACTTTATTTTCAGATAAAACATCCATAGCTTTGTTAGTAGTAATCTATATCTATATCTATATATATATATATATATATATATATATATATATATATATATATATATATATATATATATATATATATATATATAAATCAATTGCTGTTCGTTAGTCTCTCTAAAACTCGAGAACGGCTGAACCGATTTGGCTAATTTTGGTTTTGAATTAATTGTTGCAGTCCAGGGAAGGTTTAAAAGGTGAGAAAATATAGAAAAAAATAAGAGTAGTTAAAAAGGCAGAACAACGTTTGCCGGGTCAGCTAGTAATTTATAAAAATGACTATGTTAGTACTTATATAAATAATTTAATTATATTCGCAGAAAGTTTTAATAATTTATATATATGTCATACCATACAAATATATGTATATGTATACACACATACACTTACACATGCATAAACACATACCCACATACACGCACATACATACACATATGCAGACAATTTATATGACATACTATATCAAATTCTCTCTATGATACATCCTTTATATGTATTTTAATCCACTTCTGAAAAAATGGATTTTCCACTTTAGCACTTAATGTCTTCAGAATGTCATTAGTACTTCCACGTAATCTGTTCATCATTGTTGCCGTTCTCTTTCTCTTAATATATTAAATTAATAAAAATAAACACTACACACACTACATACCATGTGACATACATGATATTATACATATATTTACCCCGTGTTGGTCCCGGGCTCCTTTGAAGAATAGGCCAACTGCCGTTCTGCCAGGCAGGTCGTACCATCGTGACTACTAGGTGGTAGAGTTCGCATTGTCTCGCCCGGGTCTGATACCACCGCCTTACCTATTCCTGCCGCAATAGCGTCAGTGCTTGTCACTGTCGTGTTCCGGTTTGGAGAGTATACGGTAGCCGGTAAACTTATACATGCGGCATTAGACCTCGCCACAAGATAGCAACGCACCATTAACACCTTTGGTGACTATAGGCGATGGTTGACTCTTTCCATCAGGAGACCCATATATATTTTTTTTTATATCATAAGATGGCAAACAAGCAGATGGGTCTCCTGATGGAAAGAGTCAACCATCGCCTATAGACACCAAAGATGTTAATGGTGCGTTGCTGTCTTGTGGTGAGGTCTAATGCCACATGCATAAGTTTACCGGCTACCTTACCCTCCAAACCGGAACACGACAGCGACAAGCACTGACGCTATTGCGGCAGGAATAGGTAAGGCGGTGGTACCAGACGCGGGCGAGACAATGCAGAACTCTTACTATCTAATGATATAAATAAAATGTTAATGCTATTTTTTTACGGCTGAACTCAGTTGTTAAACTTAAATGAGATTTTATTGTTTAGTCTATGGTCGAATTTCGGCCACAGGTGATCGCTACTATTATTTATTGGAGATTTTGATGCCCACTAAATATAAAGAAAATAAACTTTATTTATATTTAACAATTTTTACAATTTTTTGTTGTTTAAGAGGATAAGTGAAAGGTTGATACTGTTTACATTTTCCAAAGATTGTATAAAAAATTCGGAGATGCAAGGAAATCGGAAATTGGAAAAAATTAACTGCCTTTAAATTGTTGAGGTTCAATGACCAACTTCATTATAGCAGCCAAAATACCGAATAAATTATAGATCACACAAATCATGGTTGAACGATTTATCACGGTGTTGTACAACAAAATGGAATGATGCATATCGATAAAATAAAAGTAGTCTACATAAAATGAATAAAAAATAAATACGATTCAACAGAATCATGTAATTATTCATATCAAAGCATGGCAAATAAATGGATATTCCTCCTGAAAGGAAGAGAGAACCATTTCCACCGTATTAGAATGAGTCTTTCCTAAAGAATAAACTATTTGTTTTCCTGCCAGGAAGTTCGTAAAAGCTGAACGGTTGGTCAAATCAAACAACTACTAGGTTTTATTTCATAGGATAGCAAACAAGCAGATGTTTGTCGTGATGGATCTAAAAGATAACCATCGCTTATAGACACCAAAGATGTTAAGGGTGCGTTGCCAACAGTGTGATAATTTTGGAATGTCACATGAATAAGATAACGACTATCTTATTTTCCAAACCGGAACACAAAGGTGACAAACACTGACGATTACGCGATAGGAAAAAGTAAGGCCAAGACCAAACCCCAATAACATGTTGCAGATGATCGCCCGCCCGCAGTGCTGCCCACAAACAATCACTGTTTTGTACCAGTTTGATTATTTTATACATGTACCATATGTTAACCCTCCACGTGAATGACAATGCGCCATTAAATTCTTCAGTGTCTATAGGCGATGGTTATTTCTGTCCATTAGGATAGCCATCTCCTTGTTGGCTATCTCATGATACAGAAGAACTATCCCCATGTTGGTTCCGGGTATCCTTTGAAGAATAGACAAAATTCCGTTCTGTCAAGCAGGTCGTAAAAGGCGACCGATTGGCTATGCGAGTCACTACCATCGTGGCTACTAGGTGGGGAGTCCTGCATTGTCTCGCCCGGGTCTGGTACCACTGCCTTACCTATTCCTGCCACAAAAGCGTCAGTGCTTATCGCTGTCGCATTCCGGTTTGGAGGGTAAGGTAGCCGGTAAACTTATGTATGTGGCATTAGACCTCGCCACAATATAGCAACGCACCATTAACATCTTTGTTGTCTATAAGCGATGGTTGACTCTTTCCATTAGGAGACCCATCTGCTTGTTTGTTATCTTATAAAAAAACTATCTTGTTGTTTTTCATAGGATATCATAGGGTAGGTGTGATATAAACATATTAAAAAAAACATCACGTATAAATTGATGTCATTAGTGTACTGATATTTTCATTGCAGTATTAAATACCACCCGGATACATTTACTAACTACCTTTCCCTTCAAGCCGAGAAATTATAGTGAAAATAACTGACGATATATCGGTAGGAAAATGTAAGGGAGGCTACGAAACCTGAACGAAGCTATCCTACCTAATTCGGTTGCGGTGGTAGTGACACGATTGACATTTTTTTTTTTTATATATTACTTTTAGGAACTTCATATTTTAAATCAGCAGTTTACGTATAATCTATCTTGCATGTATGGCCCATATCTCAAACAAAAGAGCCGTTGGTTGTGTTTACGGTCGATGATATATCGGTAACCCAGACAGTTCACCATCTTGGGTGTGAAGTGTCAATAGAATATATATTGTCTTGTACATTACCTGCCACCTATTACCACGCTAATTAGTTTTGAAAGCGACATCGTTAGGCGCTCCACACTGTCCTAAAACGGCGACAATCGTGATCGACGGTTAAGGACAAGAAAGCGTCCCGATGTCCCACATATTGTCACCTTTATGTTCGCAATAAATTATTGAGTAAATATAGAGTTGTTTGATTCATATGCGGGTCATATAGAATACTAATTAAAGTTGCAAATTATTTTTATTCCAATTGCTTTAAAAACTAAATAATACCGAAAATATTTTTACTCAATTAGTAAGTGCTAAGCCAGCATTTAAATTGATGCGTTTACAGTCCGTTGTAAAGGTCTTCTGTAAGATGAAACTTCAGCTCATTGTTAACTCTTGAGCCAGGTCTCTAGTATTTGCAGGCCAAAACAGTACTCAACGTATGTATGCTGACCTTGTATGTAACGATTTTGATATCTATGCTGTGATAGTATCATCAGTATTGACAATACAAGAAGAATAAGGTGGAGATTGGATTGGACTCTGGAGATATGATAAATCGGAAATCGATAGTTACAGTAAAATTGCATTTAAATTGTGGATCCTCTAAAAACACCGAATAAATTATCTAAATTGCATCAATGATGGTTGACTGAATTATAATGTATTGTACAATAACAATTGAATGATCTAATTTTTATTATATAAAAATTAACTCAGAATCTAAAACACCGAATCAATCACAGATCCGCCGATCATGGTTGAACGATTTGTTACAGATTTAAAGTGTTGTGCGCGAATATTGAATTAGAAATATCGATAAAAATAGAAATTCACGCCGAAAGATAAGAAAAGATGCAACTACTGCGACCATAATTATTAGCCAACAATATTAAATCATCGTGTATTTGTATAACCTATTACGTGATGTAACAGGTAGTCAAACTATCGATAAATTAAACCATATCCAGCCTTAGGCAAGTTATTTGTGTAAGACAAAATGAAAAACTTATTTAAAACGAACTGCCCGACCCGAGATATGAACCCAGATCTATGCCTCCGCCACTCAATTGTCCTCTCATTTTCTTGTTCCAGTAGCGAAAAAATTCCAATTACTAATATACTATGGTTAGTTAGACACACTATATAGCCTGCAAGACCTTTTTTTTAATTTTATAATTTTCCCCACAATTGTGACCCCCATTTTTTAAACTCGTATATTTATGTTACACCTCCATGTGTGGATCACAGGCTTCGGTGCAAATCGGTCGTGACACACAAACCTATAGACAGAAACATCGAGTGGAACGGAACCTTAAGTTCATCTTCCGAAATTCAGCTACGACGAGTCTACGATGGTGAATGGTGATCGTAATAACCATAGAGAGGTAAAAGGTTCTCCTATTTTCAAAAAATGTTACTTGTATCGCATCTGTGACATACATGATGTTAGGCCCCGGTTACACTTTGATTTGTGCTAGTGCGAGTGTTTAATGTAGGTGCTTAGTATTAAGGCGATGTATTTCGACGCGCGTCAATTCTATAGAAAATGGGTGGCGCGGTATGTTCTTAAACCGCTGTGAAACGTGTTAATTTTCGGATAAATAAATATAGGAAATCAGCTGAAAACTAAAATTTAGCACATTCTTTTTTGTATTTACAACTAAATATCACCATATAAAAATCATGTGGAAGATTAGAATTATTAGAATATTATTATCAAATTATTTATTTTAGAGATTTTTTTTAGCCTGTTTTCGGAATTTTATATGATCGAGTAAAGTACATTCTATCATGTAATGAGTTAGCACATTCTTTAGATAATATCTTCAGGTATATCGTGTAATTTTTGTAAAATTGTAATTAAAAAAAACGTGATTTAACAAATCAGTTTTTTCCCGTTTGTTACAATGCCTCGTCTTAAGCTCAGCATTTATTCACTTTAATTACGCTGACTGACAATCACTCGCACTAATCAACGACTGTCTACACGTGTTTTTTTCTTAATACTAAACACCTGCATTAAATACTTGTATGTACTCGCACTAACCAAATTGTAACCGGGGCCTTACTGATATCTAGAGGTTGATTAGTAAAAGATTGTACATACTTACTGGAGGAAGGTGTTTAGTACTCGTACTTGATTCTGATACCGAATAGCAAACAAGCAAATATGTGACGACTTTTAGCATTTTTCTTTAAGTTTGTCAATATACGAGCAACCAAGCCACCTGATGCGTTGCAATATGAGAAATAAACTTACTTTCAAAGTTTAAGTACTAATTTATGTCTCGCCGTCTGCTTTTTGCCGTCTTTTTTGAAATATTACTTTAAATTATAAGTTAAAATAATTTAAATGCATTAAAACTGTAACATCCGATTTCAATCTACTCTACCTTTGAAACTCTGGATCAGAGCTTTACCAAAATATGAAACCAAATGGGAAGAGACAACCATCGCCTCTATACTCTATGGTTCTTTGCAATCCTTGTCACGGGGTCTTATTGTCATATGCATAAGTTTATTGGCTAACTTACCGGCCAAACCGGAACACGACAGTAACAAGTACTCATTCTATTGCACCAGGAATAAATGAGGTAATAATATCAGACCCGGACGAGAGAATGCAGAACTCTACCACCTTGTAGTCACGATAGCAGTGACTCTCATAACCCCTTACGAACTGCGTAAGACAGCAAATGGTCTATTCTTTAAACGAGCCCGGATCAACATGGAGGAAACTGCCAAGGCATACCAAGACCCGGGCGAGATATTACAGAACTCTGCCATGTAGTAGTCACGGTGGTAGTGATACGTAAAGCCAATCTTTAGACTTACACGAAATGCCTGGCAAAATGGCAGATGGTTTACTCTTCGAAAGAAGCCCGAGTCAAAACGCATAGAGAGCAGAGTTTTGACGGTCTTTGACGATGGTTGATTACGTCACATGCATTCACTTTAATACTCGTATTTAGATTCGTGGAGTTTCCTAATTGGATTTGATGAGGATCTAAATTTAGAATTTTGTAAGTTGAATTACTCAAATATCAGTGTGTCAATGATTGCTTTATATGTCGATTATGTAAATTAAATCCCGTAACACGAAATTCTAATTTATTCGTATAATTTATAATTGCCCGAAGCTTCGTTGCACGATTTTTATCTAACAAAATACTTTTTACTGACTTTACTTAACAATGTTTTACTTTTTAGATGTTTTTTAGGGTTCCGAACTTTATAACAAAAAACGAAACCCTTACATGATCACTTCGTTGTCCCTTTATCCGTCTGTCCGTCTATCAAGACTATTTTTCTCAGGAACGCGTAAAGGTATCAAGTTGAAACTAATATCAAATACTCGAGTCTATAGTCCTTCTTAGTTGTAAAAAAATGTAACTTGTAGTCAACGCGATCTAAAAATATGACCATTTATTTTGCTATTTTTTGCCATTTCAAAACGGAATCCTTTGACTTAGAATTATTAAATTTGGCAAGAAGCAATACATTATAGCACATGTAAAGAGAAAAATCCGTAAACCGTAAATTTTTAGTTACATCACAAAAGACATGATCGCTTATGTCTCATGTTTTACGATTTCACAAAGGTATCAAAACCTATAGGGTACTTCCCTTTGGCCAAAAATCATAAAATTTATGAGTATCTAAGTTTATATGTTTGTACAGAACGCTCAGTATGATAATCTAACTTACACTTTACCGGTTTTTTCTATTTAGCACACTTGTAAGCTCTCCTAGAATCTCTGGAATGAAATTATTTAGAAAATGTAGATGTAAAAAAAGACAAGGCTACCAAGCTTCTTCGTCTGATCTTCTCAGTACGTGACCGAGACTTCGATCCGATACCAACACGGCAAAAGTTCCTGCGAAGGATAATTTTAATTTAAAAAAAATCAACTAAGACTAACTAGTTAGGTATTGCGTATTAATTTTGACACGCTTACCAGAATTAAGTGGGCCATTTTGGTAGATCCTCAATTACTGAACTATTATGGAGCAATAGCAATCAGGCTTAGCCTGACTGCGTGATTGCGAGCAACAACTTTTTAAATAAATTATGTATTTAATATTTTATATAAACGCAGACACACCTATCTTATTTATTGTAGTTGTAAAAATCCAAATTATTAAAGTGGTACATGATTGATTAATTTACATGCAATCAAGAATGCATAGTTTTACATCTTATTATATTTCAATATCAAATTCCAATTTAAATACTATTTATTTGTTATGTTTATTATTTGTTGATGTTTTTTTCTAGATATCCTGTTTCCGAGCTACACATTTTTAAGGCTAAACGAGAATTTTTGATCCTATTTTAAGGATTTTCTCGTTCCTGTTATTATGTATGTTACAGAGTTATGTATGTAACAGTATTTATATATGTATTTCTATGTATTAGTGTCGTTGACTAACACCCATAACACAAGCAAATAATTTGCTTACTTTCGGGTGAGATCAATTCGTGTGATTTGTCTAGTAATATTTATTTTATATTGACGTGACAACGTCTTATAATTCGATAGAGCTGGCTGCACGCACGAAAAAACATGACTCATGCGGCGTTACCTCGCTCTGAGGCGTTCCGTAAATGCTACCATTCCATTAGTATTTTCTTAAGACGTTGTCACGTTCAACTATCGTCTGTAAACCAACTTTACAGACAACCGATTTTTTTTTCTGTTGCATTTTTATCTGTCATTCTCCCTGGTAATTCGTAATGGTTCAAATGGTTTCAAACATACTCGCTCCCATCGTGATTACTAAATGGTAGAGTTCTGCAACGTCTCTTCCAGGTTTGGTACCGCTGCCTTACTTATTCCTGCCACAATAGCGTTGGTACTTGTCACGCTGTATTCCAGTTTTGAGAAAAAGGTGGCTGGTAAGCAGGGTTGGATTCTGTACTATATTTATAGTATTTATACTATAATTTCGCCCTTTGTACTATATACTATCCACATCTAAGGATAGTACGCTAAAATACTATAATTTAAAGTTTTTTCTCAAATGCTTAGTTTTATATCATATGAATATTTCGACCGTGCGCGTATCCGAACGAATTCTGTGCCTCAAGCACGAACTCCTTGCGAAAAAGTATTCGTATCGTCATCGAGAAATAAACGTATGAAAAATGATCAGCGCCCCTATCGTACGTAAATGGAACTAAATTTCGAAGCACAAGCAAATTATTGAACTTTCGTATCGCAAACGTATCGAGAAATGCGTGAAAAGTAACAAAATTGCGAGTACAAACGGCGTTTTGAAGTATCGTATCGCAAATTTCGAAGGCTGGGTATCGAGAGGTGACGAATCTTTTTTCACTTACAATTTGCCGGTGAAAAAAGTTTCGAGTTGTTTAAAATTATTTATTACGCTCGTTTTTTTAAAAATTAAGTAGTTTTAGTTACTTCCGGATATTAATACAATCAACGGAAAGCTAAAAAATGCAAATACCACCTATATTTCAACGTAATTCTCTATTATATTCTCATTGGAAGTTTAATTCAAGATGAAGAAAATAATAGACGAGATTCGATGTAAGCAATTTTTATTCTCACATTTTTATTTGTGGTAATTTTTCACTGTTTACATTTATATTACAATACTGGCTGTTGCCAGTGACTTCGTCCGCGCGGACTTCGTTTACTCCACACTGCTCCTCCCCCGTAGGTGATAGCGTGGTAATATGTAGCCTATATGTTGACCCAACCTGTTAGTAATATTCATGCAAAATTTGAAGTAAATACATGCAGTACTTTTTGAGTTTACCTCGGACATACATACAGACAAAAAGACATACAGACAAAAATTATAAAAACTATATTTTTGGCTTCGATTTCGATTGTAGATAACGCCCCAAGTATTCTTTAAAAAAATATTCAATGTACAGTTTTGACTTTCCTACGATTTTATTATATGTATAGATTATTTTTCAGAGAAGTTAGATGTAGGACTAAACAGAGAAAAAGATTTGATCCTATGGATTTAAATGGTACCGATTTTAAAAATAAATATCGCCTCAACAAAGAGGCTCTTACATTTCTCGGTGAGCAACTCCGCCGAAAAACTTCATTAAGACTGAGTTCCAGGATAACTCTAGAGCTTATTTCCTTAGAGGAATCTTGTTTCTGGAAGAAAGGATCCAATCTTCACTTCACATCACGAAACAAAAAACCGCACATAATAAATAAGTTACATAAAACTTCCAGGACGTACTTTTCCATGAACTTCACCATAGTTATGTACTGCATAAAGCTAGTCTAGTTTTCATTTTATAATATTTTATTTATATTTAATGCGAGGAAACAATTTAAATGTAATGTTTCCGAGAGCCCGTACGATTATAAACAAAGTTGACCTTGTCTTTGTTTGGTATCGTATACCTATGTGAAGTGGCAAGCGGTCGTCTCGTTCAAAAACCGTAGAACAACGTAAGATCGTTGTTAGAATGGTTTCGTCAAAATAAATTTGATTTTTCTTAGAGTAGAGAATGCATTTCTTTATTTTTGTGTATTTTATTAATTATGCTTGAGTTAGGTGTGATTTTAGTTATCAATAAATATATTTCTATATAGAATATAATGAAACCGATAACATACGATTAAGTTTTTGAACGAAACTAGTACCTTCCTGCTTACGTTAGGATGACGTCACTAGCGTAATCGTATCGAGGTCTCGAGAGTCGATAGAAGGTGCTTCGTGCTTCCTACTATCGTCATACTCCGTTAACGTATCGAGTCCTCGATACGTTAACGATACGAAAACGCTTAAATTTCGTGCTTGAGGCTCAGTGCCTCAAGCACGAACTCCTTGCGAAAAAGTATTCGTATCGTCATCGAGAAATAAACGTATGAAAAATGATCAGCGCCCCTATCGTACGTAAATGGAACTAAATTTCGAAGCACAAGCAAAATTATTGAACTTTCGTATCGCAAACGTATCGAGAAATACGTGAAACGTAACAAAATTGCGAGCACGAACGACGTTTTGAAGTATCGTATCGCAAATTTCGAAGGCTGGGTATCGAGAGGTGACGAATCTTTTTTCACTTACAATTTGCCCGTGAAAAAAGTTTCGAGTTGTTTAAAATTATTTATTACGCTCGTTTTTTAAAAAATTAAGTAGTTTTAGTTACTTCCGGATATTAATACAATCAACGGAAAGCTAAAAAATGCAAATACCACCTATATTTCAACGTAATTCTCTATTATATTCTCATTGGAAGTTTACTTCAAGATGAAGAAAATAATAGACGAGATTCGATGTGAGCAATTTTTATTCTCACATTTTTATTTGTGGTAATTTTTCACTGTTTACATTTATATTACAATACTGGCTGTCGCCAGTGACTTCGTCCGCGCGGACTTCGTTTACTCCACACTGCTCCTCCCACGTAGGTGATAGCGTGGCAATATGTAGCCTATATGTTGACCCAACCTGTTAGTAATATTCATGCAAAATTTGAAGTAAATCCATGCAGTACTTTTTGAGTTTACCTCGGACATACATACAGACAAAAAGACATAAAGACAAACAGACAAAAATTCTAAAAACTATATTTTTGGCTTGGATATCGATTGTAGATAACGCCCCAAGTATTCTTTAAAAAAATATTCAATGTACAGTTTTGACTTTCCTACGATTTTATTATATGTATAGATTATTTTTCAGAGAAGTTAGATGTAGGACTAAACAGAGAAAAATATTTGATCCTATGGATTTAAATGGTACCGAATTTAAAAATAAATATCGCCTCAACAAAGAGGCTCTTACATTTCTCTGTGAGCAACTCCGCCGAAAAACTTCATTAAGACTGAGTTCCAGGATAACTCTAGAGCTTATTTCCTTAGAGGAATCTTGTTTCTGGAAGAAAGGATCCAATCTTCACTTCACATCACGAAACAAAACACTGCACATAATAAATAAGTTACATAAAACTTCCAGGACGTACTTTTCCATGAACTTCACCATAGTTATGTACTGCATAAAGCTAGTCTAGTTTTCATTTTATAATATTTTATTTATATTTAATGAGGAAACAATTTAAATGTAATGTTTTCGAGAGCCCGTACGATTGATTATAAACAAACTTGACCTTGTCTTTGTTTGGTATCGTATACCTATGTGAAGTGCCAAGCGGTCGTCTCGTTCAAAAACCGTAGAACAACGTAAGATCGTTGTTAGAATGGTTTCGTCAAAATAAATTTGATTTTTCTTAGAGTAGAGAATGCATTTCTTTATTTTTGTGTATTTTATTAATTATGCTTGAGTTAGGTGTGATTTTAGTTATCAATAAATATATTTCTATATAGAATATAATGAAACCGATAATATACGATTAAGTTTTTGAACGAAACTAGTACCTTCCTGCTTACGTTAGGATGACGTCACTAGCGTAATCGTATCGAGGTCTCGAAAGTCGATAGAAGGTGCTTCGTGCTTCCTATTATCGTCATACTCCGTTAACGTATCGAGTCCTCGATACGTTAACGATACGAAAACGCTTAAATTTCGTGCTTGAGGCTCTGATCTTACGATATTTTCTCAAATGCCGACTGCGAACGAATATTCAGTAAAGTGAACATTACCAAGACTAAAATACGAAACAAACTGGCAACACAATCCATAGACGCCATATTATTGTCTTGCGACGCTATCAAACCGGTAGCAAAAGTGGGAATTGTACTGATTTTATTCCTACTGAGAGGAGTAAATTTTGCCATACCTGTTGTTGATTTTTACGACTACATAATAAGTTAAATTAAAAATAATGAAAGTGTACTATATTTTTTTATAAATACTATCCATTTCATTTTTTTGTGCTATCTTTTTCAACGTACGTAAATCCAACCCTGCCGGAAAGCTTCAGCATGTGGTTAATAGTCATAGAATGTTAATGACTGTATTAGCCTTTTGCCACCATTTACGAGATATCTAGCAGTAAGGCAATTGTTTTTTTTAAAGGGAGCCGGATCAATAGTACATAAAACGTACCGACATCTTCGACTTTTACCCCGTTTACACCAGTTATCGGAGTTTCGCTGCAAACACAGAAGTTCACCATGTCAATCCTTAATTTTCGTCATTTCAAACCATTTGTCTGTCTGTCCGCAGCTTTACTCAAAAACTCGACGTACTTTAATGGTACTATATTTCAAAAAATATGACTGTTGCTATGACATGACTTTTCTAGAGCTTAGCGTTATTAAAAATCGATAATAATAATCGATTTCAATAACACGCACTATACTTATCCAAACATAAATTGTATGTTTGGGTAAGTATTGTTATATATACTCAATTATATTTGGTAATTTACAACTAAATGTAGGTATATCCTTTGGAAAATTTCCTAATGAACCTAATTGTTAAATGTTATGTAAATTGTGTACTGTATGGGTTGACTGGTAAGACTGTAAATACTGAAGGATGCGATTGTTAATAGTTAAATGTAACCAATAAAAATATAGTAAAAGATAAAAAATAGTGTATTAATATTCAAAAAGACCATACTGTGCCTCAAGCACGAACTCCTTGCGAAAAAGTATTCGTATCGTCATCGAGAAATAAACGTATGAAAAATGATCAGCGCCCCTATCGTACGTAAATGGAACTAAATTTCGAAGCACAAGCAAATTATTGAACTTTCGTATCGCAAACGTATCGAGAAATACGTGAAACGTAACAAAATTGCGAGCACGAACGGCGTTTTGAAGTATCGTATCGCAAATTTCGAAGGCTGGGTATCGAGAGGTGACGAATCTTTTTTCACTTACAATTTGCCCGTGAAAAAAGTTTCGAGTTGTTTAAAATTATTTATTACGCTCGTTTTTTTAAAAATTAAGTAGTTTTAGTTACTTCCGGATATTAATACAATCAACGGAAAGCTAAAAAATGCAAATACCACCTATATTTCAACGTAATTCTCTATTATATTCTCATTGGAAGTTTACTTCAAGATGAAGAAAATAATAGACGAGATTCGATGTAAGCAATTTTTATTCTCACATTTTTATTTGTGGTAATTTTTCACTGTTTACATTTATATTACAATACTGGCTGTTGCCAGTGACTTCGTCCGCGCGGACTTCGTTTACTCCACACTGCTCCTCCCCCGTAGGTGATAGCGTGGTAATATGTAGCCTATATGTTGACCCAACCTGTTAGTAATATTCATGCAAAATTTGAAGTAAATCCATGCAGTACTTTTTGAGTTTACCTCGGACATACATACAGACAAAAAGACATACAGACAAAAATTATAAAAACTATAATTTTGGCTTCGATATCGATTGTAGATAACGCCCAAAGTATTCTTTAAAAAAATATTCAATGTACAGTTTTGAGTTTCCTACGATTTTATTATATGTATAGATTATTTTTCAGAGAAGTTAGATGTAGGACTAAACAGAGAAAAATATTTGATCCTATGGATTTAAATGGTACCGAATTTAAAAATAAATATCGCCTCAACAAAGAGGCTCTTACATTTCTCTGTGAGCAACTCCGCCGAAAAACTTCATTAAGACTGAGTTCCAGGATAACTCTAGAGCGTATTTCCTTAGAGGAATCTTGTTTCTGGAAGAAAGGATCCAATCTTCACTTCACATCACGAAACAAAAAACTGCACATAATAAATAAGTTACATAAAACTTCCAGGACGTACTTTTCCATGAACTTCACCATAGTTATGTACTGCATAAAGCTAGTCTAGTTTTCATTTTATAATATTTTATTTATATTTAATGCGAGGAAACAATTTAAATGTAATGTTTTCGAGAGCCCGTACGATTGATTATAAACAAACTTGACCTTGTCTTTGTTTGGTATCGTATACCTATGTGAAGTGCCAAGCGGTCGTCTCGTTCAAAAACCGTAGAACAACGTAAGATCGTTGTTAGAATGGTTTCGTCAAAATAAATTTGATTTTTCTTAGAGTAGAGAATGCATTTCTTTATTTTTGTGTATTTTATTAAATATGCTTGAGTTAGGTGTGATTTTAGTTATCAATAAATATATTTCTATATAGAATATAATGAAACCGATAATATACGATTAAGTTTTTGAACGAAACTAGTACCTTCCTGCTTACGTTAGGATGACGTCACTAGCGTAATCGTATCGAGGTCTCGAGAGTCGATAGAAGGTGCTTCGTGCTTCCTACTATCGTCATACTCCGTTAACGTATCGAGTCCTCGATACGTTAACGATACGAAAACGCTTAAATTTCGTGCTTGAGGCTCTGGACACCGCGCTAGTGACAGGTATTTGCGAATTAGTCACGAGTTCGGAAAATTGCTGCTTATAAACAATGAAATTTGGTCTTTGATATCTATGTACGGGTGTCCGCAGGTAATTTTTATTGGATAATTAAAAATTAGGTCACATTTTATGTTGCTTTTTTTAGGCTACCGTACCTTAAAGGTATAAAGAGGACCCTATTACTAAGCCTTCACTGTCTGTCTGTCACCAGGCTGCATCTCATAAACCGTGATAGCTAGAAAGTTGAAATTTTCACAAATTATGTATTGCTATAGCCGCTAGAACAGCAAAAACTAAAAATTAAAGAAAATATATTAAGGGGGGGGGACCTTACAATAAACGTAATTTTTATGCAATTTTTTACTCGATCTTCAATAAACAGGTAGAAACTTAAATAGGGATGGCACAGAACCATTTGTACGCGCGTCCGACTTGTACTTGGCTGGTTTTATACATATTTTATAACAAAATATAATACTGAACACCTCCTTCAGTATGTCTTTTACCAGTTAACTTAAATAATAATGAAATCTAAAAACAGAGATATTTTAGTAATTCAAAAGACGACAAACCCTTTCTTTGTATCATAAGATAGCAAACAAGCACATGGATCTCCTGATGGAAAAGACTACCATCGTCTATAGACACCAAAGATGTTAATGGTGCGTTGCTATCTTTTGGCGAGGTCTGATGCAACATTCTTAACATTACCTTTCAAACCGCGATACGACACTGACGCTATTGCGGCAGAAACAGGTAAGGCGATGGTATCAGATCCGGGCGAGACCATGCAGAACTCTATCACCTAGTAGCCACAGTGGTGACTGTGACTGGAGTGACTCGCATATCCAATCGGTCGCCTCTTACGACCTGCTGGCAGAATGGCAGTTGGCCTATTCGTCAAAGAAGCCCGGCCATTTTGTTTATGACTCATAAACAAAATTTTAAAATTGTTCTTTATGAATCATAAAATGAATACTTATCACGAAATTTCCCCGTGTTGTTGGTTCGAGCTTCTTTAAAAAATAGGCCAACTGCCGTTCTGCCAAGCAGTTCACAAAAGGCAACCGATAGGCTATGCGAGCCACTACCATCGTCGCTATTATGTGGTAGAGTTCTGCATTGTCCTGCCCAGGTCTGGTGCCACCGCTCTAACCTATTCTTGCCGCAATAGCGTCAGTGCTTGTCACTGCCGTGTTCCGGTTAAGTGGGTAGGGTAGCCAGTAAACTTATGTACGTGGCATTAGAGTTCGCCACAAAATAGTAACGCACCATTAATATCTTTGGTGTCTATAGGCGATGGTTGACTCTTTCCGTCAGACATTTTGCTTGTTTGCTATCTTATGATATAAAACAATGACAAAACAATAATAATAATAATATCTTTATTTGCATAAAATAGGGTACATAATAAGATCTTATTTAAAAATATGCTTCTCTTTAATCCTATTTTGCCTGTTTTGTGGCGTGCAAATGTTAAAATTATGTTTATAATCATAGTAAATTTATGTTAATAATCGTAGTAAATTTTAAATTGAATCTTATAATAATTTTTATATATGTTATAAAGAGACATGCGCTACAAATGTATACAAAGTGTAAGGGACGGTCTACCGAAAATCGGAACCATGGTATTAGGCCACGATTCTGATTTTGTTTTATTTTTATGACAATTTTCTTACCTTCACTTTGTAAAATTTGATTTATTTTAATACTCTAGTGCTTATTTGACCGCCCCGTTGGGCGAGTGGTCAGCGCTCCTGACCGCGCAATAGACAGGGCTCGGGTCCGACCCCCAATGGGGACAAGCATTTGTGTGATAAGCATAAATGTTTGTTTTTCCGGGTTTGGGTGTTTATTAAATATATTCTAGTATTTATACGTATTAGTATGTATTTCTGTGTATTAGTATCGTTGACTAACACCCATAACACAAGCAAACAATTTGCTGACTTTGGGGTTAGATCAGTATTAATTGTAATTTGTCCCGTGAATATTATATTACTAGCTGCAGCGTGCAGCCCGCTGCATTATAAGTTTTTGGTGAATCCCGCGGGATCAACTAATTTTTCTGGGCTAAAAAGTAACCTATGTGCTATTCCAGATCATCTTCTACCTAAGTGCCAAATTACATTTAAATCCGTCCAGTAGTTTTTGCGTGATTGAGTAACAAACATCCATCCAAACATCCAAATTTTCGCATTTATAATATTAACTAGCTGCTGCGTGCAGCCCGCTGCATTATATATTTTTTGGTGAATCCCGCGGGATTGTCTAATTTTTCCGGGATAAAAAGTAGCCTATGTACTATTCCAGGTTACTATCTGCCTGTGTGCCAAATTTCATTTAAATCCGTTCAGTAGTTTTTGCGTGATTGAGTAACAAACATCCATTCAAACATACAAACTGTCGCATTTATAATATTAATATAGATATGGATTATTATTCTTTTAAAAATAGCAAAACTTAAGCAAATATACAAAAAAGCAATGTATAATTACGCGCTACGTACCGCACGAAATAAACAGCTGCTTCGGGGGTTCAGCGGGCGCGACAACTCGGAGCAATGTACGCTTTGCATGAGTGGCGTAAAAATAAGAGAATATCATAAAACGCAAACTTTGCATTTCCCACAAGAAAAGGGATTACCATCATGACTAGAACGAATAAATGGCACGCTTTTTTAATTTTTCGGCACACCGTTCTTACACGCCGTATAAGTAATATGGATAATATCGATACTAATGATTTTAATTTGTATCACATCCCTATCATTAATTGGCCAAGGCCCTGATCCGAGGTTGTTTTTACTATTGTTTGAACGGTCGTGACCAGCGAAGTATGACTGTGGCCTATTTGAATGAATGAAAATCACATAGGGATGGTAATAGCGCATCATTATCCTAACAATAGATCTCATGTGTTGTCATGTGAACAGTACCTTTACAGTACACATACCTTTTTGACAAAGCTCCGATAAAGAAGCAAAGAGTCAAATGACACGATCTGAGCAGGCTAGGCTTGCAGCACTTATTTAAAAATATTTTCACACATACATGCGAGTTTCTGAGATTTACTGATACTCACAGAGAGTCACGGAGACTCACGGAGACTTTCAAAAACTCACGAAGACTCACAGAGACTTTCGGAGACTTAACATCACTCATCCAAATCAATGATTGTACTATTGGCCGTTTCGTTACTACAAGAACAATAATTATATGACAGAAAAGTAATGAATTGTGATTTTTTTATATCATAAGATAGCAAACAAGCAGATGGGTCTTCTGATGGAAAGAGTCAACCATCGCTTATAGACACCAAAGATGTTAATGTTGCGTTGCTATCTTATGGCGAGATCTAATGCCACATGCATAAGTTTTCCGGCTGTCTTACCCTCCAAACTGGAACACGACAGCGACAAGCACCGACGCTATTGAGGCAGGAATAGGTAAGATGGTGGTACCAGACCCGGGCGAGACAATGCAGAACTCTACCACCTAGTAAGGAGTAAGAATAAAGGAGAAATATGAGTATCCATACAAAGTTGGTCTTAAAACAACGCATGTTGATAGATGATTGTCGTATTGTAATACATTATTAATTTCTTCTGAAATGTTGCTAAAATTCACTTAAAACTTTTAAAGATTAATATTAATTGAATTCACAATTATTACATACTACTTTAAGCCATTTATGTCGCAATACATCGTCAACATAGATATAATACGTTTTTGTATCTCATATCATGAACATTATTTGATTTTCACCATTTAACCACTTAAAAGTTAAAAGATGAACTTTTTTTATTATGCTACGGGCGTTAACAGCAAAGCGTTTGTTTACAGCAAAATATGTTTAACTCGTTCACAGATTAAGTAGATTGTTGTTTTTTTTGTTTCTTTAAGACAATCCTAAGAGTAGCTTGTTTATACGGCCTTCTGTGCTATAAGTCGACTGTAGTAATAAATACTTTCATTTTTGTTGCATTTTATGCAATAGTTTATATCTAAATTTTGCGTTTTACCAAGGAACTTATATACGATAACTGGAATTACTATGAAGCAATATTTGAAAAATAAAAATGTACTTTATTTCGCTAGTAATAAAGTTGACATTTGCTTCGTACTTATCAGAGGGGAAAAACGTTCTGAGCGAGACAACGACATGAGTGGATGTTGTCCCTTTCTTGCAATTGCCAGTGTAAATAAAACTTTCGGATGGTAGATTTAATATATCCGGTAACCGTTAAATCCCTTTTATTCATACACGTTAATGTACATTAGCATAAAATGTATTGTAATTAACATATTCAGTTCTTAAATGTGCTTATTTTAATTATTTCGTAATTACTTATGCAATGCAAAAACTGTTTCTCAAATTAGTAGAATTAATTAGTAGTAATTTGCAAACTACGCATGGCCACACTTATATATGGCGATTGGCGCTTTATTTAGTAGAAAGAGACACACTCCACTCATGTCGTGGTACTCTTCGGAACGATTTTGAAGCGCGTGTAAGCATTCCGGGTAGAATGTAACTTCCTTGCGTTTTACCTATCCGACATTTTTTTTGGTTGGTTATGAATAGAAAAAAGTTTTAACTTTATGACAGAAAAGAAAAATCTTGGCTTGATTTAGAAAAAACCTACAAGTTTGATTAGTTTCATGCATGAAGTATTAAGTAAAGTTGGAGCCAACACTCGTATCAATCATTTGATACAAATACTTATATTATATCTCATTCTACGAGGTCCCGCCATCTCATTTTAGACGGCCCATAGACCTACAATAATATTGCGCAATATAACGTATTGTGCAATATTATTGACCGTTTAGGGTTAATGTCGAAGATTGCACAAAATTGAACGAAAGTTTGAGTGGATTTAATTTTTATTGTGCAATATTTTTTTCTTGCATTGTGTAAGCTTAATATTTCACAATATTTTTCACTTCAGAGTTTGGAGCGGGCGCGTTCGGTCAGTCACGGTATTTAATGTATGGTCGTGTCGTAAATTTAAGCAAAATGGCGAGCAAGAATGCTATAAAAGATAAAGAACGGGAGTTTTTACTTGAGTGTATAGAATTGTATAGAGATTTATTAACTAAATCAACAGCATGCTTTCCGCCAAAACTTCGTCGTCAGACATGTTGCTCGCACGAAAATATTGATCAGACTGGTTTGTCAATTTTATTGAGTGAATTTATTGAACGTTTGGAATCAAAGGGGGTATTCAATATTATTGGAAAATAAAATATTGCTCAATATTATTGTAGGTCTATGGGGCGCATTATACAGCTGTGTAATAAAGAGAGCGTAAGACTTTAGAAGATGACACCAGTATTTAAAGTTTTGTATCATGTAGGTATTAGAAGCGTTGCCTTCAGATATAATACAGCTTCATGATTTCATGACTTCCAATTATAATCCTTTTTACAATTTACTTGCTATTAAAAAGTGTCCGTTGAATTCTAATATGGGCTTATTGGACATTAAATTAATTTGATAATTTCGGATGACGCTATTTTCTAAAAGCACTTTGAGGCCGATCTCATCAATCTCCATTTTCACTTTACGTCCAGGTGAAGGTAGCGAAACAGGCGAAACGGCCAAGCCATATATTTTGAGTTACAACATTAGTGTTGAGTTTGCGAATGTAAGGCTTGTAAATTAAGGGCTTGTAGAGGTACAGTTTGATTCTATTATGTGTTAACTTTTTGACAATGCGAGCCATGTGGTCTCATCTTGGCAACACCTTACATGAGAATGTTTTTGGGTGGGATTATACACATTCTTAGTTCACAATTGCACTAACTACATAATTGGTAATTACGAGGAGTGCGTTTTAAAGTTTTTTAAAGTTTAGAAGTGAACAGTACGAAAACAAAGTAAAATAATAAAAAACTATGCATCTATTCACGAGACATTATCGATATTTCGATACGCTTAAACGAAAGAGCACAACATGATGTCTATTTGTCACAAAAAAAGTGGAAATTGAAAATTTTGCAGTCAGTACAATTAAATGAACTAATGCATCGTATGTACTGACACACTGACTGTAGTAGTAGAAATAAATGTAGAACGACTTCCTTTTAGAAATATCGAAGTTAACGCCAACGTTTTTACCAAAGCAGTAAAATTGAATTGCTACCAAAATTTATAAGTAGGATAATAACCTAGTTATGTTGTAATTTCATTTCAGTCTTATGTTTTAAATTATAAGATGTATAATCGATTAGATAATATAAAAACTTGTTAAGAATCCGAATCCGAAATCCGAAGTCCGAAGAACACACATCCGCGTAATCAATTATCGGCAGCACCAACGATTGTACCAATAAAAGCTTAGTGTCGATGGGTAAGAAGTTTTTATGGCGATAGAGAAAGCGCAGAGCCAGATTGACCTTGCGGCAGACTTCAGTAATATGTGGAGACCACGAAAGTGTGTTATCAATTACAAGACCAGGATCCTTAACGTGGGGACAAAAAGGGATTGGTGTATTGTCAAATACAACGGGCAAAACAGAATCCAACCTCAACGAGGCAATGGTCGTGTGCTGTCAATAATGATTGCTTGGCATTTATAAGGGTTAATTGAGATACCAAATTTTTTGGACCAATCGTTGCTTAAATCGTCGTTAATACGCTGCACCGCCTTGTTTATGTCACCTAGGTCAGTGTGGGTGTAAATTTGCAGATCGTCAGCATAAAGATGGTAAGATGATTATATTTACTGAGATTTTAATTTGAGAGCAAAACCTTGGTAACACCCGACCTGGAGATCAAACCTGGAACATTACAACATTTTGCTTATAACAGCAGGAAAACAAATGGCCTAAGAGCAAAATTGGCTACCCACTGAATCTTGCCGGCTACCAACTGCTTAGACTCCACCCATCTGGCCAAACGAGAAACCGATTTACCGAAACTGAAAACTACCACTATATAAGCTGCAGCGTGCAGGTCGCCGCATTCTTAAAGTTTTTGGAGAATCCCGCCGAAACAACTCTTTTTTTCAAGATGAAAATCAATAATCACGTAGTTATTATAAGGTACCTATGTGCCAAATTTCATCCGTTCAGTAGTTTTAGTGTAATTGAGTAATACATTCATCCATCCATCCATACATCCATACATACATACAACTTTCGCATTTATAATGATGACACAGATTTAAGTCAATTACGAGTACAGACATTCTGTCTGTAATTGACAAATCTGTTATTTTTATTTCTGGTCCAATTTTGTGATAATAATTGTTCATTTTAAAACTAGGAAAATTATAAAATGGTTAAATTAGTATCAATGAGATATCTCTTTTATTTTTCTTTGTTTGTCTATATGTCTTGTTATAACACGGAAACGGCTTGACTGATCTTGATGAAAATTGGTCAACGATGAGAACACACAACTGAGCAAATTATAGGCCATATAATTTTTTATCCATTATTCGCCCAGCGAAGCCAATTGGCTTATAAAATAACTATCTGTTACTGGCGATTTCATTTGCTTGATTGAGTCAAGCAATCGAAATCGCTATCATCGACATCAATACATCTTTTTATCAGTTGGGTAAAAAAATCCTACGTCAAACCAAGATAGCTTAGCTTTTTAATGGGAAAATATTTTTAGCACCAGTCCAGTAGTTTTTAAGTTTATTAGAGACGGGTCGCTATCGAGCAAACGTCGAACTCACCTTAAGAAAGTCCCTTATGTAGGTCCGAAACTTGTCGGAATTTAGAACCTACACCGAATAAACGTGAGTGTGGCCATTTTTAATTATTTAGTCTATTCGTTACGTACAAAAATCGAAATCCATACTAATATTATAAATGCGAATGTGTGTTTGTTTGTCCGTCTTTCACGGCAAAATTGAGCGACGGATTGACGTGATTTTTTTAAGTGGAGATAGTTGAAGGGATAGAGAGTGACTAAGGCGACTTCTTGTCTCTTACTCTACGCGAGCGAAGGCGCGGCCAAAAGCTAGTGCTTTATATTTACAATTATCTGTTACTCACAGTTCTTAAATCATGACTTCCTTTTATTCAGTCAGTTAAAATGTAATCTATGCTACTCTTGAATAGTGTATCTTGCTAAAGGTAAAAGAAGTTTTAAGATCGGCCCAGTAGTTTTTGAGTTTAATTGTTATAAAAATACAAAAATACAATTAATATTGTCTCTATATAATATTGTACATACACAAAGTACAGATATGCTAACGGGCGATAAAATATATCTAGGACATATAATACTACAATCATTTTATCAGCATCAGCAGCCGCGTATGTAGGTTGCATGTAAGCAACGTTATAATCAGATACCCACACAATGGGATTCATTTGCAGATGCAGGTCAAGAACGGTCGCTATTTGATATACATCCTATTATCTCTGTAAACAGGTGACTCCTGTTATGGGTTCGCACGTGCTTCTGCGCGTTTAATATCGTCAAACAAAACAGCAACATAAGCGACATGACAATGTTTAATATGTTTATATATTTTCATGTCAAATTATGACACAGATAAATAAAAGTTATTGCTTTTTCACAGATATTTTTATGTTATAAGATGACAAACATGCAGATGACTCTCTTGGTGAATAGAGATAATCATCACCTATAGACATTGAAGATGTTAATGGTGCGTTGCCATCCGTATAGTAGTGTACTGCGACATACATACATGACAAAGTCAATATTTTTATTCAAAGTAATCTTTACAGGCACTATTGACGGGTCGACAGCTTTATAGACATACATATAAGTACCAACAACATCCTCCTAAGCGGAACATGTCAGTGACAAGCACTAACGGTACTGCAACAGGAAAACTATAATAGCAAATCCAGGTGAGATGTTAGAGAACTCTATGCTTAGTAACCTCATACACATATATACAACGTACATTGTGGATATCTTCACTAACGCCACAGCATCTATAAGGGCAAAGAGAATCAAATACGAGTGGTACCACAATGCAGACTGACTTAACTTTTTCGAACACATAAACAAACCAATCATGACGTCTCTGGACACACTCAACATCATCCAATCAATCTAATCGTTTTTTAGTCTTTATATATTAGGAGATAAAGTATAGTGTGAAGAGCCAAGTAGGCAATAAACTCATGCATATGACATTTCAATCACAAACACAAATATATATATATATATATATATATATATATATATATATATATATATATATATATATATATATATATACATATAATAAAAATGTAAGAGGTCGATTTCTGTACATTGAAGATATTTTAAAAAAATTTTTTGGGAGATACTCTTTAATCGATACTGAAGCGAAAAATATAATTTTTTTAATTTTTGTCTGTCTGTATCAAGGCCGCGCATCACGCCGAATCTACTTAACGGATTCAAATGAAATTTAGCATAATTAGAGTTCATACTCCGAAGAAGGTTATAGGATATTTTTTATCCCAAAATTCAGTACGGTTCCCGTGGGATAGAGGATGAAAACAAAAACGTATATTTAGCTTTAATTCATTAACCTGTAGTCCAAAATACTTTATTATTTTTTTGTTCAAAAGTAAATACTATAAAGATTATCCCTTAAAAATTTCAAGGTCATGAGTTTTATAATTTCGAAGTTACAGACATCACAAGTTTCAACGGTTTCGAGTGGTAAGTCCAGTTGAACGTGACACCCGGAATATATACAAAACCTTTGAACGCACGGCTCATTATAAGTTAGCGTTATCATTTCATAGTGTTTGTATGTATGTATAATGTATGTATGTATGTATAGTGTTTGTATAATGGATATATAATCCGAGAGAATCAGTTCAAGAATGTGTACTTTTTTATTAAAATGTTATAAATGCATTTTACTAAATATGTGTAAAATATAAATCTATACATTTTATTTATTTATATATTTATATAAGAATAATTATAAAATATTTGAAAATAAAACAGGTCACTTTTTAGGTTTTTGCTAATATCTCAGAAAATATACATCTAATCGAAATTGAGTATACTAATAGAATTTGTTCTTTATAAATTTATACTTTCCATCGTCTGCACTTGGTGTAACTGCATCATATTGATTATATAATATAAACACTTGTACTGTTTTACAAATGTATTTTAAATTTTATTTATTACACAATCAATTTTAAACTTACAGCCAACCGGTTTCGCCTATTAAAGCATCATCAGGGCTTTCACAACGAATGTGAAACAGTACAAATGTTTATATTATATTATCAGTTCTTTATAAAATTTAACGTAAGGATAGGCTATTGCGAAAATTCATTATTTTCTTTTTACATTGCATAACGTAAAAAAGGGTAAAAAAGTACCTACACGCCCATATCCCGGAATTCGTTGGCAGAGGTACAAGAAGTGTACCCACGATTAGCCGAAAATACTATCTCACACAATGTGAAAGGTGGCAAGCCTATTGCCAACCGGGCCCTTTTCAATCCCGGGCAACGTTGTTTGATCAGAAAAATGAAAAAGCACATTTTGTTTTGCCTGAGCCGGAAATCGGACCCGGGACCTCATATGGTCAACGACGATACCGGACCGCCAGACAACACGGTAAATATTTCAAAATTAGATACATCAATCAGTTAACTTTTGAAATGAATAAAACTTCTGCAAAGTGTAGATGTTGAAGTGCCTAAGCTACTTAGTATACTCACTAAAGTTGGACTTCAAAATACTTTAAAAAATTGTTAAGTAGAATATACGAACATGTACTTATAAGTTCAGTCCAGAATAAGATCACATCTTACAGAAAAACTTTAGAGACATATAACTTCATCAAAACAAATTCAATCAAAAGAAACTTAAAATTCTTTTATTTGTGATAATCAAAAATCAAAAATGTGAGAAAAAAATACGTGGCGTTGTTGTTTTTTATAAAAGTATCATCACGCCCGATTCGCTTGCGGCGTAGGCAGAGTAAACCGACCGTCTATAGACTTTCCGGTTCACCGCGATTCACCGATTTGTCGGTTGATGAGATAAATGGTAATCCTCATCGCCGCATATACTGACACGTTAACGATTATCGACTATTTTTAGCAATAACTGGGACCAAAAGTTTTACGTGCCCATCCGAGGTACGAGAGTGGTAATATATATACCCCTCCGCCAGTTTCCGAGTTGCTACTGAGATTTTAGATTTTCGAGAAAATCCTCGAAAATATCTCAATAACATCTTTGCCCGACCCGGGGATCGAACCCAGGACCTCATGATCTGAGCCGAATAGGCTGTCCCTAGACCGAGGCAGAGAGTTTGTTGTAATAATTAAAAAAAAAACCCTTGACTCCTTATCTTGCTTATTGAAAATAATACAAATTTACATTAAAAATAACTTTTAGAGTATTAAAATAATAATAAATTTAAGAAAAGTGCAACAAGATTTTTTTTAAATTGCAAATTGTTTTCAATAAACTTCTTAGTCAAAGGCTTATTTTTTTATTAATAACAAACTGCAAAGCCATGTGTTAATTAATTAATTTTAACTTCCCGCTATGAAAATTGCCTTAAGTAGATAAAAATTATTTAAAAAAATAAACCTGAATAAATAACTTTTCATCTTTCTAATTAGGTATACATTTTTAACTTCCCGCTACACATCTAGATAAGGAAGTTACTGATTTTGCCCCGATTTTCGAAAATCGAGAGTTCACCAGATCTCCACGATTTGCGGACCTAGGAACCTTTTCCAACTATTTTCACGATGACGTGTGTGTGTGCGTGAATGTGTATGTGTGTATGTAAACATTTAATAACTTTGAACGGCTTGACCGATCGAAACGTGGTTAATGGGATTCGATTGGATTCCACCCAACTTATATTTCCTGAAAATTTTAACTAATTCAGTCAGTTTTGACTAATTCAAGGCGATTTTGAGAAATCTTCGAAAACCTCACAAAGGTTTTTGGCGAAACAGTATTTTTTTTAATACAATTTCCAGATTAATGAACCGATATAGTAAAAAAATTAATCAGCTTTACTTCTCAAAAACTGCATCCAATGCATAAATTGCATCAAAATTTATTTATCCGTTCGGGAGTTATAGTTGAAAAAATTTTGCAAACGTGTTTTTTCGATATAACTTCGAATTTTTTTAACTAATCATTTTTAATCTTCTGCAATATTTTAGTACTTACCTACTAAAAAAACTACATTGAATTTCAAAAATCAAAATCGAGTCAAATTTTCAACAGTTACAGCTTATCAATCATTAAAATTCAATTTTCTAAAATCGGAGTAAAATCAGTAACTTCCTTATCTACATACGTAGTGGGAAGTTAAAAAATCCCACGCGGACGAAGTCGCGGGCACAGCTAGTATATATATATATATATATATATATATATATATATATATATATATATATATATATCTCTCGACCTGAGACGCATAAGGTCTAATGTCGAGATCAGAGTAAAATAACTTGAAGTAAAATAAGCTGAAATCAGTATCTCGCGCTCTTTCTAAGCATGTAACAATCATAATTCTATCTCTTTTTATTCTGGTAATTATACAAATGCATAAGGTCGAATCTGTCAATTTTTTAAATTTGTATCGTGATATAAAGCCTAATAGCAACTATAGTATTTATGCTTAAAATTTTGGTTTATTTAGAAGGTCGAATATTGACTTCAGCTGTTATGATTTTAAATTATTTTACGCATCAGGGACGGACTATTGTGTCATTCAACTTTATCCTACAAGGATTGGTGGTAAAAATAATACGTATTGTCAGGTAGAATTTCATGCATCTTGAAATTAAATAATCCGATGTCGTACCTTGAGATATAGTGTTATGCCTCGAAAATTTTATTTGTTTGGTTAAGGTCTACAAACATAATTAGTCCTTATGCCGTTAATTAGTGCTACTTTATCATTGCACAGGAATGGGTATGCAAAGAAGAAGCACTATTCCATTGATTTTGTGACCGCAACCTGACACGATAGAATGACATGGGATATTATCGCCGGTCACTCGACTGTTTTCGGCGCCACGGTGGCTTGACCTATCAGCGTACAGCACCATGCGCGTGCCGCATATGTTTTGTTTATCCAAGTTATTCACGCGTGAGTCGTTATTTGTGCTGAATTAATAGTGAATTTAATTACTTCTGATTTATTTAATTTAGACTTAGCAATGGATGGCGAAGATCAGGTGAGTAAAAAACCTATAAATAGGTATCTACTAAATAAATTTTATATTATCAAATCGTTTGGTGTGAATTAGTGATATTCTATCGGTTATAGTTCTTATTTAAATATGTTATGAACTTACTAAGCTGTATCTACCTTGTTTTTTTTCCAGAATGTTATATTCACCCAATTACTCAATAAACGACGCAAACTAGCCAATCTTCGAAATTTGATTCAGTTTCGTAGTACCCAAGCTAAGGCTAGTGAAACATATGCTTTAGTGGCCGGTAAGTTAACTACTTACATTCCTACTCGTTTTAGAAGCAAATTGGTACAAGTAAGTATACAAAATTACAATCAAATTGTTTTGTTTTTATAGAGAACGGCATACAAAATCTATACAAAAATCCAATTGTAGACCCAAGTTATTGTCATGAGGAAACAAGACTTGAAGTCAACGCGAGTATATTTGAAAGTTCCTGTTTAGGTTTAGGTAAATACTTTTACTTATCTACCTCTTGTTTTATGAATGCATTCGTATGTATTAAAACCCATACTCCAAACCAATATAAATTAGGAGTTAGCTTAGTGTCTGTTTGTCTGTCTTTTTGCAATTCTCGAATGGAATAAACGGCTTAACAGATTATCACGAAATTTTGTGAAGAGATACTTTAGGACCCAGGGAGGATGTAAGACTGTTGTATTTATAGTAGAAGATTCGGATTATAAAAATGCAGTATAATAACTAACTGTAACTACTTACACTATCCCTACAGAATAAAATATAAATATTTACAATATTTAAAAAACTTAATTTATAATAAACAAACAAAAAAAAACTGGACAAATTACACAAATTAATCTAAAGCCAAAGTAAGCAAATTATTTGCTTGTATTATGGGAGTTAGTTAACGACACTTATTTGCTTATTTGCTTGTGTTATGGGTGTAAGTTAATGCATAGAAATACATATAAAAATACTTTTAATAATAAACACCATCGATTCGTAGTTAGGTTCACTAACCACTCGACTAACGGGGTGGTTTATGTTGAAAATATTGATCGTACTTATGTAGAAAAATATTATGTTACAGATCCTGGCCGAGAATTTTCCGATTATGATAGGGATGATAGCGTTAAAGACAAGACTTACGAACCACACAAAGATCTTTCGGATGGCAGCTACGTCAGTTATTCGCCAGAAAAGTCTTAGTTCTATCGAGGTCTTTAAAGGTGAAAAGAAAGCTTTCTTTTTCAGAAAAATCGCCTGAAAGGCAAGCTACGGTGACAAATAATGAAGATATTTATTTAATTAATTTAGACAATCTTATAAGTTCACGAAAAAAATATATATCTGCAACTTCAGTTTTTAATGAATGTCCTAAAGAACACGACCGTTTCTTTGCTTTAATGACTCCACAAATAATCCCTACTGTTTTAAATAACCTTAACGAATCTTCGGTATTCGATCAAGGTACTCCTAAAAGCCCAAATTCTAATAATATGATGTTGATTCAAATACAGGCGAGTACATCTGCTGATAATTTAACAGACAGAGACTATACTACAAGGTTTTTAATTGTACCCCATTTTGATGAATGTCTTAATATTATATTACAGTTAATTCGAACACAAGTTTGGTCGCTGATATGAATGGAAATGTTTATTTAACAGATGACCGACAAATTAGAAATAATGAAGACATAGAGCAGATCGTTACAGCAGCTCCTTCAAAATCTAACACAAGAAAGAAGATAAAAACGTAACTAAATGGAAAAGAGTTGCGGCTAAAATTGCAAGGCTAAAAGGTTCTCCCTATCATTCAGCTGTAGCAAAAAAATCCTGAAATAGACGGACGTGAGCCTCCATGTACCTACTACACGTACATGGAGGCTCACGACCGTCTATTTAATCTAATTATCTAATTTAAATGTTATGAGAAAGTGCCTAATGAAACAAGAATATAAATATTTAATGAATTTTGGAAAAAATGTACCAGTTGGAATCAACGCCGCCAGTTTGTAGCCTCTAATGTCACAAAAAAACTAAAACGCATAATGAGAACAGATGGAAACTTAGACACTGACCGAAGAAAGTTTACATATGAATATAGGCTTATTGTCAATTCTAACAGCGAAAAAATATGTCGGAATATGTTTTTTAACACTTGTCTGAGAGTCAGGCAGATTTTCCTGTAGTTGATTAACTTTATTAATAAATAATTTTAATAATGTTGCCATTCTTTTTTACTTAAAAATAATTTTGAAAGTCATTATGTTTAAGTTTTTATTATTTTTTTTATTTAATTTTATTAACTCCGACCTTATGTAATTAATAATAATTATTTTAAATGTCACATAAATAGATACATAACAAGATCGGACGTAACTAAATTTCTACTTTTGGTTAAACGTAATGTCACATGTTTTAAAAAAGCTTATAATTTACCAAAAAATTGCAAGCATAAAGTTGGATCAGCAAATAGAATTGAAACGATTCGTCGCTTAATAACTCTGTACGGGCATAAGATTGGATGTCACAAAAAAGTAGTTTTTGGTAAATAAAATATTATTATTTTACTGTGACTGGTTTTATTACTATACTGAAACAAAGGTACATAACTTATCTAAAACATTGTCCTAATTTTGTTAGCCTATTCGATAATAAACAAAAGTTTTGGCACGATTTTGTCAATATCTTTCTTTTGGCTCTCCTCTAAACTTGTGAAATTCCATATCGGACCTTATGCGTCTCAGGTCGAGATATATATATATATATATATATATATATATATATATATATATATATATATATATATATATATATATATATATATATATATATATATAACCTCACAATTACTCCAAATAAATTCTTTATCATTTTATAGATAATTGGTTGCTCCACCGGCATCAACAACTAAAAAAGATTACCTACTGCTTTGGTTTTTGTAAATTAATTAATTCATTTATACCGGTATACATTAAGACGTAATACAGCAATGCTGACATTTGACTGTTTTAATTTTGAAATTAATGCGAATTATTCGCACGGTTATTGCTAGTATATATGAATACGCTAAGGTTAAGATGTTTGCCTCTCTTTTTTAGAGAAAACTTTACAATTCCTCCAAATAAATTCTATATCATTTTATAGATAATTGCTTGTTCTACCTGATCAACAACTGAAAAAATTATTACTGCTTTTGTTTTTATAAATTACTAAAATTAAAATTATATACATATATTAAAACATAATACAGCAATGCTGCCATCTGGCAGCTTTAATTTTAAAAACAACGTCAACATGAATGACGGTCGGTAATTTTTTTGTTCAATTTCAAATCAACTTAAGAAGTATTTAATAAAATTTACTTAGTGCGAATTATTCGCACGGGTATTGCTAGTATAATTAGATAGCAAACAAGCCGATGGCTCCCTGATGGAAACAGGCAACCATCGCAAGTGTACCACCTACTTTACCCTCCAAACCGGAACACGACAGAGACTAAATATGAATTATCTTCTATACATATAATAAAATATTTTTTTAAAAGAATACTTGGGGCGTGATCTACAATCGATATCAAAGCCAAAAATATAGTTTTTAGAATTTTTGTCGGTTTGTCTGTTTGTCTGTATGTATGTTCGGGGTAAACTCAAAAAATACTGCATGTATTTACTTCAAATTTTGCATGAATATTACTTATAGGTCGGGTCAACATATAGGCTACATATTATCACGCTATCGCTGACGGGGAGGAGCAGTGCGGAGTAAACGAAGTCCGCACGGACGAAGTCGTGGGCAACAGCTAGTTATACTTAAAGATGAAAGTTGACCGCCTCGTGGTCTAGGGGTAGCCTATTCGATCACGAGGTCCCGGATTCGATCCCCGGATCGGTAAAAAGTGTTATTGAGATTTTTTTAGAGGTTTTTCTCGAAAATCTAAAATCTCAGTAGCAGCTCGGAGTCTTGTGGAAGGGTGTATTACCACTCTTATGCCTCGGATATGCTCGTAAAGCTGTCGGTCCCGATTATCGCTATTAATAATTGATAATCGTTAACATGTCGGTAAATGCGGTGATGAAGATCACCACTTATCTGGCCAACCGACAAATCGGTGAAAGGTGGAGAGGAAAATCTTTAGACGTTTGATTTACTCTGCCTACCCCGCAAGGGAACCGGGCGTGATGATATAATAGATGACAGTGATATGTAAAAAAGTAAAATTTCATTAACAGATGACATATCAGGTGTTCCATTCGCCAAAGAGTATATAAATCACTACGTTTTACCATTCACGGTCGAAGCTGCAGTCACCTAGTTGTATATGCGTTGTCTATTGACATCATCAGGGGAGACATCATCTCATTTACTATCCTATGATGTATAATAAACATAGCAGATGTAAGCGCTGATGATCCATTGAAAACGAGGTTTTTACTCCATTACAGGTATGCTGTAATGTATTATGGTGTGCAAGAGTTGTCAAGCAACTCGCTGGCTACAATATTACATTAACTTTTTGCGAAGATTAAGACTCGTAATCCTGTGATAGTATAAAACATGGAGCAATACAAAACACTTTCTATTCTATGGTAATACAGTGACTTTCCACAGCTTTGGGTGTATAACACTAATTACTTATCTTTGTATGAAATAATTTATATTTTCCATTGTCGGCACTTGGTGAAACTCCGTCACAATTATTGTTTTAAATTTTACACTTGTACTGTTTCACAATTCACTAATTATATATAATGTATACTATTATATATAATTAGTGAATTGTGAAACAGTACAAGTATAAAATTTAAAACAATAATTTGTATGAAATCAAATTTACCAAACGTTGACTGTTGAGGTTACAAAGATTAACCGTTAAAGTATTAGCTACCAAACTACCAAATTTCGTAGGATCTCCCGCCGCCGCGCCGGGCTTATACTTTGGAGATTGAAGATTGACTACTTCGTGGTTTAGAGGTTAACCTACTCGACTCAGGTCATAAAGTTCCGGGTTCAATTCTCGGGATGAGCAAGATTATTATTGAGAAGCCGCATTGAGCTAATACAACACTACGATAGAAAAAAAAAAATGAAAGTATATTAGGTATAAGTATCTTCACGCCCGTATCCCCGAATGAGGTAGGCAGAGGTACAAGTGCACCCACGATTAGCCGAAGATACTTGGTCCCACAAATGTGATAGGTGGCAAGCCTATCGCCAACCAGGCACTTTCCAATCCCGGGCAACTTTGTGTTTATCAGAAAACTGAAAAAACCACTTTTAAGTGCCCGACCCGGGAATCGAACCCGAGACCTCATGTGGTCAACGCCAACGCTGGATATATATATATATATATATATATATATATATATATATATACACATATATGTATATATGTACAAGTGTCCTTGACTAATACAACTAATAAAACACCCATATCACAGGCTTATAATTCTCTTACTTTGTGGTTAGATCAACAACAATAGGCATAGCATGCAAGTTCACGTGCACAATCAAATTACGAATTGTGTGTGGTAACGACCATCTAAACAGTACAAGGTTACTAAAATAAGGCAATGTTTAATACACGCATGTACCTGTCCCTCATATGGACTAAATAAATATTAAACCCTTGTTCACATTTTATAGAAGCTTTTTTTTATAGAAGAGGGAGCAAACGAGCAGGAGGTGCACCTCATGGTAAGTGATCACCGCCGCCCATGGACATCCACAATACCAAAGGTCTTGCAGTTGTGTTGCCGGGCTTTTAAGAATGAGTAAGCTCTTTTCTTGAAGGCCCCCAAGTCGTATCCGTTTGGAAACACCCCTGCCGGTAATTGGTTCCACAACAAAGTAGTGCGAGGCAAAAAGTGTCGAGAGAAACGCACAGTTATGGATTTCCAGACATCGAGATGGTGAGGAAGGAATTTCAAATTTTGACGCGATGTCCGATGATGGAATTCGGCGGCAGGAATTAATCCAAATAACTCGTCGGAACACTCCCCTGCTTGCCAAAGCCCATTTCGTTTTTTTTTTAAATCTACAGTAGTAAGTATTAGTTTTGTAACTAAACTATAGATATCATTACCATCGTGATTATTAGGTGGTAGAATTCTGCAGCGTCTCGCCCGTTTCGAAACCACCACCTTTTCTATTCCTGCCGCAATACTATATAATTGTCATTGTCGTATTCCGGTCTGGAGGTTAAGATAGCCGGTAAACTTATGCATGTGACATTACCATCCTGCCATACGGATAGCAACGCACCATTAACATACTTATTTGGTGTCTACAGGCGATGTTTGTCGCTTTCCACTAGGAGAGATATCTGCTTGTTTACTATCTTATGATTTAAAAATAAAATAAAAAAAAAAAAAAAATTCGCCGTGTTGGTCCCGGCCTCCTTTGAAGTGCCGTTCTCCGGCCAACTGCCGTTCTGCCAGGCAGGTCGTAAAAGGCGACCGATTGGCTATCGAGTCACTACCATCGTGACTACTAGGTGGTAGAGTTCTGCATTGTCTCGCCCGGGTCTGGTACCACCGCCTTACCTATTCCTGCCGCAATAGCGTCAGTGCTTGTCGCTGTCGTGTTCCGGTTTGGAGGGTAAGGTAGCCGGTAAACTTATGCATGTGGCATTAGACCTCGCCACAAGATAGCAACGCACCATTAACATCTTTGGTGTCTATAGGCGATGGTTGACTCTTTCCATCAGGAGACCCATCCGCTTGTTTACTATCTTATGATATAAAAAAAAAAAAAAAAATTAAGTTTTTAAGTTTTCTGCTACTTATAAAAATGTTTGAGACGCGTTTCTCTTATTAGTTATTTGTAAACTAACAATATTTCATGCTCATCCCTGTCAAGAGGGTATAAATACATTACCACAGACTCCGGTTGTTAATGAGATTTAAATTTTCTAGGAAATTCCCAAAAACCCCTCAATAATACTTTTAGCCGACACAATATTTAAACCCATATCTTATAAACTACAAAGGCAGTCAAACCATTTTTTTCCTTTTTTTGAAAAAATGCTGATATTTATTAATTTTATTTAAAAAATAATGCAAAAACATGGACAAAGCTGGACTTAATGCTGCATGGTATTCTTTATTACGATGGGGTGCACAGAAAAACTGATATATGAGGACATACTACATAATGTGCGCTAGGCTTTATTAAGTTGAACTATAAAAACGTAATCTTTGATAAAAACCTTGACACGCCGTATTTAGCTATCGTTACATTAATTATAATTACACTTGTCTGGGCCCACGTTGCAACACACTAGCACAAACTACTATTCACAGCTACGTATATTAATACGTATATTAATTATTACTTTAAATGTAAGGTAATACTAGTGTATTTTTCTATAGCAGAAGTGGCAAACGGGCAGGACGATACTAGGTTAAAATTAAGTGTCTGTGCTTGTCGCTGTCATGTTCCATTTCGGAGGGTAAAGTAATCGGTAAACTTATGCATGTGGCATTCAAACCCCACAACATGGATAATAACGGACTATTAACATGTTTCGTTTTAACGTGTGATAATCATCTCTTTCCATCAAATGGTCCTCGCTCTGCTTACCTTTGTAGGATAGCAAACAAGTAAATGGTTCTCATGATGGTAAGAGATAACCATCGCATATTGATACCAAACATATCAATGGTGTATTGCAATCAGTGTGGTTATGATAGCTATTCTATGAAATAAATAATAAATTCTGAAAACAGGATTAATGTCAATGTAAGTAAATGTGTAACTATCTCTTTTTCCAGAAGTAATAATCCTATTTCGTTTGAGTATACTTTACAAGATACCGTAATTAAAAGAGTAAATTCTGTGATTGACCTTGGTGTCACTCTTGACAGTAAGTTAACTTTCTCAAACCATATTGATCATATCACTGATAAGGCCTATAAAAATCTTGGTTTTGTTATGCGTCTCACTAAACCTTTTGTTGATACTGAGTGTATCAAGGTCCTATATTTTGCTTACGTTCGTAGTGTACTTGAATACTGCAGCGTGATTTGGAATCCTCGGTATGTGACATACGAACACACCTTAGAACGTATACAAGACAAGTTCAATAAGTACATCAATCGTAAATGTGGATTACACTTAAGTGGCTCACAGTTATGTACATTACGTGACAGAAGAATAGTGCATGATATGACTTTTCTATTTGATATATGCTCTGGCTCTAATATCGATTGCCCTCGTTTGACACAGTCCATCTTGAAACTAAGAGTACCAGAAAGACGCACTAGACATACAACCTTATTTGACATCCCAGTGGTCAGAACAAATTACAAATCCAATTGCGTTGCACTCCGTCTACCTACAACATTTAATAAATTTTTCTTGGACATTGATATGTTTGACTGTTCCAAAAACATTTTTCGTGATCAGATATACAAACATCTAAGAAATAAACATTAATTTTTTAATAGGTATTATTATTTTTAATCTATTATCTTCCTTTACTGAATTATATGACTGCGATTTTATTTTTATTTTTTATTTTTTTAATCATGTTTTTTACTATTCTAATGCGAGTTATAACTATATTATACAATTTATTTGACTTTTATATTATTCCGCTTCCGAATTTTCTAATGTGATTATTTAAAAAAAATTTAAAAATTTTAACCATATTACTGCATCGTAAGCTCACGCCCTGCATTTTTTAATCTGCTTTTCTTTCGCATGTTCTAAAGGGCATACGTAACTCTCAATCGTGCTGACATCCGGAATATACATATGTATATACACAAACACAACACACACTCATACACGCACACACATACACACACGCATACATATACACACGCACACGCACATACATACACACACGCAAACACATGCAATCATAGGTATGCATAAGCTAACGTATTTAGGATAGCTGTTTGTTTTTTTTTCCTCTTTTTTTGTCCTTTTCTCATTTAAGTTTATAGTTTGTAATTGATAATTTTAATTTAATTAACGACTTTGCGTTTATATACATAATATAGGCTTATTTTCTTTACCGTCTACTACTAACACTACTATATAATGTCGGAAAGCAAAGTGAAATCCGTAATTGGCTAATGTTTAGTTTATATACTACTTTGAGTTATTTTTTGTGAAATAAGCTGTGGATTTATGTTAATTTAAAATAAATAAATAAATAAATAAATCAAAATAAAATATCTTCACGCTTGTATCCCCAAAGAGTTGCCAAGGTACAACTAGTGCCTCCACGATTAGCCAAAGATACTTAGTCATAGAATAAGGTGGCAGGCCTATCGCCTACCGGGTACTTTTCTAATCCCGATAAAGTGGTTTTTATTAAAAAATTGAAAAACACATTTTTTTTGTGTTTTCAAATCCGGTACGTAAAAAGTAGGGACTTAAATTTGATCTAATAGGCTAATTGACTAAAGAAGATTAATGAGAAATGAGAAGGATATAGCGTCAGCCGAAATTATCAAATTAATTTAATGTCAAAGTCTATATTAGAATTCAACATACACTTTTTAATAGCAAGTAAATTTTAAAAAGGAACATACTTGAAAGTCATAAAACTAATCAAACTTGTACGCATTGTCTAAAGGATATTGATTTTACAAGAATATATCTCATGTGGTCAACACTTAAAATATAAAATTATTTATTAGTATAACAATTAGTAAAAAAAATAATTATTAGTATAAAAAAACTTCATAATTTATATTTATATATATTTGTTTATAACTCACCTCAGGTTATTTGTTCAGAATCACAACAAGACATATTGAAAGCTGCTTTACCTGCAACAAAAATAAATAAGTTTTGTTTTATTTATTCAATATAATTAAAACACAGTAAACTGATTTCCAATCTCTTGTTTCTCTGGAACCATGCAACAGATATTTACCAAAATATGGAACCAAATAAAAAGTATATAAAAAAAAATATTTTTCTAAATCGGTCCAGGTGTCTTTGAGAAGTCGGGGGACAAAAATAAAAATATTCCAGCGAAGTGAAAGACTCCTCCTTTTTTTTAATTAGTTCAATTCAAATAGTGTCGGCGTAAGTACAGAATCAGACAGGGAATGATGGTCACCCTAGTTTACAAATTCATCAAACGTAATTCACGGTGCTTTACAACAATTATACAATTTACATGTCAGTTAGTGTTTATCATTTCTTTGAAGCTAGCCGTCTTACGTAACGCGCAGGTTATAAAGCATTTTTTAAATATTCTTCCACTTATCTCAAAAAGTGATATATTTAAACACGCAACATTTCAAGTCAGTTTTGTGGCTAAATAATTAAAGACAGGAATTTCACTTTTTAGGGTACCTTAAAAAGAAAGTCTCAAAAATAATATTATTACAGGTTGACTGGTTAAATACTTTACATACTGAAGGAGATTGTTCAATTCGTGATTTCTGATACCGAATACCGAACATCGTTTTTTTTAGTTATTATCTTAAAGTTTAATATATTCCTTAAGATTGTAATTCAACTCCTTAACTTATCCGCATTTAATAAATATTTTTTTAACTTGGGGAATAGTAGCTAAATAAAGTTAGAATTTAGGTAAGGTTAACGTAAACAATCAGTTCTCTCCTTAGTAGTCTGTGGCTAGGTATTTATTTTGTCATTGGGTGTCTTCTGTACAACTGCTAATCTCAGAAATCTAAGTTAGATTGACAGAATTCTGAGCTAAGATTTTGCAAAAACACTTTATAGGTCCTTAAAAGAACAAAAAATAAATTAGCATTAACTATTCTTTAATACAAAAACAGGGATAATTTTTATTTGATACTTACAATGAACATTATGATATATAAACTTATAATTATTTTAATGAAAATGTAATTAAACTTTTATAAAATGGTAACATTTAAATATGATGATAGAATTCAATCAAATTATAGTCTCAATTATTTTTAAATGATTGTTCCTAGCAATATATTTTATTTAATTGATTTAAAAATCGTAGAAAATTATTCTAATTTATCTAATATTCGTTACTCCACAAGACACGCAAGGGATGTACAAAAACAAAATGGCCTGTGTTCTTTGACCTAATAGGCTAATTGACTAACGGAGATTGAGGAAATCGGTCTCAAAGTGCTACAAGGATAAGTCAGCTGAAATTATCAAATTAATTTAATGTAAAATAAGTCTATATTAGAATTATTCAACACACTTTTTAATAGTAAGTAAATGTTAAAAAGGAATATACTTGAAAGACATGAAACTAATCAAACTTGTACGCATTGTCTTATTTCTATATCAAGCAAATATTTTTCTTTTCTGTCATAAATATCACACTTTCTTTCATTTATGACCATCCAAACAAAGCATAGATATAGTTGAAGATCCAGGGTCAAACATAGGCTAATTTTTTTTTTCAAAAATCAGTCCCTGGAGGACTGAAATAGGGGCTGAAATTTTTATTAAAAGCTATTTGGACGATTTACTAATATTTGGGGGCGAAGCTGCGCGGGTCAACTAGTATGTTATAATTGTCAACTCTAATAATCATAATCCTTATAGGTTTTTCGTGAATTTTAGCATTATAAAAAGTGTCCGTGATACAATTTACGGTAAGCAGCTATCGACATGCTTTGCATTTGAAACTTTGTATGGACCCTCATCATTCTGCTTTGAAAAACTATTTAATAATTTATCCTATTAGGTATATTGACCAAACAACTATTTATGTTGTTAAATAACATACAATTATACCAAAAATTTTGCGTTTTAACACTGAAATTAATGGCGAAAACGCTCAGGAATGTCATGGCGTCCTATTGACATGACGACGTGGTAATACCCTCGGTACATACTCTGTGGTTTCTATGAAAACGACAACAAGATGATGTTTTACCAAGGTGTGACGTAGTACTTCCAGATTTGCGTTTCTATATACGTAAATCTGGAAGTGTATCAAGTTGTGGGAGTAAATATCTTCGGCTAATCTTCGGTGCACTGATGTACCTCTGCTTACCTCTTTGGGCCTTGGGGATACGGTTGTAAAGATACTTTAAAAGATACAAAATTATTTATTTATTGATAAGATTTAAAGTAACTTCACGCCTTTTATCCTTTTATACCATACCTAATATAGGCCAATCGCCTTTTATAAACTGCCTGGTAGAAACTTAACAGTTCCGTCATAAAAAAAGCGTTTATTTCACTTATACAACCCTGCACAATATGAAACTAGTGAAAGGTTCTACGTCATCACTTATTATTCAATTAAAAAGTGTTATTAAGTTTCTAATACTCGTACTTTTCGAGTTACCTACTTCTGTCCCACTCCTTAAAACAAGACGACTACGTCCACGACTCCATATCATAAAAATATTCTCAATCGGCTTAAAGTTAAAGTAACAAATATTATATTTTTTAATGGATATTTATAATAACTCAACTAATACATATATAATAATTATTTGCTTGTGTTATGGGTGTTAGTCAACGACACTAATACATAGAAATACATATATAAATATTCGTGTGACATACATGATAATATGCACACACATATACTTTGTATTTTCTTTACAGCTAAAGTTAGTTGTCAAACTTTAAAAAAAATATTGTTATATTTAATAACTTCTACAGGATACATAACAAATAGTCGTTATAGAGCGGTCTCTTTGTCTGTCTTACTATTCACTGAGCCACATTCCAGCATGATCTCGTTAATTGACCGTTTAGCCTGCTTTAAACTGACATCTAATTAGCAATTATCACGTGCTGGCACGCGCAAAAAATAATTTAACAACACTGTTCAACTCACTCAAGAGCGATGAGTTATTTTTGAAGAAAGCTCCATATGGAAATTTTTTACCACTGACTGACTGACTCATGTCAAGATGTCTAAGACTATAGTCATTCAGTCAGTAGTCAGTAGGAAAGGGACGACCATCGCCTGCGCGCGATGGTTGCCTCTTTCCATCATAAGACACTACAGTGCTCATCATTATTAAAACCTAGACGCTAAAGTGCCTTGGTATCCTTGTGGCGGGGTCCTTATCCTGAACTTCGAAGTTACATTACTTGCGTATGTATACTTTAAAATTATATTATAGATAGAGAAATAGAGAAATCACACGTGTTTGGTCCCACTGAAATAGTGGTTCTTGTCGCCGCCAGCCACAATTGATCTATGTAGGTGTATTGTTTATGTTATATTACAAAATGTATACTGAGTTAACAGGGTGTAAAGAAAATCCTATCCGATCTGAAAGAGGTATTTTTTTATATCATAAGATAGCAAACAAGAAGATGGGTCTCCTAATGGAAAGAATCAACCATCGCCTATAGACACCAAAGATGTTAATGGTGCGTTGCTATCTAGTGGCGAGGTCTAATGCCACATGCATAAGTTTACCGGCTACCTTACCCTCCAAACCGGAACACGACAGTGACAAGATCTGACGCTATTGCGGCAGGAATAGGTAAGGCCACTGCCGCCACCCGGGCGAGACAATGCCAAACTCTACCCCCTAGTAGTCACGATGGCAGTGACTTGCATAGCCAATCGGTCGCCTTTTACGACCCACCTGGCAGAACGGCATTTGGTTTATTCTTTGAAGGAGCCCGGAACCAACACGGGGAAAAATAATTAGGTCGATGACATTATCAAAAAAAATACTTTTATTAAAATAAGAAAAATGTCATAGTTTAAAGTGCCTCATTTTAGTACTAAAATTGAACAACTTCCTCTTAAATCAAGCAAATATTTTGAAAATTTATGTTTCAATATCCATAAAATAATGTCACAAATATGTTTGTATTATGCCATTACAAATAATGCCATTGACGATCGAACAGGGTTTTCTTTACATACTGTATAAACCCCTGCTCGTAGTACAAAACAAAATAATTACATAGGTACATGTCTTAACTTTACCGTGACAATTTATCGTAATCTGATTTATTCTAATTGGCTCAAAAAAGTATGCAATTTGCTACTATCCGCGGCATTTTATGTGTAGGTCAGTGCCATTCTGGTGCCACTGACAGAAAAATAAAAGTTACACCGGTTTTTTTTTTGTTTCCGCAAAGTGACGCGTGAATCTATCAAAAAAACTAACCATATGTCACCTGGGGGCCTAGCCATATTTCAAACGTCAAGTTTCTTTTCGTTTTCTACGATTGCTGACTTCTTTGCAACATCGATTTCAGAAAACGCTTAATTGGTAGCCAAGTTAACACTTTTCCGTTCATCGTTCATTCAATACCGTTGGGAGAAAAAACAATGTAATTAGTCTATGGCCAGCGTTCTTAAAAACGTCAGTCTCCATTGTCAAGTGCCGAACGCGGGTGAATTTAAATATTTAAACTTGTTTGCGGCAAAACAGGAGGAAAATAAGGTAAATTTATTTTCATTGATTTAATGAAATTAATATATCTTATACTCTATAGTATATATTTTGAACAATTATTGTTGCAGAGTAAGGCTATCATGTTACACCTCATGTGCAAGATTATGTTCATACCAGAACACTACAGTGGCTCACAATGCAATACTAGGAATAAGGAATAGATGAGGCTGTCGTTTACTTAAACGCAGGTGAGTTCCATAGTCTCGTATGTCAACTTTATGATAAAATGATAATGTATCATCAATCAATAATGTCGCGAGTAAAATCAGTAGGTAAGGTGGTGGTACCAGACCCAGGCGAGACAGTGTAGAACTCTACCACCTAGTAGCCAGGATGGCAGTAATTTACATAGCTAATCGTTCGCCTCTTACAAACTGCCTGGCAGAACGGCAGCTGGTCTATTCTTTATAGGAGCTTGGACCAACACAGGTTTGATGAGAATGACATGAAAGTACACCCCTTATATTCCAAATTAACTAAAATGAAAAGTGCTCAATTTTATAATAATTTAATAAGCATTACATTCTCAGATTGCATATTGAATTTTACCACTAACATTATTTTTTTTATTTTATAGAACAAATGGTTCTCTGTTCTCTGGAAAATGATAACTGTCGTCTATGATACTAAATATATTAGCGTATTGCAAAGATGATGATGATATATAATTCTTGATGTTGGTTATTTACTTTAAGAATGTGTTTAATTAATATTCCTTCATTAATTACAGCATTAGATTCCATCCATCCCTCGGAAGGATCAAGTGTTCCTCCTCCACCTCAAACGTGGCCTACCTACCTACAGCTAGACTGTTAGCGACGTCTCCGATTGCAAGCACGTCGCGTATTACGCCACAAGTTTGACATAGTCATGCTACCCCTGCGCCTGCGGTATCCCCGATTGTTTGTAGGTCACGGCGGCAGAGGCTGACTCGAACTCACATATTATGTACTAGGAGGATACAGACATCTTTAGAACGAGCCGCGAGTTCGTAGCCGCTGAAAATCTTCTCTTGCAATTTGAGAATGTCCGTGAAAGGAATAATCAACAGGGATATTGGAACGGCTAAGAGTGAAATCGCAAAAAATTAAAATGGAGTAAAACCGAACCCAAACGCTAATTCATTTGGCTAATGCTTTACTAGGAATTTTATCTCATTTAGGACCATCATCACTACAATATAAATAAAATAATCAATCATATCAAACCATTTAAACAAAAAGATATATGAAATACATTGCTTACTCTTTTAGGTGGTAATATTTAACAGATTTAGTTAATTATATTAAACACAAAATTCACTGAAATAAAGGTTTTATTTACTCAAAGCTAATTAATTGCAGGATTAAAATGAAATTAATAATAAACTAAGTCACAAAATAGGTAGTTAATAAATTTTATATATAATCATAAGATAGCAAACAAGCTGATGGAAAGAGAAATACACCAAAGATATTAATGATGCATTGCAATCTTACGGCGAGGTCTAATGCCAGATGCATACGTTTACCGGCTACATTAGCCCCAAAACTGGAATATGATAGTGACAAACACCGACACTATTACGGCAGAAATACCAGACCAGATTTTTTTATTTTATTTTATAAGATAGCAAACAAGAAAATGGGTCTCCTGATGGAAAGAGTCAACTATCGCCTATAGACACCAAAGGTGTTAATGGTGCGTTGCTATCTTGTGGCGAGGTCTTATGCCACATGCATAAGTTTACCGGCTACCTTACCCTACAAACCGGAACACGACAGTGACAGGCACTGACGCTATTGCGGCAAGAATAGGTAAGGCGGTGGTACCTGACCCGGGCGAGACAATGCAGAACTCTACCACCTAGTAGCCACGATGGAAGTGACTCGTATAGCCAATCGGTCGCCTTTTACGACCTGCCTGGCAGAACAGCAGTTGGCCTATTCTTCAAAGAAGCCTGGAACCAACACGGGGATAAGTACCAAATCAAGGCGAGACAATGTAGAACTCTACCACCTAGTAAAATATCAAACCACATAAACCAAAAATATATAAAATACATTGCTTACTCTTTTAAATTATAACATTTAAATTCAATTATTTATTTAACTATATTAATATATCTAATATGTGAAGCAAAAACTTTGTGCCGCTTTTTAAGACGATTTCGCGTACGGTAGAGTATGAAATTTAAAAATGTTAGTATGAAGTTAATGTTTACGTTAAAGAGGACTGCAGGAACCTAATATTAAAAGTTATTCAGAAATACATTAATATAATAAAAATAAATATTACAAAATCTACATCCATATTATGATGATAATATACACACATTTATACTATTTTCATTACGGCTAGTCTGTTTTATGACATAAACTGATAACAGTCTCAGATTTTATTGCAGATTTTGACTAAATATGCTAGAACAGATTAAATGTATTGGGCTAATCGTAGCTTAGGTACCAAAAATCACCTTTATTTTTTATATGTTTATGTCACTAAAACATATACCACTTAAAATATTTTTATTATAACCTATTTACTAAACAATTCAGCACAGATCTTCGTTAAATTAACTCATTTTTGCTACCCAATGAGTTGGAGGTAGATGCTTGCATAGCTTCATCATTAACATACTCATTTACATCTGGAATGATTTCTGGTGGTAGTAAATTGGCTCGCATTGCGATGTTGTGTAATACACACATGCCATTTTATTATTACCATATTATACATCCAATTATTTGGATTGCTGCATGAGTAGGATAGTGAAGTAAGCAAACACCTCCATAGTCCAAAACATCGTTCAACACAGTTACGCGTTTACACGTGCCTCAAAGTATAGAGCTCTTCTCTTGAACCTTGAAATGCTTAAAGGATAGGTATCACAAGTCAAGGGCATTGTAGATATCCAGAGTCATCTGAAAATATATATAATATATGTTACATTTATTATTAAATAAACAAAATATTTATATATGTTACATTTCTGAAACATTTAAGATGCAAAAAGAGCTAGTATTTAATATCAGACCAATACAATGTAACGTACGATGATTAACTTGGTCAGGTGCAGCTATCCGCAGGCGTTTTTAAGTGTCTCCAAAAGTGGTGAATTTTCATAAAGTTATGAGTATGAAGAAAGCACTCAATTCTTTCTGCCTACCCCATAACGAATTTCACATGAAGACATTAATATATATATAAATATATATATATACATATATATATATATATATATATATATATATATATATATATATATATATATATATATATATATATATATATATATATATATATATATATATATATATATATATATATATATATATATTAATATCTTCATGCGATAGCCGTTGTCGTTTCTGTAGTCTAGTGGTCCGTTGCCGGTGTAGACCACATGAGGTCCTGGGTTCGATTCCCAGGTCGGGTAATTCAAACATGTTTTTTCTGTTTTCTAATAAAAACAACGTTTTCAAATAAAAACAACAACGGAAACTTGCCAACTATCACATTGTGTTTTCACCTAACTACCTTGGGCTAATCGTAAGTGCACTTGTTGTACCTCTGCCTACCTCTTCGAGGATACGGGCGTGAAGATACTTTTTTTTCTATTAATATGTGTATGTCATTTTATATTATTATGTGAATCGTGTATTGCTCTACCATAGTTTGCATTGATATTTAATACTAGATGGTAAAGTTCTGTAAGTTATTCTTCTTCTCGCCGACTTATACCAAATCGTAGGCTTATGCAAGTGGAATTGCCATCTCGCCACACGGATAGCAACGCTCTATTATCGTCTTTGGTATCTATAGGCGATGGTTTCATCAGGACAGCCATCTGCTTGTTTACCATCTTATGGTATAAAACCTAAAAACATATACATATAATTGCCATTTGAACATTTAATGAATGATATTCTTTTTGTTAAAATAAAAATGTTATTTTGATTAGACTTTACAATGGCTATATGAGTAAGTATACAATTGTACTATTTTACTTAAAAATATATTTTTTATAAACTATATAACTTGTTGTGTACACAGTGAGAATTTATTAGGTACAAATACACAATAAAATGTCATACTAACCCTTGTTTTATAAGACTTCTATCTTGTCGTGTATGCGGAAATTTTATCCAATTTGCCATTGTAACAGGATGGTTCAATGTATCTAGCATCGCCTCATGCAGTGACTAGTTGTGCGTTGCGTTAGATGCTGGCTAGCACCAACTTTTCTTTGATAAGATCCTATGTCGAGAAAACTAAGAGCGGATAACACAGCTGTAAAAGAATAATAGAAACGAAACATTAATTATTGATAGCTGATATTTACCGTCAAATTAATACAAAAATAATCTAAAATATATTTGCATTCTAATTGCGATAAATCTTTAGTAGGTATGTTAGTTTGCTTAGTAGTAAACAATTAATAGGTTAATTGAATTATTTAGCACTTCTTACCTTTACTTTCCAAGGAATTTCACTGCACCTTTTTAAAAAAGTTTTACGTCGTAATTCATGCACGAGGGTTTTAAATGTATCTTTGTTTAGGCGGAATTGTTGTATAAACAATGTGTCGGACATTCCATTTATTGTTTATATGAAATTCTGATACATATAACTTTGCCGACGTGTTAGCAGTGCTTCTTCATATTGAGGACACCACAATATATTTAATGAATGAATTTCGATATAGAAAAATATACTAATTTTAAGAAATAAACAAATTACGTTTCTCGAATTCCAACAGCTGATTCCAAACAGACGCCATATTAAGCGCTTTCTCCTGGGTCTTGGTGTTCGCTTGGTCAAGCGTTGACAAACTTCGACTTTGACACGCGAGCGCTTGTCAAAAGTGTAATATGGCTACCAATTTGTAGGGATTTAGCGAACAACGCTTTAGAATACTCAACGTTTCATTCTACTTTTTTGAGCGATATAATAACGTGTAAACTTGGCTACGACTTTTGGATTCCTTTGTGGTGATTGCCTAAAATACTTAAAAAATCCATACATTTTATTAGTTTTCTAAGCGATTAAGATTGTAGATTGTAACTTGGCTAGGCCCCCTGATTAAAAATCTGTTCTATTCTATTAGTAAAGACGAAAGTGTTTCCCAATAAAATGAAAAATAAAAAACAAGAAATTATGTGTGTGTAACATACTTACACACAAAATTTCTTAGTTTTTTTTCTTCACACCATAACAGTCAGACGTTTGTATAAAATTTTCCGCATAATTTGCCATGAATTATATAAAGTAAAAAGTATTCTATATATAAGAATACTTTTTACCGTGGAATACACGAAAAACTTAATAAGGTGACTTGAATCGAAACCAAACCTTCATGATCCACAACCGAGTTACCATTAAACTAACGAGGATGTATGTGATTTAATACAATCGTAAAGATTGTTGTTTATGCCGTTCTCTACGAAGACGATGACATCGTAACTGCAGTTTCTATACACAAAATACATAATTACTTACCCATTACCAAGCACATGTAAACAGGCAATACTTTATGGCTTAAAGTTTTAGAAAAGATTTGTTGGTCGCGTAGAAAGTAGATTTTTTATATAGCATAAAAAAATGGTTTTTTTTTTCAGTTTTTAAATAAAAAAACAAGGTTGCTCGGGAGTAGAAAAGTGCCCGGTTGGCGATAGGCTGGCCACTTATCACATTGTGAGACAGTATATTCGGCTAATCGTGGGTGCGCATGTTATATTATACCTCTATTTATTATACCTCTGCCTACTTTATCAGGGATACGGACTACGGATACGGACGTGAAGATACTTACTTACTTACTATTACTACACTTTGCCATACAAATTAATTGTATTGAATATTTTGGTGGGGTAGGGCACTAGAGGATTAATTGAGGTAAAAACTATCCTAACATTATATATACGAGTTGTGAAGAAAGCCCTGTCCGATCCAAGTATATAGGTATGACAATGACATTATCAAAAATTTTTTTTATTAAAATAAGAAAAATATCGTAGTTTAAAGTCCCTCATTTTAGTACTAACAATAAAATCGAGCTAATTCCTCTTAAATCAAATATTTTGGAAATGTATGTATCAATATCCATAAAATAATGACACAAATATGTTTGTATTAAGCTACTATTAGAGATTTAAATGAAATTTGGTACACAGGTAGACGATGACCTGGAATAGCACATAGGGTACTTTATATCCCGGAAAAAATAGGTGATCCCGCGGGATTCACCAAAAACTTTTATAATGCAGCTGGCTGCACGCTGCGTCTAGTCTTTATAATATAATTATTAATTACAGAGTCTGTACATATAAATAAAATTGAAGTCTGTGATTTTAAAATAACTAGATTTTTTCAAGTGCAGTGTGTTATTTTTACGATACTAATACCTAAACAAACGTTTTCAAATTTTTTTTTCTTTCTGTAATTCCTAATTTTTCCTATTTGTAGTCTTTGGAACGGCTGAACCGCTTTTGATTGAACTTTCATTGAAAGATAGAAGAGTTTATAGGGCAAGATATAGGCTAATTTTATTCGAGTCTACAAAAGGAAGACATGATTTCGGATCACACGAACGAACTGGCGAGTAATGGCTAGTTGAGAAATAAAATAGTTTTTGTCATCAAAAGTACGTTTATCGTTATTTATCACACCTAAACATTAAAAACAAGTCAAAACCACTTCCAGACCAGTGAATAGTCAATACATGATGTAACACTGTTTAGGTGAGACTAGAACACGGGTATCTTAATAGCCACTACATCATGGCGACTGGTGAGCCACAATAAAAACTGTAACAACTTTCAAATACAGCACGCCCACTTTCCTTTGTGCCCTTAGGCTAGGAAGCACATGTCTGAACTTTGATTTGTGATTATATTCGATCCGATTATAAACGACTTTACGATATTACTGTTACCTCTTCCAATTGTTATTTTTGAAGTTAAACATCTATTGAGACGTTTGGAAAAAATTATAAGAGTAAAATTTTTACACTGGGCGTGCACTCCCGATAAACGAGGGCCAAAAAACGATATTATGAAGTTAGTTAAAGACATAATGATATTACAATACGCATATCAGTACCAGCGACAAAAAGTTAGCTGACATTACATTGCGCACGCAAATCCATGAAGCTGTATTATATCTGAAGACAGCACTTCTAATACCTACTTGAAACCAAATTTCAAATACTGCTGTCATCTTCTGAGGTCTAACTCTCTCTTTATAATACAGCTGTATAAATAAGGATGGGGAGACCTCATAGACAGAGATAACATAAATATTTGTTTCAATTGAATAATACGAGTGCCAGCTCCACCTATACCTATTACCTAATACTTCATGGGCAAATCAGCAGCCAGCGATGTTAAGTTAGCTGATATTACCATGCGCGCGTACGTCAACAGCTAGTGTCATGAAATTAGCTAATATTACAATGCGTGCGTACAACATTCAGCGATATAAAGTTATCAGATATTATAATGCCCACCTTAGATCAAATATATTACTAGTATATTTGATCTAAGATGCCCACACATCGGCAGCCTGCGACATGAAGTTAACTAATATTACGGTGCGCGCGCACCCCGCAGTCAGCGATATAAAGTTACCTGTGAATCACAGGTGTGAATCACAGCACGCATCATAATATCACAGGCTGTGATATTATGATGCGTGCTCAAATCGGCAGCCAGCGACATGTCTAATATTATGATTTATGATAAGCGGTGCAGAATGAAATGAGGAGTATGAATTTTTGTAGAAAAGTAAATAATTCAATAACTGGAACACTTTCCTTTGTGCTCTTAAGCCGAGGGTACATGTCTGACTTGTGATTATATACGGCCCGATTATAATTGATGTCCAATATGAAAAAAATATCACGATCGTTCCAGTTATAGACAAAGTGAACCAAGCGGTACCAAGTCAGAGGCTAGAGAGATAGTGAAAAAAAAATTAATAAATATCATTGCACCGAATCTCTTGAACCGAACGTTAATAGACGCCCCAGTTAAACACAATTCACCAGTCCGTCGAGTTGACAAGATAGGCGAGAATCCCTATCATCGCATTTTAGTGACCATTAACAACTGTCGTTGGTTTCTTGGGTTAAATTGACAGCTTTATGTGCTAATTAAGAAAAAATGGCTATTTTGTAAAGTTGATAAATATTTATTTGCTCAAGAGACATTTAGAAGTTTGTGCCATTGATTATAAGGTTTGCTTTGCGAGAGGCTCGCTTGGCGCAAAACTATGTATGAACATAATATTAATTCATGCGAAGAAAAACGACTCGAAACTATTGACAAAAAGCGCCAAATACGTAAAAAAATACACGCCTACTACAGCGATTGTAACCGGGTATTAAATCCAAATTGGGTCTTTTATACCGTTCCAGTGACGAATGACATTATAAAAGACATGACGGCAAATAACGATAGTTAATCGTAAATTGTGCTAGAACAGATGGCAGTAAGCGCATAGCCTTATGTTATCAACACATAATATTAGATTAACGATTTCCTGCTCCACATCGCTCGGTCGACGCCCCGCGGTCTATGACAAGTGTCACTCTGATTGTCATAAAAAACCTGTCGTACGTGTTTCTAGTACCACCAACGATTTAATAGGTATACGTACTACATATTGGCTGGCGGACGATGCCAGCTTAAACTATTTTTATGGATTCGTTCCTAAATGGTAAATACGCCGTGGCATGATCGTAAAATTATCCATGTCATGAAATGCTCGAGGATTTCACGAAATGGTGGTATTTCATGAAAATTTTCACTGTCTTTTGGTCACATCTATGGGCTCAAAGTCAAAAGTAGGAAAGTCAAAACTGTACATTGAATATTTTTTTAAAGAATACTTGGGGCGTGATCTACAATCGATATCGAAGCCAAAAATATAGTTTTTAGAATTTTTGTTTGTTTGTCTGTATGTATATCCGGGGTAAACTCAAAAAGTACTGCATGGATTTACTTCAAATTTTGCATGAATATTACTAATAGGTCGGGTCAACATATAGGCTACATATTATCACGCTATCACCTACAGGGAGGGGCTGTGCGGAGTAAACGAAGTCCGCGTGGACGAAGTCGCTGGCAACAGCTAGTTTTAAAATAAAATAATAGTTTTATTTTTATAAATAGTTCATTTAATATGTTTAACATGTAAAAACATAATTTTAGTATGTTATTGGTAATTTTATTTACCTACACATTCCCTTTTGGGTTAAAATTGTTTTTTGTCATATACATATAATGTCTACAGCTCTCTAAAAGGATTAATTTAATCAGTCTTAATAAATTCGGCGCTTGCGTTATCGGTAAAGGAACTATTACATTGTTTTGCCAAATACCGCAATGTTACACCACACACTCGAACGTGAAACTTGAAATTGTTTCAACATCAACGAACGCTAGGACACAGGATCTGAATATATAACTAAAGTAGCTGACTCGGTAAACGTTGTTCTGCTGTATATAAATTATTAGCTGACTCGCGCAGCTTCGTCCGCGAGTATATTAATAAGTCATCCAAATAGCTTTTAATAAAAATTTCATCCCCTATTTCAGCTCTCCAGGGACTAATTTTTTAACCTATGTTTGACCCCGGATCTTCACCTATATCTATGCCAAATTTCATGAAAATCGGTCAAGGGGTTTAGCCGTGAAAGCGTAACAGACAGACAGACAGACAGACTTTCGCATTTATAATATTAGTATGGATTTATAATGAAAAATATTCATTGCTCGGTAAGGTTTAATAGGGAATGAGTACGAGGGCGAAAATTTAGATTTACAGGTATATTTGATGCCAAATAAAAATGCAAAACATTTTTTGTCAAAAAAAAATTATAAATCTGGACAGGGACACCCTAATCACCTAGCGGTAGAAAATATACTCTAAGAGCTAAGTATTCCTACACGAGGACTATTCAAAAAGTAAGTTTTCATGTGTTAGGAAAACAAGTATTGGGCTTTAAAAATAAATTTATTTTATTCTTCGACTCTTAAACTACTTTTACATAGTCTTGATTGACTTCAATACATTTTTGGTATCTGTTTGCAAGTTTAAAAAACCTTGTTTAAAAAGGGCGTGCCCTGTTTGTGGATTCATGATTTGACGACCTTTGTTCGTTTGAAGCGAAGTGCTGGCCACCGAAGGTTTCTTTCAACTTTGGGAATAGGTCTTGGTGCGAGTCTAGAGTGTAGGGCGGGTAGTTGTAAATTTCTCATTCGAATTTTTAGAAAAACCGTGGCCATAACCTTACCAGTAAAGTGCTAATTCTTGTCTTTTTCGGACCACTTTCTTCTCGTTTCTTCCAAACCATGTTTTTATGCTTCGTTTTGGTCACTACTTCCCCGTGTTAGATCCGGGCCCCTTTGAAGAATAGACCAATTGCCGTTCTCCCAGGCTGGTCGTAAAAGGCGACCGATTGGCTACGCGAGTCACTACCATCGTGGCTACTAGGTGGTAGAGTTCTCCATTGTCTCGCCCGGGTCTGGTACCACCGAGTTACCTATTTCTGCCGCAATAGCGTCTGTGCTTGTCGCTGTCGTGTTTCGGTTTGGAGGGTAAAGTAGCCGGTAAACTTATGCATGTGGTATTAGACTTCGCCTCAAGATAGCAACGCACCATTAACATCTTTGGTGTCTATAGGCGGTGGTTGACTCTTTCCATCAGGAGAGCCACCTGCTTGTTTGCTATATTATGATATTAAAAAAATAGCAAACAAGCAGTTGACTTTCCTGATGGAAGGTCACAACCATCGCCTGACACCAAAGATGTTAATGATGCATTTATATCATTGTAGTTTCTCTAATAATAATTCAGTACAATGAATTTTACAACCTGATCTAATGAAGGTCGAACTAAGTCGTATTTTACTGTCACATATTTAAAATTGCTCCACACTCAACATAAATTAATATATTATATGCTCCGACCATCAATCACATTATGCAACAACGAAGCCTAATTGAAGATTGAAGGAGACCACCAACTGTGCATAATATTAGGAGAGATAGAAAAAGCACACTACGTACTAGACCGTATGCATTGTAGAGTCGCGTAAATTATTTTTTATAGAGTCAAAAACCAGAAAAATTGGCTATAAATATTCAAAACTTAATAAAAAAAAACAGTAGCAGTCGTGGGACTGCCGATAGAAGTGAAAACGGAACTATTAAGTTGAGAGTAATTAAAATTATATAACTATATAAAGCGTCCAACGCGCACATAATACAGTCAGAAATAGTCGATGTATTAGTGTATACGTGTACACAGGCTACTGCGCGTGCGCTAGTCTGGCTCTCCATAGCTATAGATATACATTATCATTAGCATGTCGGTGACGCGAACCGAGGATTTTACCCTCTACCAAAACGCTCAACGCGCCTAAAGAAGTTTTCACTTCAAAAACTTTGTGGAGTATGAAATTTGACACAGTTAAAGTTTATATTGCGGAGGACTTTGAATAATATGCATTAGAAAAACATTAAATTACATGAATTCATTATTTTATATTTTTTTATTATTAAAAAAACACAAATTCAATTCATGTGACACATGATAATATACGTACATGTATATTTTCTTTACGGTTAAAGTTTGTTGTCAAAAAAATTGATTTTTTATTTAGTCAATGATTGTATTTCGACAACAGAGCGATTGCTTATACAATGTGCCCCAGAATGCCTATAAAAAGCCGGGGCGTGGGGGTCATACGCTTTGAGTTAAAAAAAATCTAAGTCGAAAAAATTTTTTTTTGTTTAATATAAAATTAAAAATCGTTAAATTAATTTTTGTTAATGGACATAAAGTGAATGAGTGAGATAGAAGCATAGTCTTTGTTATGACGACACCGTTTGTTAAATTATCGTTGCTAATACCAACAATATTTAATAAAGTTTTTTTTTTAAATTTTGCATTAAACATAAAAAAAAATTTTCGACTTAGATTTTTTTAAATATTTTTTACATCACCTACTCAATGCGTATACCCCTACGCCCCGGCTTCTTATAGGCATCAACATTCAGATTCACCAGTGAACTGTGCTGGACTAGGAGCGGTTTTGTACATCACTCAAAAACTCCGTAAGGGAACCAGCAAGGTATTTTTGGATCGACTCTACAGAATAGTTAATTTCCGATTTTAGGATTATCTTTAATAAACGCTAGGCCGGATATTGCCTCAGTTCCAGGTCACATAGACGCTGATTACGAAACTAATAAACATGATAACATACACGTTGAGCTGCCCCAGATCTGTCCACGCCCAAACATTGACTGATGGCGGCGCTACGTACCGTAAATATTTCACCATAATCTGACATTACGAAACTATACCATACAGTTTTTTTAAGTTAATTATTATTAAGCACCTCGCTCTTGTGATAAAATTATTAGTACAAATAAGAAGCTCTACATATATAAGACTCCTATCTCTGTCGCAGAATTTATAATAATCTTCTATACATTAACACGTGATTCGATTATAAAATAGCGATGAAACATAAAAATTTATTGTAACATAACTGACCGCCTCGGTGGTCGAGTGGTTAGCGACTACTAATTACGCAATCGACGGGGCTCGGATTCGATCCCACAAGCACACATTTGTGTGATGAGCATCAATATTTGTATTTCCGGGTTTGGGTGTTATTATATATGCATCAGTACTTATATGTATTAGTATCGTTGACTAATACCCATAATACAAGCAAATAATTTGCTTACTTTGAGGTTAGATCAGTAAGTATAATTTGTCCCGTGAATATTTATTTATTTTATTATTTACTAGCTGTTGCCTGCGACTTCGTCCGCGCGGACTTCGTTTACCCCGCACTGCTCCTCCCCTGTAAGTGATAGCGTGATAATATGTAGCATATATGTTGACACGACCTCATAGTAATATTCATGCAAAATTTGAAGTAAATCCATGCAGTACTTTTTGAGTTTACCCCGGACATACATACAGACAAACAGACATATAGACAAACGGACAAAAATTCTAAAAACTTTATTTTTGGCTTCGATATCGATTGTAGATCACGCCCCAAGTATTCTTTTAAAAAAATATTCAATGTACAGTTTTGACTTTCCTACGATTTTATTATATGTATAGATTAACATATTTATAAGGATATTTTTACGAAAATCACTTGGACGAAGGCTCTGTCAAAAAGTTAGTAATAATCTACATTAATATTATAAATGTGAAAGTTTTGATATTTGGATGGATGGCTGGGATGTTTGTTACTCAATCAAGCAAAAACTACAGAACGGATTTGGATAAAATTTGGCAAAAAAGTAAATGATAACCTGGAATTGAGCTGCACGGTACAGCTAGTATTATAAATGCGAAAATTTGGCTGTTTGGATACATGGATATTTGTTATGCTGTGGCCGCATTTGCGTCTATGGTCCCGAAGTTATATGCTCGCTAAGGCACACACAGTCCGGAATGTATGCGAGAATTTGTGTTGTAATGTTTGTAATGGGTGAATGCAAGGGATTGCGCCAGCGGAACAATAGCGCGTAGGGTGCAGCATGCCAGGATGTGCGTAGGACACGCCCACGCGACGTGCTGTCATCCTAATGCCGGATACCGTTATGGCGGCTGGCGCCATGTTTTATTGTTAAGATCTACCGACTTAGTATATGTGTCGCAGGCTCAGACAAAAACTATAAAGACAATTTGAACATTTTATTGAAGTCTCTAAACTAATCTGACTGGTATAAGTAAATACAACGCTCACGCACACACACTTTAACAATAAGTTGATCTCAGTCAATGCATATCGAGGTATCTTGTCTTTCTTGTGGGCTACCTGATGTTAAGTACTGGTTAAAAATTGACCCCAGTCAATGCATATTAAGGTGTTATGTTTTTTGTAAGCTAACTGATGTTAAGAAGTGGCCACTGCTTATGAACATTTGTAATATAGGTTTTCGCGAACGGGATACCGTCTTCTGAAGTGTCTTATTATCCGCCTCTTAAAATCGCATAAATCATAGCGTACAGCAATATAACACATAGGCAATCTTACAGTAAACTCAGATGTGTATCAAATATTGTTGTCAGTATGTCATATAGCAGTGCTTCATCTTTATATTCTTTTATCTGAGGTCGCAAGTAAATTTTATAATTCCGTATAAAAACGATGTCGTCGCCAGATTAGGTACACAATAGAAAAACACCATGAAACATAGAAAACAAGTTTTGTTTTCTGTGTTCCATGAAAAACACCTTACGTCGAATGTAAGGTGTCGTTATTTTTTAATATAACACGTTCCGCGACATAAAAATCGCCGATATTAACATGCACAGCAAGTTATTATTCGAAATGATTATTACATGAATTGGTACTTGATTTAGAACTAGAACCCTAGCCGACTAGGTTTCCTTTAGGTCCCACAGCTATAAAAATAAGCCCGGGTTCCCTTGGCTACAGTCCTACTTGTTTTATACCTAGATGGATTAAATTGAATACATCAATCGATCTACCCCCGTAAATTTGTATAGAACGTTGACATTTATAAAATGGCGATGAAACATAAAAATTGATTGTAACATATCTAAAAGGAGATTTTTTACATTAATGAGATTTATCTTGATTGAAAAAAAACTGAATATCTTTTACCCGTCCAGGATTCGAAGCTAAGGCCGTGATCCTCAACTGACCAAGTAAACCAATACCAATGAAGCAGGTAAAGAAAGTAAAAGTAATATATTTTAATAATTAAGTTATACAGAATCGATGTCACGGTAGACCGAAAATAAAATTTGAAATAACACCGTGAAGGGTCTTTTGTTATGCAACATTAGCTTCGTCTCATTAAATCATTTTTGCGCACGCGATGAACTCATAGATAACAGACGGCCAAGTGAGAATCGGACTCTCCCTGGACGGGCTCTGTAATATCATCTGTATTAATATTATAAATGCGGAAGTTTGGATGGATGGATGGATGTTTGTTACTCAATCACGCAAAAACTACTGAACGGATTTGAATGAAATTTGGCACACTGGAAAATGATAACCTGGAATAGCACATAGGCTACTTTTTATCCCGGAAAATTAGATGATCCCGCGGGATTCGCCAAAAACTTTTTAAATGCAGCGGGCTGCACGCGGCAGCTAGTTTTATATAAATATATATGTTAGCATATATAGATAGATACATTAGCTTTCAATTTAAACAACAATCGTGCACCCGGGTCACTAAATTGCAAAATTTCCTTAGCCTTGCTGTTTGTCTTGTAGAAATCTACCTATATATATAAAAATCAATGGTTGTTCGTTAGTCTCGTAAAACTCGAGAACGGCTAAACCGATTTGGCTAATTTTGGTTTTGAATTAATTGTTGAAGTCCAGGGAAGTTTTAAAAAGTGAGAAAATACAGAAAAAAAAAGAGTAGTTAAATGGCAGAACAACGTTTGCCAGGTCAGCTAGTCACTCTATAATAATTATTAATAATCGTTCTTTTTTAATGTATTGTAGTTTTCATTTGAGTACGGTGTATAATAAAGAGTTGTTATCAATATTTGCAACTTTCAACCGCCTTTCAAAAGGAGGTGATAAATTCGGCTGTATTTTTTATGTTTGTTATCTCAGAACTTGATCATTTATAATCCGATTTTAAAATGTCCCTTTTATTTAGAGGGATTTACCCCCGTGTGGTCCCATTTTAATTTGATGAATATCTGATGAAGAATTTCGGAGATAAAAGAAATGGTAACTCGGTTGCTGCTTTACTGTGTTAAAAATATGTATAAGCAAGAAGTCGCCTATAGACACCAAAGGTGATAATGGTGCGTTTTTTATCAGTGTGGCAGGATGTTACTACCAAATGAATAAGTTTACCGGTTGCCTTACCCTCCAAATCTGCACATGGGCGTAAAAAGCATCGATTCTGTTGCAGCAGGAATAGTTAAGGCGGTGGTACCAAACTCGATAGAAACGCTGCACAACTCTACCACCTAGTTAATATTTACCAAGAGCCTTGAAGCTTTTATTGGAATTCCAGCACACATCAAATGCTTTTATTGCGATAAAATTAGAAATATATTTTATCTCGCTTTTGCATTGGTGCTTATCGCTAGCTGAAGCGAGAAAGTCTTAGCTTTTTACACACATACAATCGCCTGAACCTTGTAATTCGCCATAGCACGAATATTAAATTTTATAGTAATTGTGTAGCTACATTATTGCTTTACTGCGAAGATTAACGTTGTCGCTATATGTGTGGTCAACTACTGTCAGTTTTCTACTGCGAATAAGTTCATCTCACAGTAGCCAATCGGTCGCCTTTTACGACCCACCTGGCAAAACGGCAATTGGTTTATTCTTCATAGTACTTACGTAGTGCTTACATAGTATACTTTAACGAATAGAGATATTCAGAAAATATGGTCTCCGCGCGGTTGTCAGCAGCGTACAGTCTAGTCACGAGTTCGGCAAGTCGCTGTTTTTAAACAATGAACTTCGATATATATATGCGAATGTCCGTACACATACATTTTATTGGCTATACCGACCGATTGGCTATACGTGTCAATACCATCGTGACTACTGGGTGGTAGAGTTTCGCAACGTCTCGCCCGGGTATTTGTTACCACCGCCTTACCTATTCCTGTCGCAATAGCGTCAATGATGTTGTGTTCCGGTTTGAAGGATAAAGTAGCCGGTAGACATACGCATATGGCATTGCCATCCTGTCCCACGGATAGCAACGCACCATTAACATCTTTGTTGTCTGTAAACGATGGTTTCTCTATCCATCAGGAGAGCCATCTGCTCGTTTGCTATTTTATGATATAAATATAAATAAAAATGATGTGGTGTCGCGGGACACCAGGTAGGAACGAACTTCCTTGGGCTAAACGGCACTACTCGCTTGTGTACGCGACTGTCGCGCCTGCGCACGTCTCATTTAACGATTTTATTCCACGCATTTTTCTTACGGTTTTACTATCACATTTTTTTCAGTTCGGTCGCGCAGCAAAATCCCTATCCCCTCCAAGCCTGCCGTAAGGAACTTCGTTCCAATAAAACAGACGCTGGAAATATTCACGGAATATTAATTTATATATAATTTATTTAAAAATAAATAATTAAAATAAAATCAATATTTAAGGGAGCCTTCCGTACAACAAACAGGATTTTTTTACCGTTTTTTTTACAGAATATTATGGACCCCTTTGTGCATTAATCCGACTCACACTTGGCCGTTTTTTTATTTTTTGTTAACTTTCTGTATAATATAATATTTTTTTAATAGTGTAGTATAATTTTTTGTTAACTTTCTGTATAATAACAATTAGTATTATTAATAAATATTATTAATCAGTGCGAAGTCGGAACGGCAAGCCTACTCTTGAATACAATATAAATCTTAAACCAATATTGATAACAACAGTAAGTTTCGAATATTGTCAAAAAACGGTACTCTTGAAACCAATATTGCCCACTTTGATTCAGTATAGTAACGACCTATGTATTGGAAATAGATGTCATCATTACAGGTCAAGCTAGTGTTACAAATGGAAATTTTACGTACCGTTTTAAATAAAATAACGAATAAAAGCAATATTGATTAGTTCCAAAAAAAATCGAAATCCATGTGGCAATATCGCCGAATCCAATAATTAATTATAGTTGTCCACAGTACGAAATACTTCAAAATTCATTAAATATTTATTTAAAATTGAAATCGGTTTTCAAGAGTAGCCCTACGGGTCGCTAGCTAGTCACAAAACAATCTAGACAAAAAATGGTAGAAAATTTGATTAAAACCACTTTGGCATTATAAACTCAGTATTATATTCCTGTTCCACTTTTCCCATCGACGAAACTAAGCGATTAGCCTGAATGAGTACACTTCACTATGCTTAATTGGCCTTTGAATTATTTTAACAAATAATTTGCCGCCCAGAGATTTTCCCACAAGAATGTTAGTAGCCAGTAAGTCGGTCACTTTAAAAAACCAACGTCGACGCATCATTGTTCTCTTTGCTCTATTTATTCTTCGCCGTTATTCTATTGCACAAAAAAAAACTGCATTTATGAACGTAATACAAGTTTTGTGGACTTGTTTAGCCGCTGCTAAGCGTAAAATTGTGTTTGTTCTATTAATAATTAATAATAGATATATTAATACGTAAAGCAAACATGTTGTTTCCCCTTTTTACAACAATTGCGTGAACGATGGAGTATGAATTTTGACACAATTAAAGTTTACATTGCGGAGTGCAGAAACATAATATTTTTATATATTGTTACGTGCTTCGAGTTCGTATTGTGCAATAAAATACCATTTATATTAAAACCGTGTATTTACAACATAAATATACAATACACCACAATGCAGCACGTAAATGTACTGACAACACTAGTCACACTCACTGTACTAACACTAAACTTAACCGACTACGCTGAACTAAAACACTTCTCTTGTTCACCGTACTATATCGCTTCACACTGGTCGCCCGTATTATTGCTCCGTATAAAACTGTCTCCTGTTTGCCAACACTTCCTTATTTATACCCAAAGTAAAGTTCGACCATTTTGCCGAAAATTCCGAAAACGTCTCGCAAACAATGCTATTTGTAAACAAGTTACTGTACACTCTATTTTCATAGCGTGCGCGCTTATGCCTTAAGCGATGAGGTCAATTATGGCATAACTATTCGAGTAAAGGCAGCTATGTTTATCAAAAGAAGAACTTTCTTTCATTTCTAGATCTCTCTAGCGATCCAACTCTTCACGTTTTTAGATTATTCAGAGATTCGCAACAATATTGTACACCAGCTGCTGCGTGCAGCGGGGATAAAAATTAGCCTATGTACTATTCCAGGTCATCATCTACTTGTGTGCAACATTTCATTCAAATCCGTTCAGTAGTTTTCGCGTGATTGAGTAACGAACTTCCATCCATCCAAACATCCAAACTTTCGCATTTATAATAATAAAAATAAATATTCACGGGACAAATTATTACACTTACTGATTTAACCCCAAAGTAAGCAAATTATTTGTTTGTATTATGGGTGTTAGTCAACGATACTAATACATAGAAATACATATATAAATACCAGAATATATATAATAAACACCCAAACCCGGAAAATACAAACATTTCTGCTCATCACACAAATGCCTGTCCCCGTCGGGGATCGAACCCGAGCCCCGTTGATTGCGTAGTCAGGGCCGCTAACCACTCGACCAACGACCACTTGACATGGCTGGACCGATTTTGACGGGATTTTCACTGGCAGATAGCTGGTGTAATAAGGAGTAACTTAGGCTACTTTTATTTATTAAAAATTCCACGCGGACAAAGTCGCAGGCACAGCTAGTTTTTTAATAAAACATAATGCAATTGAACATATCTATTATCACTAACAGGTAACAACGAAACGAATCCATTTTTTTCGTTTTAAGTGAATTACGTAGCCCCAATGATTTATTACAGAAACTTTTTATTTTAAAACCTGTTATCATAAAAATGTGCCACGAAATACTTAGAACACTCATCGAAAATGCCTCTTGACATTTTTTAAATACATTGTGATGTCTCAGTCGTATAGTGCTTGGAGAAATTTAAGTTTCCATTAAATTATAAAAGTGGTAAAGCCATTAGAAAAATATATTTCTTTATCGCCTTTGTGGTCTTGTGGTCTGGCGTTGGCGTTGACCATATGAAGTCCCGGATAGGATTCCCGGGTCGGCCAATTTAAAAAAAATGTTTTTTTCAGTTTTCTGAAAAAAACAATGTTACCCGGAATTGGAAAGTGACCGGTTGGCGATAGGCTTGCCACCTATCACATTTGCGGGACCAAGTATCTTCGGCTAATCATGGGTGCACTTGTAGCTCTGCCTATCCCCCCCCTTCGAAGATACGCGCGTGAAGATACTTTATTTTTTATATCATAAGATACCAAATGAATATATAATTCTCTTAGTTATTTATTTTATTTAAATACTTTATGGCACATAATGGTACAAAGGCGTAACTTAATGCTATTAAGCATTTTCTCACAGTTTGCCTTCTGTGATGCTGAGAGAAAAAGCTTGGGTAGTGCATAATAAATTAATTATGAGCTGTTAATAAAACTTAACACTAGATACTAATTTATCATAACTAACCTATTATTAAGAATATTCCACAAAAAATCATATAAACATTATAAGAACCTCAGTACAAATAATTCAAACAATCAATACTATAAATAAATATAAGTTGACTAATTACATAGAGAAATATACATACATCAATACTCAATAGTAAATTATAGATAGATGTTCATAACATTTAATTACATAAATATAACATAAAATACACACATATACAATAATGAAGGATTCTGACGTTTTAAAATCATCATATACCGCAGTTTTAAAAATTGATAGTGTTGATGATTCACGCATCTTAGAGGGAAGATCATTCCATAATCTTATCGCAGTAACAATGAAGGAATTAAAATATGTTGCCGTATTGTGGTCCGGATACATCAGCGTACTTGAGTGAAATGACCGCTGAAGCCTACCCTAATTTGAAATGTATGCAAAACGTTCTTTTAGATATACTGGAAATGATGGATTCTTCAGAATGTTAAATAAACATGATAAAACGTGAATGTCACGTCGAAAACGAATATTTAGCCACTTCAATTCCGACCGAATATGAGTAACATGGTCATATTTACGCAGTCCGAAAATTAATCGAATGGATAAATTGAGCAGCCGATCAATTTTATTTAACAATTCATCGGTTATATCATTGTAACAAATATCCGCGTATCCGTCTCTTGATGGAAAGAATTAAACCGTCCGCGTCGCCAAAGAAACCAAAGATTTTGATGAAAGATACATGCAAAAATGCGCCACCTATGCGACGAGACTGATAGCAAGATGATACAAAATACAGAGATATTGCAAAACTCTTACATCTATAAAGTCGAGATGGTATAAGTTCGATCTTTACTTGACTTTTATGAACTGCATAGTTGGAAAGCAAATGAACTATTACTCCAAGAAGTCCAGACCAAACACGGCGACTCTTTGGTTTAGAATAAGACCGTTGAAGCTCAATCAGATCCTTAAACCACATTTATAGATTTTTGAAGTAAAACTTTTTAGATTCAACTTAACAGTAACTCAGGTTTTTTTTGGACGAAAATAACGCTTGATGCAGTTTTACGCTATGAAAAAAAGGAATGACATATTATAATACATTATATTATAACAAGCTTATATTAACGTGAGCTGCATATTATCTTACGTAGTATTGCTACATGTACGCAGCTTACGTAGTACAGCTCTTTGGTGAGCTGACTTGACTTTAAATTCTATTTTTAAATATATTTCATTTTTCAAAACCAGTCAGATAGAAACAATCCAATCAATGAGATTTAATTGCAATTTTTTGCTGGTAAGACACGAAACAGGTACCTTTTCCTCGTCCTATTATTATTTACTAAATTGTAAATAATAATAGGTCGAGGTTAAAATTACTAGCTGCAGCGCGCAGCCCGCTGCATTATAATAGTTTTTAACGAATCCCGCGGGATCACCTAACTTTTTTGGAATAAAAATTAGCCTATGTGCTGTTGCAGGTCGCTCTGCCTCTGTGCCAAATTTCATTTAAATCCGTTAAGTAATTTTTGCGTAATTAAGTAGCAAACATTCATATATCCAAACACCCAAACTTTCACATTTATAATATTAAAAAAATGTTATTATAGATTTACAAATGATAAAATAATGGCTGAAAATAATTATATAGGTGACTGTTGTAATAAAATACTTTATTTTCTTTTAAATAAAGTTTTTAAATGAGTACATTCACACATTTTTTAGCACAGCAAACAAATTGATCCGGCCTCTTTTGAATTATAGAACAAAGTATTTGTTCTTCCCGGCAGGCCGTAAGAGGCGACCAATTGGTCGCCTAATAGTCACAACAATGTACCACCTAATAGTCACAATGATAGTGACACGTATAACCAATTGGTTATACGTGTCACTATTATTGTGACTATTAGGTGGTACATTTCCGCAATGTCTCGTCCGCTTACCTAATCCTGTCGCAATAGCTTCAACGCTTGTCACTGTCATGTTCCGGTTTGGAGGCGAAGATAGCTGGTAGACTTACACATGTGACATTACCATCCCGCCACACGGATAGTAATGGACCACGGATAGTAATAGTAGTAAGTCATCTGCTTGTTTACTTATCTTATAATATAAAAAAGTAGATGACTCTTTAAATGAAAAGTAAAAATCATCACTAATAAAAATCGAAGTTGTTTATGTATTATTAGTATATTAGTAGGAATAACTGATACTAAGTACTAGTTAAAGCTGTTTAAAATGTGAGTTTATAATTTACGAAATCACTAAATTAAGAATAAACGAGACTATTATCTAAACGATGTTATAAATCCCACTGATAATACACAGTATACAGATGTCGTTCCCTTAAAAAAATGAGGATATTATTTCACGCCAAGAATTTGAAAAAAACTGTCTTCTGAAGCTGAGTGTGGGCACGCGACGCGTAACGGAACTAACATCGGCCACACGCATTAGATGCCGCCTTGCGTACCATCACGGTTAGTTCCGGCGGATTCCTCAGAACGCACTTTATGTCGCTGGTGAATGAACTTGGTGTTATTATGAGTATTGTGTAGCGGTAATATTAGTGATATTTCAAAATATTTCGTATACATATTAATAACAAAACACGTTTACTAATTTGCAGATAGACATAACAAAAATCCGTCGTCCAAGCGTCTAACCCTAACTTAAAAAAAACTGCACCTTATTCAAAATATGTGGCTTTGGACATATTTTGAATAAGGTGCCGTTTTTATGAAGTTAGGGTTTGTAGCACGTATTAAACTGGATACGCCTTTCAAGGCAGTTTCTTATGTTGCTAGTGTCGCTTGCATTTACACCCAGAAATAGAGTTAAAATATTTACCGATGAAATAAAATCACTCCAGAGGTATGCCTTAAGGCTTAGCTTTTTCTACAACATTAAAAAATAGCACAATATGACATAGTTCTATTTTTTTACCATGTTGATATATTTACAAGCGTTTGACATTTACATACGTTTGCTCATATGAGCGGCTATGCATTTTGCGCCCAACACCGTGTCTATTAGTAATCGTGTGGGCTGTGGTTTGTAGAGTGATGACGTGTAGAGTTAGAAGCTTGGTTGTCTTTCCATCAGAATAAGCTGGTTGAATCAGCTCGTCTGCTATCCAATGAATTAAAAAAAAATAGAAATATCTTTTGTTTTCAATGCAAAGAAACCCTTTTTATAGCTGTAGGTAAATTTGTTAGAAAATGGTTGGTTGAACGCTAACCGTATGGTTAGTTGGTAGAGAATGTTTTATGCATTAAACTCGTCATTTGTACCTAATACATTCTATATGTGATTCAATAAAGATAAATAAATTAAAAAAAAAACTGATTTATATTAATATTGCAAGGAGGTAAGATTTGTTTGTTTGTGGTGAATAAACATAAAAAAATACTGAAGCGATTTTAAAAATTCTTACACCAACAAAATAGGAACCAACCAACCAACCAAAGGAGGAACATAAGCTAATTTTTAGTGACTTTACTTGGTGAAGTAAAAGGAAGTAATGTATTACACGAATGAACTAACAGCTAGTACCTTTAAATGCTGAAACCTTTCTTCAACACACGTCTGAGTTTAATTTAACCACCGTTATATTTAGATTAGCTAGTCACTTCGCGAATAGTCAAAGGTAATTAGATATTATGTGCATAATGGGAGGTATTTTGTTGAGCACGTGGGAACCGCGAAGCTGTGGTGCAGTGTCAGTGACCTTACGGCAATCGGCGGCGGGCCGTTTGCCGAGCACACCTGAGATGTACCTACTTGTTTAATGTTACGACTTGTAAGCTTATAAGTGACTAAGGTACTAAGTAACTGGTTAGTTTAATGGTTTTTATTAGAGTCATGCCCGGGCAACACTGCAGTTCGATTTAAATATAAATATTGCTACGAAATCACACGGATCAATCCAACCCTTATGTAAATAAATTATTTGTTTGTGATATTAAATATCAGTTTTTTCTAAATCATAAGATAGCAAACAAGCAGATGGGTCCCTTGATGGAAAGAGTCAACTATCGCCTATAGACACCAAAGATGTTAATGCTATCTTGTGGCGAGGTTTAATGCCACATGCATAAGTTTAACTGCTACCTTACCCTCCAAACCGGAACATGACCGTGACAAGCACTGACGCTATTGCGGCAGGAATAGGTAAGGCGGTAGTACCAGATCCGGGCGAGACAATGCAGAACTCTACCACCTAGTAGCCACGATGGTAGCGACACGTATAGACAATCGTACGTCTAATACTGACTGCCTGGCAGATAGTCTGTTTTTCATAGGGATTCCGGACCAATACGTGGTTACAACTACCACAGTCTACTGTATTACTTAACTGAGCAAAAGAAAGTGGTGTTTTATGTCACACGAATGAAATCGCAGGTGGCTGCTAGTGCGGTAACTAGTTAAAAACGATATCGCCCACATGTAGAAATAATAGAAAGTTAATTAATGAAAATATATGTAGTGTAGCCTACATTTTTTTGAGTACATATGAGTTTAATACTAACGCCAATAAACTCCAATAAACTATTTTATTCTGGTAATAACAGTTTTCAGAAACAATGATTTAGCCATTTTAACTGAGTATGGCCGCGTTTCCAATCCGGTAGCAGTTGTAAACAGTTTTATTAAGTAAAATACATCTGATTTCTGGTTTCTGATAACCCCCATGCAAAAAAGTGTGTTATTGGTTTGACTACAAAACTATGTTTTCTGGTAATTTTATGGGAAACTATATATTTTCTTCTTTTGTTAGTTATTTCTGTACAGTAAGGAAGAGCTGCGTGCTGTTTTAGTACTATGTTCACGTGATCCTAATTATAATTACTTCCATACTCATTCGTTTTAAAAGTAGCCTCTGACACTCCTGTTTATGATATTAATATAGATCGAATATTTCATTAACATACTATTTCTTTCTTTAATATAATATTATATGAACAGTTTAAGTATATAATTTTTAATCTACTGCGTATTTACTCATTTAAGCATCATTTGCTCGTATGGTAATAACATTAAACTCAAAGCTAGATCTAGATAGATAAAGATCTATATATATATATATATATATATATATATATATATATATATATATATATATATATATATATATATATATATATATATATATATAAATATATACGTACTTGTAATAGAAATCGATATAGATACATAAATATAACGTTTATTGTATAAATGTACCTATATGTTAACTGTTTATGTTGTGTTAACATCAATATGAAACTGACGTAAATATATATAATTTCGGCATATTTTAATGGTCACATAATTTTGAACAAAAAGTAAATTATATTAATATTTATAAGCTCATATTTTGAAAATGTTATGTTATTTGTAAATGTACTATAAATTATTGACTGTAGATATACACGGTCTGTATAAGGTTATTCCATAATAGGTGAAAATATTTTAACCCAGCATTCGCTACGTCTAATCAAAGATATTCAGCTAAAAACAGATGTCTTTTAAGGGTATTTTGTTGATTTTTACGAATAAAACTTCATACAAATCAAAAAGTTTTACACCCTTGAATGACATTTGTTTTCAGCTGGATATATTTGGTTAGACGTACCGAATGCTGGGTTTAATTTTTTTTTCTCCTATTATAGAAAGACCTTATATAATGGTGGCGGATAGTTGGTCCGGACCCTCCACCTACCATTGGCGAATATACATATATTGGGGTACAATTGGTTATTTTTTGTAAATTTTGAAGTCCTTGGACCCCGTATCATAACAATGCTTACTCTTCCAGTAATCATGGAAAAAGTCACTAATGAAAGCTGTACAGTGTAGCCGAATAAATGTTCATTCAGAAATATGTAAAGTGATGAACAATAAGTCGTTCATTATCGGGGTCGCGATAGCGTTATGTTTTCCAAACATCTCACCTAGTGCCTTTCGGCTTTCTCTGTCGATACTCGATAGTGAAATATGTCGATAGTAGTCACGATTCTTTACAAATCTAATTTATTGGGATTTGACGTCGTTCGTGTACAGTCAACAGAAATAATTTCGATGTCGTTTTCCTTATGTTTATAAAAAAGCTTGCCTTTTATCTTCTCTCCATATTAATATTATTATAAAAAGAATGTATTTTTGTATGTTTATAATGCATAAAATCAAAACTACACTACAGACTTTAAAAAGTTATCATCAGAAAGCTACACCCGAAGACTCCAGTATTCCGTGGCTACCTATCTAGGACCGACACGGCCTACTTTTTTACCCGATAGAGAAACGGGACGTAATGATTTTAGGTCTCGCGAACGTAGCCGCGAGTAACTGCTAGTATATTACAAGATAGCAAGCAAACAGATAGCTATTTTATTGGAAAAAGTCAACCATCGTCTATAGACACCTAAGATGTTAATTCCTGCTTTGCTATCTTGTGGCGGGTCCTAATGCCACATGTATAAATTTACCGGCTACCGTGGCGTCCAAACTGAAACACGACACCATGGCCTTGCCTATTCCTGTCGCAATAACGTCAGTGCTTATCGCTGTCGTGTTCCGGTTTGGAGGGTAAGGTAGCCGGTAAACTTATGCATGTGGCATTAGACCTCGCCACAAGAGAGCAACGCACCATTAACATAAGCTCATTTGCCCCGTGTTGACCCGGGATTCTTTGAAGAATAAGCCAAATGCCGTTCTTCTAGGCAGGTCGTAAAGTGTGACTGATTGTCTATACGTGTCACTACCAGCGTGACCATTAAGTGGTAGAGTTCCGCAACGTTATTTAGTACCCCCGCCTTGCCTATTCCTGCCGCAATAGCTAAAATGCTTGTCATTGTCTTGTTCTGATTTGGAGGGTAACGTAGCCGTTAGACTTATGCATGTAGCACTGCTATCCTGCCACACGAATAACAATACTCTATTAAAATCTTTGGTGTCTGTAGGCAATCGTAGTCTCTAGAGTTATCTGCTTGTTTGCTAACTTCGCTTTGGCGGTGGTAAGTCAATCACGATGCTAGTAACCCGTACTTTTATCGCCTTTTACGAGATGGCTAGCTTACTGCTAGCCATTTCGAATATTCGAAGGGGACCCGGATCAAAACTGGCGTTAACAAAGCAACTCTAGACTATCACTTGACAAAGACTTGTCCATGTTTGTCCATGATGTCCAAAGAGCCATCTGCCTGTTTGCAATCCCCGTGTTGGTTCCAGGCTCCTTTGAGGAATAGACCAACTGCCGTAACATAACGTAATGTGAGGAATAGCTAAGGCTATGGCACCAGACCCGGTCGAAACAATGCAGATCTCTACCATTTAGTAGCCATGATAGAAAAGACTTCTCCCCGTGTCGCTCCCGAGCTCCTTTGAAGAATAAGCCACATGCCGTTCTGCCAGGTACGTCGTAAAAGGCGGCCGATTGGCTATGCGAGTCACTACCATCGTGGCTACTACGTGGTAGAGTTCTGCATTGTTTCGCCCGGGTCTGGTACCACCGCCTTGCCTATACCTGCCGCAATAACGTCAGTGCTTGTCGCTGTCGTGTTCCGGTTTGGAGGGTAAGGTAGCCGGTAAACTTATGCATGTGGCATTAGACCTCGCCACAAGATAGCAACGCACCATTAACACCTTTGGTGTCTATAGGCGATTGTTGACTCTTCCCATCAGGAGACCCATCTGCTTGTTTGCTATATTGTACCGCCACGTTGGTCGAGTAGTTAGCGACCCTGACTACGCAATCAATGGGGTCCGGGTTCTATTCCCGGCAGGGACAGGCATTTGTGTGATGAGCACAGATGTTTGTATTTCTGGGTTTGGGTGTTTATTAAATATATTCTCATATTTATATATGTATTTCTATGTATTAGTATCGTTGACTAACACCCATACTACAAGCATATAATTTGCTTACTTAGGAGTCAGATCAATTCGTGTAATTTGTCCAGTGAGATTTATTATTATTATTATATTTTATGATATAAAAAAACGTAAAAAATAAAACCCCAGCCTCATGAATTATGTATTCAGGATCGCTAACCATTAAACCAACGGGGCTGTTTATTAAAAGCATCTGTAGTCGCAAGTAAACGCATTAATTCCGAATGCAACAAATTTATTACACCATTGTCACGTCGAGTTGAGGATGGAGTTAGACACGCAGGAAATGCATCCGCTTCTCAATCTCATGTTCATATCTAATAAACGTCTTTAACGACATTAGTAAATACTTTGCCACTGTACATTATTAATTGCAACATTGACGCTGATTTACTACAGTAAGGATATACACGTCTTTTTTAGCGTTCCGCATCCAAAAGTTGGTAAGTTACATCCAGCCGATAACAAGTTTTCATTCAAACGAAACCTAAAAATGCATGTGCAAAATAGTAGTTAGCTAACAGGTATATGTCTATATATGTATTTTTTTTATGGATGTATATGTGTATATATAAGTAATATGTATATATAATAATTTGTGTAATATAAGTAGTATATATTTAATTTATTAAGATCTATGTTGTTATATGACGCATATTTTCTATTGCACCGTTTATATACTTTCTGTTTGCCCAAAGGTTGACTGGAGGGGAATGCCAATAGGCATTATGTCCGCCTTTTGCACAAATTTATTTAAAGTGTACAATAAAGTTAAATAAATAAACGGAAAGCTATTAATATACCTTAATTTTCTGTCTGTATGTCACAAAGTTTTATGTATCCGTAATAGAAATAGAAAGGCACCTGAAATATTTACAGAATGCGTATAATTGTGGCCATATTACAACATATAACAAAAAAGTAAAAAAGTTAGATACCAAAAGGGTTCACCAACAAGCAATCTCGGGGATATGTTGGTCCGGGCTCTTTGAAGAATAGACCATTTACCATTCTGCCAGGCAGTTAGTAAAAGGCGAATGCACGGTTAAATGTATCATTACCATCATGACTACTAGATGGTAGAGTCCTGCCATCTAGTAGTCATGATACCGTTGACCTACGTACATACCGTTTGACCTACACATTCCTGCTGCAACAGCGTCATTGCTTGTCACTGTCTTCTTCCGATTTGCAAGGTAAGATAGCAGGTAACCTTATACATGTGGCATTATCATACTGCCAACGAATAGCAACACAACATCTTTGGTGTCTATAGGCCGCTATTTGACCGCCCCGTTGGTCGAGTGGTTAGCGACCCTGACCACACAATCGACGGGGCTCGGGATCGATCCCAGACGGGGTCAAGCATTTGTGTTATAAGCATAAATGTTTGTATTTCCGGGTTTGGGTGTTTATTGAATATATTCTAGTATTTATATATGTATTTCTATGTATTAGTATCGTTGACTAACACCCATAGCACAAGCAAATAATTTGCTTACTTTGGAGTTAAATCAGTAAGTGTAATTTGTCCCGTGAATATTTATATTTATTTGTTTATTTATTATATGCGATAGTTGTCTTTTTACACCAGGAGATTCATCTGCTTGTTTCTGTGTATGATATAAAAATATTATAGATATAAAAAATGTAAAATCGTTCGGTGGTACGGAATCTCATATGTGTGAGCTCTACTAGCAGTTGACCGTTTTTTTAATATTATTTGTCGGTCAATTTTGATAAAATTTAAAAGGGATATCTAACGACTTCTGGCTTAGTTATTTTGTATATACATATAACACAGGACAGCAAAAAAGCTAATAGCTTTCTTGATAGAAAAAGATAAACACAACCTATAGACTCCAAAAATTTATAAATAAAGCCACCTGCATAAATTTACAGGCTACATTACCCCCTCTTTCCTCCCCAAGTGACAAGGGTTGATGTTGTTGCGGCAAGAAAGGATAAAGCGGTGACGCCGCTGGTCCGTACCGCTGAAGGGTCATTGTGATGGATCCAGCGGGCCAGCTTCTTGTCAGGTGACGTCATTACTGTGGAGGTTGATGACGTCACGCAAGGACAAGTAAGGGGAAAAAGGAAAATCTTCCCAGCCAGGCAAGGTGTACTGCCTGGGGACCGAAGTCCATTTGAGAATCTTTGAAACTTGTATATAGCTTGTACAAGATAAATAATTGTGATATCGCGATTCAGGATTTTATTTTGAATTTCATCATTTTCTGTTTCTTATTATTTTTTCTTGTAGCTGTTGTGATTGTTAGATACATACCAAACGCGGACGAAACTTTGTGGACTATAACCTAGTAGTAACAATAGCAATGACATGTTTGACCAATCATTCATATTTTACGATCTGCCTTGCGGGATGGCAGATGGCCTATTCTTCAGCAACGCTGTGTTTTAAAAAAACATTCGTATAAATGTAGGTACACACTTGTTTCATAACAGCCGACATGTCTAAGTCAGCGCCCGTGCCCACACATTGTATGCAAATGAGAGCATGTGGACCACACCAGGTCATGCCACGCCCGCTATTGCGGCTATTCAAGGTCTAATCATTTGACATAACAATTATATTCAAACGCCATTCAACTATTATGCCTTCTAATTATTCTGTTATGCAATTTTTCAGCCTATTAATTAAGTTTTGACTTAATTACATGATTTAGTAGCACCTATAGAATAACCTTATAAAGACTGCAATGTCTTTTGTATCTTTAGATAACATACATATTTATGTACGTATGTGTATATATATATATATATATATATATATATATATATATATATATATATATATATATATATATATATATATATATATATATATATATATATATATGTATATATATATATATATCTGATAATAACAGGTTCTGATAGGATACAATCATTTCCAAGCACTAAAGATTTTAAATTCGTTGCCATCCATATAACGAGGATCTAACACCAGATGCACTAGTTAACCGGCTACCTAACCCTCTAACCTGCTTACTCTACATTAAAAAAATCCATAGCTTAAAGAGAAATTGAGGAAATTTGAATTATAATCCTCTGCGTTCTATTATGGGCTTTTGTAACGCCAGCGAAAGAAAGGCACCGAACTCACCGAACTCTAGAAATCCATATCACCTTAGAAACATTTGTATCGTTTGTTTACCACATTTTCTATAATAAGAGTAGAACATAAAATAACACAATATTCGACTAAATATTTGAGTGCGGTACTATCCGATTCTCCAACTCTTTTGAGCACGGCTTGTTAACCGGTTAACTTTCAAAATTAAATCCGTGCAATTACATAAGGAGCGTTTTCTAAAAGTTTGGCTCTACCATAGGCTCTACCATAACCTCAAATATAATCGTTTTCATAATGGAGGAAACGTATAAAGGTTTTGAATCAGTAAACTGGTTTATCAGGGTTGTTTTAAATATATCTGTGATGTTCACCGCTCCCAATTTTTTGCGTGACGTACCATTTGTGGTTTTGGCTTAAAATGGTTTAGGTTTATAAACCGCTCTCATCTCATCATATTTTATAAAAAATGCTAACAACCTCTATTTACCATTATTTATTAAACCGGTTTCAAACTCTGCTTTTGAGGACCGCAGTACCACGCCAGCCCTGATGTAGAGCGAGTAGAGCGATCTCAATAAGCCAAGGTGCCAAGAGACACTGAAATGAAAAATCCGAAAAACAATGTAGAGTGAACAATTCTGGTGGCGTTTATTGAAAAGCTCAGGGCTCTATTGAAATCAACAATCTTGCTTTATTCTGATCAAGGACTTGGACTGGTACTGTGAGAATTATTGTTTAAGATAGATTTAAGTAACCTCACTACCAGTTGCTTGACGTAGGTGCCAATTCAGTTCCACCTATTTTGTCTTATGACTGACGTGAAAATGTTAAATTTAAATTAATTAAAATATTACTAAGCGAATTATACTATAACAAAATAAATATTAAATATAAAAACGAATAATATTAAATATAGTCGACATCTGCTTTCGGCGTATCCGGTATCTAGAAGACCCCCGCTACTCCGTACTATGGACACTGGTGGACACAGGCCTAGAGAAGCTTCTCTATGCCTGTGTCTACCGAGCGCACAGCGGAGACCAGGAGACGATCGGTCTTACAGAGTACCTTAGTGAGGGGCGGATGCTGCTCAACACAAATACCCTTCCGCTCAGCTAATGCTTCTGGGGGATTTCAATGCCCACCATCAGGAGTGGCTATACCCATACCAGTGCACTGACCTCGCTGGGAGAGAGATGCGTAAACTCGCTGTAGCATTAAATCTCACCCAGCTGGTTCAAGGAGCGACGCGGGTTCCTGACGTTGAGAGCCATACAGCCAATTGCTTGGATCTTCTACTGACTACGGATCCAGACCGTTACTCGGTGGCGATTTCCTCGCCCCTTGGCAGCACCGATCACTGTCTGGTGAAATCTGTATCCGTCTACTCGCCGCCCGATCCCAGTCCCAGGGGCTCTCGGCGTGTGTGGCGATACAAGTCAGCAGACTGGGACGAGATGCGTTCCTTCTTTGCGTCTTATCCCTGGCGGCCTGTCTGCTTTTCTTCTGAAGACTCCTCGGCCTGCGCGGATGCTGTGACAGATGTGCTGCGGCAAGGAATGGAGTATTTTATTCCTTTCTCCAACGTAGCCATGTCCAGTAAAGCTCATCCCTGGTTCAGAGCCAATTGTAGACGCGCTGAGGCGCTAAAGCAAGAGGCATATCTGGCTTGGGTAGATGCTCGACACCGCAAGGCCAAGGACGTGTCGGAGAAGAAGAAAGCCTTCAACCGGGCCGCAAAATCCAGCAAAAAGGCTCTACTGAAAGCTCGATTAGACCACGTCAGCCGTATTGGGAACAAACTTGCTTCATACCCCTCAGGTAGTAAAGCCTTTTGATCCCTGGCAAAGTCGGTTGAATCGAATTTCTGCCGCCCCTCACTCCCTCCACTGCTGAAACCGGTTGGGACGCTGGCTCACGCCGCCGTAGAGAAAGCGAACCTGTCCGCTACTCTATTCGCGGAAAACTCACGTCTGGATCCCGCCAACGCGAAACCACCCAGTCTATGCGAGGTGAACATGCCGGAAATTCGCATCCGTCAGACTGAGGTTCGTAAAACGCTGCGGAATCTGGGCGTGAACAAAGCCAGTGGCCCTGATGGGATTCCAGCCATAGTACTGAAAACATGTGCGCCTGAACTCGCTCCTGTTTTGACACGCCTTTTTCGCCTTTCGATGACTACTGGAAAAGTGCCTAAATCATGGAAGCTTGCCAACGTGCAGCCTGTGCCCAAAAAAGGCAATCGTGCCGACCCCTCCAACTATAGGCCAATTTCAGTCACGTCCATACTCTGCAAGACTATGGAGCGTGTACTGAACAGCAGGCTAATGGCGCACCTAGAAGCGAATGAACTACTGAGTGACCGCCAATACGGGTTTCGCCGAAATCGGTCTACTGGGGATCTTCTAGCGTATGCCACTTACATTTTGAGCTCGGCCATAGAGAAGCATGGTGAGGCACTAGCTGTCTCCCTTGATATCTCAAAGGCTTTTGACAGGTTCTGGCATGATAGTCTTATTGGTAAGCTTCCATCGTATGGTCTGCCTACTGGTCTCTGCGCCTGGATCTCAGATTTTCTGAGTGGCCGGTCGATCAGAGTAGTCGTCGACGGCTGCTCATCCGACCAAATGGCTATAAATGCCGGAGTCCCTCAGGGATCAATTCTCTCCGCAACTCTATTCCTGCTACACATTAACAATCTGCTGAAGCCCGGTATCTATGGGTACGCAGATGATAGCACTGTTGTGGTAGAGTTACGTATCCAATGCGCGGGCCAGTATGGCACAGATCCGGTCTCACAGAGAGGCAATGGTCGATCGTATGAACCTGTCCTTACAGGCAGTCTCCGATTGGGGCGATGCTAATCTGGTCAGGTTTAATGCAACTAAGACCCAGGCGTGTCTATTCTCCGCTAAACGGAGTCCGCTCCATCTATTACCGTCTTTCCAGGGTGTGGCCGTGCCGATAAATGACCACCTCAAGATCCTTCGTATCACGTTAACGCCTACTCTCAACTTTGGTTCGTACATCGAATCTAAAGCCCAAGTTGCCTCAAAGAAGCTTGGTATTCTAGCGAAGGTGAGACAGTATTTCAGTCCGGGACAGTTGCTCAACCTTTATAAAGCAAAAGTCCGTTCGTGCATGGAATACTGCTCTCACCTCTGGGATGGATCCGCTAAACACCAGCTGGAGACACTTGAGGCCATCGAGAGGCGTGCCAAGAGGCTCATAAACAACGATGATCTGGTAGGCAAAAAAATCCAGAGCCTCGCTCATCGCCGCAGAGTGGCTAGTTTATCGGTTTTTTATCGAATACACTTTGGAGAGTGCGCTGCGGAATTGCACAACTTAATTCCGCCATCCCCGTTTTTCTATCGATCGTCGAGGTGCACAGAATCTAGGCATCGTTATATGGTGGACATTCCACGTACCCGGACAAAGCGGTTCGACTCAACATTCTTCATTCGAACCGCAAAGGACTGGAACATGCTTCCTGAGTCTGTGTTCCCGGACGAGTACAATCTGGAGATCTTCAAGAGAAGAGTGAACAGGTACCTTCTAGGGAAGCGCGTTCCATCTTAAGCCTCATCTTAGCTTACCATCAGGCGAGATCGAGGTCAAGCGCTTACCTATCGATAATTAAAAAAAAATAGAAATGGAATATAAAAATGGAAAATTAAATATAAAAATGGAACGGCAGTTCCAATGCTTTACGGTAATATTTCACTTTTATCCAGCATTTAAATATTTCTCCTTTAAATACGCAATTTTTAATAAATATTCTACAAATAAATAAATCAATAATTATTTTAACAAAAATATTATGTAAATATGTGTGTATTACTTGCGTGTGTGTTAAATATTATCAGTATATAGTTTTTAAATTCTCATATGAATCATTTCTCGGATGAATAATATAGGTAATATTTCCATGAATCATTTACATAATTGTCACCTATCAGAACTCAAAATGTCAATGACATTGATCAGAATGAAAATGACAAAACTACGATCCTGTTTGAACATAGTGACTGACAGTTACACGTACTCATTTTTTTATAGCAGTGGCAATTTTGAGAAACTGCGAACGAAATTATTCTAATTTGTTCTTTGAGTTATCTGCATAGTAACGCTTGTATTGATAAATTATGAGGCACACAACATGGAACAGCGTTACAATCGCCCAAACGGATTATTAATGAGATGGTTACAGTTCAAAAGATACGCTATGACACAACGTGCAGTGTTATGTAAATAGATTTACACCAATACATTGCATACGCCCGGTTATTTCTATACTTATTGATTAGCCACTTTCACCGGCTTAACATGCAATATTCGATATTCTAAACGTAATTGGTTTTATTATTTCTATTGTTGCGTCATTCATACGATCGGTATAAAAATAACTTTTCCGGAATGGAGAACAATACTACAAATAATTAACTGTGTACGCTATTGTATAAAGTGTCTGATATACGAAGTACCTGTGGATTTGAATAAACATCGTTGTGCAGATTGGGGTGCGAAAACTGGGAGAGAGGCAGCAATGAAAAAACTCGATCTTGCAAAAACTTTAAAAACAGCAAAGAAAAATATCGACACGCAGGATTTGAACCTGCGAATTTTCCCTAAAGCCGGGACGCTCTACCGCTGAGCTAGTGTCGACGGGCTCGACGTGGCGAAATTCTTCTTTGTTATATGATTGATTACGTCGATTGTACTGATTGCTAGATATAGGTACATACGTTTGTCACTTTCCACTAGGAGAGCTAGTGTCGACAGGCTCGACGTGCGTGCCTGCGTGTCGATATATTTCTTTGTTGTTTTAAAGTTTTTCAAGTTTTCCCAAGCACGGGGTGAGTGCTGTAAAACAAAAATAATCAATCTTGCAAAATACAATGTGAGCAATTTTCAAACTATGTTGGCAAACCCTGGATAAACTGAGCCACGAGTATTGTGTTCTTTCATTTCTGTCTCTCTAAATAAACGGAAAAATGATGTTAGATTGTAGAAAGATAATTATTTTCTAAGCGTGATTCCCGCCTTTTTTTCTTCTGGCTTCTTCTGGCTGCATGGTGTAGCTAGTAATAAAAAGTAGTAATAAAAAGAACACATTTGTATGTATGTATTTTTGTAACGAATAAAATCAAGAACTACTAAACCGATCTTTAAAACAAACTACTATTAGAAAGCTATACTATCATTTTATCTGATTACACAAAAAGAAGTAATGATTTTAAGTCACGCGAACGAAAGCGCGAGTAACAGTTCATTATATTCATTATTTTTTAAAAGGTTTTGCTACATTGATAGCTAAACCAATAAGGTATACCCAGTTCAAACTTAAGAATAACAAACAAAAGCTTAAACGAGTTTTGTAAGAGCTTTAGAAAAAGTGTATCGTCGCCTGCGCAGGCTTATCAGGGTACTTTTATCTTAAATAAAAATGGCCGCCTTGAGTTCAATGTACCTGAGATTGCGATACGATACCATTATAAAAAGGAATAAAGTAGTTACATGGAGATTGTTCAATTAAATCCGGACTAGTCTCCTTTGAAGAATAGACCATTCTGCCGGGCAGTTCTTAAAAGGCAAATGATTGTTACTATTAGATGGTACAGTTCCGCAACGTCTCGACCAGGTATTTGGTACCACCGCCTAATCTATGCCCACCGCATAGCGTCAATGCTTTTCGCTGTTGTGCTTTTTTTATATAGGTTAGTTATAGGGTAGGGTAGGGTAGGTATTTACGTTTGTTTATATTCCACAAGTGTCAATAATAATCAGTTAAGTATATTACATCCTGAAGATGCTTTAAAAAGTGAAACCGGTCGAGTAATATAATAAAAAATTGTGTAAAAGTGAAATTTATGTACAAGTGGAATAGTAAAAGTGTCTAATAACAATGGAATTTCACCAAGTGCCGACGATGGAAGGTATAGAATATAGGGTAGCAGATGGGTCTCCTGATGAAAAGAGTCAACCATCGCCTACAGACACCAAAGATTAATGGTGCGTTGCTATATGGCGAGGTCTAATGCCACATGCATAAGTTTAGCAGCTACTTTACCTCCCAACCAGAACATGACAGACAAGCACAGACGCTATTGCAGCAGTAATAAATAAGGCGGTGGTACCAGACCCGGATGAGACAATGCAGAACTGTACCACCTGGTAGCCACGATGGTAGTGTCTCGCATAACCAATCGGTCGCCTTTTACGACCTGCCTGACAGAACGGCAGTTGGTCTATTCTACAAAGGAGCCTGGAACCAACACGGGAAATCTGATCATGGTACGTCAGTCTTGATCTTCCCCTGTACCTACATCCTTCCACATTCGCACTGTATATTGGCTTTTATATAGACACAAAAAATTCTGGACTCGAATCTCAGTTCAGGTAACTAGTCCTATTAGTCATCGCTGTTGGTCGAAATTCGACCGTAGATTAATAATAAAATCTCTTTTACGTTTGACAAAAGTCTTTAACCGTAAAAAAATATATACGTAGGTTACACTATAAGTTTTGCGTAACTTAAAAAAACAACATGTTATAATCAAAATATTATGTTTATTGCTTTTCAAAATAATCTCCTTTACATTTTAAACATTTTTTCAAGCGATCGAACAATTTTTTTAAAACAGGAGGACCACAGATCTGAAGGCATGTTTTCTACGTGCTGATTGAACGCTATCACTGCCTCTTCCGTACAAAGAGAAGTAAAGCGGCGCATCGCCGAGTATCGTAACGAACGGTGGGACAGACTGTTAAGTGAGGTCTCGCCATCGCACACGGCCTACTGGCCGTTGGCGAGGGCCTTTAAAAACGAACCAGTAGTAGAGATGCCTCCACTCATTCGACCTAATCAAACGCCCGCTTTTGATGATGCAGACAAAGCCGAATGCCTGGCCGACAGTATCCAAACACAATGTTCCCCATCAAACCAGCCTACGGACCTAGACCACGTCCATCTTGTGGATAGCGAAGTAGAGCGCAGGGCGGCGCTACCACCAGAGGGTGACCCGCTTCTACCCACCGATCCCGAAGAAGTAGGCGACATAATAAAAGGTCTACACAATAAAAAAGCCCCGGGGCCCGATAAAATCACTAATAAGGTAGTTAAATACCTCCCCCCCTCCCTAATATGCCTACTAGTGTGCATCTTCAATGCACTACTAGCCGGCTGCGCGTTTCCAGACGAGTGGAAAGAAGCCACCGTCATAGGAATTCACAAACCGGGTAAACCCCGCAATAAAGTCACTAGTTACCGCCCCATTAGCCTAATAAATACGTTAGGCAAAATCTATGAAAAAATCATTCTCGCTCGCCTTAAGGCATTTGTTCACGAGAAAGGCCTCTTAATAAATGAGCAGTTCGGGTTCCGAGCGGGCTCACTCTTGCACTCATCAAGTGCACCGTCTCACCGAATATATCCTAAACGGGTTAAACGCAGCCCCGGTGCTGCAAATTCCCACAGGCGCCCTATTCTTCGACGTCGCAAAGGCGTTCGACAAAGTCTGGCACAATGGCTTAATATACAAGCTATACCAAATGGGCGTGCCCGACAGACTCGTACTCATCATACGAGAGTACCTCACCAACCGCCGATTCAAATTCCGCGTGGAGGGAGCCTTCTCCACCCACAGATCGATTACAGCAGGTGTCCCGAAGGGCTCCATACTGTCACCCGTATTATTCTCCCTGTACACGTGCGACGTACCACGCGAGCCGCACATCGAGCTCGCGTTGTTCGCCGATGATACCGCCCTCTATACGTCCAACTATTCCGAAGTAACAATCACCAAGCGGCTGCAGGCTGCGGCCAACGCCCTTGGCGATTGGTTCAGAAAATGGCGTATTGAAATAAATCCCTCAAAAAGTGCAGCCGTGTACTTTCGCCGCGGTAAACATCCGCGACAACAAAGGCGCGGTCTGCGTAAACTAGGCAACATTACCCTGTTCGGAAACGTCATCTCGTGGGAAAAGAAAGTCAAGTACCTCGGGGTAACGTTGGACAGCAAAATGTCATTCAAACCGCACATACAAAGAATAAAAGTTAAGGCTAAGTTCGTTGCAGGTCGGTTATATCATCTAATCAATAAACGCAGTAAAATGTCACTTAGACACAAGGTGACACTTTACAAGTCGTGCGTACGCCCCATCCTTTCTTACGCTTGCGTAGCGTTTGCCCACCTCCCCCGTACGGACTTGCATCCGTTGCAAGTTGTACAAAATAAATTCCTGCGTATTGCCACGGGAGCACCGTGGTATATGCGCAACGTAGACCTCCATAACGATCTTGAATTGCCGAGCTTAGCAAAGCATTTCAAATACATCTCCAAAAGATACTTCGATCGTGCCATCTCGCATCCGAAACCGCTGGTGGTAGCCGCGGCTGACTACATCCCAGACCCTAATCCCGATCCCAAACTACGTAGGCCCCGCCACGTTCTTACCGATCCCGATGACCCGATAACTCTGGCCAACGGTTTACACGATAACACACCTACATTCGCGACACCGTCGCCGCCGGCGACGACGAGGACCCCTGTTTCGCCCTTCGGCGAACCGAGCCCAAGGGCAAGGTTCGGCGGACGGACAAAACAATGCCACTAGCCCTCCCATCGCAAATCACGACCCCACCCTAAGCCGAGGTTTGGTCTCACAGGAGACACCCTTAGGGCAGAGGGCGTACAGCCCTATACCTTTAAATTCTGGCTGAGTACTCTGCTCGCCCCCGCGACCGGTGAAACTGTAACAGCCCATAAGGCTAACAGCAATTGAGACATTCCGAAAAAAAAAGCCTCTTCGGAGTTGGTAAAAGTAAAACCTCTCATCAATTCTTTGATTTTGGGGAAAATACAGAAATCACAGGGTGCTAGGTCAGGGCTATGCGCAGGATGAGTGACGAGGTGTACTTTTTCGGAAACTAAAAATGACTTATTTTGTTGGCCGTGTATGAAGAAGCGTTATCATGGCGTAGGAGAAAACGGCTTTTGGGTCGTCTTTCGCGGACTTTTTCTTACACCCTGGGTAAACAAATGGTAGAATACCACTCGGCATTAACACTCTTTTGATCTTCAAGTGGAATTGTACAGATGGGACCCGTAGGTGAGAAAAAAACGCGATCATTTTTTTACCAACGTTTCTCGCCTGTCTCACTTTTGTTGGTCTATTCTCATTTTCAAACACCCATCCACAAGATTGCTGTTTTTTTTCGGGTTCAAAACAATAAATTCACGTTTCGTCTCCTGTAACAATATCATAAACAGCATTAGAATGTCCGTGGTCGTATTTTAGTAGCATCTGTGAGCACCAATCCACGCGAGCTCGCTTCTGCTCCGCTGTCAGTTCATGAGCGATCCAACGACAACAAAGTTTCCGAACTTTCAATTCTTCTTGTAAAATTTTCTGAATTTGGCTAATACCATTCCCCAATAGTCCTCGAATTGTCTCATAGGTAATCCAGGGGTTTTCTTCAATTAACCGCTTAACAGTAGCCACATTATTTTCGTTGACAGCAGTTGAAGGCCGCCCTTCACGAAATTCGTCATGTAAAGAAACTCGACCTCTCTCAAATTTAGCAAACCATCGCCTCACGGTGCTTAAATAAATTGCTTCTCTTCCAAAAGCATTTTGAAGACGAACGGCACAGTCTTGCGGAAAAAGAGAACTTTTAAAATCATAAAATATCATCGCTCTAAAATCTTTTCTACTTAATTTCATTTTCGTTGCGTACGTAGAAATTTGATGTGTGATAAAAAAACAATTGACAAATCATTTCCCGCCAATTGTTTTTTTTATTACTAAGAAGTTTGCAAAGTTTTAAAAATATAACATTTCAAATAGTTCCGATTAGCTACAAGTGCAAAACTTTTAGTGCACCCCATGTATAACTAGCTGACTCGGCAAACGTTGTTCTGCCTTTCTAATTACTCTTATTTTTTTCTATATTTTCTCACCTTTTAAACCTTCCCTGGTCTTCAACAGCTAATTCAAAATATAAATTAGCTAAATCGATGCAGCCGCTCTCGAGTTTTAGCAATTGATTTATATATATATATATATATATATATATATATATATATATATATATATATATATATATATATATATATATATATATATATATATATACATTTCTAATACATTTTATTTAAAAGTATTAGGTTTCTGCAATCCTCTGCAATGTAAAATTGCGCGTGCCAAATTTCATAGTTTTTCTTTCACGTTTAAATATATATCTAGATTCAATTTTTATAGGGTTTTTGAAAAACTTATTAAAAGAGACATTTATTTTATTGCTTTTTAAAATACTCATGGATGATTATTGATTATACATACATATTGTACTTGTCTATTTCATATGTTGTATTTGATATGTGCCCGATTTGGTTGTTGTTTAATTTACATATTTGGTGTATGTATGCGATGGTGGTCTTTTACTACCAGGAGAGCCATGCGTTTGTTTGTCCTATGATATAGAGAAAACTTCAATTACAGAGAAATTTAAAGAAAGAAGAGATTCGTGGGTGTTATTCAATCCGGATTCATTAGCTCAATAAACACCTAACCGTTACGATACTCACTTAACAGGTATGTCTGGTGTCTGTGCACGACTTTACATGACTACGTGTTTAGATAATTATGTAACTATTAATCAATTTGCTGCACCGATAGGTTACAAGGCTACAATCACACAATATATTTTACTTTTATTAAACCGACTTCCCAAACAGGCGGCGGTTCTCAATTCGGATGTTTATGTTTTTTTATACATAATTCCGTCAGGGTTTTTTGTACAGTACAGACATTACAGTACAGAATGGTTTGCGTCAGCGTATTCTTGACTGTCTCCCACAGCTTTGTATATATATATATATATATATATATATATATATATATATATATATATATATATATATATATATATATATATATATATATATATATATATATATATATATATATATATATATATATATATATATATATATATATATATATATATATATATATATAATAATAAATCATTTATTTGCCAGAATATGGGAGTTACAAGTTATTAAAATTTGATTAAGTTACCAACATATTCTACCATGATATGGTGTGCAAATATTTTAAAATTATAATTATTTATCATTAAACTAAAAATGTTGTGAGTCGATTTTTACAATTACTACCGGATCGGAACGCGGCCACACACTGAGAAGATCCGGCGGAAGAAACTCAGCGGGCTTGTTTTTTTTTTTTTTTTTTTTAAATTATAGTTACATGATACAATTACACACATTAATTGACATCACAACTTATTTCTATGAATTACAAAATTAATTTTTTGTTTAATTAAAATATTAACATTTTACAAAGTTTAAACACAGAAGAAAGATAATAGATAATTTGTATATCAACATGTTCTACCTTATAAACTAAATTTTTTAATATGCAATTTTATAAATTACATACTTGTAATTTAAAAAGAGTAATTTCTAATTCATGTTAGTTTAAATTTATTAATTACAACATTTTTTTATAATTATACACAGTAAAAGATTTATTATTAGATTAATATTTAATTTTATCAGCAAGAAATTCATTTACATTATAATAAGATTTGTCTAGTAGTAAATCAAATAATTGTTTGCGGAATTTATTAAGAGGTAAGGATTTAAGACTATCAGGAATATGATTGTATATATTAATTGCCATACAATAGGCATTTCTTTTAAAAATGTGGAGTCTTTGGCTGGGCACATGTAGTTTTTCACTATTCCTAAAATATGTATTACCTAATACTTCAGCATTTGTTTTAGACAAGTGTTGATGTTTTTTTACAAATACGCATACCGCCAGGATATAAAGACAAGGTAATGGTAGTATTTTAAGTTTTTTAAAAAGTGGTTTACAAGAATAAAGTTGATTCACATTACATATTGCACGTATACATTTCTTTTGTATTCTAAATATTTTTATTAAATCTACTGAGTTTCCCCAAATAGGGATTCCATATTGCAATACAGATGAGACATATCCATGATATGCTAACAAGGTAGCGTTTAAGTTTGCTATTTCTCTTATTCTTCTTAAAACATACACAGATCTATCAATTTTATTGCAAAGGGAATCAATGTGTGCTTTCCAGTTACAATGTTTGTCAATTAATATTCCTAGAAATTTAGTATTATCTGTATTTTCTATATTGGTATTGTTAAAAAATATGTTTGAACTTTTGATATTATTACTGTAATATGTTTGAAATTCAACTATTTTTGTTTTACTCAGGTTAATTTTTAGATTGTTGCTTTTAAACCATTCTGAAACTTTAAGTAAGGTTTCAGATGTTTCCTTTACTAAAAGATTTTTGTTTTTACATTTAATAAGGAGGGTTGTGTCATCTGCAAATAAAAATGATTCATGTTCGATAGTTTCTGGGAGATCATTAATATAAATTAGAAAAAGCAAGGGCCCTAAAACACTTCCCTGTGGTATTCCACAGTCACTACAGCAATAACTTGAAGTAAATATTTTTTGATGATTGCCACATACTTTTGAAATTTCAACACATTGTTTCCTTTTATCTAAATAACTTTGTATCCACTCTAATGATTTTCCTCTGATGCCATACTTTTCAAGCTTTGTCAACAGAATTCTATGTGAAACAAAATCAAATGCCTTACTCATATCTAAAAATACACAAAGTGGATACATTTTTGTATTCAGGCATTCCGTAATACTTTTTACTAACTCAAAACATGCTAAAGTTGTAGATCTACCTTTCCTAAATCCATATTGATTATTTTTTAGTAATTTAAATTCCAGTAAATAATTATAAAGTCTTTCATACATAGCTTTTTCAAAAATTTTTGAGAAAACTGGAATTAAAGTAATAGGCCTATAATTATTCAAATCAAACTTATCTCCTTTTTTAAACAATGGTCTTACAATAGATTTTTTTAGTCGTTCCGGGAAGTTCCCTTCTAAAAATGACAAATTAACAATATGGCTGAGTGGTTTTGATATTACTGGAGCAACATATTTGAGTAATTTTGTACTAATATTATCATAACCAGTTGCACTAGTGTTTTTTAGAGAAAGTATGATTCTAAATATTTCATGCTCATCTACTGGTCTTAAAAACATAGTTTTATTACTATTGGAGAATGTATGTGATTTTGGAATATTTGTGAGTGTATGATTGTTATTACTTGTTTTTGCCTGGTTTATAAAAAAATCATTAAATAGTTCACATATTGTTTGAGTATTTGTATAAACTGAGTTATTTACTCTTATTTTCTCAATTTCTTTATTATTTGTTTTATTCTCAAAAGTGTTTTTAATTAAATCCCATGACGCTTTGCATTTATTAGATGATTTATCAATAAATTTCAGAGATGACTGCTTTTGTGATTCTAATATACATTTTGATAGAATTTTTTTGTAACGCAAGTAATTACTTTTATTTTATATATATATATATATATATATATATATATATATATATATATATATATAGGCTTAGTTTCTATTTCGTCTACTTGACTACTATATAATGTCGTAAAGAAAAGTGAAATCAGCTTCACGTTTTTTTATATCATAACATAGCAAACAAGCAGATGGCTCTCATGATGGAAAGAGAAACCCTCGCCTAAAGACACCAAATCTATCCGTGTGGCGGTATGGCGGGATGGCAATGCCACATGCAGTGTACCGGCTACCCTGTCCTCCTAACCGGAACATGACAAACATGACAAACATTGCGGCAGAAATACGTAAAGGGGGTCGTATCAAAAACCCGAGCGAAGCTTTGCAGAACACTACCACGTTTCACTTATAGCCAATCGGTTGCCTCTTACGACCTGCCTGGCAGAACAGCAGTTGGTCTATTCTTCAAAGGAGCCCCGACCAGCAAGGGAAAACGTACGTATACGCGTTACACGGCATTTACTATTCGTGTATGTATAGATTAAGAAACCACTTCAAATGAACAATGTTGCCTTGAATTTCACCCATTTAAGAGAACACTAAGCAAATATTTTTGAAATTACATTCTGTATATTCAAAAATCTTTTCTCCCTTTTAAAAATATATACCGTATTTGCAAAAGTATTTTTAGTAGTCGTCTCGCTTACACTACTGGAACTACTACAAAGTTTCGTGTTTCTAGGCCCAGTGATTTAGAACTTAAGGCTGAGTATTGTCCGTGCGTCAGTCTGCGTAAGTATTTTGAAGATGTAAACGTAACTTTATGATAAAAAATTAAACCAAAATTAATCGAACTTACTTTTATACATAACTTGTGTATATATATAAAAAATGCATGAATTTCGAAACTGATATAAAAATTAAAAATAATGCGTATTTTACATGTCACAACCATTAAAATTTTATTGTTTTTTTATAGTTTATTAAACAGCTACCGAAAACTCCTTTCACCCATTACGTCAGTTTTTTAAGAGCCTGTAACTTGATAACTAAACAAAGGTAATAAAAAATTGTGTAGACAATAAGAACTAATTACCTCATATTTTTGTCGCTTATGCACGCCTCATAAGCGGAGCGTTGAGGAAGTGCTCTACATGTCAAGGTCTAACATTTTTCTGGAATTAAACTGTATTTATGGTATTCATATTTCATTAATACTATACTATAATTACACCCACATATATAATTACCAATTTAATAATAAAGAATAATCATTTTATAAACACATTTAATACTTAAAAAAATATCTATCAAGAATAATGATATATATATAAAAACTGATTAAAAAAAAAAGTTGGACGTCCGGGTGTATTTATGTATGGATATATCACGATTACGCTCAAGATACTTACCGGATCGGCATTCTTTTTTTAACAGCTTCAGTATATCACGGAATTGTTTTCTATTGATAAAATTAGTATCTAATTCAGTCGTATATATTTAATTAAACAAGCGTTAATAGATGCGTGCACTTTTGGATTTTCCTAATTTCCTTAATATTTTCATTTTCATGTAAGATGTATTCTTTATACTCTTGATCGTATATACATTTACAGAATGCCGGAAATGGTACCGGTAAACGGTTCACTTAACTGACACAATGTCTTGGGAATATTTTTAGACCGTATAAAAAATCATCCGTGAAACGCCATAGGTTAGACACAAAATATTTTTAAGCTATTGCATAGCTTCTACCGCGGGCCTTGAGCGTGGAGACCGAATCCAGAAATTCCGTAACGAAGAAAACCTAACACCCCCCACTCCGACCGGCACAGCGGTGATACTTTTAAGTTTTTCCATCTATCGATAAATACCAGAACTTTTAATGACTTTTTGAAATATCACGCTTGTCTCTTTTTAGTTCAGCAACCCGCCTTTAGGTGGCATTGGTTGTATTGGAAAACTACCGTAATCATATATATAATTGTAATTGCATAAGTTGATAAAAAATGCTATGCAATAGCTTTACCGCGGCAGTCTCCGAGTGCCACATTTTTTAATTTAAAAATATTATAATGTTTTAAAATTTCATAATTTTTACACAAGCTTTATATTCTGTTTACTTAATGTTGCGTTAGAATTAAATGCGTTCAATAACATACTAGGACTATTCGGTCAACCATTGAAATTGTAATCGAGCCACTTACACAGTACACACTATAGTACTATGCTAACGCAGACAATGATATCGTAAAAGATAACTTTTTACAATCGTGCGTAAGCGTCACTCGCAATTAATGTTAGAAAACAAATATTGAAAAGGATGTTTCAAGTTTTGTGTGATATTACACGAATTAGTAATTATTCTATTTCAAATAAAAACAGTTATTTTACTATTACGAAGTATTTATATGGACTATTGAAAGCCGTGTTTAAAATTAAATTGATAGTGTCAGCAGCACTTTATATATTAGAATCTACTGTAGATTTCCGAAAGTCGTCAATAATTTCTAATTTTTTAATAGTATATTTTAGCAAACAATCTGAATAAGGAAAGTCTCTGCATTTGTATTTTCATAGCCAAAAGAATTTGGTTTCCTCAGTATTTCCTATAGACACTTCAGACTATGACAGCTTTCACCGTTTACTGTACTAACCAGTAATAAGTAACCTTTAGGCATAGAAATATGAATAATATAAGAGGTCAATGCCTTTAGGCCATGTTCTTAAACAGGGTGGACTTACATCGGAACAGGGTGGGAGTGAAAGCGATTTGACTTGTTAGTAAACGGGAAAAATGTTACCCAAATATATTTTTACCTTAAAAAATTTAAAGGAATAGAAAAATATATAATAAATTAATTTTGTCTATTTAAAATTTTGTTATCATTAAACAATTTTTAAGAAACACCTGTCTAAAGCGATTAATTTCATCAAGTTAGAGAGTAAAAACTTAAAATTACTTTAAATTGCGATCGCCTATTATTTAGACTCTATTCCAGTAATATTTAGTAATAAATTCAGTACATGATATTATTATTAAATTAATTAGAATTCCATGAAAATTTTATATCTGTTATCGGTGTACTTTTAACCTATTCGCCCTTAACAACACCTGAGTATTCTACACTTTCCACTCGTTATGACGCTTTATTACTCGCTATGTTTGAAAACTGCCTTTCATCCGCGCTTGACCATGTATAACAGAGAAATATTTCCTTCCAACAATAGACACTTGCGCTTTGTCACGTTTGAAACAACAAAAACAATGTAGTTTTGTCTCATTTCAAATTGTTACGTACCTAGTCATGTATTTATGTGAGAACGTTCTTGAACAATCGTTGGATTTTAAAGGCTATTTACTTTCTATTTTTAATGAAAAATGCAAAAATCATCTTATTTTACTTGGCGACATATTCGCTTTATTGCCTTGATTATTACGCGGTAGAGTTTTGGTACGTGTCGCCTGGATTTATTTACATTGCCTTACCTATTCCTGCAGCAATAGTGTTAGTACTTAAATGATGGCATAATTCTTTACATCATAAAATATAGCAAAGAAGCAAATGGCTATCCTGACGGAAAGAGACAGCCTCGCAAAAGATGTGTAAGAAGTCCGCGCGAAAATTAAAATGCACGGCTAATAATGATTATTCCATCGTTTTTCACAAAAAAATTGATCAAATTTCCATATGCATTTATTTTAAAAATAAAAGAAAATTCCAGTTTTTTTATTATAAAGTTAGATAGCCATTTCAAATAGGAAATCCTTCAAGTGCAAAACGAGTTTATTAAAAAAAGTGTTAAATATAGAGATTTTCTTAGAAGATATCGTGTTTCAAATCTATACAATGTTGATTTACATCCGGACGGGACATTTTGATTTTCTAGGTTCTGTTACACTAAATTAATGAATTGCAAAGTTAATCTTCATCACATTAATTATATCTATAGGGTGTATATAAATTACGTAGATTCTGTGTCTAATACAGATTACAAGTAGCTGCAAAAAGGAGGTATCAATATTTTTTTTAAATCGTTAAGTATATTATTGCATTGAATTGTATTGTATACTAGCTGACCCGGCAAACGTTGTTTTGCCTTACATATTAGGAATCCATAGCGGACAAACAACGTGACACGTAATTTGTATAAGTAAGTCGCCGTGTTGGTCCCGGCCTCCTTTGAAGAATAGGCCAACTGCCGTTCTGCCAGGCAGGTCGTAAAAGGCGACCGATTGGGTATCGAGTCACTACCATCGTGGCTACTAGGTGGTAGAGTTCTGCATTGTCTCGCCCGGGTCTGGTACCACCGCCTTACCTATTCCTGCCCCAATAGCGTCAGTGCTTGTCGCTGTCGTGTTCCGGTTTGGAGGGTAAGGTAGCCGGTAAACTTATGCATGTGGCATTAGACCTCGCCACAAGATAGCAACGCACCATTAACATCTTTGGTGTCTATAGGCGATGGTTGACTTTTTCCATCAGGAGACCCATCTGCTTGTTTGCTATCTTATGACATAAAAAAAAGACTACGGGATTGTCCTTCCACGCAGCCAAAATCGCATTAAACTTAGTATGGTGGTTAAGTATTCTTATTTTTTTAATTTTCCGCGCAATTTTCTTAATATTTTCTTTTATAAGAACCTTCTCCTTACAATTATAAACACAACAAAAAAAAATTACCGAAATTGGTCAGCCATTCAGGTGTGATGTCGTGACCAAGGAAAATAGGGATTGATTTTTATATATATAAGATGTAGGTATGTATATTAACACTTCGCATTATGAGTCGTGCAATAGGAGGTGTAAAGAACAAATCTAGCTTCTAGAGGTCCGCAACGTCTTGTCCGGGTAAATGTGGTAAACCTTACCTACCTATTTCTAACGCAATAGTGTCATACTTGTAATGGTCGTGTTCCGGTTTAGAGAGTAAGGTAGCCGGATACCGGTAGCATGGTAGACTTATGCATGTGGCATGTGTAAATGGCTCTCATAACAAGAAAAACCATCATCTACTGTTGTTTGCTATCTAATGACAAAAAATTTCACCGGTTTGTCAGCTAAAAAAACAGGAGTTTATTACAAATTTTTACCAACTTTTTGTCACATTTAGGTACCGTTTGTTAATTACAATAATCGGCTCCGGGAACTTAATAAAACTCTTTTCCGATTACTTATGTTAAATGGTTGCAATCCACAGAAAAACGTTTCACTGCAATGGTTAAATTAAATACGTGCCACTCCAGCGCTAAAAAACTCGTTACCTTTTTTTATTGTGAAGCTACTAATAGATTTCCTAGACACCGGCGAGAAGCTAGACGTATCTTTACACTTGATAATACAATATTGGAATAGAGTATCAAGTATTAACTTAACGTAGTCGAGGGTACACAGAGATTTCGAATTCCCAGAATAAAAAATCGATTTTATTGTTTTTTTATTGATTTCAAGCCTAGAAGAGCGCGTTGATGTCTGCAAACACCATCGTAACCGTGATTCAGTACCTTGTTAATACAGCACAATTTTAGATTGTTACATATTTTAAGCTACAAACTGCTATGATTTTTTTATCACGCAGTGTTTCTAAACCTTTTTCAGTCCGCGGACCCCTGGAAAATCAAGCACAATTTCAACGACCCTTTAATAAAAAACACTGTCATTTATTTATTAATTAAAATGTTCATAGATAAGACGGTGGACCCCGCCGATGTAAAGTGGACACATACTAGCGGACCCCCAAGGATCAACGGGCCACAGTTTAAGAAACACTGTGACATTAAAAACTATTTTCCAGCTCGAGAATGGACTGATATTTTAATGTAAGATTAATATTATATGTGAAATTTTATACAATGAAAAAAAAATTAACCGACAATTCACACAAAAAGCACTGGATTAATTTGAGTGAAATTAGACACAAGTAAACTATTAACTTTGTGTATAAAATAATTAACAATGTGTTATTAAAATACATTTTTTCCCCGCGGGATTCACCAAAACCCTTTATAATGCAGTGCGCTGCAGGGCACAGCTAGTAATTTATAATTTAATAAAAAGGACAATAATTCAATATAATTTTTTTACCAGGCGTTAGAAGTTTGTCATAATTATTTAGAAATAAAATAATGTGAACTGAAGATTTTAAATAATTACATTTTTAACTGTCTAATATAACTAGAGAAAAATTAATTTTTTCGAGAAGATGAGAAACGTTTTTTTATTTTATTTTTTATTTATGAGTCATTTCGGCTACCACATAAGTAATAACTTAAATTATCATAAAATACTGCATATGCCTCCTAGCAAACTCCGTGTCAGGCTCCAAAAGGATAAGCGAAACCTTAATCAAATTTTGATACAAGTTGATATTAAAGTTATATAAAATGTACCCGAAATAAAAGTTGGCACACAATATAAAAGCCTAAGCCTACTTTTGTGCTTTGGAAAAAAGTCTTGCCATGTCTTGTCATAACAGCTAAAATAAAAGAGATTATATAACATCGATCAACACTGACAACTTCCGCCTGTCACGTACGTTTTAATTATCAATCGCAGTTCCGTACTGTCTCTGTTGTTTAGCCACTACTTTCTTGGCGAATTGCCAATCACACTACCTCCTTCCTGTGCATAGGAAAAACATTTTCTGAACTTTTACTTTGGATCCGGCCGCTTTATCCTATACTTTGAACGAGCAATTCTTGTATATTTGTATCGCCGTTCCCGTATAATAACATGATAACTGCCAATATCTCAGTGTTCTGTCATTTTTGGGTATACATATTGTGATCATTTTTTTTTGTTTTTTTTTTCGAAATTACAAAATTGCACATTAGCATTCAAAAATTTATCACGAGCCTTAAAAAACAAGAATCAGGTGTAATTATAATATTATCGAAATGTAATATTATCCTGTGAAAAATATTCGACTAGATAATGATAAATGCAGTTATTTTCGTTCAAAATCAACCAATCGCTTGATGTGTAAGGTACATTTACTTCTCCAGATTAACTCACTTTTGTTCAACGACAAACCAGCAAGTTGTATTACCGAGAAATTTTAAAATTTTATTTAGAACGATTTGCTCGATCAGCAGAGGCGGATTTTATACATTGGCTGCTCTAGGCCTACGAAAGATTGCTGCCCTATTCGCTGTTACTTTAGTATTATTTCATGAAAGACTTTGGAGCCGTTTCCAAGATTCAATTATATTATATTTATATATCTATATATTAATACGGGAAGAGACATTTGTGCCCCTTTTTAAGATAATCGCGCGAACGATTGAGTATGAAATTTGGCACAATTAAAGTTTACATTATAGAAGACAGCAGAAACCTAATATTTTTAAATACATTATATTTATACATTATTTGGAAATACATTAAATTTATAAAAATAAACATTACATACACTAAATTTATGTTACATACGTGATATTAGGTCTTTAGTCGTTTCGCACCGCGGACGGTTCGGACCGCGGTGTGAATTGCCCAAGAGCTCTTTTGGCATTAGTCGTTTCGGATCGTAATGGTAGAGCGCTCGAGCGGCGCGAATCGCCCAATCACTTATTGTATTTGGTTGATTCACACCACTGTGTAGTAGGGAACAGTAGTCTTTTAAATAATAAAATAAATAAGAAAAGAGCATATGATCGTTTCGCCTCGTGGTCCGAATCGCCCCTTCCAAAATATACCTTGGGCGATTCAATGCGGTGCGAAACGACTAATGCCAAAAGAGCTCTTGGGCAATTCACACGCGGTCCGAACCGTCCGCGGTGCGAAACGACTAAAGACCCGTGATATTATACACAAACTTAAGAGAGATTGTTGTTTAGACTATGGTCGAATTTCGGCCACAGGCGGTCGCTAGTATACAAGAATAGCTGGTTTAAAGGTATTAGATAAAATTTCAGTTGTATAATATGCACTAAAATATAAATATATAAACGTTCGCCGTGTTGGTCCCGGCCTCCTTTGAAGAATAGGCCAACTGCCGTTCTGCCAGGCAGGTCGTAAAAGGCGACTGATTGGCTATCAAGTCACTTCCATCGTGGCTACTAGGTGGTAGAGTTCTGCATTGTCTCGCCCGGGTCTGGTACCACCGCCTTACCTATTCCTGCCGCAATAGCGTCAGTGCTTGTCGCTGTCGTGTTCCGGTTTGGAGGGTAAGGTAGCCGGTAAACTTATGCATGTGGCATTAGACCTCGCCACAAGATAGCAACGCACCATTAACATCTTTGGTGTCTATAGGCGATGGTTGACTCTTTCCATCAGGAGACCCATCTGCTTGTTTGCTATCTTATGACATAAAAAAAAAAACGTACCTATACATTGAAAAAGACAACACGTGACGGCCACCAGCCTCACTAACACTAAATATTTAACAGCAAAAGAAAAAAATAATAATTACCCATTGGACTGGTGCTTTTAAAAACATAATAGTAATTCAAAAATTTAAACCGACTTCAAATAACAACTATAGTCATATCTCAAAAACTACTAAACCGATTTTGATGAAACTTAGATTGATTCCTAAGTTAGAATATACCTAAATTAAATCAAAAAAATTACCTCGATATAAATTTTAGTTCCCGAAAAATCTATTTATAAATGTACAACACGGAGAATTAAGTAGCTTAAGATTCTACTAGGCAAAGCCTGTATGTAACCTCTGTATGATTCTCACAGGTACAAATCATATTTGTATCAATGGCTTTGTACCAAGTAGTTTTAGTGTGTCGTAGAATGAGTACACTAGTGTAGTATGAAGGAAATCGATCGGCAATTGCGTAGGTATTTATTGGTCTGATTTCTAAAGCAATAAACGCGGCTTACAAACACTTTTCAACACGCAAGTAATATTACAATATATTCGTTTCTTAAGCATGGTCACTGCAGTCGAATAATTTTTAACAGATTGCTTACTGTTGTATGTTTTTTTAAGCGCCCCGTCGCGTTGCTCGAGTGGTTAGCGACCATGACTACGCAATTGACGGGGCTCAGGTTCGATCCCCGACGGGAACAAACATTTGTGTGATGAGCATAAATGTTTGTATTTCCGGGTTTGGGTGTTTATGAAACATATTCTAGTATTTATATATGTATTTCTATGTATTAGTATCGTTAACTTACACCCATAATACAAGCAAATAATTTACTTACTTTGGGGTTAGATCAGCATGTGTAATTTGTCCCGTGAATATTTATTTACGTATTTATTTATTTGATGTCCGCTTAGGATAGCCAACGTAAGAAAATTTTCTCGACATGTACTTCACGAAATTGAAACCTAAATTTTTTTTATATTATAAGATAGCATACAAAAAGATAGCTGTTCTGATTAAAGAGACAACCATCGCCTATAGGTACTTACGATGTTAAGGGTGTGTAGCTATTCGTGTGACGGGATGGGTTATGCCTAAACTGACCATATAGCTTTTATCTTAAAACGGGACACTAAGTTTATTTCAACTACGCAAACCATAAATGATACAATTAAATGTCTGTGGGATATAGTATCTATTTTCACAAGAAGAAAGAAATTGAATGAATATCGGTGTTAAGTTAGATCTTCGAAAAATGTTGAATATTTTTGAAATAAATAATTTTCCTATTGAAAATTAAACATTTTAAGCGCGGTTTTTGTGTTCGGCTCATATCTTAGCAAATATCTGTCCAATAAAATAGGATTTCTGACGAATTGGTATATTAATTTAAAACTTCTTGTGCCTTTATTGTGTATATTTTTCGAAAAACGAGATATATTCACGTCGCTGAGATATACTTGGAGACACCTGGACAGAGTACTTGAAAACGGGACAGTCCCGTTCAAAATGGGACGTATGGTCACGTTAGTTATGCCACTTGCATAAGTTAATCGGCTACTTTTACCTCTAAAGCAGAACATAACAGTGCCGAGCACTGATGCTATTGCGGCAGGAATAGGTAAGGCGGTGGTACTAGGCCGAGAGGATGTGGAACTCTACCAAGTAATTTTAACAGATTATACCATGTGTCCACTTAGCCTATTATACTAATTTTCTCGACATGTTTCTCGTTATTGAAGCCACTATCTCTATGTGTCTACTACAGTCAAGATAATATAATATTTTATGCCATTAAACCAAAACTTTTAAAAAACCATAGTCTCGTAACTTAGTTTTTCTAACATAAAAAATACCAAATTGGTTAATTTATTTATTCTCTACTTACGGTACTTTCTGTCTTAAGTTATTACTTTAAGTTATTACCATATTTATATATTAAAAATTTACGTTTTAAATAAATAGATTTATTTGGCAATCACACTTACCAATCTGATATAATAATGTGTTTTACTTGTGAGGTACATTGTGGATGGCCAAGTCAATCTATTCCCCCCCCCCCCCCCCTAGGCAGGGGTCTAGGTATAGATTTATTATTGCACACAAATAAGAATTCAACCCTATATTGAGTGAATCACAAATATGTGACACCCTCCTCCTCCCCTCACCCGAATGCTGGCCCTTGGTGCAGGCTGATCTGTTGCCTGATTTGTAGGCAGACAAAATGGAAGTATTCCACTTATTAAATAAAATAACCAGGATCGACAGCTGTAAGAGCTCTCCCAGGCAAGGTGAACGTAATATAATTAGCATTAAATCAAAAGCTAATTGAGTGAAAAGCGAGTGTTCAGTAAAAGTAGAAAGAAGGCTTGGAGAAAAACAACTCAAATTGCATTTTAATGTCATAATGCAAAGAAAATGGCCTTCTACGAAGAAAGGTTACGTTATGACGATGTAATGTTTTTATAAAATTATGTTTTTTACAAAATAACCGAAAGTTCATATTCATTCTGAAAAAAATCACAAAAAATAACAATAAAAATGTCATTGAGAACAAGTTTTTATGTTTTATTATTATCTCACCTGATTTTATATGTAAGCTAACATTTTTCTTAGTCATCGTAAATCTCATGTCAAACGATATGTGACACTGGCCCCAATTCTACCACGTATAGTCTAAATTACTATAAGTTTTTTCATATTTTATGTTGTAATTTTTTATGCACACTGAATTTCTATAGAGTCTGAACCTATTTTAATCGAAACATTCACAGGAGTAAATATTTAACTTCTAATTTATACGACGGACAAGAAGGGTAGAAATTTAAAATTTGATTTCTACGACACACAAGGAGTATATAGCGGTACAAAAAAATAACTTGAATTTGATTTCTGCGATGCATAAGGAGCGTAGCGATCATAAAAATTAATCGCTTAGTTTAATCAGTATTTACGTAACTTTAATTTCTACAACGCCTAAAGAGGATTAACTTATATTTAATTTCTAAGACGTGTAAAGGTGATAATAATAAGTTAAGTTCGGTAACCAATCAGTAACTTAAATTTAATTTCTACGACGCCTAAAGAGGATTAACTTAAATTCAATTTCTAAGACGTGTAAGGGTGATAACAATAACTTAAGCTCGGTAACCAATGAGTAACATAAATTTAATTTCTACGACGCGACGCTTAAAGAGAATTAACTTAAATTTAATTTCTAAGACGTGTAAGGGTGATAACAACAACTTAAGTTCGGTAACCAATCAGTAACATAAATTTAATTTCTACGACGCCTAAAGAGGATTAACTTAAATGTAATTTCTAAGACGTGTAAGGGTGATAACAACAACTTAAGTTCGGTAACCAATCAGTAACATAAATTTAATTTCTACTACGCCTAAAGAAGATTAACTTAAATTTAATTTCTAAGACGCGAAAAGATGATAACAATAACTTAAATTCGCTAACCACTTCACCAATGGAGCGGTTAAAATAACGACACTAATTAAAAAGAAAAGACTGACTATAAGCATAATATGCTCATGTATTTTAAAAAACAAACACAGTTATCTGATACTTTTATGAACCTCGAGTATTTTAAGTACGCTTGTTAAAATATTTCGTAAACGGTTATAATAAAAGTCTCGAATTTTATACTTTCAAGAAATTATATATACTGGAAGAAAAGCATTTTCTCTCAAATATTGGTCTGAACCCCTTTTAGTATAGACTAGACTGTCTGACGTTCTGCATTGGTCGAAAGTTCAACTTTTAGATGACTTGATAGTGCTAAAACTAATCTATATTAATCTATATTAATATTATAAATGCGAAAGTTTGGATGTTTGGATGGATGTTTGTTACTCAATTACGCAAAAACTACTGAACGGATTTAATTGAAATTTGGCACACAGTCATGTCAAATGATATGTGACACTGATAGATGATTTTTTTTTTTTTTTTTATTATCGATAGGTAAGCGCTTGACCTCGATTTCGCCTGATGGTAAGCTAAGATGAGGCCTAAGATGGAACGCGCTTCCCTAGAAGGTACCTGTTCACTCTTCTCTTGAAGATCTCCAGATTGTACACGTCCGGGAACACAGACTCAGGAAGCATGTTCCAGTCCTTTGCGGTTCGAATGAAGAATGTTGAGTCGAACCGCTTTGTCCGGGTACGTGGAACGTCCACCATATAACGATGCCTAGATTCTGTGCACCTCGACGATCGATAGAAAAACGGGGATGGCGGAATTAAGTCGTGCAATTCCGCAGCGCACTCTCCAAAGTGTATTCGATAAAAAACCGATAAACTAGCCACTCTGCGGCGATGAGCGAGGCTCTGGAGTTTTTTGCCTACCAGATCATCGTCGTTTATGAGCCTCTTGGCACGCCTCTCGATGGCCTCAAGTGTCTCCAGCTGGTATTTAGCGGATCCATCCCAGAGGTGAGAGCAGTATTCCATGCACGAACGGACTTGTGCTTTATAAAGGTTGAGCAACTGTCCCGGACTGAAATACTGTCTCACCTTCGCCAGAATACCAAGCTTTTTTGAGGCAACTTGGGCTTTAGATTCGATGTACGAACCAAAGTTGAGAGTAGGCGTTAACGTGATACCAAGGATCTCGAGGTGGTCATTTATCGGCACGGCCACACCCTGGAAAGACGGAGATAGATTGAGCGGACTCCGTTTAGCGGAGAATAGACACGCCTGGGTCTTACTTGCATTAAACCTGACCAGATTAGCATCGCCCCAATCGGAGACTGCCTGTAAGGACAGGTTCATACGATCGACCATTGCCTCTCTGAGAGACCGGATCTGTGCCGTACTGGCCCGCGCATTGGATACGTAACTCTCCACAACAGTGCTATCATCTGCGTACCCATAGATACCGGGCTTTAGCAGATTGTTAATGTGTAGCAGGAATAAAGTTGCGGAGAGAACTGATCCCTGAGGGACTCCGGCATTTATAGCCATTTGGTCGGATGAGCAGCCGTCGACGACTACTCTGATCGACCGGCCACTCAGAAAATCTGAGATCCAGGCGCAGAGACCAGTAGGCAGGCCATACGAAGGAAGCTTACCAATAAGACTATCATGCCAGACCCTGTCAAAGGCCTTCGAGATATCAAGGGAGACAGCTAGTGCCTCACCATGCTTCTCTATGGCCGAGCTCAAAATGTAAGTGGCATACGCTAGAAGATCTCCAGTAGACCGATTTCGGCGAAACCCGTATTGGCGGTCACTCAGTAGTTCGTTCGCTTCTAGGTGTGCCATTAGCCTGCTGTTCAGTACACGCTCCATAGTCTTGCAGAGTATGGACGTGACTGAAATTGGCCTATAGTTGGAGGGGTCAGCACGACTGCCTTTTTTGGGCACAGGCTGCACGTTGGCAAGCTTCCATGATTTAGGCACTTTTCCTGTAGCCATCGAAAGGCGAAAGAGGCGTGTCAAAACAGGAGCGAGTTCAGGCGCACAGGTTTTCAGTACTATGGCTGGAATCCCATCAGGGCCACTGGCTTTGTTCACGTCCAGATTCCGCAGCGTTTTAAGAACCTCAGTTTGACGGATGCGAATTTCCGGAATGCGAATGACCTGGAATAGCACACAGGCTACTTTTTATCCCGTAAAAATTAGGTGATCCCGCGGGATTCATCAAAAACTGTTATAATGCAGCGGGCTGCACGCTGCAGCTAGTAATTACTATACATATACATATATGTATGTATGTATGTATGTGTATATATATATATATATATATATATATATATATATATATATATATATATATATATATATATATATATATATATATATATATATATATATATATATATATATTATATATATTATATATATACATTTATGTATAATTTGGTTAGGTTAGGTTAAATTATAATATCACTTAGTTACATTACAATCTAACGGTATTGACAATTTCACTGCGACATATATATATATATTTCTCCCGTGCTGGTTCCGAGCTCCTTTTAAGAATAAGCCAACTGCTGTTCTACCCGGCAGGTCGTAAAAAGCGAAAGATTGGCTATATTTGTCATGCCATTGTGACTACTAGGTGGTAGAGTTCCGCAACGTCTCGCTCGGGTATTTAGTACCACGACCTTACCCATTCCTGCCGCAATAGCGTGAATGCTTGTCGTTATCGTATTCCAGTTTGGAAGGTAAGGTAGACGGTAGACTTATGCATGTAACATTGCCATCTCGCCACACGGATAGTAACGTACCATTAACATATTTGGTGTATACAGGCGATGGTTTCTTTTTCCATCAGGAGAGGGATCTGCTTGTTCGTTATCTTATGATGTAAAAAAGCTCTAGCACCGATTTGTAAAAATAGGTTAATCACAAAAAACACAATTTTTAACGTTTGTGTATAATTCAACCGGAAAACCAGTATAAAATGGGCCCGCAAGTTAATCAGGTAAAAACGTAGCGGATACATGTCAATTACAGAACAAACACGACCGGAGCCGCTCGGTCTAACGGCACACCCGCTCATTGCTTTCAATGGTTCGAGAACCCGCATCAGGTGCGACTGTTACACTTCAAGCTGCGGATTCCTCCATCAGCTCCCATGCATGTGAATGTAACCCATTGACCTCCTGTGAGAAACTGATGATACAGTTTTTATTTGTGACAGAGAACCACCATTATATTGTTTATAAGGTGCATTAAAATTCCGCGTAAATCTCGCGGAAATATTTTTTCGGGATGAATAAGTGTGATATCCGCGGAATAATATATTTTTTCCTGAATAAAAACAGCCTATGTATTATTGCACATATCTGTACCTTAATATATAGGTACCATAATACATTGGTACTTTACCTGTAGGTGTAACAAATTCGACTTAATTCTCTTTAGTCGTTTCATTATTATTTAGTGATATAAAACTGTGTAGTCTTATCTTAATATATTATATAAATTAAGTGTCACTTTGTTTGTCCGCTATGGATTCCTACTGAACCGATTTCAATGAAAGGAGAGTGATGAGACCAGCCTAAATGAACTACAAGAATATAGCGTCAGCCGAAATTATTAAATTAATTTTATTCACAATAAGTCAATATTAGAATTCAACGGACACTTTTTAATAGCAAATTAATTTTAAAAGGCTTTTAGGCGGAAAGTCATGAAACTAATCAAACTTGTACGCTTTTTGTTATTTCTAATTCAAGCAAAGATTTTTCTATTCTGCCATAAAGTTAACACTTTCTTTTATTTCTGACCAACCAAACAAATTATAAAAATGTTGGATAGATAAGACGCAAAATTTTAAACAAACTATTGTATAAAATGCAACAAAAATGAAAAAATGTATTATTGTAATCGAAATCTACAACATAGAAGGCCGTATAAATAAGTACTCTTAGCATAGAATAATAACGCATAGAAACCGAGTCGACCCGCGCAATATTAAGCCATTTCAAAGAAGCCTGAAAAGGCTTCTTACGTTCGCCGGCCCCTCAGGCATGCGACACGTGCCACGCGGAGTACAGCTCTCGCAATTTCAAAAAATGTGAGTTACTGTGTGGTGAAATGCTGTCACCGTGCTTCACAAAAGCGTATTCAGGACTTGAAGATAACATTTCACCGATAAAAACTACTTGGCATCGGATATTTTTGTATAAAATCCAAACAAATAAATCATAAATATCTAAGTAGAACGATATTCAAAATGTTGCCAGCCAAAGGGAAAAATATTCTACCACGTATTTGTTTTTACCTATTTTCATTATAATTAATAATATGTGTATTCCTATTTTATGTGCGATATTACATAGCCTGGACTTTGCTTTTGCATAAAAAATAGTTTTTAAGTGTTGAGACTCACCCATAATGGGTGACACAAATATTACAAATCCGTTTGTCAGACCAATATTATGAAGCATTTATTCGTATATAATGAGGACTTTTAGAAGACAAAAAAAATGTTCCAACTAGCATTCTAGATGCCACAGTGACCATCAGAAAAAAACTCTGTCACTACCAAAGTCATTTTTTTTTAAATTTTCTTATTAAATAATATACCATCTTACTGCATTATTTCGTATTGCTTAGTGTCAAGTAGTTTTATTAGCGATATTTTCGACTTTTATCCACGAAAACATGTAGGGTAACGTGCCCTAAAATCGGTCTGCGCCTAATGTCGACCTCCTAATATGTTTATACTGATAATTAAGCTAATATTCCACATAACTTTTAAGAACGCGGGCAAAACTTCATACATCGTTGTTTAATTATTTTCTTAAAGTTTAATGTGTTTCTTAAGATTCTATATCAACTGCTTAATTTATCCGCATTTAATAAATATTTTTTTAACTTGGGGAATAGTAGTTAAATAAAGTTGGAATTTAGGTAAGGTTAACGTAAGCAATCAGTTCTCTCCTTAGTAGTCTGTGGTTAGATATTTATCTTGTCATTGGGTGTCTTCAGTACAACAGCTGTTAATCTCAGAAATCTAAGTTAGGTTGACAGAATTCTGAGCTAAGCTTTTGCGAAGACACTTTATAGGTACTTAAAAGAACAAAAAATAAATTAGCTTTAACTATTCTTTAATATAAAAACAAGGAGAATTTTTATTTGATACTTATAATGAAAATTATAATATATAAACTTATTGCTGTTTTAATGAAAATGTAAATTAAGTTTTATACAATGATAACACTTAAATTTGATGATAGAATTCAATCAAATTAAAGTCTCAATATTTTTTATATAATTGTTCCTAGCGATATATTTTATTTAATTGATTTAACAATCGTAGAAAATTATTCTAGTTTTATTCTAATAGTGAAAAATAAAACTTTGAATATTAAGTGCCTTTAAATTGTTTCCTTTCTTTGACTACAACTTAATAAAAATAAGTACCCTAAAATAGTTATATTGAAGATTATTTGATATAGTCAAAAAATAATTTATATAAATCGTTTTATTTAAAAAAAATATCACAATACTGAATATTTAATGCTCATTTCTCTTAATTTTGAGGACCAGCAAGTAACGATCTAATGTAATTTTTACATATCAAATTTTTTCTGCGTAGTTTTAAAGAGACTAAAATATCAATTTATTTCATTTATTTTATGTCTCAAAGAAAGAGACTCAATCATTAAAATTGGTGACCATTTAGATTTTTTCTTTTACAGTTTTTATCAAATCAAAAAGATCATTTAAATACATACCATAAAAAATTGAGGGCATATTATGTTTACAAAAGTTATTTAATAAAATTAAAGTAAATTTTAATGCAAAGTCAATACCTTATTTCAATTTCAAACATACTTTACTGGCTAACATTAGAGAAAAATGGGCCTGAAATTAGGGAAAAATTGACCGACAATAGAAAAGAAACCAGGATAGAGAGGGTCAATCATTTAAAACTTAACACGTTTACATATTTTTATTTCGTTGTTGAAATCAATTCGAAACATCAATAGTGTAAAATTTAAATATTGATTAACACGAAAAAGAAAATTAATATTTTCCTCCCGATAACGGTTTAAGCCTAATAGGGTCCGAAAGTTATGTATTTGGTTAGGCGGCCGAAATTTGGCTATTTTACCCTATAAATTTCTACATCACTGAGATTGATTTTAATTGTGAAACAGTACAAGTGTAAAATTTAAAACAATAATTATGACGGAGTTTCACCAAGTGCCGACGATGGAAAGTATAAATTATTTTAAATAAATAATTTGATTATTAAGTATACATATTTTCGTGTCACAATTTGCACAAAAACGAAAAAATCCAAGGTGAAATAGCTTTGGAACGTAGAATTATAACACGTAGAAACTGAGTGGGCCGCGATGTTTTAAGCCTTTTCAAAGTAGCCTTAAAAGGCTACGCATGCGCTTGCCGTCCGCTCAGAATCGCGATACATGTCATACGGAGTGCAGGTCTCGCAATTCGAAAAAAATATGACTTACTGTGTTGTTAAAGACAAAAAAAGACAAATAAAATAAATGCTGAATTATAAAAAAGTAACCTCGAGCTAAATTATTTTCATAAGACTTAGTATAAATAATAGTTAAAGCAAATACAATAATTAATTTTCTTAACATTAAGGTCTAACTAAAAATATTGTGCGCAATTTTTTTTCCACAACTAGCAACTGTATAGTGATAAGTTATGTGTTTCAAATTATCTATTTTTAGTCGATTTACATAACAGAAAAATTATAAATTGTAAGTATTTACTTGTGAAATGTTCACTTTTTGTTTTTCTAAGGTGTTAAAACACTTCTTTATAATGCAATAAGTCATTTCGAATTATTTTTCGTAAACTGTGTCCGATATAACCTGATCTTATTAAGCATTGACAACTCGCAAAACGAATTGAGCCGTTTCTGGTTCAATTTTATTTACTCGTTTTTTGTGGTTTCTAGGCGTTATTATTCTAAGATCAGAACCAAAACAGTTGCGGACGCTAGGTGGTGCTCAAGTCGTGCACAGAGCCAATAGTAGCCAATATAGTACGTTTAGCTTAAAACATTTAAATTTTTTAAGTTGATTTAAATAAATACTTGATTAATAAGTATCTTATTAATTTTTACCTTAAAACGTTCGTCTATAACGTAAGTATTGTTTCTGCTTGCCCACCCATTTGCTAATTTTCAAGATAGTTTAAGGTTTAGAACCATGGCAAGATTTGTATGAAAGTTAAAATAAAAAAGGTTCCAAGGTAATAGCTTTGAACAAACATACATACACATACACGCACACAGACATACACATAATAACACACAAGTATTTGCCAAGCAATGTATTTCAACCATTTGTATGATATAGGATAATATATTAGTAGATACATATCAATAAGGTTTTTTTTTTGTAAGAATTACTTCAATCACTGTTTTTATAACTTAAATAACGTAAATTCGTATTGACCATATTTTTTATTTACGCTCGGTGCCGGTTGGTTACCGCTGTTTAATTACTGAAATTAAAAAAAAAATCTTGAGAACCTCTAAAACATTTTCCTGTAATTCTACTCATTTTACCTCACCAGAATAAAAATTGTAAGTTCTAAATTTTCTATATGACTAATAATACTATTGGAAAGACAGACAATCTTTATTTCAGTGAGGTAAAAATATTTTAAATCACAAATAAAAACACAAAAGCTAAAAAAATATAAGGTTAAATAGCTTTGGAATCATCTTGAGAACATCTAGAATATTTCCCGGCATTTAACATATTTTACCTAACCGAATAAAAAGTGTAAGTTTCAAGTTTATACTAAATGATTAATAATGTTATAGTATGAAAGATTATTGAAGTGAAAACTTCTTTAGGCGCGTTGAGCGTTTTGGTAGAGGGTAAAATCCTCGGTTCGCGTCACCGACATGCTAATGATAATAGTATATCTATAGCTATGTTTTGCATATAGTTTTAAATACTCTCAACTTAATAGTTCCGTTTTCACTTCTATCGGCAGTCCCACGACTGCTACTGTTTTTTTTTGTATACCGGTCAGGTAGATATATTTTAAATACCGTCTTGGGAAAATATTTATTTACTTGCAACACTATTCGAGTCTTTGGAGTCTTTGTGTGCGTGACGACGCAAGTGATTACACGAAGCTTACACGGACATTGACACGGTTTTGGCCTAAAATATGAACGGAGCGTTGAATGCAATTATCCCTCTAAGCGTTATTACTCTATGACTCTTAGTATCATCCGAAAGAAACAAAAAAAAAACAAGTGTCATCTATTTAGTATTTACGCTGTGAGCGAGTAATAAACATTTTATGTAAACAAAAGTTTTATCGTTTTTTAACATTTAAGTGGTTAAAATCAAATAATCTTCATGATAAGTAATACAAAAATGAATTATATTTGTGTTGACAATATATTGCAATGTGAGTGGCTTAAAATGGAATGTAACAAATGTAAAATCAAGATATTAATCTTTGAAGAAGTTTCGTGAATTTTAGTATTATATAAAGAGTCCGTGATACAATTTACATTTCAGAAGAAATTAATAAGTAATGTATTACAATACGGTAAGCAGCCATCATCATGTGTTGCGTTTCAGGCCAAATTTGCATGGGGCCTCATCAATCTCCTTTGAAGGTATCTACTGTTTGGTACAACTTAATAGATAAGATAGTTTTTATATCAATCACCATCCCACCTCCACCCCCCTCGAATACCCCATTTGTATGGCAAAACAGCGATTTCTAAACTACTGAACCGATTTCAATGAAATTTTGAAGGTATCTATTGTTTGGTCCAACTTAAAAGATAATATAGTTTTTATATCAATTAATCCCCACCCCTCTCAAGTACTCCATTTATATGGCAAAATAACGTTACCTGAATCACTAGCTAGTAAATTATAAAAATTTCGTGTCACGATGTTTGTCGTACTCGTGATCGTACTGCTCCGAAACGGATCGACTGATTTTTTTTCATATATATTTTGTAGTATGATAATAACTCGTAAAGTGCCTATATTAAATACCTCTAGCTGATTAGGGTGACCATATCCAGATATTTTAAATGTTTTGAACGATTTTTTTTTGCAACTTTTTCTATTTGGCGTCAAAATATTCTTTTATTCCCTTTTCATGTGCTAGCCCCCTATAACTCCCACCCCACAAAATATCTATCTACAAATAATAATTTACAAGGCAGAGCAACATGCCGGGTTAGCAAGTGATTTAAACTTTCCATCGTCTACACTTGGTGAAACTCCATCATATTGATTGTTATTATAAATTAAACATTACAAGAATTTAATTTAAAAAAATCAATATGGTCTTATTTATCTCTTATAAATTCAGAAACCCATTATAGTAATTAGATTCTTGACCTCAAGGCAAAACCCTAAAACAATCCCGATGGCCTTAGACCTCGTTGTTGTTAATAACTGACGTCCGGAAAGAAAACATATTATTTTCCTATTGTTTGTTCGCATAATAGCCTATTGAGGGCTATTCGTGTCAGTTTCAATGAATATCTAACAATGTTTTGATATTTGTTCTTACAAGTGTGCGATATATCTATTTATGTGCCACATACAGACGAACCGATATAGGTACACGTATTATAAATAATAATAATAAATAATAGTAATAAAATAAATTCAAAATTGCGAAAACAAACACAAATTGACTGGTAAAAGATTGTACATATTGAATGATATGATAGTTAATGATTATAACCCATAAAGAGGCGTTCATAAAATACTTGAGGCATTTTAAGGGGGGGGGGGTGAGTAAAATCTCACCAAATCTCACGTAGAGGAGAGGGAGTGACTCGACAAATAAAGAGTTTACATTTTTGAAGGAAGACTTGGTTAAACTAAGTGAAACATTTGTCCACTTAAATAGGGTTAAATCGTATTTTACTAGGAATTTTAATCGTTCCTTTTGAAATAGGTATATAATAAGTGATCGGTTTTCTTACTATGATATAACTAACCTCGCCTCTAGTTGAAGATTTACACTAGTCTCAATTAGTTTTAAAAACATAAAATCTTGTAAACACATTATCATAATTTTTTCAATTAACGTATAAACCTTGAGAGATAAGAAAGATTAAGTTTAAGATGAGAAAGGGCATGCTCCATTGGTTCGGACATGTAGAAAGAATGGTAGATGAAAGGTTAACAAAACAGATATACAATGCGAATGTGGAAGGATGTAGGTAGAGTGATGAATGTGGAGGAAGCGAGACAAGCCTACAAGGATCGTGATATATGGCACTCGGTTCTCTCTGCCTACCCCGTAAGGGATCTGGCGTGAAGATATGTTTTTGTGTAAACATTAAAAATATGTACGCATTTTGAAAAATCTCACGTGAGATTAGAGGGGGAAGTGGGGGTCAAAACAACACCAAAATTGCCTCATGTAAATTATGGACGCCCTATATAATAAAAATATAATTACAAGAGAATGCCGCTTAACTACATAATATAATGTTACCCTAAAGCCCCGTTTTCACTTTGATTAGTGCGCGTGCGAGTGTTTAATGCAGGTGCATAGTGATAAGCAAAAAACACATGAGGACAGCCGTGGATCATTGCGAGTGATTACTAACCAGTGTAGCAAAAGTGAATAGATACTGATTACTAATTATTCGCACTAATCAAAGGCTGTCTTCACGTATTTTTTGCTTAATAACATGCACCTGTATTAAACACTCGCGCGCACACTAATCAAAGTGAAATCGGGGCTTAACGGATAGCAATATCTTCACATATTTAGTCACTATATGCGATAGTTGTTTCTTTCCAGCAAGAAAGCCAAGGAAAGCTCTTACAGCAGCTGCTTGTATATTATCCTGTGGTATAGGTAACTAAAAACTTCATATAACGAACAAGAGATAAAACAAACAAACTGGAACCGCGCAGTCAAGCAACAACAACAACAAGCAGATGGAAATGAACGCCTATAGACACCAAATATGTTAATGGTGCGTTGCTATCCTTTTGGCGGAGTCTTAAGGCGAGGTATTTCGACGCGCGTCAATTCTAAAGAAAATAGGTGGCGCGGTATGTTCTGAAACCGCTGGGAAACGTGTTAATTTTCGGAAAAATGAATATCAGCTAAAAACTAAAATTTAGCATATTCTTTTTTGTATTTACAACTAAATATCACTATATAAAAATCATGTGGAAGATTAGATATTATTATTAAGAAATTATTTGTTTTTAGCCTGTTTTCGGAATTTTATATGATCGAGTAAAGTACATTCTATCATGTAATGAGTTAGCACATTCTTTAGATAACATCTTCAGGTATATCTTGTAATTTTTGTAAAATTATTATTTAACAATAAATACAAAAAAACGTGATTTAACAAACCAGTTTTTTTACCGTTTATCGCGATGCCTCGCCTTAATGCAACATGCATAAGTATACCGGCTACCTTACCCTCTAAACCGGAACAATGACAAACATTGACGCTATTACTGTAGGAATAAGTAAGCCGGTGGTACCAAATACTTCGGCGAGACGTTGCAGAACTCTATCACCATCGTAATTAATCGTATAGCCAATCGTTCGCCTCTTACGAAATGCCTGGCAGATTAGCAATTGGTATATTCTTCAAAAGGGGCACGGACCGACCGACACTGGGAAAATACGTACTATAATTAGATCGATCGAATATAGTCTGAATTTGGTGTCTCATTACTCATACTCTTCAGTTTAAGAATGATAGGAATCTTTGTTGTTTGACAATGTTTTAAAAAGATTTTTAATGATTAATGGGAACTGCATTCAAATTTAAGGAAATTACGTAATACTTTTAATGTTTATCTACTCATATCTGTTATCACAATCTACTCTGTTGTCTTATCAGTTATCACATGTGTATGCCATAGATGTTTAATGCTATTCATATCTCAGTGCAATAAATTAAAAAAAAAACTTTACTTATATTACGAATATTGCATTCTCAGAATAAACTATATTTATATAATAGGATATCAAAATTTTAAATGCAACAAAGAAAATTTTTTTAAAGTTTTCCCAAGCACGGGGTGAGTGCTAAAACACAAAAATAATTAGAAACACGAAAGTAGATCAATAATATAAATGTGAATTTCATCGGTAACGATGAACTCATTTAACTAGTTATACGTATGGATATCTAGCGGTCAGTATAATCGACGGAATCGATCATATATCAAAGAAGAATTTCGCCACTTTGAACCTGTCGACACTAGCTCAGTGGTAGAGCGTCCCGGCTTGAGGCTGCGTCGCAGGTTCAATCTCTGCGTGTCGAAATTTTTCTTTTTTGTTTTTAAAGTTTTTCAAGTATGTATGTAACCTTCGACCAAAGTTTTACTTTGGTTAAAGTATGTAACAGTATTTATATATGTATTTTTATGTATTAGTATCGTTGACCGTTGACCCATATCACAAGCAAATAGTTTTCTTTCTTTGGGGTTAGATTAATTCGTGTAATTCAGCCAGCAATATTTATTTATTATTATTATTTGTCATTTTTTTACTAAAAAGTATTTTCACGCCCATATCCCCGAAGGGGTAGGCAGAGTTACAAGAAGTGCACCCACGATTAGTAACAGTATTTATATATGTATTTTTATGTATTAGTATCGTTGACCGTTGACCCATATCACAAGCAAATAGTTTTCTTTCTTTGGGGTTAGATTAATTCGTGTAATTCAGCCAGCAATATTTATTTATTATTATTATTTGTCATTTTTTTACTAAAAAGTATTTTCACGCCCATATCCCCGAAGGGGTAGGCAGAGTTACAAGAAGTGCACCCACGATTAGCCGAAGATACTTGGTCCCACAAATGTAATAGGTGGCAAGCCTATCAGCAACCGGGCACTTTCCAATCCCGGGCAACTTTGTGTTTCTCAGAAAACTGAAAAAACACTTTTTTTATGTGCCCGACCCGGGAATCGAACCCGGGACCTCATGTGGTTAACGCCAACGCTGGACCACTAGACCACAGAGGCGATAATCATTTTTTATTATTATTTATTATTATAATTCTTCTCTAACAAATAAATGTCATCTTATCAACGTATTCAAATGGCTTCCTAAATTCTAACCGTTTTTCAATGACAATGTCAATTCCATTGACCTTTTTTAAATCGTAACTTAACTGATCCAACTAGGTATAGTTTATTGATTACTTAAGCTTAGAGTTTAGCGACCTGATTGATTACTTAAGCTTAGAGTTTAGCGACCTGATTGATTACTTAAGCTTAGAGTTTAGCGACCTGATTGATTACTTAAGCTTAAAATTGTAATTATAATTGTAAAAACATTGTTTAAAAAGAATGTATATGCACAAAAAAAGAAAGACAAGCCCGCTGAGTTTCTTCCGCCGGATCTTCTCAGTGTGTGGCCGCGTTTCCGATCCGGTAGTAACTCATAAAATGTTGACTCGTCAAAAGTGCCTGTAAAGGATAATTTGAATAAAAATGTTTTGACTTTGACTTTGACTTTGACCTGTTGAACGATAAAAAGCATTAAGTAATATTGTGAACAAAATCCATACTTAACATAATAAATGCAAAAGTCTGTCTGTCACGCTTTCAGGGCTAAACTGCTGAATCGATTTTGAACAGAGATAATTGAGGATCCTGGGCCAAACAAAGGTTAACTTTTTTTAATTAACCTCTAAGGGTTTTTTATCATAAGATAACAAACAAGCAGATGGGTCTCCTGATGGATAAAGTCAACCGTCGTCTATAGACACCAAAGATGTTAATGGTGTGTTGCTATCTTGTGGCGAGGTCAAATGCCACATACATAAGTTTACCGGCTACTTTACCCTCTAAACCGGACACAACAGTGACAAGCACTGACGCTGTTGCAGCAGAATTAGGTAAGGCGGTGGTACCAGACCCAGGAGACAATGCAAAACTCTACTATCTAGTAGCTACGATGGTAGTGACTCGCATAGCCATTCAGTTGCCTTTTACGACCTGCCTGGCAGAACGGCAGTTGGCCTATTCTTCAAAGAAGCACGGACAAACACGGGGAAAATAGGGGAAGAACTATATCGGTGACATGTTAATTTAATATCAAGCAAAGCTGCGCGTCAGCTCTCTGCTGCAGGTCCACTAGTAATTTATGAAATTTAAACGTCGTAAAACTGCAACAACCAACTTCCTAATTCCTGCAGCTCTGGATCCTTTTAATCAGATCTTCAATCAATTTATGTGGGAACAAAAAGCGGAAAAACAAAACCTCCCAAACAAAAAGCTTTATAAATTCATAATTTATAAATGACAGTTCAGATGTCAACATAAAAAATAGTCGAATTAAAAACGTCTGTTTTTTGGAAAGTCAGTAGAAAACCATTTGTGATCTCTCCGTCTAGATCCAGATCCTTTCAAAGGATAGCCTTACTGCCTAATATTACTTAAAATGTTGTGGCTGCATAGAACCTAGGCCGACAACTTGAGCAATTACATCGGTTTCCCTGTTCCCACCATCTTGAATGAATGAAGTAAATGAGTAAAAATGAATGAGATAAGATTGAGTAAAAATACATTCTTAGTACAAACAATTTAAAGACAATTTAAAAAAGTATACAAAGGCGGTCGTATCGCCAAAGAGCGATCTCTACCAGATAACCTTTGTTGATAAGAACAACATTTTAAGGTAGAGTAATATATCCATAAAATGTGTATTATAACACTTATGATATCTAAATTTTAAATTTTTAAAAATCGTTTTACAGATTTAAATAAAATTAATTTTAGAAATTTACTAAAAATAATTGTCAAATATTGAAAAAATGGATGTATAATCTGCAATAAAATTACGTAATCACTATATTATTACGTAAGGCAAAAAAACTTTTACCAATTTTAATATACCAAGATAATAAGAAAAACTACCAATTACACGAACGGTGAAGCATGAAATTTGACACAGTCAACGTTTACATTACAGAGGACTCCAGAAACCTAATATTTTCAAAAACTTTGTATTACAAATACGTTAAATTAATACAAATAACTTTACTCACACTACATTTATGTGACATACATGATAATATTGATAACTAGCTGAAAAGCGCAGCTTCGCCCGCCAGATGATTAACATGTCGTCAATATTATTTTTCATACAAATTTCATCAGAAAAAAAAATTGGCCTATGTTTGACCCCGGATCTTCAACTATTTACATGCCAAATGTATGAAAATCGGTCCAGCGGTTTAGCCATGAAAGCATAACAGACAGACTTTCGCATTTATAATATTAGTATGGATATACAAAAATTTATACAATTTTCTTTACGGCTAATAAATAAATAAATAAATATTCACGGGACAAATTACACTGACTGATCTAACCCCAAAGTAAGCAAATTATTTGCTTGTGTTATGGGTGTTAGTCAACGATAATAATACATAGAAATACATATATAAATACTTTTACATACATAATAAACACCCAAACCCGGAAATACAAACATTTATGCTCATCACACAAATGCTTGTCCCCGTCGGGGATCAAACCCGAGCCCCGTTGCTTGCGTAGTCAGGTTCGCTAACCACTCGACCAACGGGGCGGTCATACGGTCATACGGGGCTAATGCCTATTGTGAAACTTAAAAGATTATTTGTTTTTTAGTCTAAGGTCGAATTTTGACCATCATTATTAGATGAATTATTACTAGTACCTGGATGACCGAGATTTATGGATATTATTATTTTGGTAAAAACGAAGTTTTCTAAAAATGAAACCTATTTAGAAAGATTTATCGCCCCCGAAATCCCCTGCATATAAATTTCATGAAAATAGTTGGAGTCGTTTCTGAGATTTAAATTGTTTTTTATGTATATATACAAGAACGGCTCGTTTAAAGATATTAGATATTTTAAAACACATTACCCTCCTGCAGTCGGGTAAAAATAAAAACACCGCGTCTAGAATACTTGAACTATGACTTCAGACATAAATGTTTTATGCAAACAAAACAATGCTTGGATGAGAATCTAAAAAATGCAAATAAGAAAAAAAGCCTTGACCGGATGGGCACGGAGCGTATAAGAATTTTACGGCTCAAGCACCTGCGTGCAATTAAGGTCACTGATACACGTAATATTACACATTAGCGGCGTGACTTGCCCGATATCAATTTTCCCAAAGAAATTCGTACCCTTCCTCGTCATCAATCACGCGAAAGTTAATTTCCTTGAAAACATTATCCCTAACGTAATGAAGCATGTTTTGTTGAAAATTATCACTTTCACTAAATTGAAATTATCACTTTCACTAACTTAAGAGGTCTTGATCCGATGTCGGTATTGACCGCATGAGGTCCTGGGTTCGATTCCAGGGTCAAGCAAATCAAAAATGTGTTTTTTCAGGTTTCTGATAAGAACAACGTTGTCTGGAATTGGATAAGTGTCCTATCATATTAGAAATATCTTCAACTAATCGTGGGGGCACTTGTTGTACATCTGTCTACCTCTTTGGAAATATGAGCGTGAAAATACTTTTTTAAAACTAAAATGCCATGTTAGTAATACTTATCTTGTTTTGGATATTTTTAGGTTCAGAGCAGTAGCTAAAATTTGAGGCAATCTCTTGCGTTGAGATCAAGCAAAATTATTTTCACACTTTGAATTTATGTAATGTGAAATGATACGAACAGAATCTCCAAAACCGAAAAGTGGTTTTTGATCAAATATCTCTTTCTTTTGTATCCTTTCTTAAAAGACTCAAAGATCTTTAAAGACTGTAAATTTTAAGAGGGTGCAGACAAACTTTTGTGACTTTTATAGAATTGAAATAGAAATATAACAGAAAACAAATTTATAGTTGTAAATATGTAAGGTGCAAGTGCTCGGTCATTGGTCGAAATTTTAACATAATTAATAATGTTTTTTTAAGATAACGCTAAAACTTAAAAAGTTTACCAAATAAAAAGGCAAAATTGATTGGCATTTGACATAGAGAAAAAAAATAAGAAATGAAAAAATTTACAGAATATTAGCAGTAACGCGCTACTTCGTTCACGTGACCGAAACTCATTATTTTCATTTTTGCAGTCGGGTAAAAAGTAGCCTACCTCACTCTTGGATAATGTATCTTTCGTAAGGTGAAAGAGTTTGTAAGTAACAAAAAAATAAACAAACAAATTTTTACTCTTTATAATATTAGTGTAGATGGACAAGACATAATATTAATACATACAGCACTTTTCCACTATCGTTACATTATTCAGGCTGACTTTTTTGGTGTATATGCACAGCAATTTAAACTTTCACAAACTTTTAAAAGTTAAAATAACTTCATGACAAATTCAGACAGTTAAATTCTACTTATTCGACCTCTTTTCAAAGTCATAAAAGTTGTTTTGATGTATAACAGCTAAGTCTGTCAACGTCCTAATAACTCTTTGTGTAGTTTGATTTATATCCAACACAAAACTTACTTCAGTTCGCTGCTTCGCAATTTGCACATAAAACGATTAAGAATTAGACATTCACATCAAAATATTCTGTTGAACATTGTTATTTCATTTTCACATTGAAAATCTTTAAAACTCATTTAATATGAACTGCCTCGTGGTCTAGGAGATAGGACAGATACGACTCAGATCATGAGGTCTCGTCCAAGGTTTCTAGGTTTTTTTAGAAAAATCCAAAATCTCATTAGCAGCTCAGTGTCTGCCAGGTGGTGTATTACTCGGATGAGCACGTAAAGCCATCAGTCCTGCCCCCCAAGACAAGTGGCATCAACGCTAGGAGAATAGAAAACAAAATGTATGGATTTGACATAAGCTGTTGATACGAGCGTAAACGAATTTGTAAGTGGTAGCCAAGTGTCATTCGTGAAACGAAACGTTATATTGTATCGATCATCTTTGATCAATTTCATACAAAACCTTAGCCAAGTGGCACTTTTGACAAGCAAAATTGGTGATCCAATGATTAGCGAACGCTAGAACCCTGTAAATTACGCTAAAAATGGCGGATAATCACTATTATTTAATCAGCTGTTCTAAATCGTGGATAATATCTGTTAGAATTTTTGATAATTTTAAAGTAAAATGAACGCAAATTGCCATAATTTAAGAGTCCTAACCTAACTAGGGGGTTTTCAATACATTTTCTTTTTTTAAGTCGCAGACGCCTTTGTAATGAATTTCGGTTTTCATCCCCTAACTCCACGGGGAATTAACTCAGAGCAAAGTGACCTTGACAAAAGTTGGTGTCCCTTACCCCCTCCACGTAATGGTGCAACAAAAAAGGGGTGTTATATAGGGTTGAAATTTTCCATCAAAATTTTTCTAAGTCCTGCCTGCGCACGCTCTGACCGCCAACCGAGCTCTCTGTTCATTCTAATATAACGCATTGGCGTCATTTCGACCAAATTGGTAGCCAAGTGGATTATGGCTTGTTTAACGTTCGTTCCATACGAACTTTACGAATTATATCGAATATTGTCTCTGAATTGAATATAATAAAAATAAGAACAGAGTCGCTATATCTGATTCAATTTTGATTGTATGTACCGCGTGAGTGCGAATAAGATAAAATATACTATCTTTTCTTCTTAATTACTGTCATGCCGTAAGTTTCTATATAGCTAACATGTTAATTGAACTCTGTCAGTACTACGGACTACCAATTTAAAGAGTTATAAAATTAAATACTGTCACCAAGATTTATGTATTTATCTTCATTGCTATCAAATTTGATTGTTTTAACATATTTTAAGTAAATCCTCTTTACCTACCTTACAAGTGAACGTAGAATTGTGCAAAATGTTATCGATAGTCACATTTTAAAACTTATGTTTCAGATTTATGAAAGCTGATGATAAATTTATTATTAAAAATGAACAAAAATTATTATTAAAAATGAGCAAAACTGAACATATAAAACTTCTTTTTTACGTATTTTTTGGCATACATATTTACAGAAATTTAAAATTGATCGAAATCTATTGCTACACTGAAAAATAAACTATCTTTCTTTGTTTCATTAAATTTACAAAATACAAGGGTTGTAACAAGAATATAGTGTTTATAACTTGAACTTATAGTGTCTGTAAAATATTTAAAGACGAAATATTATATTTATCATCATTAAGACATTGTCAGCATTTTGCAAACCTATCACTACTTACAATGTGTCTAGGCAGTTCGTTAGAAGCGAACAATTGGGTAAACGAGTCACTAGTATTGTGGCTTCTAAGTGGTAGGGTTCTGCATTGTCTCGCCCGGGTCTAATACCACTGACCCACCTATTTCTGCAGCAATAGCAACAGTGCTTGTTACTGTCGTGTTCCGGTTTGGAGGGTAAGGTAGCCGGTAAATGTATGCATGTGACATTAATACCCCCCCCCCCCCCCCCCGCCACAAGGATATCAAAGCACCATTAATAATGTGCCACCAAAAGCCTTCTTAGTTTGCGTTAATTTTACTTTAAAATTATCAAAAATTCTCACAGATGTTATCTACGCTTTAGAACAGCTGATTGAATAATAGTGATCAACCGCCATTTTAAGCGTAATCTGCAGGGTTCTAGCGTTCGCTGATTATCGAATAATTCGCTACTATTTTGCTTGTCAAAAGTGCCACTTGGCTACGGTCTTGTACGAAAATTGACAAAAATGATCGATGCAATATAACGTTTCGTTTCACGAATGACACTTGACTACCAATTACAAATTCGTTTACGCTCGTGTCAACAGCTTATGACAAATCCATAAATTTCTCTTTCTATTGTACTAACGTTGATGCCACATCTTGGGGGGCAAGTCTTTTTTGCTTTTAATGCACTTTTCATATAAATAAAACTTATAACCTCGGTGAAAATAATACTTCAAAGTGACGTTTACCGTCAATTCAGAGACAATATTCGATATACTTCGTAAAGTTCGTATGGAACGAACGTTGAACAAGCCTTAGGTACTTGGTTACCAATTTGGCCTAAATATCGCCAAAGCGTAATATTTGAATAGTTACTGAGCGTTTGCCACTTGTCTAGGGGGGCTGTTATCACTAGCTAGAAATAGTCGATAATTCAGGTCGATAAAATGCGGCGATGGGGATCACCACTCATATCACCAACCAACAAACCGGTGGCTCATGGTGAATTGGAAAATCTATAGACGTTTGGTTTACTCTACCTACCGCGCATGGAGACCGAGCATTTTTTTATATCATAAGATAGCAAACAAGCAGACGGCTCTCTTGATGGAAAGAGAAACTATCTATAGACACCAAAGATCTTAATGCTGCGTTGCTATCCATGTGGCGGGTTGGCAATGCCACATACATAAGTTTACCGATTACTTTAACCTCCAAACCAGAACATGAATAGACGCTATTGCGGCAGGAAAAGATAAGACGGTCGTACCAAATACCCGGGTGAGCTGTTGCGGAACTCTACCAACTAGTAGTCACGATGGCAGTGACGTCAGTAACTATTTAGTAATCTGTGGTGACGTATAGCCAATCAGTCGCCTCCTACGACCTGCCTGGTAGATCAGCAGTTGGTCTATTCCTCAAAGGAGCCCTTTAATATTAATAAAACTATATATGAATTATTAGCACTAATCTAGCGATATGACTTTTTATTTATTTAATTCTTGCTTGAATACATATAACGAAAGTTGTTAATTAATTGTAAGTACAATCTTCCGCTAATTAACTACCATGGAAGGATATTACAAAATGTTAAAAATATACATAACACATTATGCTACTTATTTAACAAACTGAAATTATTACAACACTTAACCTATTTTGAATATCATATTATATACCTACCAACCTAGTTAAAATAAAAATAAGCTATAATATCTTAATTAAGCTGCCCTACAACTCAAACTGCTATCTTATGTCTATAAATTTTAAAAACCTTTTTAACAAAGAAACATTTTAAGTATACAGTGTGTAAAAAACCCTTTCCGATCGTTAAAGCCATTATTTGCTAGCTTAATACAAACATATGTGTGTCATTATTTTATGGATATTGATACATACATTTTCAAAATGTTTGCTTGATTTAAGGGGAAGTTGTTCAATTTCAGTACTACAATGAGACATTTTAAACTACAATAATAATAATAATTATTATTTATTTATTTAACAGATATAACAACATATCTAAATAAAAAGAAACAAACTTATGAACTATGTTTAATTTTAATTTAAGCCTAATTTTTTTAAATTTTAATAGTAATTGTAAAATATGCATTCATTTTACTAAAAAATTCTTATTCTTAATAATTTCTTATTTTAATAAAAATAATTATTTTATTATATTTTTTTGTCGTTGACCTACCTATACGTATATCGCTTTTGGATCAGACAAGGTTTTCGTATATTCGTTCAAAAATAACAGTTCATTTCATCAGAAACGAACTACCACCGAGTCGCTGCAACCCACGAGATTGACTAAATGATTGGTGATCCCCACTATCATCTTTTACTAATCTGCAACGACTAACATTTTTTCTTGCGATACCTAGGATTAACAATTTTATATGCATAAGGCACATGATGTTAACACACTAACAGAACACTCCGAGTTTTTATTGAGATATTTCGTTTTTTTAAGATACCTTACCTTTTTATGCAAAGATGAGGTGATTCTATCCAAATAGTTGTCCAGAATCATTTTTCATTTTAGAGGCCCATTTGGTAAATATTAAGTTTAATAAGTCAAATATTCATCAGCTATTATGCGTAAAAAGTCACGAAAGTAGCATAGGTATATGTAAGTATAACAATAACATCATTATATTATACTGCGTTCGTGAAAGGAAGAAAGAAATGAAAACTGTCACTGTTAGATTGGTTATACAAATAAAGGAGCAATAGTCGATCAACCTATGAAGTTGATTACAGCCTTTTAAAAAATTATCTTAACTACTTAATATACTTTGATAGATTGGTCCACCACCCAAATTCAAGTATGGCAATTACGGATGGCCATTGGCCAGGTAGATGTAGAGAGTGAATGATTTTATACATCTTAGATTTGCTTTTAGAATTGATAGAAGGAACACCAATGATACAGAATGTTTAAGGTATGCTTGAAGAGTGAGGTTATATACAGGGTTAAAAAATATACAGAATACTAGCAGTAACTCGTATGCTTGAAGGATGAGGTTATATTATATACATGGTTAATTTTAAAAGTCCGACCAAATTTTCAGAGGTTGTTCAAAATCGATAATATGTTCGATTTATGTAATAAAAAAAACTAATTTAAAAAATTCAAAATTTCATTTTTATTCTACACAAAAAACAAAACGCATGGATATAATTTCAATTAGGTACGAAAAATTCGAACTAAAATATTTTAATGCCTCCAACCAAAAGTAATCGGGAATAAAGTACTTAGAGCGAAAGATTACATAATAGTTACTATCGTAATTACAGGTAAATGTAAAATGACATACTGCCAGCTGTGCTGAGTTCATTCACAGAACTCGGTGCATGCAATTCATGAATTTAGTGGGATTTTTCCCCTGTTTTTGTTTGTTGATTTTTCACCCAGGCTCCTTTGAAGAATAGGCCAACTGCCTTTCTGCCAGGCAGGTCGTAAAAGGAGACCGATTGGCTACGCGAGTCACTACTATCGTGGGTACTAGGTGGTAGATTTCTGCATTGTTTCGCCCGGGTCTTGTACCACCGCCTTACCTATTCCTGCCGCAATAGCGTCGGTGTTTGTCACTGTCGTGTTCCAGTTTGGAAGGTAAGGTAGCAGGTAAACTTATGCATGTGGCATTAGACCTCGCCACAAGATAGTAACGCACCATTAACATCTTTGGTATCTATAGATGATGTTTGACTTTTTCCATCGGACACCCATCTGCTTGTTTGATATCTTATGACATAAAAAAATATTTTATACGAATATTTATATATTATCTTGTAATAATTTTACAATAATAATTAAAACGCACTTTTAATTCAATATTTAGTTCTTAAATTTAAAAATTGGCCAAACCTTTAAAAGTAACACTGTATAGGTGTTAAACTTATGCATGAAGCTTTACCAAACGGATAACAACGCACCATTAATATCATTGGTACCTTTAGGTGATAGTTCTCTTTTCATCAGGAGAGTTTTCTAATTGTTTGCTATCTTTAAAAAAAAATGTTAGATCATGGAACTGATAGATCTGTATTTGAAACACTTGACTAACCGGTTTCTAAACGTTCAAATGAATTAAATGATAACGTGTGATTCAAACACATAATATATTGAAATTGTATCACGTTCGTGAACACAGTGACCGAAATGTACGAGAAAACCTGATCAAATGTGCTGAAATCACACGTGATATCTAGGAATAGATAACGTATTTCAACAAATACTTACCAATTAGTACCAATATGAAAGATCTTTCTAAACATTTTGTGTAATGTCAATTGCGTGTCAATTATTTAAACAATTGATTTCTACACTTTGACTTGCGTATTTTTATAATAAAAATATAATTTTTTTATGTTAAGATTGTCCAATGATGTAAAATGTCTGATGTCAGGGGTTGTTTGAATCATTTTGACGATTTTCGGGTAAGTGTAAGACTTGAAAAAATAGTATGCAAATAATTAAATATACGCATTTTTTAATGTCACAAGATAACGAACAAGCTTAATGCTTCCTAATAGAAAAAGATAACCATCGTCTATAGATCCAAAGATATTAATGGTGCACCGTTATCCATATGGCGGGATGGTGGGTAATCCTCCTCCGCAACCCGCTGCTTAAATAAAAGTGTCCGTCGTTGGATACGGGAACAAAGTATTTTTCAGGGATAAAAATATGCTAGAAACTATTTCATATTACAAATTACGTGCATCCCAAAATTCAAGGTACAAAACGATCCAGTAATTTTCACTTTTATCATAATTACTCTCAGTTTTTCTTTCCGCCAATTTATGCTGTTTTTGAATATTTACAAAAGTTCTAACACTATAATATGCTATATCCTACGGTATAGTGTAGTTAAAAAGATTAGGCTAAGTCGGTTGGGAAATTAAAAAGGAAAATTCCATAGAATTATTTAACCTTATACCTACTGTTGGTAACAGAAACGTACATAGCCAGTTTTTAATAAAACATAGGATAATGAACATTCACGCGACGGTTCTTCTAATAAAAAAGGATAATCGTCACCCTTAGACACCAAATATATTCACAGTTTGTCTTTATCTGTACGCCAAAAATTTAGTCTTATACCTACGTTAGTTCACTGACTAAACTAAGTGACAAGCACTGAAGTTATTGCATATTTTTATATTTCTATATATTGATGTCGTTGAAACTTATTGATGTCATTGGAACTTATTGAATACTACACAACTGCTAAACTTTTTAGATTCGGGGGCGAAGTAATTAGAAGAAAAAAGCTGTAACTCACGACAAAATGATAAAACTGCAATAACTGAGGTTCAGCCTTTTCCTAACCTAGAATCACATATTTACCAAATTTTGTAGGACCAAACTTTAAATTTACCGTTTTCCACAATAATGCATGCAAAATACTCTTTTCCTCAATAATGCACCAATTACACATCGGCTGCTATATCAGCTACCCATTAACTAAAAGCCCGCAAAAAATCATGATTCCTAACTTAGCATACAGTCAAGTATTCCACCTGTTTATACTTACGTGGTCAAGTTATCTAAAATGGAGACATATAAAGCTAGAGAAGCTCTATCTTGATTTAAACTACATTAAATCAAGATAGAGCTCCTCTAGCTTTGTATGTCTCCACTTTATTGTGGAAAAGAGTATTTTGTATGCATTATTGTGGAAAAGAGTAAATTTAAAGTTTGGTCCTACAAAATTTGGTAAATATGTGATTCTAGGTTAGGACAAGGCTGGAAGTCAGTTATTGCAGTACAAAAATCTCAATGCCTGGAATACTGTAGATAGGGAAAAAAAGATATCCAAAAGATATTAAAGTAGGAAATAAAATTAATAAAGCGCAAAAACGTAGGAAATAAAAAGATGCATAGCTAGGCGAGGGCGATCCGTGAAAAAATGTTACTTAAAAACCTTATATTTATCTATACATACAAATTAATAAAATTGGAGTGTCTGTTTGTTATATTAAAATAACCGCTTATTACTAAATGAATATGGATGTATACACGATACATATACCAAAACAGCATTTTTTACAATTTTGGTCTGTCTGTCTCTTTATTCCGAATAATCTCTGGAACGGCTGGACCGATTTTGACGGGACTTTCACTGGCAGATAACTGACGTGACAGGGAGTAACTTAGGCTACTTTTTTCGAAATTTTTCCACGCGGACGAAGTCGCGGGCTCAGCTAGTATTATATAAAAAAAATCCAGTGTCCAGGAAGGACGGCTTAATGTGCTTTAGAAAGCACGGATTGCAAGCGATGACATTGTATTAATCAATCCATGAGAAAATTAGAATTTGAACCTTGGATGATTTTACCATTCAGCCTTTGATTCATAACTCTTCTTACTACCTACCACAAATAGCGTTTTGAGTAGGGTTGACACCATAATGGCTGCACCCGGTGACACCTGTGCTAGCAACACCATTAGCATATGTTATAAATACTTTTTTTACACCCGTTGAAACTGGAAATCGTTTTTTTAATAATACTTCATAGTAATACCAAGTACCTAGCTGACACACGCAGCTTCACCCACGAGCTTTTGTTTTATTTGAAAACTTGCAGTTATTCGCGACATCGTTCGCGTGACCAAAAATCATTACTTCCCTATGTACAGTCGAGTAAATTCAGCCAATTTCATTCCTGGTTAATGTAGCTTTCTAAAGGTTTTTGAGTAAAATCGTAACAGAAAAACAAAAAATCTAAATCTTTCCTTTTTATAATATTAGATTAGAACAGCACAGTTAAATCAATAAAATTAATGATAGAATTGAGAAATAAAATAGTTTTTATCATCAAAATAATAATAACGTTTAACTAAAAACATTTTCTCAAACACGCTGAATATAAATTGTATAAAATTTATATCAAAAATATTCACCGTATTTACGTGATGCACGCTCAAAAAACAGGTATTTTTATAGATATAGCTAAGAAAATATTATCATAAAGCAGCTTATATTAAAGGCTCTACATTTTAACGCCCAAGCCTTTCAAAGCCAAAATAGGCTTATCAAGAAAATAGCAGTGGACTCTAATATGTACCTATGTTCATAGGTACTTTATCTGACCATTTCTATACACAATGTTTCTTAAATTATATAAGATCATATAACAATAAATTAATTGCCAAATTAGTAAAGGCATACAAACATAACAATTTTGAATGCTAAAAGATAATTTAATTAAGATAAGACAGAATCACGCATAATTTAACACATCCGTTAATTCAAATTTAAATTTTAAAGTCATCCGAAATACTTGTTTGATATGTAGAATATACAAAGTGTGCCAATGGTATGACCACCTCACGGTATCGAAATTGGTCAAACCCCAATACAACTTTCTCCATTAATGAGAGATAAACATAAACAATAAAACAGGTACTTACAGTAATAGAAAGTAAATCCCAAATACAAAGTCACTATAATGAACGTTAGATCACGGCTCAATCAATTCACAGTCACAGTACGAGTACAAATAAAAAAAAACACAATAAATAACACAGTCACAGATAAAAAACACAAATAGTTTAATTTATAATATTAATTTATGTTTAAAAAAGTACGTTATTTTAAAACGGAACGCGAAGAAATAACAACGGCTTGGAATTAAAGATAGCCACGCGTGCGTACAACGAAACAACCAGAGTCATTCTGTCTCGCCAATCGTTAATCGACTCCAGAGTCTCTACAATCGACTCTCCATCAAGCTGGTGCAGCGATGCGCGGTCACATAATATTTAATCTGTTATTATTCTCAACATTTCATTTACAATTCTTTATGTGTTTTCAAATCAGATTAAAATTAAATATTGAATATTTACCACTTCAAAATTATATAATTTTATTGGCTTTAAAATATGGGTAACATTACTTAATATGCCGACACACATTAAAATATATATTTTTTATATTAAACAAAACTAAAATAGTTGCTAAAGAATACACAGCACACTACGCTCAACTCACAATTCACAATCACAAAACAAACGTATTTTCCTTGTTAAATATTACAATACCTACGTAAGTAATAATAAGTCACGAGAATAAAGGAAATTTATTTCCTTAACACTCTTTAATTTAATTACACATCATTTTAATTACAAAATATTTGCAGAATTTTTCGCCTGAATAATTTAGACCTTTTATTCAAAGTGCCATTCTGCCAGGCAGCTAGTAAAAGACGAGCGATTGGTCAAAAGGGTCACTACCATCGTGACTACTAAATGATAGAGCTGCGCAACGTCTCGCCCTTGAACCAGCGCCTTACCTATTCCTACCACAACAGTGCTAATACTTTTTACTGTTGTGTTCGGGTTTGGAGGAGAGATAGCAGGTACAGTATTTCATGCGCCATGCGGCATTGCATCCCGCCACACGAATAGCAACGCACCATTAACATCTTTGGTGTCCATAAACGATGGTTTCTCTTTTAATCAGAAGAGTATTGAGACTCACCTTCTTTTAAAAGGGATTAGATTAGATTACCAGTCAGATAAAAAAGGGAGTTGATTCAGGTTCCTTATGAAGAATAGATCAACTGCCTTGTTGCTAAGCATCTCCTCCTTTTGGGTAGTCGATTGAAAGTATTTTGGTAGATAGTGAAATATTTCCATTTCATATCATGGTAATTCTACATATTCATGCTAGAAATTCTAAATAATTATTTATTTATATTATTTATTTAAACATTTATACACAATTGAGTAAATAGGTGGACTTAATGCTACATGGCATTCACTACCAGTCAACCCAAACTGATTAGAGAACATTACATATGAAGGGGTTCATGAAAAGATAAATTATTAAAATTTATTTTCAATTAATGACTGCTGCAATTACTTACTTTATTACTTAGATATTATAAAAATATACTATATACACATACATACTTCTATATAAAATATATACACAAACATACACATGTATGACATATATACATAAACCGGTACACAACAGTGATAAGCACTGAGGCTATTACGGCAGGAATAGATAAGGCGGTGGTACTAGACCCGGGTTAAATAATGGAGAACTCTACCACCTAGTGGCCACGATAGTAGTGGCTCGCATAGCTAATCGGTCGCCTCACCTGCCTGGCAGAGCGGCAGTTAGCCTATTCTTCAAAGAAGCCCGGACCAACACGGGGAAAAGTTGATTATATATTTTGATTTGTAACCATTGTGTTTTTATTTCCCTCATTTTTTTTACACGGCTGTACTATAGCGTTCCATAAGAAAACAGGCCAATACTCAAACGAGATAAGGAGTATAGTATCTCAGAGTAACTAGGTAGTATAGATGTTATCGTGTTGGTCAATTTCTATTTGAAGGTCCAGTGGGTACTATATTTTTGAAAGGAGGTCGAATAGGTCTTATCGCGTAGGTAAGTTCTTACTTGAGGGTCTAGTCACTAGTGGGTACTAGGTTTTCATAGGAGGTCGAATATGTCCTATCCTGTTATGTAGGTAAGGTCCAATTTTGAATAAATTCTTCAAAAGAGGTCTTATACCCACTGGGGTATAAGACCTCTTTTGAAGAATTTATTCAAACCATCTGTCTTGCTAGCCTTGGCAAAATAGGTCTTATATCCACTGGGGTATAAGACCTCTTTTGAAGAATTTATTCAAACCATCTGTCTTGCCAGCCTTGGCAATTCGTAAAAGGAAAGCAATTGTTAAAAGCAATACTCCTAAGAAAGCTTATTGATTTCTAATGAATATTGTAGACACTGACTATGATTCTAGAATACAGCAGCTGTTGTACCCAACCAACGTAACTCAAATATTTCCATGTGTCAATAACTCAACAGATAATGCAACTGCGGTAGAGAAATAAACAAATCCCACAAAGGCTATCTTTACTGTGATCATGACATATCTCTCGTCTAAGCATGCACAGTAAAAGGAAATATTACAAAATGGCCAGGCGATGATAAGATTTATGTACAGAGTTTATGGGGCTTCTTAGAAAACCATTTCTGAAGGAAAAATTTGGTTTTACCAAAACTAAACAATTGTTACTAAACTAACCGTGCCTAACTGTAAGTGGTAGAGATTTGTTTTTTTTTGTAATCGATCGCCCTGTCGATGAAATTTGACCATAGACTAAATAATAAAATCTCTTTTAAGTTTAACAACAGAATTTAGCCGTAAAGTAAATAGCAGGTATACATGTGTGTATATTATCATATACGTCACACAAACGTAGTGTGTGTACCTAATGTTTACTTTTATCAATTTAATATTGTACATATTTCTAATGCATATTATTTAAAACCATTACTTAGGCTTGTACAGTTTTTCGTAGTGTAATCATAATCATTATAATAATCATAATCATTTATTGCAACAAATATGGTAGATACATAAAGTTGTTCTTAATTAAGTTTGTTCACATATTTCACCTTATGGCATGCAATAACTATAAAAATATGTAAATTTTAACAGTGCCAAGTTTCATACTCCACCGTTCGCGAAATTCTCATTAAAAGAGTACGAAATTTTCACTTGACGTAGGTATTAATATAGATATAGAAATTGGCAGTAATTTGGTTAAGGTGAATAAGAAATCAAGAATAAAAATATCCTGTGTTTGTTATATTTAAATCAATAAAAAGATATATATATATATAATATATATATATATATATATATATATATATATATATATATATATATATATATATATATATATATTAGGCTGTATCAAAAAAATCGACTATTTTTTTTTTGAAAAATATAATGAAAATCTTGTTCAGAATACCGAAAAAATACGCCAGTATAACGGACAGCTCTTAATTTTAATATTAAGATGTCCCGCTTCACGATTTTCCATTTCCCGTTTAAATAACATGGGAAAATCTGATTCTTCAAGTTTGGAATTTTGTAGCTCTGCAACGAATTATCAAATTGGTTAAACCATGACATATTCTTATAGGAAATTTAATGCTCTACAAAAAAGGTCTCTTACAAATTTTTGATTAATATACTCCTTCAAAAGTTATTCAAGGTCAAAGTTGAAACCATTGTAAATTGTAAGAAATTTTCACTTTTTTGGAGCATTTATCATACTTATTACAATATTTTGTCATAAATAAGCTTTTTTAAAACTTTTTGGAGTTCCACAATTTTTTTCTGACTATTGATTTATATTAATTATCAAAATTGCCATCAAAATCAGGATTCTAAAGAATTTTTTTTTGGTATTTCCAATCTCTTCTTTTGACTTCAAGGAGTATTTATCAGTGTTTATTAATGCACACATTTTTTCAAAACTTGTCTGTGGTAAATGACGTTGCAGAACGAGGGGTTGCTCTAATCGAAGAGTATAATAAATGTCTAACAAAAAATGAGGATGATCTGCAATACTTGTTATTAGTGATAAACAATAATCGAAAACGTTTTCCTAACTGTAATAAACAAAATTTAGCATAATAATTTCTGACAAAATGTTAAATTCGTATTATGATTAAATATTTAATTAACAAAATGTTTAATTTGTATTATAGCTCCACTAAAAACGTTATAAATAAAATTCATTCAATACGAAAGTAGAAAATAATAATTCTTACATCATACTTTATAATTTTAAAATCATACTAATTTTATTATTATACTCAATAATTTTAATATCAAGGATAATTAATATAAATCAATAGTCAGAAAAAAATTGTGGAACTCCAAAAAGTTTTAAAAAAGCTTATTTATGACAAAATATTGTAATAAGTATGATAAATGCTCCAAAAAAGTGAAAATTTCTTACAATTTACAATGGTTTCAACTTTGACCTTGAATAACTTTTGAAGGAGTACATTAATAAAAAATTTGTAAGAGACCTTTTTTGTAGAGCATTAAATTTCCTATAAGAATATGTCATGGTTTAACCAATTTGATAATTCGTTGCAGAGCTACAAAATTCCAAACTTGAAGAGTCAGATTTTCCCATGTTATTTAAACGGGAAATGGAAAATCGTGAAGCGGGACATCTTAATATTAAAATTAAGAGCTGTCCGTTATACTGGCGTATTTTTTCGGTATTCTGAACAAGATTTTCATTATATTTTTCAAAAAAAAAATAGTCGATTTTTTTGATACAGCCTAATATATATATATATATATATATATATATATATATATATATATATATATATATATAATCACAGTTCTCTTGAGATGTGGCTCGCATGTTTATAGAAAATTATTTTATTATTTCATCTACCTGTTTTCTGTTCTATGCTTGTAAAAATATTTAAATTAAATAATTCATATCGAATACTGATGTACAGCAGCAGCTTTTCCGCCTAAATAGACTTTGTTACATCACAGAAAACAAACAGATTTCCTGACCTAAAAAGACAATACTGGTTTTGTCAAACACTTGTACTATTTCACAAATATTTCACAACAAACATTTAATTATTGTAAATCCAACCGGTTTCGCCTATTACAGCATCATCAGGGCTTTTAGTTATTTATATATTATTTAATCATTACACACGCAAAGACAACAACTAAATACAAGTACACCAGTTAGATTGACTGACTAACCAGATAAATTATAAAAAGACAATCATCGCTTGTAGATAACAAATATATTAAAGGTGTTAAGACGTGTGACGTGACAGGATGAAATGCCATGTATAAGTTTACCGGATACTTTACTCTGCAAATCGGAACCCGATAGCGATTAGCAAGTGAAGCGGTGGTACCTAACCGATTGTTGCAGGACTCTACCACCTAATAGTCATGATGATAGTGACACGTATAGCCAATCGGTCGTCTTTTGCGACCTGCCTTACCGTACTAACCCGTACCAACAAGTTTGTATGCATGTTACGCTTTTACGGCTAAACCGCTAAACCAGTTTTGATGAAATTTGGTAGAGAGATTGTTGAACTAATTAATTATTATTTGCCTTTCACGAACTATCTAGCAGGAAGACCGATGACCTATTCTTCATAAGGGATCTTACCAACACGGAGGATAAGACAAAATAAACTTGTATTTTTTAATTAATTTAATTTTAATTAGAGTGAAACTTCTTTAGAATCGTAGTGATTTGAAACTAGATGAAACGAAAATGCGTCATGATAAAGAAAGAAACATAAATAGCATAGTAGCTTAAGTATTTTTTTCTTTACTATTTCCCTGTACATGTTTTTAATTATCCTGTTCTGTAATTTTGCTTTTATTTGTTACTTTTAGATTTTGTTCACAATGTCTGCTACTTCTTTATCATTGCTTCATAAGCTGGGTTGGCTGGAAGAAATCTTTCTGTTTGGAGATAAGACTACCTATTTACCTTTGAGTACAATAAACTATTAAATAAATAAATAAACATTAGATTAAACCTTTGACACGAGAAGTTAATCTCAGGATAAACGGTGAAAGAATGAGATAAAACACATTACACAGTATTTTATATTTCAAATGTCATTTATAATGCAATGGCTTCGAAACCTACAAAATACAAATATTACTACTAAAGAGATTTTACGGCAACTTTTTACTTCCAAAGACTTGTTTAAAGCTGTCAATTTTATTACTTTTTGTGCATTGCTTTGTAAAAACAATTGTAAATCTTGCGCTTAAGGTTTGATATGATGAAACATATGTTTTTAGAAAATATCTATAACTAAGTCTTAACTTTTTACTCGTAATACGCTGTATAAGCAAAAAAAAATAGCCGCGAATCTGGTCCGGCAACATTCTATCGTAAGATTTCTTTTACTACCCTTTTATACTCATGATAATCATCATGATTAGTAGTAGTAGTATAAAAGGGTCATGATAATCATCTGGCTCATGATCTTGTGTTTAGTTGTAGAAACAACTCTCGATAATTTGTTATCTTTAATAAAAAATTTTTGTATTAGCTGTGCGTTATCGATAACATTATGTCTTAATTATAGTCGACGATGTAGGGTGTACGGAAAATTTGTAAGAATTTTACCGCACACCATTGTATGCTTAGAGTATTCTATGCTTGTATGCATGATTTATTGTATTTGTTTTTGTGTGGAAATAAATCAATAATAAATAAAATAAGTACTTATGTGAAATTAGCGACAGTTTTGAGTGTCAGTTGTGTCGGCACTTGCTGAAATTTCATTATGTCCCGACATAATGAAATTCCCGACATAATGAATTCAGCAAGTGCCGACGGTGGAAATTATGGAATATACTAAATATGTCGATTTAGGTGCAATAGCTCTGATGTTTGTTACTATCGTGTCCTGGTGTGGAGGGTAAGGTAGACAGTAAATTTATGCATGTTGCATAAAAAAAAGAATGTCATAAACAAAACATGTCACTGATTGAAATCCATTTTTAATTTATCAAACGATCAATAATCAACCCGTATGCATGCATTCTCGTAACCACGAAGCTTTAGAAATGCATTTATAAACCCCGAAATCAAAGTGGTGCTCGGTTAATACCAGGCAATTGGATGTGCCCGCAGGCGAGTCCCTCCGTCGCTGAAGCACAGGTATCACGTTACAGCCCGCGGCAGTTTCACACGCAGCCTGGATTCCAATGCATCTTATAATACTTTAAGTATTTCGGACATACCAAACCTCTAACGTATCTACAATAATGTATATTTACAAGAACATAGGTATTACGACTTACGAGTTCTTGAATGCTATCTGGCTGATAGCATTCAAGAACTCGTAAGTCGTAATACCTATATTTTTGTAAATATACATTATTCTTGAATGCTATCTGGCTGATAGCATTCAAAAACTCGTAAGTCGTAACTATGTTTTTGTAAATATACATTATTGTAGATACGTTAGAGGTTTGGTATTTTCGAAATACTAAAGTATTATAAGACTTCGACCAAAATAAAATCTGGCTCATGTATCTAGCTTTATACATATAATAAATTCGCTTTTTTTACTAATCTACATATCAATGATTTTTCCCTTACATGTGCTGTAAGATATACTTCGTGTCAAATCTCATAGTTCTAAGTCGAGGGAAAGGACCCAATAGTATGTTGTAATAATAAATGTAGCGAGGTTTCAATGTTATATACATAAGTTTACCGGCTACCTTACCCTCGGAACCGGAATATGACAGTGACAAGCACTGACGCTATTGCGGCAGGAATAGGTAAGGCGTTGGTACCAGACCGGGCGAGACAATGCAGGACTCTACCACCTAGTAGCCACGACTTGAGAAATTCTTGACATTCAAAAAATAATATTGCGTTAACTTTTGAACGCTAAGCATCAAAAATGTAAGAGTTCAATGTAGTGTAAGCAGTTATAAAGTGGAACACTTTTTTACGTTCGAAAATTTACACACACACACACATACACACACACATATTCTTTCTTCTCTTTTTATATAATATTAGTAGTCTTTATAATATTAGTAAGATTCTCAGGGTGTTGATTCACAAAATCTCCGACTCCGGTTCCGATAAATCCACTTCCGTTACATCCCTAGTTTGTACAAAATTGTAACTTGTAAAAAAATGAAGCCAGTGCTTGCGCTTTACGAAATGTCTGTAAATAATTATTGTTATATTAAATAATAATTATTATTATTATTAAATTATTTATTATATGATTCCCCGTATTGGTTCCAGGCTCCTTTGAAGAATAGACCAAGTGCCGTTCTGCCAGGCAGGTCGTAAAAGACAACCGATGGACTGTGCGAGTCACTACCATCGTGACTACTAGGTGATAGAATTCTGCATTGTCTCGTCCGCGTCCGGTAGCACCGCCCTACCTATTCCTGCCGCAATAGCGTCACTGCTTGTCACTGTCGCGACTCGCGTTCCGGTTTGGAGTGTAAAGTAGCCGGTAGATTTTTGCATGTTGCATTGCCATCCCGCCACACGGATGGTTACGTACCATTAACATCTTTGGTGTCTATATGTGATGGTTTCTCTTCCATTGGGAGAGCCATCTGTTTGTTTGTTATCTTATAATACATAAACAAAACAACAATTTACCACTACTTTGGCATAAAATTAACGAATTTGGAATCAAAAAAGGTAGAATAAAAAGTAAATTAAATAAAGAATATGGAAGGCGTTTGAAATTATGTATATAGAGAAAATGTCGCGCAATGAATGCTACTCATAGGACGTAAGTACTAATTCGTTGAACACTGAACAATAAGAAGCCCAACTATCTCTCAGCCCTCAGGCACGGTAATGTTATCTACCAGTATTGTGACTCGGTCCTGTCCTTGAAATAAATACCTACAGCCGGCCGCGCCGTACTGTACGTAAAATGCGATAGGGCTGCCCGCCTTCAATATTTTAACTACATTTGCCTGTGCTATCACATCAGCCGTTTGTCACTGCGGCGCAATCCTCAGTCTGTTGTGTATCAAGTGCATGCCGAACTCCGAGCGCGTAGGTATAACTCGCGTTCCACCCGTTTTTATCAGGATAAAATACTGGTAGATAACATTACAGTGCCTCAGGAGTTACAGAGTGTCAAATTTTCCGTTAGCTAATTACCTTCAAATTTAAATGTATTTTGTTGACCGCCTCGTTGGTCGAGTGGTTAGCGGCCCTGACTACGCAATCAACGTGGCTCGGGTTTGATCCCCGACGGGGACAAGCATTTGTGTGATGAGCATAAATGTTTGTATTTCCGGGTTTGGGTGTTTATATGTATTTCTATGTATTAGTATCGTTGACTAACACCCATAACACAAGCAAATAATTTGCTTATTTTGGGGTTAGATCAGTCAGTGTAATTTGTCCCGTAAATATTTATTTATTTATTTATTTATGGTGAACATTATTAAGTGTATCATAATTTTATGGAATGCCGACGTCGACATCGACATAAATAAATTCAAGAAAGCTTTAACAAACGTGGGCTTTTGATAAATAAGAGTACTGTTATTATAAACAAAAAAAAATAGCCAGAAAGTAGATTTTGTTACATAAACATAAAGTAGGTATGTTGGATACCTTCAGGTCCCACACCTATTAAATTACTAAGACTTTACCTAAATTGTCAGATACTCCTTTATACGGTACTATAAATGGTCGTACTAATTTGCCGTAAACAACGTGCATATCATGGAGTATAAAATTAAGGAGCACCGTGGGGACAGAAATGTTTATCAAAAAGCATTCGATAGTGGTCGCGCAACCATCTTAAAAATTTTAGAAAAAAAGCGGTAAAGCACTTTTAAATGCATTTTTATTATACTGTTAAAAAGCGCTATAAATGCTGTTAATTACTTATGCTTAGCACACTTCACTATATCTACATTAGCTAACTTTATATCACAGTTTTTCTATGTCTTTATATGTCTATTTATTTTCTGTACACACCTCGAAACTTTTACAACCTTTCCCACTATGTACATTGGTCCACCTTACCTCTATACTCCACGGTATATATGATTTACAGTTCTTTAAAAACAGTGTCAAAGTGCCGCTCAACTACACGAATTAGATAATTGATAGAGCAGCGCTCTATCAGTTGTATTTTTTTATCTAAATTACTCGTGCAAACAGGTATTGTACAGAGTATTCAAATTTTTATCAAACTGTGCCAAAATAGCTAAGTACATCAATTCATACTATATTGCAAAAGTCTGTCTGTCTGTTTGTGACGTTTTCACAGCAAAACTACTCAACTGATTTTGATAAAATTTAGCAGATATTGTTGAAGACCCTAAGTCTAACATAGGCTACTACTACTACTCAATAGTACCTCTATTTTTGTTTTTCAAATATCGACCCCTAAGGTGCTGATAAAGGGTGAATGATTGTATGAAATTTCTTACTTTTATGGTATAGCTACGCGGGTCAATTGTGTATATAAATACCAAAGGTAAATATCAAATACTCCAAAACATAGTTTTTACTTATAGAAGTACACTAAGGCTTATTACATTAATATTTAATTAATGTGATTCGAAAGTATTAAGCCCTTATACCTCAAAACATTGACACAATCAGTGTCTCAAAAACGTCCTCCAAAAATGAGTGCGCTCATTTTTTGAAATTGTGCACAATTTGAAATTGTGCGCTCATTTCAAATAGAGTCGCGTCAGTCGCGACACTGATAATTTTATTTCTTTTGTACATTGCTTTGTAAAAACAACTATAAATCTTGCGATTAAGGTTGAATATGCAGACATATGTTTTTACCATATCTATAACTATTTCAATGAAATTAGCGACACTTTTGAGTGTCAGTTTTGTTCGGGACTGTGCATCTTGGGTTTTTTATAAAATGCCTCAAAAACAAGAAATAAGTGTTTACTTAAAAATTGTAGCGCCTGTATAAATCACAAAGGTAAACTTTAGATATATTGCAATGCCAAAATAATTAGGTGTTTAGGGCTAACCGGCTAACTATGGCTTTTCTTAGTAGACCTTTTTTCGAAATGAACTTAAGCAATTAGCACAAATAACCTCTACCGCGTAACTGGGGCATTTCGGGCGAGCCGAGTGCTAAACCATAGTTTAAATTAAGTGGGCTAGGAACCCTAAGGGTGTCCTGTGTATGTTACCGAATCTCGGCTATCTACCCTTGTTAATAATGGGAGCGTAAGTAGCTTTGGAGTGTACAGTATTTTTTATATCAAGATAGCAAACATGCAGTTGGGCCTCCTGATGGAAAGAGTCAACCATCACCTATAGGCACCAAAGATGTTAATGGTGCGTTGCTATCCTTGTGGCGGGGTCTAATGCCCATGCATAAGTTTACCGGCTACCTTACCCTTTAAAAACGGAATACAACAGTGACAAGCACGAACGCTATTGCGGCCAAAATAGGTAAGGCAGTGGTACCAGACTCTGGCGAGACATTGCAGAACTCTACCAATCGTATAAAAAACAGCCCTTAATCATTTCGAATTTCGAATCAAAGATTATAGAATAGTTACCTACTACTGCGGTATGACATGAAGAGCATATTTTTTGTATTTCTGACAATTGCAAAATTTGACTATGGCGTAGAGATTTGTATTTCTGGGTTCGAATATATCACAGTATTTTATGTATTTCTATGTAGTAGATTAATATTCATGTCATAAGCTAATAATTTGCTTACTTTGGAATTTTACATTTATTTCATTACTAGCTGTTGCTCGCAACTTCGTCCGCGCGGACTTCTTTTACTCCGCACAGCTCCTCCCCCGTAGGTGATAGCATGATAATATGTAGCCTATATGTTGACCCGACCTGTTAGTAATATTCATGCAAAATTTGAAGTGAATCAAAATTCTAAAAAGTATATTTTTGGCTTCAACATCGATTGTAGATCATGCCCCAAGTATTATTTAAAAAAATATTCAATGTACAGTTTTGACTTTCCTACGATTCTATTATATACTAGCTGTTGCCAGCGACTTCGTCCGCGCGGACTTCGTTTATTCCGCACAGCTCCTCCCCCGTAGGTGATTGATTGCGTGATAATATGTAGCCTATATGTTGACCCGACCTGTTAGTAATATTCATGCAAAATTTGAAGTAAATCCATACAGTACTTTTTGAGTTTACCCCGGACATACATACAGACAAACAGACAGACATACAGACAAACAGACAGACACACAAAAATTCTAAAAACTATATTTTTGGCTTCTGTATCGATTGTAGATCACGCCCCAAGTATTCTTTTAAAAAAATATTCAATGTACAGTTTTGACTTTCCTACGATTTTATTATATATAAAACATAATAGATATAGATACATACGTATAGATGATATAAAAAAATGTTTAAAAATTGCTGCAGCATATAGATATTTACAAAAACAGTGTATTATTATAGTATTATATTAGTATATATTATTATATTCTACTAGCTGACCTGGCAAACGTTGTTTTGCTATTCATATTAGGAATCCATAGCGGACAAACAACGTGACACGTAATTTATGTAAGACTACGGGATTGTCCTTCTACACAGCCAAAATGGCATTAAACTTTATATGGTGGTTAAGTATTCTTAAATTTTCTATTTTTCCGCGCAATATTCTTAATATTTTCTTTTATAAGAACCTTTTCCTTACAATTACAAACACAATAAAAAAAATTACCAGAATTGGTCCAGCCATTCAGGCGTGATGTCGTGACCAAGGAAAATAGGGATTGATTTATATTTATATATATATATATATATATATATATATATATATATATATATATATATATATATATATATATATATATATTAAGTAAGTTAAAACACTTAAGTGGTTAAGTATTCTTAAATTTTCTATTTTTCCGCGCAATTTTCTTAATATTTTCTTTTATAAGAACCTTTTCCTTACAATTACAAACACAATAAAAAAAATTACCAGAATTGGTCCAGCCATTCAGGCGTGATGTCGTGACCAAGGAAAATAGGGATTGATTTATATTTATATATATATATATATATATATATATATATATATATATATATATATATATATATTTATATATATATATATATATATATATATATATATATATATATATATATATATATATATATATATATATATATATATATATATATATATATATATATATATATATATATATATATATATATATATATATATATATATATATATATATATAGATTATAAATTGATCCCCCGTTGTTCGAGTGGATAGAGAACCTATATACGAATAGATGGGGCTCGGTTTTGATTCTTAACAGGGATAAACATTTATGTGATGAGCATAAACGTATTTCTGGGTTTGGATGTTGTTTATTATGTATGTTACAGTCTTTATATATGTACATTTTTCCATGTATTATTATTGTTGACTAGCACACATATTACTGGGGTCAGATCAATTACAGTGATAACTATTTATTTCTTTATTATTTATTATATTGTGTATTGCATGGATACAACCAATTAAAAGCTAATATAGTGGCTCCCTTGAAACAACTTGTCTCTTATCATTTATATCTGAATACAGCAATGCCAGTTGTCTCTCTTGTACATACAGACAAACAGACAAAAATTCTAAAAACTCTATTTTTGGCTTCGATATCGATTGTAGATGATGAGTTAGATCACGCCCCAAGTATTCTTTTAAAAATATTCAATGTACAGTTTTGACTTTCCTGCGATTTTATTATATGTACCTATAGATTTATTATAACCACTTCGTATCGTCCTGCTTTATTATCAAATAAGTAGACAGGTACATAGTGGCTTGTCATTCGTCTAAACTTTAACTCCACCGTCTCTTATACGGGGTTCCTATAATTAGTATTGTTCAAATAAACTATTTTACAATAGCATGTTATAGACTATAAACTATATTTTTCTAGCGCGCTACGGTATAGACTATATTATAACGCGTAACTGGATCACTGTTCGCGCAAGCCGGCTGAGATAGAGCATGACTCAACACAACGTCATACAGCGAGCAATGACTGAGCGCTATAACGCTATAAACTATGTTATAACGTCTAGTGTCTACGGTCTAGAACGTTACTGATTAGATCGCGTAGTTCGTAACTTCGTAGGTCATCATGTTATAACTACGGCCTACTCTAGCCGCTAGGTATACAGCGTGGCGTTATGTTATAGCGCTGAATGCGAATCTAAATAGCGTATGCTATACGTTAAGTATAAATAGCACGCTATAATTTAACGCTATTACCTATAATCATTTGTAGAATGCTAACCTAACCAATACCTACATATAATCAACGATTCGTCATTTGTAGCAATAAAATCATTAGAAACTAATTTAGCAATAACGAAAATCCACAAGATATTTTGATATTTGGTAATTTGACAATAATTTGAAAATGTCACTACTCGCAACTAAAACGAATCGTTTGTTAATATATAAACCGGGCATTTTTCACAAAGTGCATATTAATAAATTATTATTGTACCAGGCAGTAGGTAGATAGAAAGTGGAAGCTACTAATAAACCTACCTGTTCATTGGTAGTCCTCGCCAGCTCCCGTCTGAGTTGTATAATCACCCGCTCCTTCGATTTGATTTCCTCCAGCTAGAAAAAAAAACACATTTTTTCATTAATGTCCGGCTAAAATCTTATTCCTGGGTGGTTACTCGGACCCTTTTGAAGGAAATATCATCTGCTTTCCTACTAGGCAATTTGTAAAAGTAAAAGTTTGTCTATCGTTTGGTCAAACGTGTCACTGCCGTCGTGACTACTAAGTGGTAGAGTTCTACAAAGTCTTGCCCGGCTTTGGTACTGTCAGATTGCCTTTTATGTCGTAAACGGGTCACTACTATCAGTGACGTATTCCGGATATAATGCTAATAGGTATTCCGATATAATGCTAATAGGGAGGCCTTGATGTTTTTCTACTTCTCATTTTTTTTCGGACAGGGATTTAGCGCCGCGCGACTTTGATTCGCAGTCAACGATTTCCCCACCCGCCGGGACAAACAAAAAACAACGACATGAGTGTTAAATTTAATTATATTTACCGTTATCTAAAGATAATATTGTAAAAATTCAGATTCTTTCTACCAAAAAATTCATGTGGTCTGGAATGGAGTATAAATATATTTACCCGAATACGTAATGGTTACCTTCCATCAGAATAAGCATCTGCTTGTTTTCAATCTGCAACAGCGACATCAAACTAGCAGTCAAGCAAAGTGCCTAGCCAGGTTTAAATTTAAATTCGAGACATAAAAGCACTAAAGGCTGTCTACCGTGCGATCGAACCTCGGTTTAGTGCAGTTTTGCCTTATATCGTGGTTGCCTTGCGCTCCGCGTAGGCAGGAGTTCCAGACCTTCTAACAACCCATAGGCGACCTCTCGGTCATACATAGTACACATATATTTTGAGTTCATTTCTATAAGTCCCTACAGATAGGTCACTTTATGACTCTAAGGACATGTAGATTCTCTTCTGCTAATCCATTCGGTGCGGCCTCACACCAGGCGCGGGTCTGAAAAAAGGTTTTCGTCGCCTAAACCAGTGGCGAAGATGATGTATGTGATTTTGTGAGAGTAGAATGTGAGTCGATTTTCGCCGTTACCTTGCGAACCGGAACACGACAGTGACAAGCACTAACGCTATTGCGGCAGGAATAGGTAAGGCGGTGGTACCAGACCCGGATGAGAACTCTACTAGTAGTCTTGATACTCGTATAGTTCGCCTTTTACGGACTGCCTATATTCTAACTGTTATATCCCAATATATATAGCCTCTGTGGTCTAGTTGTCCAGCATTGGCGAGTGCTCAATAGAGCGAGACAGTACTTCCTGCCGGCTCATCGCTTGCAACTTTACAAAGCGCAATTTCGCCCTCACATGGAGTAGTACTGTTCTCATCTCTGGGCGGGAGCTCCGCAGTATCAGCTTCTTCCACTTGATCGCATTCAGCGTAGAGCGGTTCGAATCGTTGACGACCAAGCTGTCTCCAAATAGCTTGAATCCTTAGCTTTACGCAGAGATGTAAGTTCGCTTAGCATCTTTTACCGCATCTATCATGGAGAGTGTTCCGACGAACTGTTTGGATTGATCCCTGCTGTTGAATTTCATCATCAGACATCGCGGCAAAACTCAAAGTTCCATCCTCATCACCTCGATGTCTGGAAATCCTCAACCGTGCGATTCTGTAAGCACTTCTTACCACGCACTACTCCTCTGTGGAATCAATTACCGGCGGGGGTATTTCCGAACGGATGCGACTTAGGCACCTTGAAGGTGCTTTCCATCTTAAAAAGCTGCAAGACCTCTGGTGATGTGGTTATCCATGGGCGGCGGTAATCACTTACTATCACGTGAGCCTCCTGCTCGTTTGCCCCTTTTTTCTATAAAAAAAGTGCCCAGTGCGATAGGCTTGCCACCTGTCACATTTGTGGGACCAAATATCTTCGGCTAATCCCTTCGAGGATACGGGCGTGAAGATACTTTTATATTTGAGAACTAGATGTACGTTCGTAAAAATATTTACTTGTTTAAAAAAATTGTGACGTACACTCACTAAATACAAGGAACAAAAACAATCTTGTGCTTGCATCTCGTCTCAGTCATACAGAATAAGTAACTCCTTTATGGGGCAATGTATACTTTTTACAATAAGCTTTATGCTTTTACAATAAACTTCCCGAAACTATAAGAGATCTACCAGTCAATAAATTTAAAAAAATGTGTTAAAACAAAACTGTGTAAAAAAAGGATATTATAAAATCTCAGATTATTTAGAAGACAAAAAAGCCTGGGATTAATTGCTCCTCATACCGATCTCACATATATTTTTTTGTAATATTGTGATATTGTAAAAAAATAGATGATATGAAGAAAGACAACCCCGCTGAGTTTTTTCCGCCGGATCCTCTCAGTGTGTGGCCGCGTCCGATCCGGTAGTACTTTTTAAAAAATATGTTAACGTGTCAAAATAACTTGAAAAAAGTTTTATTGAATAAAGTATTTCTGATTTCTGATTTCCTAGTTGAACTCATACAGAAAATCATCGTCTACTGACCAGTTTGTGTGTTTGCGCGCGCGCGTCCCTCCGCGCGGCCTGCTCGAGTGCCGCGTGTTTCGCGACCTGCGCTCGAAGCTCAGCGCCGCGCGCGCACTCCGCCGCTTGCGCAACCTGCAATTTTGCACTATCTTACAATTCGCTAAATATTAATAACATCTCTACAATACATTTAATTAAAAGAAACCGTAAACAATAGCCCTTCCCGGAGAGCTTAATATATGTACTAGATAAGCTGTCCTAAGCACAAGTCGCGTTCCACTTCTGATTTCGTTAACTCTAGCTGCAACGCTGAAGTAATATTAAATCGTCCAACCAAAGTGAAAATTAAAATGCGCTCCTGCATGACATAAAGTGTGACAAATACTCGCAACCAAAAGGTCGAACCACCGTGAATTTCACGACGCTTGCGCGTTTCATTCAATGAGCTCTGTCGTAGGTGCAGCCCATGGATCCACTTTAGTGGAATACAAGTTGCGTGACGCATGCCTTTCTAGTACGATAGCACATAGAAGTCTTTGCCCCTACCTCAACTTCCAACATCCGCAATACTTTTCTAAATACATATTCAAATAAAATTTCTTTACGATACACTTAAATATTTTTTTATGCTTTTTTAAAATTATATCTTTAAATATATATATATATATATATATATATATATATATATATATATATATATATATATATATATATATATATATATATATATATATATATATATAGGTTGTATCAGGCGACCGATTGACTATATAGGTACATGTCACTAGCATCGTGACTACTAGGTGGTAGAGTTTCGCAACGTCTCTGTGGTACTAAATACCCGGGGTATTTGGTACTACCGCCTTACCTATTCCTGCCGCAATAGCGTTAATGCTTGTCATTGTCGTGTTCCTGTTTCTAGAGTAAGGTAGCTGTTTGACCTATGCATGTGGCATTGCCATCTCGCCACACGGATAGCAACGCCCCTTTAACATCTTTGGTGTCTATAGGCGAAGGTTTCTCTTTCCATTAGGGAAACCATCTGCTTGTTTGCTATCTTATGATATAAAAAAAGTTTTTATATATCATAAGATAGCAAAGGCTGTGATGGAAACAGACAACCAAAAGATACCAAAGATGTTAATGGTGCGTAGCTATTTGTGTGGTGGGATGGTAATGCCACATGTACAAGTTTATCGGCTACCTTACCTCCAAACTAAAACACGACAATGATTAGCACTGACGCTATTGGGGCCGGAATAAGTAAGGCGTTGGCATCACTACCCGAGCGAAACGTTCCCCATGACATTAACAATGGCAGTGACACCTTATAGCCAATCCTTCGCATTTCACGAACTACCTGGTAGAATGGCAGATGGTCTATTCTTCAAAGAAGACTCGGAACCTGCGAATATCAACCCACCATCCACATTGGTGTGTCTGTTAACGCTGGTCATTTTCTACCATGAGAAATTCCACCTACATTAAAAAATTGCCCGTTTATTGCGCTACTTTAAAACCCTTCATAAAAACATGTAGTCATAAAAGTAAACAGAACCCTTCTAATTACGTAGCACGTTTATATATCCACCCATTTTATTACATTCTGACATAGTAGACTCGATTAAACGATGCCAATATTTTCTTTGCGTTATAATTGACGTGCTTTTATATACATTGCATTCATACTGACACTTCACTAATGACCCCTAATACCTATTGGTAAACCCAAATCGACCTTAAACTTTGCAGTCTATCCCTAGCTTTCGTTTGATTTACACGGACAGAAATGTTGAAAATTATCTTCTTAAGTCTTCTTGTTTCTTCCACGTTATGTTATAATATTCTTTCCGCTGAAGTGAGTGAGTACCACAATACTACTCAGGCAAAAGCGGAATATGCGTACGATGTCGTTAACAAAATCTTTTATGCCTTCGAACAGTGGTTCTTTACTATCACCTTTTGCGAATTCACTTATTTTGAGAATAGGATACTAAAATACACCGAAACTTATCGCTATGGATATCCAGTAATGCTCTTAAATGGATGTCCGGATGGGAATACTACTAAAGTTAAGCCCAAGATAAATAAACATGGAAAGACTGCTTATTTAGTAACCGCAAATGACTTTACAATGATGGGAAGTGAAAATGCCGTGGATATTTTGACCAAGACGGGCTTTTTCAAGCCAAGATCGGTAGTCATATTTGTTATAAATATACCCGTGGAAGTAGATAGCTATTTCTCTTTTTTAATGAAAACTCACTTTCAATTGATGTGGAGCAGAAGCATTACAAATTCAGTTGTAATCTTAAAAGCAGGTGAACTAAAGATGTATACATATAATCCATTTTCTGATGAAATCAGGGATATAACTCATGTGAACGCGGTACCAAAACTCCTTGCTCAGCAGTATTATGATTTATGTGGATATACCCTGCGTCTTAGTGTGTTTAAAAAAATATATGTTTCAGACGATCCTAATCCTGTTTCTTGTAAGTCTAAACTTGCTTCGACTGTTATGAAGAAACTTAATGCATCGTGCAATCCGGTTTTGCCTAGAGACGGAAATACTGTTGGGGACTTATTAAAAAATGGAACAGCGACTGGAGTAACATCTGATTTAATGGACAGCTACTCAGACTTAGAATTAAGTTCTCGAATACTAAAAAATTCTTACTTTGGATACATTGATACGACATACCCTCTCGTTCAAGATGAATTATGCTTTTTAATTAGAAAATCCCCAAAGCAGTCAACATTTACAACCACTTTACAATTAATATCAGTAAAATTACTTATACTTTTCATGTTCAATGTCGTGTTTTTTATAATCATAAGTCTTATTATTCGAATAATTGAAATAAAAATATGGAGCTTTGATGATAAGCGAACCCATGGAGAAACAACTTTGGATTTAATCAAATGTTTTATTAGACAAACAGCGGACATTAAATTTACTGGGCCTGTTTTCAGGTGGACAGCTCTGAATATTATGATATATTCATTGATCATTGACTGCGCTATTGATGTAAGTATATGTTTATATTTACTAGTTACCATACTCGGGATTAAATATGAAAACTATAAATTAAGATACAGTACCCGGCGATAAATATTGCACATCGACCTTTGGAAAGAGACAATCGGCTAATTTCAGCTTCGTAGAGCGTTATCTCTGTCGCACAAAATACAAACAGTCCGGTACCTATTAGGAGCTGTTAAAACAAGTATGATTTGCTTCTTTAATATTTTTATTCTTTGTATAAAATACACTAATTTTTCTATAAGTGATGGCTTTAGGTTGGGGTAAAATAAATTAAAAAAACATGTTCACATTATATTTACGTATTTAATTATTTTGGAACATTACAGCTTTAGTGTACATAATAAACACCATTATACCTATTGCTAAAATGAGACATTGCAATAAAAATAATAATAATTCTAATTCTCAATTACTTTCATTTCACTATCTGTGCTCTCAAAGAGGTCAATATCACTGCCACTATCAGCCGTATTTATCACTAATCTATCAGTGTAATTGTCTAAACTGTGTTGAATGCTTCTATATTCATTCTCACATTTGATTGCATGATCGCAAACCTTTTTCCACTCTTCAGCGCCGATCATGTTTACTTTTTCAGTCAATAATGTTTTTACTGTAGTTAAGTTCATACCCACATTTCTAGAGGCTACATAGCCTTTCAGTTGAGACCATATATTTTCAATTGGATTAAAATCCGGATGATATGGTGGCAATCGCAACACAGTGTGCCCATGTTCGGCAAGTACTTTGTCCACAGAAAACTCTGTATACCTCTCCTTGTGCTGACATATAATAGCGTAAATCTGGGTTTTTGTTAATTTTGGATCAACTGGAATTTCGTGTCTGTTTAACCAGTTGATCATTTCCCGTTTAATGGTGTTTGAGTTGGGGGGTCTCTCAATATATTTGTTGTGATAGGGTGCGTTGTCGATAACTAGAACAGAATCACTGGGTATATTTGGGATTAATTGGTTAACCAGCCATTTCTCATAGTTATCGTTATTCATTTCATTGTGATAGTCACCTGTAGTGTCCGTGGATTTATACGTTAAAAAAGCACCGGGTACAAAGCTTTTTCATTTCCCGCATGAACTATTATCAAACGTTGACCTTTTGAAATTGACTTTTTTACTCCTTTTTTCTTATCGTCACTCCAAGATTTCCCTTTAGTGTGGGATGCATGTATATATGACTCATCCATGTAGACGATATTTTTTCCTATTTCGCGAAATTTGCGTATTTTATCAAGGTATTCCATTCGTTTGAGACTAACGTCGTGCTTTTCCATTAGAATTTTTCGATTATCTTCCATTTTAGTGAACTGAAATCCCATGTCATGAAGTATTTTTCTCAACGTTTTTTCAGACCCATTGTAATTAATAGCTTCAGATAATTTAGCTTTTAATGATTTTATTGTTGGCAGTTCATTAAATCGTAAGTGAAAATCATACACTATTCTTCGAACAACATCGTAATCAAAATCGTCCATATCCAAACGAAATTGCTTTTTTGGTCTCCCTTTTTTTGGAGTGCTGAACTTAATTCCAGTCGAATGTGTTTCAGTACTGACTTCGTTTTATATATTGTTCAAAGTTCTTCTTGAAATTCCAGTGGCATTTGCAACTCGCTCTTGAATCTTCTTAAAATAACAACTTACATTTTCATCTACTTTTTTTTTAAATCTATCAGCTTCGGTTACAAAGTATTTATAAACATTGTAGATAATTTCACGTGACTGATCTCGTAAAGGTTTCCCTCTTTTTCCGAAAGATGCCATATTACAACTTTAAATTATTTAAATTTGTGGGTGTTATCAACTCTAAATATATATTTTTGATCGGGACGCGACCGCACTCTATCGTACTTGAACAACGACTGACTAAACGTCACATAGGTAGTGTGGGACTGAGATAACGCTCTACGCAGCCGAAATTATCCGACTGTCTCTTTCCAAAGTTCGATGTGCAATATTTATCGCCGGGTACTGTAGCAATGTTATAAATGTGAGGTTTTTATACTCTTCCAAATTAAACTATTTAATTTATTATAATAAAAGTTTGCATTGACGTTGGTATACTGTATATGCTGCTTTCTCTCAAAACATATAACTGTTCTTTTCGAACGACATCAAAATTGCGAACGAAATTGCATTGCAAAAGCTAGAGTTAATTTAAATTTTACGCTTTCTTCATATAAGTTTTAACTAGATATATCAAATCACGTACTTACTTGCGTGTATCCCTAAAATCAATTCGAAGATATGGCATCGCACAATCATTTAGCAACAAACATTTAGCGCCTTGAAAATTAAATCAATAAACATTTTCGGTGAATCTCACAGGAACAAGATATATTTCGTGATTAATTATCACGAAGTATTCGATGTCCTATTTTAGGTCATAATCTACCTGTATGCCATATTTTCCTATAAATTGATTGAATATTTTGTGTATATATCCAAACAAACACACAAAAAAGAAATAATAATAATTTTGTAATATTATTAGTGCAATATTGAAATGTTAAATATTCCTTTAGTTATATTTTATGTTTATAGAACGCAGTCAAAAGTTAACAGTACGAATGTGAAAAATCTATGATGCTTAATATTATTATCCATCCGTAAAACGCAGTGATTTTCTTTCTTTAGGGATCTCATGGTACCTGGTACAGGGATAATGCGTTACTAATTTATTTAACAATAGACCTAGATTTTTTATCAAAATCCATGACAAATGTACGGTCCATATAACATAAAAAATAATAAAATTATTCAAATAGCTCCAATTCCCTTTTGTTCAATTTCACAAAAATTTTGTTGTAACATTAATGCCTATGTCTCTATACGTTTATAAATACAGAACTTCCATTTCAGGGCATTATAATATCAGCCATATCATATCCAAGATACAAACCAGATATAAACACACTGTCAGAACTTTTACAAACAAATTTAACTTTTGGAATCCATAACCGCGATTTCACAATATTCAATAACAGTCTCAACATAGATTCTTATGAAAAATTTAAAGATCGCATAGAAATTGTCACTGATCATAAATTCAAAGAAATAATAGATAAAAGGCAGTTCCAATATGCTATTTTATTGCGTAGATCGGAATCAGAATTTATAAGTCGAAAGCCAAGTAATATGAAGAATGGGAGATCCTTGTTTCATATCGTGCAAGAGTGTCCAGTACCATGTTCTATCGTGTATGGCTTGCGTTACGGTAGTCCATACTTACTTAGGATAAATTATATCCTGCACCATCTAAATCAAGGCGGAATTCTCCAATATTGGGCACAGTCAGATAAAAACACTCTTTTTCAAAAGAGCACTACAGGCTTATACGCTGGTAATAACAGAGACAAGAAGCCCTTGAGCACCGGAACTCTGCAAGAAGTTTTTATTGTATGGATAATTGGACTCCTTATCAGTGCAATAGCATTCATTTTGGAAGTTTTTGAAAAAACAATCAGTACAACTATTAACAAATTAAAGAAATCAAAAAATGCTGCGAAATTGAAATGAAACTGAATATAAAATATGGTAGATTTTGACAAATAATAAAGTTTCTAACAATCATTTGTATGGAATTCCTATTTGATTACTACAAAATAAGGTGTTAATTCAGACTGGATGACATTTGATATAAAGGGTAAAGTTCTGATTTCCTAAAGCAGCGGTGCCGTCATATAGCGGCTGTAATATAGCGATGAACGACGGCACCAGAACGTTATCTAAAGTGACGCGGTTTCCCAGAGAGCGGTAATTGACACCGCAACGCCAAAAAGCATTTGCCGCCATTTGCATGATGACCGTCTTGACGGTTTTGAATGGTTCCTGAACATTTTCATTGATAGCGGTGAATTGTATGATCGTATTATATGTATTTATGTTTTTTGACCAGACCTACGTACAAAATGAGTTCTAGTTTAGAGCGGTTTTGAATAGATCATTCTCCACCACCCGGCTAGTTTCCTCTTCTAGTTAGTTCATCCTCCAAGCTAAATCAAGGTCGTCCATTTTCTCTCTTGGATAAGTTCTGTTTGACGTTTGTTTAAAAGAAGATGAACGACGATGTGGTGTACGGCCGTACATTACAACACGTCGTCAATTTAGATGGCCGTCTATTTGCGTTTATTATTTATTACGGTCGCTATATGACGGTGCCGCTATTCTAGAAAACCAGACTTAAGGTGATGAGACGAATAGAATTACGTATTTCTTTCAACTGTGTCAGATGAATGGTGGCTAACTTAGTATATGGGTTATGTCCAGACTTACGTTACTCAAGAGCGGTCTCACAAGTGAGATTCACGAAAAACATTTATTACGAAGAAATTAGCTAGAGGACTAATACTCTTCTAGCTTATCAAATAATAAGTAGTGTATAATAAATATTGAAATACTGCATTCCTCCTAAAAGTAACTAGAACAGTAGAACAGAATAAATTAGAATTGTATTTTTCTCTAAAAATGATGCTAAATTAAAAGTTTATAAACACACTATACCATTGTCATTTATCAGACATTAAGATACACTCACCAAATTTATAGCCTTAGTTAAATTACTGCGCGGGTTATAATTGTTACACTATGGAATTAAGCTTACTTTTCATGAGTCTATTTGGCTATGACTTAAAAAAGCTCCACACCCAATTTTTGCTTGAATACTATAAGACATTACGATGAACCTATCCACCATACTAGCATAAGCGAACCATAGTATAATTCATGTAAATGCAAGAAACTTATTCATGTTTTAACAGTTGAATGAAAGTGTAGTGAAGGAATACCTATATATTTTCAAGCCACTTCCCATATAAAGGAGGAAGCAATTCGGCTATATTTTTTTATGTTTATTACCTCAGAACTCTAGTGTTGCAGACATATAGAAGATTGGGAGTCGGTTGTTGCAGTTTCACTGTGTTCAAGTAATAGTGCTTAGTCACGCTGAAACTGTTAAATGGATTTAGATAAAATTTGGTATCAGCCTACAACTACAGCATAAATTATCAAACAGGTTTCTTTTATCCTATATTTCCTGTAAGATCATAGATGTAACTGCGGCATGCATACATCATGCATAATATTAGTTATCATATTTAGTTACAAAATAAATTAAAATAACAAAATTACCTTGAGCTTTTCTTGAAGACCCTTATTAGCCGCTTTTAATGACTGAATTTCCGTGGTTAATCTTTTGATTTCTACTAATTTGTTACTTCCTACGCAATCTTCTGTTTTATCTACTTTGACCATTGTTCTGAGCTGTTTCTCAAGAGTTTCTTCTTTCTTTTTGCATTCAGTCTTAATATTTCGTATAGTGCTTTCATGTCTGGCTTTCAATGCTCTGACCTCACTCCGCTCGGAGTCGAGCGATTTCTTCAAGGTTGCATTTTCAAGTCTTAACCGTTCGACGAGGCCTTTCAGTTTGTTAAGGAAAGCGTCGTCGACCATTCGCTTGTGGTCTTCTGTTGCGGCGGAAATCTGGCTGGAGGTCGATGTGTCGGTGGACGCCATTAACGCCACCTGTTCGTAAGTTTCGGGATGTCTCAAACGTCCGCGGTTTATTCCTGTTTAGGCGTTTGGATGGCCAGCGTGCATGGATTTTGGATTCTGAAAATAAATTAAATACAAAATTAATTTCATACCTGAAAAAAAAATTCCGCAAGCTCTCGCTTGGGTTTAGTGACACCGTTTTACCTATTTCTTCCACAGTAATGTCAATGCTTGTCACTGGTGAATTCCGGTTTTAAAAGGTAAGGTAACCAGTAAACTTATGCATGTGGCATTATCATACCTAGGGTCATTACCCAACTCCATCAGTATATATTGAAGGATATAGTATTCTTATTGGGTCATATAACCAATAAATTATTAAAAGGGGAATATTACTTAACTAAATAGTAAGTCTCAACAAATTAGTGTAGTAATTTTTAGATCGTTCAAATGATATGGTCATCGCGTAGGCGATAGGGACGCGCCAGTCGAGTCTAGTCTTATTATGACTCGTAACTTTTGACTAGAATGATGTCAAAAGTTACGAGTTCCTAAAATCGCTATATGTAAACAATGAACTTCGATATTTATGCGCGCTGCCTTGCTAATTTAGTCGACCGTGAGTACATGTTAGGCGCAACAGAGAAAATTGAACCCATAATTTTGCACCTTTATTTTTGACGCTACAAAAAATTTAGGTAGGTCAACATTTTTTTCCATTTTTTATAGACATTTTTAGCACTAAAAATAAAGGTACAAATTTTTGGGGGCGATTTTCTCTGTTGCACCTAACATGCACTTACGGTCGACTAAATTGGCAGGGCAGCGCGGGTGTCCGTCCTCCCCGTGTTGGTCCCGAGCTCCTTTGAAAAATAGGCCAACTGCCGTTCTGCCAGGCAGGTCGAAAAGGCGACCGATTGGTTATACGAGTCACTAACATCGTGGCTACTAGGTGGTAGAGTTCTGCATTGTCTCGCCCGGGTCTGGTACCACCGCCTTACCTATTCCTGCCGCAATAGCGTCAGTGCTTGTCACTGTCGTATTCTGGTTTGGAAGGTAAGGTAGCTGGTAAATTTACGCATGTGGCATTAGACCTCGCCACAAGATAGCAACGCACCATTAACACCTTTGGTGTTATAGGCGATGGCTGACTCTTTCCATCGGGAGACCAATCTGCTTGTTTGCTATCTTATGACATAAAAAAACTTTTTTTGTTAAATAATTAGATTAAAATTTATGTAGGTACCATTTTTTACATATTTAGTATCAGAATTAAGTAACGAGCACCCTCTGTGTATACATTGTATAGTCTTTTGCGAGTCAACCTGTATAATAATACTAAATTTTAATCGAAACGAATTAACCAGCCTAAGAGTCGAACCCAGGACCTTTTGCGTCTACACTGAAATCGGTATCGCTAGACCACTGAAGCGACAATCATCGTATTTTTAAAAATAGGACATCAGGTAACTCTCTCCAATATTATGAACCCGTATAAGCAAATTATACTCAATAACATAGGCGGAGTGCAAAGGACGCGCACAATTGAGTTGATTAGCCGCAGGAATTGAACCCGGCTTGAATCATTCAGACACGGTACAATAGCAACGGGAATTCGTGCAATAAAGGCGCAATATGTGAGCATCACTGAACTAAAAATTTGAAATTACATAAAGTATCTTCACGCCCATATCCCCGAACGGTTAGGCAGAGGTACAAGTTTGAGACCCAAGAAAGGACATAAGATAATTCTTATCCCGGAAATCCCACGGGAACAGGAACTATGCGGGTTTTTATTTTAGAATTTTTTCCACGCGAACGAACAGCGAACAGCTAGTTTTATATAACCACCAGTACTCGATAAATGTTAGATAATGGGTGAATTCAGGACAACATCTAATATCAGAAATCTGACGGATAGTAATTTTTTCCCCGTGTGTTTCGGGCTTCTTTGAAGAATAGACCAACTGCCGCTCTGCCAAGCAGGTCGTAAAAGGCGACCGATTGGCTATGCGAGTCTCCACCATCGTGGCTACTAGGTGGTGGAGTTCTGCATATCTCGCCCGGGTCAGGTACCACCGACTTACCTATTCATGCCGCAATAGCGTCAGTGCTTGTCGCTGTCGTGTTTCGGTTTGGAGGGTAAGGTAGCCGGTAAACTTATGCATGCGGCATTAGACCTCGCCACAAGATAGCAACGCACCGTTTTCTTGAAGGTGGTGCCAAGAGTCTTCGCAACCGGCGTGTGTGTATGAAGAGAGTGATGAATGTGGAGGAAGCGAGACAAGCCTGCAAGGATCGTGATGTATGGCACGCGGTTCTCTCTGCCTACCCCGTAAGGATCTGGCGTGAAGATATGTATGTATGTAAGTGTGTATGGCCGTGACGTATATTTATTTTATTAATTGTTAGTGATAATTCTTTCCGTCATTATTGGTAAAATCACTCGTAATAAATATGAAATAGTTATCACGACAGTAAATCTATTTCAATAGTGTAATGCTGGCGGAGCCATAAAAATGACAAATTGAGATTTGGTTTATATCAACAATCCACGATATTTGGGCTAGAAATATAAGTCATGATTTTATCCACAGATCCTTTGAGTATTAAACCAACACAGACCACATGAATACTAATAGACACGGCATTGGGAAGGAAACGTGTCGCTGCGCATATGAGCAAACGCTCATACCACTGTCAAAATTGTCATACATTTGTAGATATACCTATTATATTGCGAAAAAATAGAAATACACCATTTTGCACTGTTTTGTCGTTTCAAATGAGATGATAACGTTTTAAAATTACCCTTCGAGTGATTTCATTATAAGTGTAGTAGGTATGGGTGAGTCTTCAAAAATGTGTTCTCCGTGTAATTTCCATGGTATTTTTGAAATCGCTCAATTAAACTAAATTACACAAACATTTTAAAAGTTTATGCAAATTTAAAGAACATATGAAAATTCGACACATAGTTGATCTATAGTTTTCCTAAAAAAAATTATTGAACATTTGCGGGCCATGGAGATTACATCAGAGACCACGGAAATGACCCAGCAAGTAAAATTTTGCTAAATACCGTATCAGATATGAAAATAAGATTAGATAAAAGTGATTTGAGGTACTATGAACGGCTGTAATATATGTTAAAACGATATTAGGAAATTTTTTTTCAACAACCCTTTTTTTTCTGAATTTCTCCTCTCCGCTAAACTTAGATACAGCAAAACAAATTAGTGATAAAGTACGTGAGCTACATATTTCTTATTACCTTTTGCTTTTCTAAGCCACGCAATTGAAAGTGTGTGAAAAACTTAGTGTTCGTATTTTCATAAAAATCATTATAATTGTAGCGACGATGTAATTATATCGGTACATTAGTAAGTAGTCGAGTAACGAAGAATCGCAGGATTTGCGAAAAATATGAATGTATGCTCAACCGAGTAGTTACCTAGCCTAGCTTATGCGTAGTACTACACTTTACGTTGAATACTTTCCTTAACATCAAAACATTAATAGTAGATTCATTTTTGGGCACTGTGAGCATGATAATTAGACGCTTTAAATGATAATAAGCTTCGGTTTAACAAATTTAAATAAAAAAGGCAGATGAAACTGCACGTCTATAGACTTTCTGGTTCACCGTGATTCACCGGTTTGTCGGTGGTGAGGTAAGTGGTGATCCTAATCGCCGCATTTACCGACATGTTAATGATTATTATCGACTATTCCTAGTGATAACTGGGACCGACAGTTTTACGTGCTCTTCCGAGACACGGGAGTGGTAATACACCACTCCGCCAGACTCTGAGTGGATACTGAGCATTAAGATTTTTGAGGAAACCTCGAAAAAATTTGAATAACACCTTTTTCTGACCTGGGGATCGAACCTAGGACTATGAGGCAGTCTAAATTATAAGCTTTGGATTAACAAATTTAAATTAAAAAAAAACTAACTTTATCACTTAACCTGATAATTGCATGAATTACAGTATAAACATTGAATATTTCATTTTAATTATTGCAAACAAAATGAAATAGAGTAATTTCCATGAGTTTTATGTAACTTCAATGGTGTTTTATACATGGAAATTACTCCATGGAAATCACAAAAAAGCATATATTTTTAAATTTCTCGCCATTGGAAAGATATAGGCTACTAGTTTGTTATTGGCTATCTACATTTAAGAGTTAGGTATAAGACCGTAATACCCGTTTACTAAAAATAGTATGATTATGTTCCAAAAATGTGACATGGAAATTCCTAAAAATTGAGAACCAAAAATTGAAAAATTGAAGAACTTACTCTTGCACCGAAATGAAGGGATTTAGGCCTACGAATACTTGACCCATAAGCTGCAGCATAAAAGCATAATCAGAAAAACCAATCCCAACACCTCTAGACCTCACCAGTTGAGAGTAGTACCCGTCGCAATAAGCGAAGCTAAAATTTTGCCAAGTGTGTGACATACTTATTTACACTCATAAAACAAAAACTTTCAGTGCAATTGGATTAGAAATTTAGTTAGGATATAAAATGATTTGTATTTTAGAATTTTGTGTATAAATCTGATTAAAAGCGTTTGTGAATTAAAAAATATCTGCGATTGATCAGAAGACGGCGCACGTGTTACGCGTGTAAAACGTGCAAAATTAACCGGATTTGAGGTGTTGAGGGCAAATAACTTCTATACAAATGGTTATTACATAATAAAATCTATATGACACGATGCATATAGAATGTATAAATAATGTTATAGTAGATTTATGCAAACATTATTTGTTTATATAGGAGATAAGAATCTGTTACGCTCAAAAAATGTACTCCGAAGAATGACCCGTATAACGTGGTATAACTCTGTATTCCGTATGTGAATCCAAGCTACGCTGTCAAACTAGAAAATAACCTTAAAAGGCGTATCCATTTAATCTGTGGTTTTATCGAACCTACTTACAACTTGTACGTTACCGGATTTATTTATTTCTTTCTTTTTAGGCTTCCGTACCTCATAAGGAAAAAAAGGAACCCTTATAGGATTCCTTTGTTCGTTGCCCGTCTCTCCGTCTGTCCATCTGTCCGTCTGAAGAATAGACCAACTGCTATTCTGCCAGGAAATTATTTAAAGGCGACCGATTGGCTCTACGTGTCACTACTGTCGTGACTACTTGATGATAAATTTCCGCAACGTCTTGCCCAGGTTTTAGTATTTTTTTATATTATAAGATAGCAAACAATCAGATGGCTCTCCTGATGGAAAGAAAGAAAGAAAGAAATCATTTATTTGCCAGAATATGGGAGTTACAAGTTATTTAAATTTGATTAAGTTACCAACATATTCTACCATGATATGGTGTGCAAATATTTTAAAATTATAATTATTTATCATTAAACTAAAAATTTTGTGAGTCGATTTTTACAATTACTACTGGATCGGAACGCGGCCACACACTGAGAAGATCCGGCGGAAGAAACTCATCGGGCTTGTTTTTTTTTTTAAATTATAGTTACATGATACAATTACACACATTAATTGACATCACAACTTATTTCTATGAATTACAAAATTAATTTTTTGTTTAATTAAAATATTTTACAAAGTTTAAACACAGAAGAAAGATAATAGATAATTTGTATCAATTTAGTTAAGTTGTACAATTTAATGTGTATTTATCAACATCTCCCTTATAAACTATTTTTTTTAATATGCAATTTTATAAATTACATACTTGTAATTTAAAAAAAGTAATTTCTAATTCATGTTAGTTTAAATTTATTAATTACAACGTTTTTTTATAATTATACACAATAAAAGATTTATTATTAGATTAATATTTAATTTTATCAGCAAGAAATTCATTTACATTATAATAAGATTTGTCTAGTAGTAAATCAAATAGTTGTTTGCGGAATTTATTAAGAGGTAAGGATTTAAGACTATCAGGAATATGATTGTATATATTAATTGCCATACAATAGGCATTTCTTTTAAAAATGCGGAGTCTTTGTCTGGGCACTTGTAGTTTTTCACTATTCCTAAAATATGTATTACCTAATACTTCAGCATTTGTTTTAAACAAGTGTTGATGTTTTTTTACAAATACGCATACCGCCAGGATATAAAGACAAGGTAATGGTAGTATTTTAAGTTTTTTAAAAAGTGGTTTACAAGAAAATGTAAATTGATTCACATTAATATTGCACGTATACATTTCTTTTGTATTCTAAATATTTTTATTAAATCTACTGAGTTTCCCCAAATAGGGATTCCGTATTGCAATACAGATGAGACATATCCACGATATGCTAACAAGGTAGCGTTTAAGTTTGCTATTTCTCTTATTCTTCTTAAAACATACACAAATCTATCAATTTTATTGCAAAGGGAATCAATGTGTGCTTTCCAGTTACAATGTTTGTCAATTAATATTCCTAGAAATTTAGTATTATCTGTATTTTCTATATTGGTACTGTTAAAAAATATGTTTGAACTTTTGATATTATTACTGTAATATGTTTAAAATTCAACTATTTTTGTTTTACTCAGGTTAATTTTTAGATTGTTGCTTTTAAACCATTCTGAAACTTTAAGTAAGGTTTCAGATGTTTCCTTTACTAAAAGATTTTTGTTTTTACGTTTAATAAGGAGGGTTGTGTCATCTGCAAATAAAAATGATTCATGTTTGATAGTTTCTGGGAGATCATTAATATAAATTAGAAAAAGCAAGGGCCCTAAAACACTTGCCTGTGGTATTCCACAGTCACTACAGCAATAACTTGAAGTAAATATTTTTTGATGATTGCCACATACTTTTGAAATTTCAACACATTGTTTCCTTTTATCTAAATAACTTTGTATCCACTCTAATGATTTTCCTCTGATGCCATACTTTTCAAGCTTTGTCAACAGACTTCTATGTGAAACAAAATCAAATGCCTTACTCATATCTAAAAATACACAAAGTGGATACATTTTTGTATTCAGGCATTCATGGAAATAAATAATAAATAAATATTCACGGGACAAATTACACTTACTAATCTAACCCCAAAGTAAGCAAATTATTTGCTTATGCTATGGGTGTTAGTCAATGATACTAAATACATATATAAATACTAGAATATATTAAACACCCAAACCCGGAAATACAAACATTTATGCTCATCACACAAACGCTTGTCCCCGTCGGGTATCGAAACCGAGCCCCGTCGATTGCGCAGTCAGGGTCGCTAACCACTTGACTAACGGGGCGGTAAGAGAGAGAAAGATAAGAAAGAAAGATAGAAAATATTTATTTGCAAGAAAAAAGAAAGAAACCATTGTCTATAGACAACAAAGATGTTAATGGTGGTGGTGGTGATGGATGGCCTGTTACGATCGGCCTGGCAGAATGGCAGTTCGTCTATTCTTCAAAGGACCCCGGGAGAAAGGCAACCGATTAGCTGCTGATTACTTGTCACTACCATCGTCACTATTATATGGCAGAAATTCGCAATCTCTCGGCCTTGTACCACCACCGCTTCAGCTATTCCTGCCGCAATAGTTTTAATGCTTGTCAATGTCATGTTCCGGTTTGAAGGGTAAGATGGTCGGATTACTTATGCATATTAATGTAAAAAGCGCTTAACATTGCGCAGCAAATTTGAATACAGCCCAAAAAAGCGCAACATTACCATAAATGACATTGACTACATGATTAAAACTTAACCTCCCCCCCCCACTCCTCCTCCCTCCCCAGTAACCAAGATTGGCGTTTTTATAAAGACAATCCCCCCTTTCTGTTACCGATCACGTAGTATGGGTAGTTCCCTTATTAGAAGATTATTTACGTTAGATCAGTGAACCAGTGGATTATGATAACAATCTCCGCCACAATATATGAGGGTTCATTAACCGGTACAATATTTTCGTTCGTTTGTTTACGTTAGTTTTCAACGGTTGCCTGGCAAGCAAATGGGGTTCTCCAGATTAATCAATAGATATAGCCCTTTTAGTATGGAATGCGCAAAACGGAGGGATATTTTCGAAAGAACTTTGGTGTCTAATTTACTTCCTGGGTCCGTCCTAACATAATTATGAGTATTACTTATGTATGTGGCATTAGACTTCGCCACAAAATAGCAACGCACCATTAACATCTTTGGTGTCCATAGGCGATGGTTGACTGTTTCCACCAGGAGACCCATCTGCTTGTTTGCTATCTTATAATATACTAGCTGTTGCCAGCGACTACGTCCGCGTGGACATCGTTTACTCCGCACAGCCTCACCCACGTAGGTGATAGCGTGATAATATGTAGCCTATATGTTGACCCGACCTGTTAGTAATAATCATGCAAAATTTGAAGTAAATCCATGTAGTACTTTTTGAGTTTACCCCGGACATACATACAGACAAACAGACAGACAGCTCCTCCAGACAGAGAGACAGCTCCTCCCAGCTGTGCGGAGTAAACGAAGTCCGCGCGGACGAAGACGTGGGCAACAGCTAGTATTTAAATAAAATTTATTTAACTAGATAATCTGTTATAACAAAACTTTCTTTCAATGTATTAAATACCTTTTTTTTGTAATATTTTTGAAACCGATCTTTTCTTGGACCTGGAACCTTGATAAATCGATTCCTTGACCCGAAAAACCCCTAATTTATGACTTTCATGAATATCGTTGGAGCCGATTCCGAGATTCCAATTATATATCTAATACCTTTAAACGAGCAATTCTTGTATATATATATATATATATATATATATATATATATATATATATATATATATATATATATATATATATATATATATATATATATATATATATGAAATTTAGTATATAGGGGGTTTCGGGGGCGATAAATCGATCTAGCTAGGAATCATTTTTAGAAAATGTCATTTTATTCGTGTTTTATCGATAATAAAAGTCCCAATTAAAACTGAAAAATATGACTCTTCCTGACATCTGTTGGCGAATAGTAATATTATTTTTTGTATTGTAAGTTATTCCATCAGATGGCGTTGTTAAGTAACACGAAGTCAATGAGTGTTTGCTTTGAGGTTAGACTAATCAACTGTTTATCTAATGTGGAAAACCGAGCAAAGCTCGGTCAACCAGATATTATATATATATTATTTGTACATAACGTTAAAAAATGGACAAACGTTTTTTTAAAAACTAAAATGTTGACTATCGAATTTCATGGTGTCGGTTTTTCGTGATTTTGCGCGCGCGCATCGTAAATATTTACTCTCTTCATTTTTTCCAAACGCGTCAAAAGAAGTATAACTTCAAAAAAATTAACATCCCCACTTTACATGTAAAGAATCTACTCTGAAAAAAATATTTTCAATATTTTATGTTACCACTTTGTTGTGACTAATATGTATATTCATGCCAAATTACAGTATTCTAGGATTAAGGATCTCTGAGCTATTGGGCGGACGCGACGGACGGACATAGCGAAACTAGTTTTGGCATCGATCGCGACGGGGCAAAATTTTTAACGGTGTCCCAAAGATGAACTAAAAGTAAATCCGCCCCTTTCTTTACGCCATTCTATAATGAGCCAAAAATATTTGTTTTTTCGTCCACTTGCGTAGCAGTTTAACTAAACTGATAACATTCTATCGTATAATTTTCTAGATTTAAGTTGGAATTTTGATGAAGGAATGAATACATATAAATATTTTCGATAATTGGCATTGCTCCAATCGGAGACCTTTAGTTAAGCTGTAAGTTGAAGTTCAACTACACTCTGTCTAGATATTCACTAACTTTTTACTCCATAGAGGTATTTTGATAGATGATCGTGACTCGGTCTATGTTGGCGCTTTGCCATGTAATATTCAGCTGAATCGAGTCGACGAAGGTCAAGTTTTGCTGAAATGGCGCAAATGATTCACTTATAATTTTTGATATGATGGAAATTTTAAACAGGCCAATTTTCAAATAGATTTTTTGATACATTAACCGGACATCGATAGATAATCCGATTCACGCCGATTCGCTAATTTGTGCGCCGAAAAATTGAGAATTCGCTGCCTCATTATTGTGACAATTTAGGCTGATGCCCTAGTTTTTAGGTCGGGGAATTACAAATTTTTGAGGTAAAACTTTATTATTTTTCGTGAGTGCTACTGGTACCCTAAAATAAGGTTATTAGAAAGATTCAAATCTATCACATCGAAATTTGTAGTTTTGCGATCACTCTTGTAGTGGACAACATATTTAAGTTTAATAGAGGTACCTGCCTAGAAATTTTTAGTGTAAAAATACTCTCACGCAGGCAAGGCTTTGAGGAATCTTCTTAAAGGCGACTGAATCTGTCGAAATTTTCAGTACTATGGTACCTAACAGGGAGAATATGACTCCATCACCTGATACTTGGTTTGCTGAGACTGACTGAGTTTATGAGATAGTGGTATCCTGAAGGAATATACTCAGTTGACAATAGTCTATCTTACTTCAATTTGCAATGAACACCAATTTAAAAGCGAGATAAACTTAGTCGCGGTAAAAAAATTGAAAGAAAACCGAATATTCGGTATTCAGCTAAGTTGTTGACCACACACATAGCAATAATGGATTTTTTTATCTTTAGCCGATAGTGTAGCCATGCCATTAAACATTTTTTTTAGTTTTGCAAATTATTATTATCACATATCAAAAAGATGGATGATCCTGGCAGTGACTACTTTCGCGTTGGCGATGTATCGTATATTCACTTAGATCAAGACGTGTATTCAGCTATATAATAGGTATTTACGAAGGTCGCTTGTTCAGAAAATGGCGCAAATGATTCACTTATTAGAGGTTGATACTAATTCAGGTTGCGAATTCATTTCTCCAAAAAAATATTGTTTCAGTACATTACATGACGATCTCTTGTCCAGGTTCAAATGTTAGTTGTTACCATTGCCTAATAAGTATCTATTGCTACCGGAATAGCGTCAGTCCCTGCTACTGTCATATTCCAATTAGTTAGCTGCAAGCTTAAGCATGTAACTTTTTATTTCATGCAATTACCTACATTTTTTAGTGTCTGTAGACGATAAGACTATCTATTCATCTGGAGAGACATCCGTATGTTTGCTATGATATATTTAAAAATGTACCGTTAAGGCAAGGCATATCGAAGTCGTAGCTGCCTGAAGGCAGAGACCTTCAATATTATGCAAGTAGTGTCAAAACGGCTGCTCGCTCCTGCTCCAACACGAGGCTTTGACTTAAGCCTAAGTCTTCACAATGCTAGATTACATGTGACTTTTCTTTGAAAAGAGTTAATACTGTTTGCTAAAAAACAATACTTTGTTTCTACGAAGTTTACGACGACGTATGAGGTAGGACGAGTAGGTAGGTCCTACCTACCAGAAACTAGGTACAATAGTGTTATTTTCTTTAATCTACGGTTCTACGAAAACTCATTCACGGCACCACTTTATAACATGCATTTTTGGTCTATGAAGGTTCACTTCTTCCCGTTAGGAGTATATTGTTCTGTGCTTTATAAAGTACTAGCTGCTGTGTGCAGCCCGCTGCATTATACGTTTTTTGGTGGATCCCGCGGGATTTCCTAATTTTTCCGGGATAAAAAGTAGTCTATGTGCTATTCCAGGTTATTATCTACCTGTGTGCCACATTTCATTTAAATCCGTTCGGTAGTTTTTGCGTGATTGAGTAACAAACATCCATCCAAACATCCAAACTTTCACATTTATAATATTAATTAATTAATTAATTAATTAATAATTAATTAATAATAATTAATAATATAGAAGATATAGAATCATTTTAATATAGATATAGATAAACACATTGGACAACAAACTACCAAATGGCTTTTGCGATAGATAAAGCACCATATTATATGCTTGTTTGCTGTCCTAATATACAAAAACTATAGAATTAATCTTCCAAATTAAGATCACCACCGAGGCCCCAGTGTAAAAATATCCTTAAACCAAATATATCAATGACATCATTTGAACCGGTAACTAAAGGGTGCGTTTTACTGAGTACAGACGGTGCGTGATATTATTTACTGAAATACTGCCGTTACAAGTAGGTATTCATATTTTCCGCCAATTACGAGCTTTATATTTTGCGTGTTACTTTATTTATAAAGAACATTTTTATTTTAAGGGTCATTCTTCGAAAATGTGTTCTCCGTGTAAGTTCTATGGTATTTTTGAAATCGCTGCATTAAAGTAAATTACACAAAGTTTATGCAAATTTAAAGAACATATAAAAATTCGACACGTAGTGGATGTATACTTTTTCTAAAAAAATATAGAACTTTTGCGGTCCATGGAAATTACATTATAGACCACGGAAATGACCCAGCAGGTAAAATTTTGCTAAAAATCGTATCAGATATGAAAATAAGATTAGATAAAAGTTAGTGGGCTACTATGAACGGCTGCAATATACATTAAAACGATATTAGCCCAAATTTTCAGCGACTCCTTTTTTCTCAATTTTTCCTTTTCCTTAAATTTAGCGCTCAGCGTGTTGTTCTTACTGGGAAATAACAGTGTATACCTATAATTTCCAATATTATGAGTATTATCAAAACTTTAAATCTGTGAAACTTGTGCTTAAAAGTCAACTTAAAAGTTGACTTTTAAGCACGCATCAAAATTTTCAAAATATTTCATTGAAAATTGTTTTTGATTTTATTGATTGAACACACTCTTTTTACGGTTGCTAAGTAAACTAGGAACCCTTATAGTTTCGCTATGTCCGTCCGTCCGTGCATCGGCAATCTAAATCAGAGATCATTAGTACTAGAAAGCTACAATTTGATATGAATATACGTGGTAAACAAAAAACAAAAAGTGGTAACATATTATTATTATATTGAAAAATATTTTTTGGGTCAGGTAGCTCCTGTTCGTGTAAAGTAGGGAAGTTAATTTTTTTCTCGTGCTCTCCAGAATGTGGGGTATCATAGGTTTTTAAAAAAATATTGTAAGTTTGTGATAACAGTTTTTCGATTAAGGGACTCCTTTTCCAAATATTAAGCTTCATTACGCTAATTTTTGTTAGAGTCAAGTATCCCTCCCCCCTCTGCCAGCTAAACGGTTGGTTTTGGTTAAAAACAAAATTACCCTCATCGCCACATTTATCAACATGTTAACGATTATCTACTATACCTAACGATAACCGGAACCGAAAGCTTTTCGTGCTCATCCGAGTCACGGGATTGGCAATATACCAATCTACTATACTCTGAGCTGTTACTGAGGTTTAAGACTTTCGAGAAAACCTCGAAAACCCTTAATACCACCTTTGGGATCGAACTCTGGACCACGAGGCAGTCTAAATTATAATAAGCTTTGGTTTAGCAGATATAATAAAAAAAAATAACTGACAAACTTCATAACTTAATTTGGTGATTGCATGAATTACAGTATAAATATTGAATATTTCATTTTATTTATTGCAAATAATATGTAATAAAGTAATTTCCATGGGTTTTATGTAACTTTCATGGTGTTTTATACACAGAAAATGTCACCATGGAAATCACCAAAAAGCATATATTTTGAAATCTTTCGCCATTGGAAAGATATAAGATGCTAGTTTGTTATTAGCTATTTACATTTGGGAGTTAGGTATAACGCCTCAATACCCGTTTCCTAAAAATAGTACGATTACATTCTAAAATGTGACATGGAAATTCCTAATAATTGAGAACCAAAAATTGAAAAATTGGAGAACTGACTCTTGCACTAAAATGGAGGGAATCAAGGCCACGACTACTTGACCCATAAGCAGCAGCATAACTACAGAATCACAAAAACCAATCCCGATATGTCTAGAGACCTCGCCAGTTTATAGTAGTACCCATCGCAAAAAGTGAAGCTAAATTTTTGCCAAGTGTGTTACATACTTACTTATGCTCATAAAATAAAAACTTTCACTACAATAGGATGGAAAATTTGACCAGAATGTAAAATGATTTGTATTTTTCAATTTTATGCATAAATTTAATTAAAAGCGAAAGTAAATTAAAAAATATCTGCAATTGATCAGAAGAGGGCGCACGTGTTACGCGTGCAAAACGTGCAAAATTAACCGGATTTGAGGTGTTGAGGGTAAATAACTCCTATAAAAATGGTTATTACATAATAAAATCTATATGACACGATGCATATAGAATGTATAAACAATATTATATTAGATTTATGCAAACATTATTTGTTTAGGTATATAGGAGATAATTAAGTCTGTTACGCTCAAAAATTGTACTCCGAAGAATGACCCTTAAATTCACCTGTTCATTACTTTTAATCTTTTTTCTTTTATAAGTATAAAAAATACTTTATTGTGATTTCTCTTAAGTCTTGTAAAATTATGTCTGAGTAATTGTTTCGAACAAGTTTCTAATTGAATTCATTTCATGGATTTCATTTCCACGATTATATATTTTATAATGGTAATAAATCTAATATATTTTTAATTATCTACATATGTTTTATATCATAAGACAGCAATCAAGCAGATGGAAAAGGTCAACAAATACCTATACCAAAGATGTAAACGGTGCGTTCCCATCTTGTGGCGAGGTCTAATGCTACATGCATAAGTTTACCTGCTACCTTACCCTCCAAACGGAAACACGACAGTGACAAGAACTGATGCTATAGCGGTATAAGGTACGGCGGTGGTACCAGACCCGGGCGAGACAATGCAGAACTCTGCCACCTAGTAGCCACGATGGTATTGACTCGCATAGTCAAACGGTCGCCTTTTACGACCAGCTGGCAGAACGGAAGTTGGCCTATTCTTTAAGGAGCCTTTTTATATCAACAGAAAGCAAACAAACAGATGGGTCTCCTGATGGAAAGAGTCAACCATCGCCTATATACACCAAAGATGTTAATGGTGCGTTGCTATCTTGTAGCGAGGTCTAATGTCACATGTCTCCGTATGTATTAATTTACTTTTTGGTCACATGCATAAATTTACCGACTACCTCACCCTCCAAACCGAAACACAACAGTGACTAGCACTGACGCTATTGCGGCAGGAATAGGTAAGGCGGTGGTACCAGACCCGGTCGATCCGATGTAGAACTCTACCATCTAGTTGTCACGATGGTAGTGACGCGCGTAGCCACTCGGTCGCCTTTTACGACCTATCTGGCAGAACGGCAGTTGGCCTATTCTTCAAAGGAGCCCGGGACCAATAAGGGAGATGTGCAGACAATCTAATTATTGAACTATTATTTTACACAAAACAATTTTAGTTATTCTGGATTTGTTAGAACCATGTCATCCGAAATTTCAAATTAAGAAATATGCTGTTGAAGATGAATTTGTAGATTTCATATATAAAAAAAAATTGATTATTAATTTCAAAATTATAAAACACAGGATATACCTTACAAAGAAAAATCCTTGACAAATCCAATACACAAATTGCTCATATATGTATCCGAAACGAATAATTTATATTTCGAATTCGAATCGCGACGCCTTATTTTTTGTTTCCCGTTTGGATATTTCAATATGGCCGTGTTTTGTAAACATAAACACACTTTTAAACCTAAAATATATAACTAGGGTTTATTATATAAAATTGGGAAACAACAGGCGAACCGCGCGGAGTGGACGTTGAGACTGAGTTTCAGTAGGCGGTTGCCGCCCAGTTACTAAATATACGCGCACGTCATGTAGTAATGAAATATTTAAAGTGTCCTAATTCCGTTTAAAAATCATGTGAAATAAAACTAGGTACCTACGCTTTCTTGTATTCATATCCTTTGAAAAGAAAGATAAAAGATATTCATACTAAATTACAGTCTTCTAGTATAAGAGTCTCTGAGTTAGATAAGCTGCGAAGAGACGAACGAACATGACGAAACTAAAGAACCCTAAAAAGAGAAAGAATTTCAAATTCAATTTCGAACAAACATTACTTCATTAAAATATAATCTTTGTTGATAAATGAGTCTAGTTATTATTATCCCCGTGTTGCCTTACCTATTCCTGCCGCAATAGTGTCAATGCTTGTTGCTGCCGTGTTTCGGTTTGGAGGGTAAGGTAGCCGGTAAACTTATGCATCTGGCATTAGACCTCGCCACAAGATAGCAATGCACTATTAACATCTTTGGTGTCTATAAGCAATGGCTGACTCTTTCCATCAGAAGACCCATCTGCTTGTTTGCTATCTTATGACAAAAAAAGTAGCACTACGCCTAGGTGTATCACGGCGAGCTATCCGAAATGCTTGGTAACGCTACCAGGAGGTAGTGTTGTTAGAAGAAGCGGATCAGGAAGAACGCGGCCCACAACTATTCAAGAAGACGGTTATGTTCGCTTAACTGCCCGCCGAAAGCGTGTCCATGGACAACTGGAGGACTATGCTCTTCACAGATGAGTATAAAGTGAAGCTTTGATTAATAATAGCGCGTTTGTGGAGAAGACAAGGCGAACGATTTACTGACCCCTGTGTACACGAAACTGATCGGTTTGGGGGGCTCAGTGACATGTGGTGTTATGGTGTGGGCGGAATCAGCTTAATGGACAAAACGGTGCTGGTAATTCTTAACGAAGGTACCGTAACTGCTGCTAGCTACGTCGAGCGTATGATCCTACCCCACATTATTCCATTTTCATAAAGAGTGGGCAATAATTTTGTCCTCATGGCAGGATAATACTCGTGCTCATACTTCTCGCCTAGCCCAGGCGACCCTAAATGAAGCCAATATCGTAGTTTTGGGCCCGCAATAAGTCCCGATCGCAATCCAATCGAACATCTGTAGGAGCAATTGAAAAGAAACTTAAAAGAAACTCATAGTGAAGTGAATAGTCAACAGTAACTCATAAACGTATTAAAAACCTGTTGGGAGATTATACCACAAGAAGACATCACCCATCTGATTGAAAGTGTCCCAAACAGGCTCAGAGAGTGCGTAGGTAGATACGTAATCGAGGAGGACCCACCCGATATTAGGCGCCCCATAGACCTACAATAACATTGTGCAATCCTTTTATTGTGCAATAATATTGAATACCCCCTTTGACTTCAAACATTCAATAAATTCACTCAATAAAATTGACAAACCAGTCTAATAAATATTTTCGAGCGAGCAACATGGCTGACGATGAAGTTTTAGCGGCAACCATGCTGGTGATTTTGTTAAATAAAATATAAATCACTACCTATACAATTCTATATACTCAAGTAAAAACTCCCGTTCTTTATCTTTTACAGCATTCTTGCTCGCCATTTTGCTTAAATTTACGACACTACCATATATTAATCACCGTGACTAAACGAACGCGACCGCTCCAAACTCTAAAGTGAAAAATATTGTGCAATATTAAGCCTACACAGTGCGAGAAAAAATATTGCGCAATAAAAATTAAACCCACTTAAACTTTCGTTCAATCATTGTGCAATCTTCAATATTAACCCTAAACGGTCAATAATATTACACAATACGTAATATTGCGCAATATTATTGTAGGTCTATGGTGCACCTTAAAGACACCCCTGTGTAACCATCAATATTAACTTTTCTTAAAAATAAAAACTTGGATAGTTCGAATTTTTAAAGGTAAATTCTATTTTTTTTTTATTTTTAGGTGTATAATTTTTTTAATCATTTACTTTGAATTTTTTTATATCTTAAGATAGGAAACAAGTAGGTGGGTCTTCTGATGGAAAAAGTCAACCATCGCCTATAGACACCAAAGGTGTTAATTGTGCGTTGCTATCTTGTGGCGAGGACTAATGCCACATGCATAAGTATACCGGCTACTTTACACTCCAAACCGGAACACGACAGCGACAAGCACTGACGCTATTGCGGCAGGTAAGGCGGTGGTACCAGACTCGGGCGAGACAATGCAGAACTCTACCACCTAGTAGCCACGATGGTAGTGACTCGTATAACGAATCAGTCGCCTTTTACGACCTGCTTGGCAGAATGGCAGTTGGCCTATTCTTCAAAGGAGCCCGGGACCAACACTGGGGAAAGGATGAAATAACTTTACTGTCTAACTATATCTATCCATAAAAACTACAAAAAATGCATTATCATTTTGAAGGCGGAAATCAAAGTGGGCTAGCTTCATCACTAGCTTGTTTTGAGTAGTTTATAGAATAGGCGAGGCAAGCAAAAAATCGTTCCGTCGATAGAGAGAGAAAAAGTAAAAGAAATTTTACGATTCCCTATTTAACGTATGTAAACACGTATACCAAATGTATGTTCTTTCTCTTTCTATCAACAGAATTTTCACTTACGCGGTTATGGCGCGCCTATTCTATAAATAAAAACCCGCATAGTTCCCGTTTCCGTGGGATTTCCGGAATAAAAACTACCCTATGTCCTTTCTTGGGTCTCAAACTATATTTCTACCAAATTTTATCCAAATCGGTTCAGCGGTTTAGCCGTGAAAGCGTAACAGACAGACAGATAGACAGAGTTACTTTCGCATTTATAATATTAAGTACACCTATGGATTATGGAGGTTTCATCGTGCCCGGTTCACTTGCGGGGTAGGCAGAGTAAACGTCTATAGACTGTCCAGTTCACCACGATTCACTGGTTTGTTGATTTGCGAGATGAGTGGTGATCCTCATCGCCGCATTTTACAGACCTGATAACAATTATCAATAACCGGACCGACGACTTTACGTGCTCATCCAAGGAACGGAGTGTTAAGACACCACCCACCAGACTACTACTAAGATTTTGGATTTTTGAGAAAAACCTCGAAATAAGTTTTTTGAAGAACAACGCTTTTGCCCGACCCGGGGATTGAACCCGGAACCTGAACCCGGACCCGGAAACCGAGTAAGCTATCCCCTAGACCATGACGCAATATAATGGATACTTTTTTTAAAAATCATTTGCCACTAATTACTTTAATCTGCAGCGAACTTCATATAATGGACCTACCCATACTAGCCAAGCTGGCACCACTTAAACAATTGCCAATCCCATCCTCGATGGTAGTGACACGATCTGCCTTTTCTCATTTTTTACGAAATGCCTGGCTATTGGACTGTTTGTCTATTATTTATTGATATGGGGCCCGGGTAATGACCCGGATCAAGAGTCCTTTATTTTCATAACTAACATATTTTTCAGAAATTAAAAACTTCAAACAATTATTGCTTAAACCTTTAACTTAAAACTTTGACTGCTAAAAGATTTTTTAGAGTTCCGAAGAAAACTAGGTCCGTCCGTTTGGCCGTTCCTCAATCCTTCAATCTTAAAGTCAGCGGTGGATTTACACTAGGGGCAGTCGGGGCAAGTGCCCAGGGCGGCAAATGTTTTAGGGCGGCAAATGTTTTAGGGCGGCAAAATTTTGAAAGTGATAAAAATTTTTGAAGTGAAAACTTCTTTAGGCGCGTTGAGCGTTTTGGTAGACGGTAAAATCCTCGGTTCGCGTCACCGACATGCTAATGATAATAGTATATCTATAGCTATGTTTTGCATATAGTTTTAATTACTCTCAACTTAATAGTTCCGTTTTCACTTCTATCGGCAGTCCCACGACTGCTACTGTTTTTTTTTAGTCTTATCGAGATTCCCCAATATAATTAATTAATTCTATTAATTTATAACATTTTGTTTAATTGATAAGTAATTCAAGAAATTCAATTCATTCATTATTTATGAATTGTAATTTTGGCACTTTTTTAGTAAAAATTAATAATCAAAATGATTTGTTTCAAATCATTTTGATTATTAAAACATTTTGATTTAAATCAATTAAAAAATTTTTTTATAATTTATCGATTTCACCAATTAATTTTAATTTAAACGAAAAATCGTATATTTTTTACACGCTTTTTATTAGCTTCACTTGTATGTATGTTTGTATGTTTGTAACCGACTTCTTTGGGCGCGATTTTGACCCACTTTAAACGGCCAGATTTCGTTCAAATTTTGTAGATTTATCGAGGACCGATGATAATTCACTAATTTGATAAAATTATTCCATTTTTCAATTTGCAAAATATGATTTTTGTTAATTTATATAATTTTCATCTATAGTCGAGAAGGTAAGAAACTTAATTTTAATTTTTTATAATTTTTCTCTATAGTCGATAAGACAGGACTTGATGTTAATTTTAATTTCCAATAATTATCTTTAGCTGTTTTCTCTAATATTGATAAATTTTCGAATACTAAGGAGAATTTTAATTCTACAAAACAAATAACAGTTTAAAAAAACTAAAAAATCACACATCTATAGTGCACACCAACTGTTAAGTCGGAAGACAACCTACGATGTGTATCAGCTGAAATGTCCGCTACTTTTCAAGTTATATTGTCATAAAATATGGAAAAATATATGTATGATATAACCTGATAGTTTCAATATATAACATTAGTTTTCATACCTTAAAAAAATTAATAAAAAATCAGCATGAAAACGTCTTTCTACACGTATTTCCCCTCTTAAGTAAAATTCTAGTAATAGGGCGGACTTTTTCTCCGTTGCCCAGGAGCGGCATTGAGTTTAAATCCGGCCCTGCTTAAAATGGGCGTGTTTTTAACAATTAATTCTACTGAAAACTCGTCATTTTCATCAAAAAATGACGCCGTTTTGACTACCTGGAATACGAATGCTACCTTAAGGCTCATGGTGTCGCTTTATATAAGAGGGTCTGGAATCTGGACTGTCCAGAACACTATCGCATGTCCAAAATAGACATGACGTAATGAATTGCAAGTTATGATATTGAATAATTGAACGCTTCTATATAGATGATAGAACTTCTATACTCTGTGAAAGAAGAAATCCTGAGGGTCCCTTCATACTCAGGCAGGCGTAGGTACTTATGCGCGTAAACTGATAATTGCAATTAGTTATAACTGTTGCGAATACTGTAAAGTATCAGACATTTTTCGTTAGGAAAATATTGTTTGCAAACAATATTTTCTTGTCGAAAAGTAATGTTTATTGACGTGCGAAAAGCCGGTATATGATTCACACGCAATAACAGTATTTTTTCTACCAGCAAAATATTATTTTTAGAGCTTATAATATCTTAATATAGACGCGAAACAGTAATTGCTTCAAACTGCGCTAGGCCATTTGAGAATTTACAAATTTTACATTTTGCTCAACTAATACTATTTTGAATCTTGAGGCTGTAAATTGTAATCTTTGTTCTAATTTTACAAATCACAACTTATGATTCATCCTAGGACCTAGCGAACTCCTAAAATTCCAATTCACACATTTCAAATCAGTATCCGTTTCTTAGCTTTTATTGTATCTATTGTCCAATCTTTAGAGCTTTAGGTAACTATAAAATACACATAAATACAAAAATAATGTCGAAAAACCGTGTATTATTAACTTATCAAATCACGAATAGTAAATTCTATGATTTTTGAAATATTATCCATACATTTTTGCGTAAAAAGAATAATAACATGTAATACACGTTTATTATCTACATTCTGCCATGCTCTAGAGATGTAATATATCCGACTCATCCGAGAATATTAGGTAGGTACTGCTAAAGTAAATTCGATTCAAGGTCAAGTCATAAAAATTAAAGCATAAAAATGTAAAGATATTATTTTTTTCAGTACGTACCTAAGACACTGTTTTATTTCAACTATCAGCAGCTTACTTTTAACTTTTAAGCTACCCCAGCTTCGATGGCATAGACCCATTTATAATCTCGGAGATATATGCCTTTACCCGGAGATGTATGTATCTCGCTGTGTTGGTTCCGGGCTCCTTTGAAGAATAGACCAACTGCCGTTATGCTAGGCAGGTCGTAAAAGGCGAGCGATTGGCTATACGAATCACTACCATTGTGACTATTAGGTGGTAGAGTTCTGCATCGTCTCGCCCAGGTCTGGTACCACTGCCTTACCTATTCCTCTCGCAATAACGTTAGTGCTTGTCACTGTCGTGTTCCAGTTTGAAGGGTAAGGTAGCCGGTAAACTTATGCATGTGGCATTTGACCTCGCCACAAGATAGCAACGCACCATTAACACCTTTGATGTCTATAGGCGATGGTTGACTCTTTTCATCAGGAGACCCATCTGCTTATTTGGTATCTTATAATATCAAAAAGCCCAGCAATATTGTTTCTATTTTATTTTATAACATTTGTTATTATCACGCAAATCTCTTTGTGATGTTAAAATTATTTTTTTATTTCTTTGATTGTTTTCTTGTAAGGGAACCGTTTGGGTTAAGATTATAAATTATAGATACTGCAGTTAATACATTAATTTTAATGAAATTCTCTTAGATATAATAATCCCGAAAAAATATTTGAGTATCGCTTTGTGGTCCCCAGTGTAAGTTTATACCTAGTATCAATCCTAAAAGTTAAATAGGTAGAAGCTACATGATCCAGTATTTTTATTGTGAAACATCTATTCGCGCGCCTTGTCAGTAAAATCGATTGTATGAGAGTGTTATATCGTTTCCTGTTACGGGCAAGCGATATAACACCCTGTGGTGTTACGCGGTCACCAGTTGTATACACACTGCAATTTTTTTTAATAGTACTTATTTATTTTTACTCATTAATTTTAGTTGTAATTGCCAGAAGATATTTCTAATATATTTTATACTTTCCATCGTCGGCACTTGATGAAATTCCATTACTGTTAGACATAATTAACAATACCAAGTTCATTGCACTTTAGTTTCACTTCACTACATAATATATATATATATATATATATATATATATATATATATATATATATATATATATATATATATATATTGTACATTACTCAACCGGTTTCACGTTTTAAACGCCTACAGGATGTAATATACTTAATTTTAGGGTTTAGATATACCAAAAATATATGTTACTAGCTGTTGCCCACTACTTCGTCCGCGCGGACTTCGTTTAGTCCGCACAGCTGCTCTCCCTTGGGTGGTAGCGTGATAATATGTAGCCTATATGTTGACCCAACCTGTTAGTAATATTCATGCAAAATTTGAAGCATGAATTTACATGCAGTACTTTTTGAGTTTACCCCGGACATACATACAGACAAACAAACAAAAAATTCTAAAAACTATATTTTTGGCTTCGATATCGATTGTAGATCACGTTCCAAGTATTCTTTTAAAAAAATATTCAATGTACAGTTTTGACTTTCCTACGCTTTTATTATATGTATAGATTTTAGCTTGTCCTATGTCACTTTTCCACTATGTTATCGATCGATTTAAAACTCGATGTTTCTTTGGCCATCGATATCTCTTCGATCTCGAGAGTGACATCCCTACTCTAATTTACAATTTTGACAGGTGATTAAGATTAAAAGTAAAAATCTGATCTTCAGTTCTGTCCGTCCGTGATTAGCCACTCCTTCTTGGCAATACTTAATTAGTTTTAATTGAAAACAACTAATGCAAGAAATGTAGTTTCGTGATCTCAGGTGTGAGTGTGTTTAATTCTATGGCTTAATTTTGTGTGAGCTACGAAAAAATCAAAATGACGACACGTTCGGGTCGTGGAGTATTTGGGAAACTCTTCTCTAAAAAGCACCATAGCAGAGATGATAGGGTCACCGAAATCGGTATGCCTACAAACGTAAAACAACACATACATGTAAGTATGAACTCTGAAACTGGTATGTTGGAAGGACTGCCGTCATCATGGTTGCGACAATTAAATGCTCAAATATCGCCAGCTGAACAAAATGAAAACCCTAATGCTGCAATTCAAGCTGTAGCTTTTCATAATTTCCATGTTTTAAAAAAAGAACAAGCAGAAAAGGAGCCATGCAAACCAATTGTAACAGAGGAGGCTATTACAAAAGAAGGCATAGAAATGAAGAAGTTTCTCGCCAAGAAAAATGCTCACCAAAGTCAAGACTCGGATATTTCTATTGGCCAGAGTAGTGAGGAAGATGTGGCACCAACAGACTCAGTTTCACAAAGACAAACAATGCCAGTAGGGCCTACAAAAAACCTTAAAAAGAATAATGCCATGATGGACTTAACGGCAGTGGTTCAGGATCTAACTTTAATTGGTACTGAACCAGAGGAAAGTCCAATATTAAGAAAAAAAGAAATGATGAATGCTACATTATCAGATGAAGAAATATATGAAGAATTGAAAGCAATATGCAACAAAGATGACCCTTATGTTCGCTTTGAAAGGATAAAGCAAGTTGGTGCTGGAGCCTCAGGTAATATTTTATCATGATTGCACTATATAATAATTAGTTTAAATTTATAAATGTGTGTGTACCATAAACACAACATTTTTCCACGTGTTGGTCCGGGTTCATTCGAAGAATAGACAGTGCTCTTCTACCATGTAGATCGTAAAAGGCAACCAATTGGCTATCTGTGTCACTACTAGTGTGACTACCTAGGTGTCAGAGTTCCGTAATGTCTCACCTGGGTATATGGTACCACCGCCTTATCTATTCCTGTTGCGATAGCATCCATGTTTGTCATTGACATGTTCTGGTTTGGAGGTTAAGGTAATCCGTACACTTATGCATGCGGCATTGCTATCCACCACACAGATCGCATTGCAACATTAACATCTTTGGTACCTATAGGCAATGGTTTCTTTTTCCATCAATATAGACATCTGCTTGTTTGTTATCTAATGATATAAAAAAACTTATAAGTTTTTAGTCTTGGAAGCTTTAACATTTATATGTTAAAATTGATTTTAAACACAAAAGATATTAATGGTGTGTTGCTATGTGTTTGGTAGGGTGGGAATGCCACATGCATAAGTTTACAGCCTACACTACCCTCTAAATCAGAACATAACAGTGACTATCACAGACAATATTGTAACACTTTACTAGGTTTTACTAGGTGGTAGAGTTCTGCATCGGCTCAACCGGGTCTGGTACCACCCTGGGTGGAATAGGTAAGCCTATTCCTGCCGCAATAGCATCAGTGCTAGTCACTGTCGTATTCCGGTTTGGGGGGTAAGGTAGCCAGTAAACTTATGCATGTGATATTAGACCTCGGCACAAGATAGCAACGCACCATTAACATCTTTGGTGTCTATAGGCGATGGTTGACTCTTTCCATCAGGAGACCCATCTGCTTGACTGCTATCTTATGTTATAAAAAAAAAACAGGAACAGCCCTAGCTGTTCCTGTTTTTTTTTTGAACCTAGTGAACTTAGGAGAGATATGCGGAACTCTATCCCCTAATTGGTAGTTACAATGTCAGTAATGTGTTTAATTAGCTTATCAGTTCTATCAAAGATCATACAATCTAACTTTATTCAAAGGGGTGAATTTATTCACTTATTCCTGCTCCTGGCACAGATATGATTCACCTTATTTATTCCTTTGACTCACTTCATCCTTTTATATTGCAGTGTATTATATTCTGTGATTGTATCTTTAAATGAATGTTTCCCTACATCATTTTCTCGCTCCCACCAATTCAACAGTACTTTGTAATATAAGTAGTTCTTTCGGTTGATTATCGCTTGTCCCATCTCACTCTCACTCTCTTTCTTTGTAATCGCAGTACGCTCGGTCGCTCACCATTCTGGCCAGAATAAATAAGCTTATCATATCCGGCCCCAAAATCAGAACCTTTAATTCAGTACCTCTGGAGTTACACACATCTAATACAAACGAATCTGAACCAGTAAGGGTCTTATAATAAAGCCTTTAGTTATTTTCTGAACGTTTAATATTTTCACTAAAAAAAACAAATTAAAACAAAGTTGAAAATTTACACTTGTCTACACAACACAAAATGTCTGTTATTTAGACATGCATTATGGCAAAGTCAGGGTCTTAGATAATGTTAATGATGAATTAAAACCCCATTGTATGTTTTGTGAGAATTTTAAGTTTTTGCGGTATTTTTTAAATTTTAATAATAGGTTTTTTTTAATTGTAGGTTGTTTTAGTTATAAATGTTGTAGTACAACTCACTTTGTATGTGGTATCTGTTACTGAAAAAATATCGCACTTCAAGGTTTGACCTTTGACGTGGTAGTTTAAATTCATGTCTAGATATGATCTACCATTAGAGTACCATTTTATAAAAATTAAGAAAAAAAATAAAAAATACATGTGTTAGAATTTTATTACTACTAACGCTATCTGTTATGAAACTAACGAGTTAAAACGCTAACGAGTTAAAATGTTACTTTGGAGTGGTAGATTTAATTCATTTTCATTCACTCCATTTTAATACAATATTAATCTATTAATACATTTGTACTTTTTAACTTCCTGCTACGTATGTAGATAAGGAAGTTACTGATTTTGCTCCGATTTTCAAAAATCGAATTTTGACCAGATGTCCGCGTTTTGAGGTCCTAGGAATCTTTTTTGACTATTTTCGCGATGATGTCAGTGTGTCTGTATGTATGTATGTGAGTGTGTGTGTTCGTGTGTGTGTGTGTGTGTATGTCTGTATGTAAACTCTCATAACTTTTGAACGGCTGGACCGATCGAAATGCGGTTGATGGCATTCAATTGGATTCCACTCAACTTGGACTTCCTAAAAATTTGAACCAAATGGGTCCATGGGTTTTGATAAAATTTTGAAAAAACCCAAAAAGAAATTTTGGTGAAACAGATTTTTTTTAATATAACTTCCAGATTAATGTACTGATTGAATACAAAAACTAATCAGCTATATTCTCAAAAAAATTAAGCCTAATGCATAAATTGCTTCAAATCGGTTTATCTGTTGGAAGTAATCGTTGACGAATATTTTGAAAAAAGTCTTTTCGACATAACTTCGAAATATTTCAACTAATCATTTTTTAGTGTTCTACAATATTTTAGTCCTAAAAAAATTACGTTGAATGCCGTTTTAAAAATTAAATTCGAATCTTATTTTCAAAATTTACAGCTTTTCAAATATTAAAATTACGTTGCTTTTAGCAAACTTACTTAATGTTTTTGAAATAACTTTCAGGCTAATATACTGATTGACCTCAAAATCTTATCAGCTCCTTTAAAAACTGCGTCAAGTACCGTTAATTGGATAAAAATCAGTCACTTTGTTTGGTATCTATCAACAACAAAAATTTTTGAAAAAATGTTTTTTGACATTGCTTCGAAATTTTTGAACCTACCGATTATTTAGCTAAAGCAATACTTAAATTGAGTTGAATGCCATGTGAAATTGACCATTTAAAGTTTGATCAATTTGATCATTGTTTCCAAAATATACAGTTCATAAATCAATGTACTGCCATTTTTATCAAAATAAACTGCATGTATGATTGTTTTGTTGGTTCATTCCTGTTTTCTTGCTGTTTTTGTGATTTAGCATTTGAGATCCATACTAATATTATAAATGCGAAAGTAACTCTGTCTGCCAGTCTGTCTGTCTGTCTGTCTGTTACGCTTTCACGGCCAAACCACTAAACCGATTTGGATAAAATTTGGCATAAATATAGTTTGAGACCCAAGAAAGGACATAGGATAGTTCTTATCCCGGAAATCCCACGGGAACGGGAACTATGCGGGTTTTTATTTAGAATTTTTTCCACGCGAACGAAGTCGCGGGCACAGCTAGTATTTCAATATTTCTTAGAACTGAAAAAAATCTATGCTTATAGTTTTTACTCTTTTGAGCTTAAAATACCTAGGTACCTTAATTTAGCGGGAAGTTTCAGGGATGGCCTGCAAGGTCAACTGTTTACAGATTTTTCACAATATGATTATTGTGAAACAGTACAAGTGTATTAATTGATTAATATTGTATTGAGATCAATTTTCAATCTTAGCCCGAGGGTAAAAAGCTAAAAAAAGGTATGGTCATGCCCGTATCCCCGAAAAGCTAGGCAGAGGTACAACATGTGCATCTACAATTAGCCGAAAATACGTGTAAGTCACGCAATGTGATAGGTGACTAGCTTATCACCAACCGGGCATCTTTCCAATCCCGGGCATCGTTGTTTTTATTATAAAATTGAAAAAAAAAACACTTTTGATTTGTCTGACTCGGGAATTGAACCCCGAGGGTTTGTCTGAGAGAAAAATTCGAAAAATTTATTTGCTGATTTTCTACCGATATTTCTTCATGCCTGCAGTAAGTCCAATATTAATCCTAAAAATTTTGAAGGTTAATTAAATTTAAAAAAAAATTATTTCGAAAATCGATCTTATCTTAGCAAAATGTTAAAAATGTGTTTTTCTTTATAAGATTAACTTTCATTATTAATACCCATTTTCCTTGAAAACTCTTTTGCAAAAAAGCTACCATAAAAAAAATTGATGAAGGCTTTAAGAGCGGCGATGATTTGGTGGCGCGAGATGGATCTTGAGTTGCTACATATTATAGGCAGACTGAATTAATTGTAGGTAGACCAGAAAATATGTTGTAAAATTTTAGTAGATAACCTTTATATCTGTTCTGTGTAGATAACATTGATAATAATAAAAATCGTGTTTTTAATAAATCAAGAAAATTTTAAAGAATTTTTCTTGTAAGTTCTAAAACAAATTTGTCTTAGAAACATGTTTTTTTATTTTCCTGCGCCCTTCTAGACCAAAGGCTGATGACGCCTTTGATGGGAATATAATGTTTGGGTAAAAATATGCTGGCTTTTTTTAGGTTAGATAATTATAGATGAAGTCCATACATTAAAAGATGTAATTCTCATAAAAATACTTTCTTAACAATATTTTGCGATATTTTTATCACAATATTTTATCTTTGCGAGCCCTTACAAAGCTCTGCTTTTTGCTAGTAAATATTTTAAAATTGCTAAATGATAAATACGAAATCTCAAAACACATTACAAAGAAATTTGTTCACCAGTGATGTTCAGTATTGTAAACAAGTACTGATCTTATAATTGAAAGATGAAATGCACAGATTAATTATCAGGCAGTGCTTGTCACTGTCGTGTTCTGGTAAGGTAACTGGTAAACTTATGCATATTGCATTAAGATCCCATCACAAAGAAAGCAATGCACTATTAACATATTTGATGTCTATGGGCGATGGTTTTCACTTTCCATGCCATCTGCATGTTTATAATCTTGCTAGCTGTTGCCCGCAACTTCGTTTACTCCACACAGCTCCTCCCCCGTAGGTAATAGAGTGATAATATGTAGCCTATATGTTGACCCGACCTATTAGTAATATTCATGCAAAATTTGAAGTACTTTTTGAGTTTACCCATACATACATACAGACAAACAGACAAAAATTCTAAAAACTATATTTTTGGCTTCAATATCGATTGTAGATCATGCCCCAAGTATTCTTTTAAAAAAATATTCAATGTACAGTTTTGACTTTCCTTTGATTATATTATATATACACGTATAGATGATATAAAAAAAAATTAAAAATTGCTGCAGCATACAGATATTTACAAAAACGGTCTATTATTATAGTATTATATTAGTATATATTATTATATTCTATTATAAATTGATCCCGGGTTGTTCAAGTGGATAGAGAACCTAACTACGAACCAATGGGGCTCAGGTTTGATTCCTGACAGAGACAAACATTTATGTGATGAACATAAATGTATTTCTGGGTTTGGATGGTGTTTATTATGCCTTTATATATCTTTATATATCTTTATGTCTTTATATATGTACATTATTCCATGTATTATTATTGTTGACTAGCACCCATATTACGGGGTTAGATCAATTAGAGTGATAACTATTTATTTCTTTCTTTATTATTTATTATATTGTGTATTGCATGGATACAACCAATTAAAAGCTAACATAGTGGCTCTCTTGAAACAACTTGTCTCTTAGCATTTAGATCTGAATACAACAATGCCAATTGTCTCTTGTATGCCACAAAAAATTTCATATATAACTGTAACCATAAAACTGTATAGAATAATTCCTTCAGCTGGACACAGATGTCTCCATAATGGAAATATAGCATATCAGAAATTGAATATAGGGTGTTCCAGGCCACCCGTCCAGACTGATTACTGGGAAGCTTAAAAAAAATGAAAACAAAAAAAACATGTGTTCAATATTTTTTTAAACTCTATCCAACAATGCCAAAAACTACCGCGACCCCAACCCCCTGGTAGTGATGGGGGGTGCAACTTTAAAAAATCAAATGACAATCATTTTGTCTAAAAATTTTTTATTGATTTTTAGTAGATGGAGAAATTTCCAACTCACAAATCGAAATCTGCAATGAAAAGTAGGGGTTTCCATTTGAATTTTTTAAAGTTTCACCTACCCCTAACAGGGGTTAGGGGTGGGGGCTGTTTTAAGCATGGTTGGATAGTTTCAAAAAATATTGAACACATGTTTTTTTGTTTTCATTTTTTTTAAACTCTCCATAGTGATCAGCCTGGATGGATGGTCTGGAACACCCGGTATATACATAGTGTCACATCAAATTCCTGATAGACAGATTTCAAAGCCATACATCAAGATTCAGACAGCCTTGTCTTATTTCCTCCACATTCATAACTCTTTATATATCATGGCATGTCATTCTATCTATAAATATATTTTTCATTGTATATTTATTTTGTCAATTTTTCATTTTCCCTTTTTCTACATGTCAGAACTAACTCAGCATACTTTTCTCTTTTATACACCAATATTTTATTTCAAATCAAACTTCTCCTATTTCAGTATTATGACAATGTTTTGAGATTGTTACATTAGAATTCTGTAACACCTCCAAATAAGCTTGTTTTCATGCCCCTTGTGACATATCTGATTCTTACTTTCATATTTTATTGTCTCTACATCATTGGTGTTGAGATAAACAGGGCAAAATGTGCAATTTGATTTAGGTTTTTGTTTAGAAATAGCTTCCCTGTTGCTCTATTAAGTCTGTTTCACTGTTGTACACAGTTGCAGCTTTACAGTAGGGATGAAATCTTGTTTTTTATTTGGTGAAACCCATCCTGGATTCCATTCTCATTGTGGGGTGATTGAATGGTTAATTTGGACTCCTACCAATTAAAACCCCACGGCTGCCACCTTCGGCGCATATGGGTGAGCCCCAGGATCTCCAACAAGAACAGACACGGAGCTCCCACGGTATTCAGCTCTTCTCAAAAAAGAATTATGTATCTTTGTTTGCTTTCTATTAGTTACTGCGCTATGTTATGGAAGCATATTGGCAAGCTATATTCTTCCATACTTCCATTCCTGCTAAGTAAATATGCGAAACCCCCACCTCACGCACTAAGCATTACCAGAACACAAGGCAAGCAGAATGTAATGGAGTTCGGCCATCTTTGCGACACTGACAAACTTATCCTGACCTGAACTTATCCACATTTTTCAACACTACATCATCATCCATAACAATCAGGTCACAAAATCATCTCAAAAATTTAAATATTTCTAACATATTCAACTCTTTCCATCTTTTTCTCCCCTGTTGGCCTGGGCTACTTTGAAGAATAGATCCACTGCCGTTCTGCTAAACAGATCGTAAAAGTCGACCAATTGGCGAGTTCTGCAACGTCGCGCCCGGGTATTTGGTACCACCGCCTTACCTATTCCTACTGCACTAGCATCAACACGTCTTGTCATTGTCGTCTTCAGGTTTCGAGTGTAGCCGGTAGACTTATGCATGTGGCATTGCCTCCCGCCACTCAGATAACAATGCACCATTAATATCTTGGGTGTCTATAGGCGAAGGTTTCTCCTTCCATCAGGAAAGTTGTCTGCTCATTAGCTACCTTATGATGAAAAGAAATGTAATATTTTTGCGTGCAAACAATAAATTTACGATATTCTCCATTTACATGTTTTAAAAAAGTAAAAGTGTACCATACTTTGAGTTATACATACAATTTAGTGACAGATAAGATAGAATTACATAACAAATTATTGTTATCAAATTAGCTTCACTTCACCTTTGATTTTCAAACAAGTTTCAAACTTTATCTTAGACAAGCAGTTTGTAAATAATTAGAAATTATAGGAGGAATACTTTCTTGTCTACTGGACTGGAATATAACACTGAAGTATAGTGGATCTGGGTACTTTAATTAAATAATTTTTATAATAATAAGAATAATAATATTGCTGGACAAATTACACAAATTGATCTAACCCGAAAGTAAGCAAATTATTTGCTGTGTTATGGGTGTTAGTCAATAATACTAATTTAATATAGAAATTAGAATTACTTAAATAAATATTGTTACATACGTAATAAACATGACAACCCAAAAATATAAACATTTATGCTCATCACACAAAACTTGTCCCTGTTGGGAATCAAACTTGAGCCCCATTGATTCATAGTTAGATACGCTAATGACTAGACCAACGTCAATTTAATGTTACATCAATAAAATATTAAATCATTTTTCATTTAAAAATTGCATCTATTACTGAAAATAAAAGCTGTACAAATCATAGATAAACAAAATGTTAAATGTCTATATAATAAAAGAGTAATGAGGTCAAATATTTTAAGAAATCTTTTTATTAGCATTCTATAAGATGAATGAATGAACAATTCCTAAACAGACTTTGTTGCTCATTAAGTCTGATCTATACATATAATAAAATCGTAGGAAAGTCAAAACTGTACATTGAATATTTTTTTAAAGGAATACTTGGGGCGTGATCTACAATCGATATCGAAGCCAAAAATATAGTTTTTAGAATTTTTGTCTGTTTGTCTGTTTATCTGATTGTCTGTTTGTCTGTATGTATGTCCGGGGTAAACTCAAAACGTACTGCATTGATTTACTTCAAATTTTGCATGAATATTACTAATAGGTCAGGTCAACATATAGGCTACATATTATCACGCTATCACCTACGGGGGAGGTGCTGAGCGGAGTAAACGAAGTCCGCGCGGACGAAGTCGTGGGCAACAGCTAGTAATAAATATAATATATCCTTGACAAATTACATAAAATGATTTAACCCTAAGATAAGCAGCTTGTTATATGGGTAGGGCACTCATTTTGATGCAAAATCCTATAGTCGGCCCTCGGCCGACATTAAGCCGAAAGATTGAAATAATAAACATTTTAAATCACGGCCGACATTAGGGAATTCAAAAAACCTAATATCGGCCCCCTTTATTCCATATATACACAGGATGTTTAAAAATTGATTGTAAACTAATGTCTCTATTTATATTCTTGTTTAATATATTAATTCAATGCGTCATATTGACCACCCCATTGGTCGAGTGGTTAGCAAACCTAACAAGTCTTTAAATTGATACAAAATTAAGTACATAGTTATTAAGTTTATCAAAAATATTTGATTTAAATTTAATTAAAATTTTATCCAGATTTATTGCCTTGTTTTCCATTTAAAACATCCTTTACTGGCGGCAGACATTAGGGAAAAAGGAGGCCAACATTAGGAAAACACTGGCCGAAAATAGGGAAATAGACCGTTTGAAACTTAAAACGCTTATATATATTTGTATTTCATTATTGAAGTCAATTATAAATATCAATACTGTAAAATTTAAATATTAAGTAATACGAAAAAGCAAAGTAATATGTTTTAATGATAATGGTTTAAGCATATTGAGGTGCGCATAATAATATAAAAAGTGTTGAAAAATGAAGAGATGGCAAATTGTCACTTAAAAAATGCGAAGCAAAACATAACACAAATAAATCTTTGTCATAGAGGTGAATTCAAAATGTGTGTAAAAATGAACAGTTTTTAACAAATAATAAAAAAATATTCACTTGGAAAATGAAAATAATAGTTAAATGGGGCTAGGCAGTAATGAGATGACGCCTACGTGATTTAAAATAATAAAATAAATTTAAAAAAAATGGCTATCTTGGAAAAAACTAGATCGTTTGAAATAAATGGATTAGTATCGAAAAAAATAGAATAAATAATTGGGATTAATTTTGTTATTTTTGTTTAATTTTTTTATTAATCTCATAATTATGGCATCATAGTATTAAAAATAATGCAGAACATGTTTAAATTCAATTTTACCAAGTGAAATGTCGTGTTAACAATTAACATTTGTCAAATATTTTAGTACCGTAATAAAAATATTATTGATTAAATTAATAACATTTTGTAGTATAATTTTTAAGCGTTTTTTTTTTTTATATGTGTACTGATCGCTGAGTGTGTATTATAGGCACATATATTATACAATCCGATCTTTTAAAGCAGGGACTGTTTACCGGTATAAAATATTTAAATAGTATTGCTAAAATTTCAAAAACACAACAAAACAACAACAAAAACAATTTTTTTTTTGCAAATGTATACGGCGCAGTAGCGAAATAACCGCCAACGCTCTGGCAAACTCAGAGATCTGGTATCGCCATTTGATGAAATTATATATTTTCGCAATTCCAGTCTGCTAAAAGGACCTTCCCGAAATTCGTCGCCAGCTCTCATTCTATCAGTATAGCTGTATTTCAAAAATATGTGTATCAAAAACATCTGTACTGAAATTTTATGATAAGGATACTAGAAGAAATATCTGTACTGGAATTTTGGAATATCGAAATTTAATTATGTGACGTCATACAGAAATAAATTGTAGTTACTCTTATTTATACCGGCAAACAGTCCCTGTTTTAAAGTACGTCAAAATCATGTTCAAAATTTCTGTTACATTTTAACACAGGTATGACCGAAGCTACTATCAAAACGTGGAGATCAGGTGAAAAGTCAATTTTCGAAAATCGGGACATCTACATCATACGTAGCGAAAAGTTAAAAAGAAAAATAAACTTTACAAAAAAATTTGACAAATTACAAATCGCCAGGCCAATGGATTGTTATTTATAATAATAATAATAATTTTAATAATAACTAATAATAATAATAATAATAACATAATAACATTTTTTCAACTAATATACTCAGTTAATTTTTGTTAGTCAGGTGCCCCCCCCCCCCCCCCCCCCGCAAGCTAAACGGTTGGTTTTGGGGGTGGGAAAAAAATCACGGTAGTAGTAAATATTATGTAGTCAAAAGAAAACTATCACGGCTTAAACTACTTTACAAGTTTTGAGTAATAGACAATAGTCGACCAACTTACAAAATGTAGGTAGGTACTTTGAGAAGTTTTTATAGGCGGTGAATTTGTGGCACGGTAATATAATCTATGCAGTATTGTATTTCGGCCGTATCTTTGAAATAAATGCCTACAGCCGCGCGGTACGTAAACATGCAATAGGGCTGCCCGCCTTCAGCATTTTAATTACATTTGCCTACTTTGTTTTTCCATTTAGTTTTGTGATTGTAAATATGCTTTTTTATATAAACAAATAAAATACTTTGTGAATTGCATAGGAAGTGTTCAATTAAAATGCGTGTTGTTTTTGATTGGTTGATTTAATTACACTCGTCATATTAAATATGTACTTGAACTTATTTTTAGTAAAAAAATCGCGCAGTTATTGTTAAAAAAACAACACACCGTCCGTTTTTCACTGCGGCACAGTCGCGACTGTCTGCATGCCGAGCGTAATGCCGAGATAGAGGCATTTATTCATAGCTCGCGCTTCGTCCATTTGTATGGAGTTGAAATACTGTATAGATAATATTACCGTGTCTGTGGTGCGGATATATCCGTAATAGTGTCCGTAAAAGGTCAAATAGTATGAAACAATAAAACCCACTTAATTCGCATTATTGTAATGGGCAAGTTCGGAATCCTACATGGGACACACTAAAAGTGTTGCACTTCTAGCTATCGGAACTATTTGAATTTCGAATGATATATTTTTAAAACTTTGCGACCTTCTTAGTAATAAAAAAAAACAATTGGCGGGAAATGATTTGTCAATTGTTTCTTTTATCACACATCAAAGTTCTACGTACGCAACGAAAATGGAATTAAGTCGAAAAGATTTTAGAGCGATGATTTTTTATGATTTTAAAAGTTCTCTTTCTCCGAAACACTGTGCCGCTTGTCTTCAAAATGCTTTTGGGAGAGAAGCACCTTGTTTGAACAACGTGAGGCGATGGTTTGCTGAATTTTAAAGAGGTCTAGTTTCTTTACATGACGAATTTCGTGAAGGGCAACCTTCAACTGCCGTCAACGAAAATAATGTGGCTACTGTTAAGCGGTTAATTGAAGAAACCCCCCGGATTACCTATGAGACAAATCGAGGACTATTGGGGATTGGTATGAGCCAAATTCAGAAAATTTTACACGAAGAATTGAGAGTTCGGAAATTTTGTTGTCGTTGGATCCCTCATGAATTGACAGCGGAGCAGAAGCGGGCTCGCGTGAAATGGTGCTCATAGATGCTACTGAAGTACGACCACGGACATTCTAATACTGTTTATGACATTGTCACAAGAGACGAAACGTGGATTTATTGTTTTGAACCTGAAAAAAAACAGCAATCTTGTGAATGGGTGTTTGAAAATGAGAACAGGTCAACAAAAGTGAGATAGGCGAGAAACGTTGGTAAAAAAATAATCGCGTTTTTTTTCTCAGCTACGGGTCCCATCTGTACAATTCCACTTGAAGATCAAAAGAGTGTTAATGCCGAGTGGTATTCTACCATTTGTTTACCCAGGGTGTTAGAAAAAGTTCGCGAAAGACGACCCAAAAGCCGCATTCTCCTACACCATGATAACGCTTCTTCACACACGGCCAACAAAACAGTCATTTTAGCTTCCGAAAAAGTACATCTCGTTACTCATCCTGCTCATAGCCCCGACCTAGCACCCTGTGATTTTTCTATTTTCCCCAAAATCAAAGATTTGATGAGAGGTTTTACTTTTACCAACTCCGAAGAGGCAGTGATAGCTTTACGTACGTACGTACGTAGAAAACATTCCTTCAGATCTGTGGTCCTCCTATTTTAAAAATTTGTTCGATCGCATGAAAAAATGTTTAAAATGTAAAGGAGATTATTTTGAAAAGCAATAAACATAATATTTTGGGTATAATATATTGTTTTTTTAAGTTACGCAAAACTTATAGTGTGACCTACGTATATCGCGTGTGGCCCTACACACATTTTACCAATTTATTTTTCTTGTTCCCCATTCCCCACCCTTTTCGACGGTCCTCACTTAGACTACTGATGTCTTACGTAGCCAGACAGAAACCGACTACAAACAGAACAAAGGACTTTGTTATTATGTTTGTAATTGAATCATTTTTGTTTTAAAAGACATTAAAAACGTCTACCATGTTATTATCTTTAGCGTCCTTGAATATGTGATAAACAATATGTCGTGTGTGAGGTTTGAAAATTATGAATTTAACATAGCGTATTTGCAAACAATGCAATGTACAATGGCCTTAAGGGGCACTGAGATTCTCTGCATTTAATTTTGACCTTATGTCCGTGTTATCTTGGTCGGATAAAAGGTACAATATTATTCCAGTGTATGATAATGGAAAAAAGGTACAATATTATTACAGTGTATAATATTATTACATGTTGAAATATTATCTTTATTATTTTTTAAACATATATAAACGGGTGAAAACACACAGATATATAGAACTTACTTGTAACTTACTTACTTAACTTACTTGTAACTTGTAAAGCACAACGTTTCGGCCAAGTTACATTGACCGTGGTCACGAGCGGTTTATTCTATATAATTATAACTTATGTTTTTTATGTGTAACGTTTGCCCTCTCGCTTTACTGCAATCTGTAGGAATGATTTCGGGTAAAGCTACGGAAGTCTGTAACAGCCGTAAGCCAAAGAATATCGAGCTTACAGTAGTCACATATAATTGCACTTTATATGCGACTACTGTGAGACTCGTTCGTTTTTATAAGGGTTCTGAAGTCGACAAAGATCCCTTACCAATAGTTTCGCCATATCCGTCGGTCTGTCTATTCGCAACTCAGCTCAGAGACTTTTAGTACTAGAAAGCTGTAATTTAGCATGAATATACATATATTAGTCTCGTCGAAATGTTAAAACCTTGAAAAATATTTTCAGGTTACCTCCTCGACACGAAAAATGGGGATGTGTATTGTTTTTCTCGCGTACCCCATAGTGTTGGGGTACCATTGAAGAGGCTTTTAAGAAATATGTCGGGTTTGTTAAAATAATGCTTCGATTTAGGGATCAATATGTGAAAAATTAAGTTTTAAAGTGCATTCTTAGAATCACGTGCCCATACCCTACTCGTTTGGCTGAAGCGATTGTTTCTGGGTGTGTGAACAAATTCACGGTAATCGTATATGTAATGCAGTTAAAGGGCAAACTATAACATCTAAGTAGGTTTTACGAATTTACGAGTAATAGTTGACAATTTATAAAATGTACGTGGAAAAGATTTAAAGGCGATGAACATGTGAAGCGGATATATTAGCGTTAAATAGGTTAAATGTTCATATTGTTACGTACTCGGGTTCGTAATTGTAAGAAAACACCACTTATATTAAATCCGTGTATTTACACAACACAACACAACACAACGTAATACTAAATACACTTTACACCCTAGTCACTCGCTGTATTATCGCTGAACTTAGAACACTACACAATAAAACACTTCTCGCTTCGCCCTGGTCACTTGATGTATCGCTCTCGATCGCTTGATGAAAACTGCCTTGTGTTTGTCAACACCTCTCTATTTATAGGCAGGGTAAAGTCCTAGCTGGATCCAGAAAAATCTAAATGTATCGGGAAACAATGAATCACTTCTTATCGTAAACATGTTATGAGTCATAAATCCTAGTACACGCTACTTTCAACCTTATGCTATATCCCACAAAGTCCATTATGGCATAGCCCAGGTCAACTATTTGTCAATAAGAGTAGCTATCTTTTTCTTTTATTTCTAGATAGCGCGCGCGCTCCAACTCTACACGCGTCTAGATTATTCGTAACAATATCATAGTATGCAACAATAACATAGACATCTGCTTAAAAAACTACAGAACCTTTTAAAAAAATTACGGTACATTGCGCGTAGCCCAACACGCACTTGGCCTTTTTTAGATTTATCTTGGTCAGACAAAGACATCCATTTACTATATAATACAGATATAGCGCGTTGATCGTTGTTTCATGAAATTATGACATCACAAACTTTCTTTTTTACTCCTTCAATTAGCTGTCGAGATGGAACATAATAAAATAATATCTGGTTGACCGAGCTTTGCTCGGTTTTTTACATATTTTTGAAACCGATCTTGGACCTTGAAACTTGATAAATCGATTCCTATAGAATATATATATATATATATATATATATATATATATATATATATATATATATATATATATATATATATATATATATATATATATATATATATATATATATATATATATATATATATATATATATATATATACTTTTTCTGTACCTGGTTGACCGAGCTTTGCTCGGTTTTTCACATACCCATATCTGTGGAACCGAGCTTTTCTTGGACCTGGAACCTTGATAAATCGATTCCTTGACCCGAAACACCCCTAATTTGCAACTTTCATGAAAATCGTTGGAGCCGATTCCGAGATTCCAATTATATATATACAAGAATTGCTCGTTAAAGGTATTAGATAGATATAGTAAATTTAATAATAAATATTGGGAAAATTACACTACATATGTAACCCCAAAGTATGCAATTTATTTGCTTATTGTATACGTGTCAGTCAACGATACTATACTCAACAATACTAATACATATAAATACTCAAATAGATTTAATAAACATTAAACACCCAAATTCAGAAATACAAACATCTATGCTCATCACACAAATGTTTGTCCCTATCGGGATTCAAATCCGAACCCCGTTGATTATATTATGATAGTCTGATTCGCTACCCACTCGACCAACAGGAACCTGAAATTAGCAGCTAAAAGTAGCAACTATTTTAAGATCGTCAGGGGCGAAATTCTCCGCCACAATTTTTCGGATTACATCCATCAGGGTGATCGGAATTCTTTGAGATTCAGCCTGGCTCTTCTGTAGGATGGCCTTGAGATATCCTGGCACAAATTATAGCGGGGCAACAATTACAAAAAAAATAGCAATGTATCAAATAGCAATGTAAGAGTTTTTTTTTACTTTAAAAGCTGCTAGCATGCTCAGAATCTTTCGAGTTTCGGCCTGGTTCTTCCCTAGAATGCCCTATAGATATTCTAACCAAAATCACCGCGGAGCAACCACTGTAATTTTTTTTCAATGTATGAAACTTGAAAAATTCAATTTTTCGGTGGTTCTTTTGCTTTTAAAGTCGTCAGCATGCTTTGAGTACTTTGAAATTCGCTTCGGCCCTTCTCTAGAATGACCTTAAGATATTCTGGCCTGAATCACGGCGGAGCAACCATTGAAATTTTTTTTTTTCAATGTATGAAACTTGAAAAACTGAAGTTTTCGGTCTTTTTTTGCTTTTACAGCCGCCAGCATGCTCGGAGTACTTTGAAATTCGGTCTGGCTCTTCTCTAGAACGTCCTTAAGATATTCTGGCCCGAATCACGGCGGAGCAACCATCGCATTTTTTTTTTCAATGTATGAAACTTGAAAAATTATAGTATTCGGGGTTTTTTTGCTCTTACAGCTGCCAGCATGCTAAGAGTACTTTGAAATTCACTCTGCCTCTTCTCTAGAAAGTCCTTAAGATATTCTGGTCTGAATCACGGCGGAGCAACCATTGATTTGTTTTTCAAGTATGAAAATAGAAAAATTCAATTTTTCTGAGTTTTTTTTCTTTTACAGCCGCCAGCATGCTCGTAGTTCATTGAAATTCGGTCTGGCTCTTCTTCAGAACGTCCTTAAGATATTCTGGTCTGAATCACGGCGGAGCAACCATTTAATTTTTTTTCAATGTATGAAACTTGAAAAACTCAAGTTTTCGGGGTTTTTTTGCTTTTACAGCCGCGGCGGTAAAAGAAGAAAACTCCGAAAAATTGAATTTTTCAACGTTCATACTTTGAAAAAAAAACTACAATGGTTGCTCCGCCGTCATTCAGGCCAGAATATCTTAAGGACATTCTAGAGAAGAGCCAGACCGAATTTCAAAGTACTCCGAGCATGCTGACGGCTGTAGAAGAAAAAAACTCCGAAAAATTGAATTTTTCAAGTTTCATATATTGAAAAAAAATTGCGATGGTTGCTCCGCCGTGATTCGGGCCAAAATATCTTAAGGACGTTCTAGAGAAGAGCCAGAGCGAATTTCAAAGTACTCCGAGCATGTTGGCGGCGGTAAAATAAAAAAACTCCGAAAAATTTAATTTTTCAACGTTCATATTTTGAAAAAAAAACTACAATGGTTGCTCCGCCGTGATTCAGGCCAGAATATCTTAAGGACATTCTAGAGAAGAGCCGAAGCGAATATCAAAGTACTCAGAGCATGCTGGCGGCTGTAAAAGCAAAAAAACCCCGAAAACTTGAGTTTTTCAAGTTTCATACATTGAAAAGAAAATTTCAATGGTTGCTCCGCCGTGATCCAGACCAGAATATCTTAAGGACGTTCTGAAGAACAGCCAGACCGAATTTCAAAGTACTCCGTGCATGCTGGCGACTGTAAAAGAAAAAAACTCAGAAAAATTAATTTTTTCTATTTTCATACTTTGAAAAAAAAATCAATGGTTGCTCCGCCGTGATTCAGACCAGAATATCTTAAGGACGTTCTAAAGAAGAGCCAGAGCGAATTTCAATGTGCTCCGAGCATGCTGACAGCTGTAAGAGCAAAAAAAACCCGAATACTTTAATTTTTCAAGTTTCATACATTGAAAAAAAAAATTGCGATGGTTGCTCCGCCGTGATTCGGGCCAGAATATCTTAAGGATGTTCTATAAAAGAGTCAGAGCGAATTTCAAAGTACTCCGAGCATGCTGACGGCTGTAAAAGCAAAAAAGACCGAAAACTTGAGTTTTTCAAGTTTCATACATTGAAAAAAAATTTCAATGGTTGCTCCGCCGTGATTCTGACCAGAATATCTTAAGGACGTTCTAGAGAAGAGCCAGACCGAATTTCAAAGTACTCCGAGCATGCTAGCGGCTGTAAAAGAAGAAAACTCCGAAAAATTGAATTTTTCAAGTTTCATACTTTGAAGAAAAAAACTACAATGGTTGCTTCGCCGTGATTCAGGCCAGAATATCTTAGGGACATTTTAGAGAAGAGCCGATGTGAATTTCTAAGTACTCAGAGCATGCTGGCGACTGTAAAAGCAAAAAAAACTCCGAAAAATTGAATCTTTCAAGTTTCATACATTGAAAAAAAAATATTCAATGGTTGCTCCGCCGTGATTCAGGCCAGAGTATTTTAAGGACGTTCTGAAGAAGAGCCAGGCCGAATTTCAAAGTACTCCTAGCATGCTGGCAGCTGTAAAAGCAAAAAAAGACTGAAAACTTGAGTTTTTCAAGTTTCATACATTGAAAAAAAAAATTACAATGGTTGCTCCGCAGTGATTTTGGTCAGAATATCTCTAGGACATTCTAGGAAAGAGCCAGGCCGAAACTCGAAAGATTCTGAGCATGCTAGCAGCTTTTAAAGTAAAAAAACTCCGATTTTAATTTTTCAATTTTGATACATTGCTATTTTTTTTGTAATTGTTGCCCCGCTATAATTTGTGCCAGGATATCTCAAGGCCATCCTACAGAAGAGCCAGGCTGAATTTCAAAGAATTCCAATCACCCTGGTAGATATAATCCGAAAAATTGTGGCGGAGAATTTCGCGCCTGACGATCTTAAAATAGTTGCTACTTTTAGCTGCTAATTTCAGGTTCCTCTCGACCAACGGGGCGGCCAAAGCTCTAGACGATAGATGGCGCTAACGGCTGTTGTTTAGAAAGTACCCGCTTAAAATAAATAATGTGGGAAAATGTTGTCGACTCGTCATTGAAGACATTGTCGATACTTGTCAAGCGTAGGCAACCTGGCTGGCTGCACACATGATTAGACTTAATAAGTCAAATGTCGAAAGAAAAGTAATAAGGTTAACATGCGTCGTGACGTGTATACTGGGATAAACAAGATACTTTCAGCATCGATAATATATCCCTTCTCGGTCTTACAGATTAAAACAATTTTATACGTATAAATCTACTCACCAATAGATGGCGCGCTAATTGGAACGTGAGAGACGTGAAATTGAAAAAAAAATATAAAACACAATAAACGAATTTCTTAACCAAAAAACCTTGCAGTTACAATGTTCATTTTAATCTTTAGAGCGGTTACGAGAAACTAATTACTCATCGCTCGTCTGTATATCATTAATGCTTATTACTTTACAGTGTGCAGCCCGCTGCATTATAAAAAATTTTTGGTGAATCCCGCTAGAACCTATCATGTTTTCAGGATAAAAAGTACCCTATGTGCTATTCCAGGCCATCTTTACCAAATTTCATCCAAATATGATCAGTAGTTTTGTCATAAGTAATTGAGTAACAAATATCCATCCATCCATCCCATCCAAACATCCAAGCTTTCGCATTTATAATATTACTATAGGTAGATTAATACCTTGTCATGGCCCCGCTTAAGCTTGTTCACCTGCCTTAAGATCCTGCCCCCCAATTCACGTAATTGAGTCAAAGCGCTTAGGGGTCTCACACACATAAACACGATAGAATTTCGAAACTTGCTACGACGCGGCATAATATGTAAAAAAATGTGTAAGTTTCTTAAATGCTTCGACTCGCTTGCCGCTTGATTAGGTGAATTAGGCCCCTGATCGAAGGACGAATAAACCGCGGTTATAGTTCATCGGTAACGCTCGCCCTATAGGCGATGTTATTTCTATACCCCTATAGTCAGGCGGAAACTCTACCATCCAGTAGACACGATGCTTGTGACACGTTTAACCAGATCTGTGCCTTTTTCAAACCGTCTGACAGAATGGCATATTTTCTATTCAAGAAAGGGAGGACCAACATGGAGGAATTATTGTATTTCTTTACTAGCTGTTGCCCGCAACTTCGTCCGCGCAGACTTCGTTACTCCGCACAGCTCCTCCCCCGTAGGTGATAGCGTGATAATATGTAGACTATATGTTGACCCGACCTATTAGTAATATTCATGTAAAATTTGAAGTAAATCCATACAGTACTTTTTGAGTTTACCCCGGACATACATACAGACAAACAAACAAACAGACAAAAAATATTTAAAAACTATATTTTTGGCTTCGATGTCGATTGTAGATCACGCCCCAAGTATTCTTTTAAAAAAATATTCAATGTACAGTTTAGACTTACGATTTTATTATATGTATTGATGTTAACACATGTTTTTGATGCGGAATAAAAGGTGTTTTGTATTGTATATATTTCAAAATAATATAAACATTACAAAAAAAAAACAAGAAAATAAACATACCTGCGCGAACAGGAGCAATGATCACTGAACTCACTGCACTGATAAACTTTCTCCTTAAACTACGTTAGTATAGTGATTTTTATTACTTCGTAACATACGTAATTTATCTACCGCCGTATAATTCACGTCAAATGTAATTAATAGCATAATATAATTATGCCAAAGTATTTATTACGTAACAAATGACTAAATCATTTTTAGAATTCCGTACTCAAGATGAAAGCTTTATAGTTACATCACGTCCGTCCGTTCGTCTATTGGTCCGCGGAGAGCTCAGACTCTTAGTTCTGGAAAGCTGTAATTTGGTATTATTACAGCACCGACAATCTAGTATAATAAATCTTTTAAAAATAGGATATTTTAAAAAGTTTTATAAAGGGGCGTTGTTGAATAGGTCGTTAGGATCTATGGTTAGAATATTGATGTCCTGTAACAACCAATTTTTGTACGTAAGGAAATGTTTGCGAAATATTTATTAAGTGGTAGAATTCTACGTCTCGACCGGGTATTTGCTTCCTGCCGCAACAGCATTAGTGCTTGTCACTGTCGTATTCTGGTTTATACCATAAGGTAGCCGGTAAAGTTGTGCATGTGACTGCCATCCCGCCACACAGATGGCAACGCACCATTAACATCTTTTGGTGATGATTTCTCTTCCACTAGGAGAGCCTACTGCTATCTTAATAATATGAAATCTATGTTTATCTGTTTGTCTGTATATATGTCCGGGGTAAACTCAAAAAGTACTGCATGGATTTACTTCAAATTTTGTATGAATATTACTAACAGGTCGGGTCAACATATAGGCTACATATTATTACGCTAACACCTACAGAGGAGGGGCTGTGCGGAGTAAACGAAGTCCGGACGAAACGGACGAAGTCGCAGCAACAGCTAGTATATAAATAATATTTAACTTCAAAAATGAAAACTTTATTAAAGTAGGAACTACTAGAATTACTTGACTGGGGTTACTGGGATTTGATTGTTTTGTGTTACCTGTATTTGTTTTAATAAATTCTACATTTTTCGTCGTCGGCATTTGATGAGACTGCATTCCGCTTTTTGAGAAAAAGTACAAGTGTATCAAATAAAAAATATTGTATTTTTGTTTTATTTGTCAAGACCCGTTTTGGTTCCGGGCTCCTTTTAAAAATAGACCGACTGCCGATCTGCCAGGCAGGTCGTAAAAGGCGACCGATTGGCTATGCGAGTCACCGTCGTGGCTACTAGGTGGTAGAGTTCTGCAGTCTCGCCCGGGTCTGGTACCACCGCCTAGATTATTCCTGTCGCAATAGCGTCAGTGCTTGTCGCTGTCGTGTTCCGGTTTGGAGGGTAAGGTAGCCGGTAAACTTATGCATGTGGCATTAGACCTCGCCACAAGATAGCAACGCACCATTAACACCGTTGGTGTAAGGTCGATGGTTGACTCTTTCCATCAGGAGACCCATCTGCTTGTTTGCTATCTTATGATATAAAAAAGAAAAGAAAAAATATTGATTTTTATAATACATACTTGTTTTGCTCATATATCAGAATTGCTCATATATCAGAATATGTATAATTTTGTATTTTTATTTAATTTTGTATTTATTGTTCACTGTTCCAAGAGAATCAAGAACGTACATTATCATAATTTGTTATAATACACTATAATTTACTACCAATAAAACCTGTAATTGTCCCTATTATTAGAATTTTGAAATGTTTTTACATTATTATATGTGCTGTTGGTTTGTATCAATAAACAGGTAACTTATGACATATAAAAAGGAGACCTATGTTTCTCTACGCGTGAAAAAATTTAATTTTTTTCACAATTACATTTGATACAGTAGCACAGCCAACTCTTACAGCCAGACACTACAAATTAACCACACTTGGAGTATAGAGAACATTACCACAATTAAGTCCTTAGTTTATCCACTTAAGTATGATAGGCTCCCGCAGAAATCTTTATATTAAGTAATCTATATACATATATATTATATATTATATTATACATATAATAAAATCGTAGGAAGTCATGTATGTCCAGGGTAAACTCAAAAAGTACTGCATGGATTTACTTCAAATTTTGCATGAATATTACTAACAGGTCGGGTCAACGTAAAGGCTACATATTATCACGCTAGCACCTACGGGGGAGGAGCTGTGCGAAGTAAACGAAGTTCGCGCGGACTAAGTCGCGGGCAACAGCTAGTCTAATATAAATCAGAAATGAGAAATCTTTATTCAATAATTTTTTTTACAATATATAATGAAAAATATCCTTTTTATATTTAACAACTAGCTGACCCAGCAAACGTTGTTCTGCCTTTTTAACTACTCTTATTTTTTTTCTATATTTTCTCACTTTTTAAAACTTCCCTGGACTTCAACAATTAATTCAAAACCAAAATTAGCCAAATCGGTTCAGCCGTTCTCGAGTTTTAGCGAGACTAACGAACAGCAATTGATTTTTATATATATAGATGTCAAGTATTTCTACTATATTAGCCCAAAAGTTAAAATAAAAATAAAAATTGTTCAAACTAGCTCTGGAATATTGGTAGCTTATCTATTTTACCTTCATGTAGTTAGCATAGTTAGCATTTTAGCCACACCAGCACAGAGTATATTATAGAACTCGTATATTGCATAGAGTAGTGAGTGAGAAATTGAGATAATTAAACTACTTCAATTACGAAAAAACTATTCGACAAATTTTCGGACAGTTAGATATGCTAAGCAGGCGAGTGAGAAAAAACCGAGATTTTTTTCTCCGGTTTTTTCTCACTCGCCTGCTGATGCAAAATCAAAAACTGGAGACCCCATACTATATGGACGTATATATCCTTAACGGATATAAAATTATTACACTGCACCGCACCAAGCGATGTCGTGCAGAACATCAAAGCTATGTAGTTTCGCGGAAAGTTTATGTCAGTCAGAGCGTTTAATGTACTTCGTACTAGAGAAAAATAAAAAAAATAAAAAACTAAAGAAAAAAATAAAAAAGTAAACGTTCAACTAAAGTCAAAATTAAGCAGCGCTCTAGGGTATAATAGAAAATCATATATATTCTGGACCAAAAGGTAAAAATCGCCATAAATTTTCATGGCGCTTACGCGTTTCCATCAACAAGCTCTGACGTAAGTGTTTCCAAGGACTGCATTTTATTAGAACACGAGTGGCGTGGCGCATGCCTTGTCTAGAACGTTAGAACCTAGAAGTCTTTGATGTCAGTATATTATAATATCGTGCTTATTATCTATACTATCTGCGATACATATAAGTACTAAAATTACGCACTATACACTTCAGCCTTCCTTCACACCTATCAACTCGGAACCGTCACTGTATCGTCTGTTGCCTCGCCGTCAACCTAACGTAAGCGAGCGCGTAAACTAACTAAGACCTAAGACGCTGCACTTACGGCTAGGTTACGCCGCGCTTACGGCGACGCCGTGCTTACGTCTTAGTTGAATGCTGTAAGCTCAGGAACGGCGAAACGAAGGTATGAGGACAGCGAGCCTTACTTAACGGGAACTTTGGGAACGGCAAACCCTTAAGTGCGGAACCCGCAAATGGACACCGCATCGCGCACTTATCCCGAGATGAGGCGATGACGTTACGATTCCCATTAGTGTGCGTTGCAGTAAATGTTTCATACAAAGAATACTGAAATGCTCAAGTTGATACGGTTACCCTATGGTGACAATCCCGAGTCGATATGTGTGCTATGACTGCTATGACACTTAGTGTTGATATTTTGATTTACATGATTGATTTTCTTTTTCAGGTGTTGTCTTCATTGCAATAGACAAAAAGGACAATTCCAGAGTTGCAATTAAAGATATAGATTTAACAAAACAAACTAAAAAAGATCTCATACTAAATGAAATTAATGTTCTGAAAGGTTTTAACCACAAGAATCTTGTCAATTTTCTTGACTCCTTCCTTTGTTACGATCATTTGTGGGTGGCCATGGAATTATTGGATGGAGGATCATTAACTGATGTGGTTACAGAAGTGGTAATGAAAGAAGGCCAAATAGCAGCCGTCTGTCGTGAAACACTACAAGCTATTGCTTTTCTTCATTCGAAAGGCACTATCCATAGAGATATAAAGTCTGACAATGTCCTCCTAGGTATGGATGGTACAGTGAAAGTCACAGATTTTGGTTTCTGTGCCAATATAGTTGGAGATGAAAAGAGACAAACTCTTGTAGGGACACCATATTGGATGGCTCCCGAAGTTGTCACTAGGAAACAATATGGAAAGAAAGTGGATGTTTGGTCTCTAGGTATAATGGCCATTGAAATGATTGAAGGTGAGCCTCCCTATATGAAAGAAGCTCCCTTGAAAGCATTATATTTGATAGCAGCTGTTGGACGGCCAAAGATACCCCGATGGAATGAACTGTCACCACCATTTCAAGACTTTTTGGACAAGTGCCTTCAAGTAGATGCAGAGGAAAGAGCAACAGCAGAGGAACTTTTGGCTCATCCATTCTTGGAGTGTGCGATGGAATTGAGAACTCTAACTCCTCTTATTAAAGCTGCACAAAGGATTCTGCAGAAAAACATGGACTGTATATAGAAGTGACTGGTAATTTCTTTTATGTCATTTCACAATTTTGCTAAGTCATACTCCTTTAATGAATATTTCTTAGACTTTGCTAGATGTGTCAAATAATCGAAAGTTATTTTGATAACAATGATAAAAATCAAAGAATTTTACAACGCCTTTTGAAAAATATTCTTTGGAAGCTTTTTTATATATTAATATTGTCACTAAGTGCCAAGGTTTTGAATATAGTATATTGTAGCCGGTTTTGAATAATTTATAGGTGAGATGTAGAAAATTGATATATACTAGTAGTAAAAACGTAGATAGGTTACTTACGAGTGGCAAGCACCGCAAAAAACGTACGCAAACTACTAGAAAGATGTCAAAACGACATGCTAACCCTGCGACTACATATATCGGCCTACGGCGAAGTATCGCGCTAGCACAAGATTGTCGCGAAGTACATCGCGACAACTGCTTACGTCATAATGTTCATAACATCGGCCATCAAATCGCGGCTCGTAGGTTATATTTGTGCGACCTGCTGGTGAAATTTGTGCAGCCCACGACAAGACAAACAAGAATATTATAACATTCCTTAAATTCTTTTCTTCTCAAATTTTTAATTCATTAACGTTTGTTCCTAAAATTCTTTAATTTTATGCTATTTTTTTACTGTATTTCGTTCGTCCAAAAGTTACGAACCTATGATACTCCTTCACAAACATGAAAGGTCGTATCATCATGTCTACGGCAAAATATCGCGCTACCACGAGATTGTCGCGAAGTACATCGCGACAACTGCTTACGTCATAATGACTTCATAACATCGGCCATCAAATCGCGGCCCGTAGGTTATATTTGTGCGAACTGCTGGTGAAATTTGTGCAGTCCACGACAAAGCAAACAAGAATATTATAACATTCCTTAAATTCTTTTCTTCTCAAATTTTTAATTCATTAACGTTTGTTCCTAAAATTCTTTAATTTTATGCTATTTTTTTACTGTATTTCGTTCGTCCAAAAGTTTCGAACCTATGATACTCCTTCACAAATATGAAAGGTCGTATATGTATTTTTTTTTCTATCATGGAATAAAATAAAATAGCATACGTCGATATACTAGGTAAATATCAAAATACGGCTTATACATAAAGTCACCTAAACATAATATATATGCAGGTAAATTGTAGTTTGCTATTATTATCATTGTTTATCGTAATTATATTACTATTTCCTTGTTGTGAGCCGCTCAAATATCACCCGCGGACCGCAGTTTGATGCTACTGGAGCGACGCGTCAAACCCCTTCGCGATGCAGTCCCGCGATAAGCCGATACATACACTATATACTAGCGCGATACTTGACCGTAGCCCGATATATGTAGCAGCGGTTTAAGAAAAAGATAAGAAGTGCAAGTGAAATAGCATATAATTGCAAGCGCGAAAGAGATAAACATCTATTTGCTGTACCGACGCGCCTTGTGACGTTACGCTGACCGTTCATCAAAGAGTAATTTGGCTTGAATTGATTAAATACATATGACGGTATTTTCAAATGCTTACGAGAGAAGGAGTGAGCACTTACGACTGTAGCGAGAGCGAGACAAATGTCAAATGAGCTAATTAGCCTTTTTTTAATGTGCCAATTTTAAAGCGCGCATAACTCTACGTTTTTTTATTAATATCTCAAAGATATAAAATATTTGACGACTTTTATATATCCGTACAAAGCATAATATAGTCTGTCACGTCCTTTCGTATGTCATTTATTTTATTTATTAAAATAATTCTTTGATATTATTAAACTACCTGAAAATGCGAGTAAAGTGTTAATTTTTTTGACATTCAGTTAAATATAATCCTTTAAACATATATGTATCTAATACTTATCTTAGACATGTCACCGTATTTACGCCTTGTACGAATACATTGTATTAATGTAATATTGACGCTCAAATTTACATCTAGCCAAAAACAATTTTGGTAGTACTTTTTGAGTACCTTAAGTGAACTACTATTCAAAAATAAGCCGTAGACTTGTCTCCATAAAGGCATTTACAACTAGATCTTTAATAATGACATGTAATATTAAATTTTTGTACCAATACATGCTCATGTGTTAATCTAATGTAACATGTTCTCACCAAAACGATTCTTATGTATTTATTATTTTCGTACAAAAACATGTTTATTTAATGTGACAGTTTTAACCACGGATTAAATGGATACGCCTTTCAAGACAATTTCTTAGTTTTCAATGTAGCTTGCCTTTAAACATAGAAATACACGGTTATACTACTTACTGATGAAATAAAACCACTTTAAGGGTTATTTTTAAACCTTATCATTTCATTCGGTGCGATAAAACCGTACCTACAACATGCTTTATTACTATTTTATCACAATATAAGATATCTACAATTGTATGACATTTTAAGTGATAGAAATGTTTGCTCATATACTCGGTGACACGTTTCCTTCTCAATGGCGTGTCTATTAGTATTCATGTGGTCTGTGGTTTTAACATTAATTTTTAATCGAACTAGTGACGATATAGCTTAGTTGTCAAGAGAGTTATCTGGGTCCCTGGTACACAAAATCTGGTAACGTCGAAAGATCTTTGTTTAAAATCGTGTGTTATTCCTCACTGACAAAATGCTTTTAAGTCATTTAAACAGTATTAGCACAAAATAATCGGCAAATCCAAATAATACCTAAAAATAAAACATTAACGTGTTTTCTCCCTCGCACACATCTCGTGTCGCATATCGTACCGGCTAGTAAGTCATGACTAAAATAGTAACTATATAAAATACTAAATAGATATTTTCCTTTACGTTTTAAACACAACATCAATTGATTTTTGGCATGTACAACGTCTAAGCTGCCTTATCAACATTATCTCAAAGATATGATATCTCCTACTGATATAGATATACATAACACTAAATACTATTTCTTGGAAGTAATACAGAAGAATGTATACGTGTATAATTTGAATTTAATGCATCGTTTGAAGCTGACTAATCGTATAAAAATTGGCTTGGTTGATTTTTTCACAGATAGCAAACAAGAGAATGGCTATACCGATGGAAAGAGAAAACCTTCGCAAAAGAAAAATTTCCTTTGAAAATCGTATTTACGTACAATCAAACACATAATTTCTATTACATTTTATAATTTTTTGGTCATTCTAAAAGTTTTTTAGTTATCGTAGAATGGCGATCAAACTCGGATCGGATGGCTCAGCATATGGAAAGATAATAATAATATTATGAATGCGAGAGTAAATCTGTCTGTCTATCTCTTCTTCACACCTAAACCACTGAAACGATTTGGATAAAATTTGTTACATAGATAATTTTTGACCCGAGAAAGGAAATAGGATAGTTTTTATCCCGGAAATCTCGCGGGAGCGGGAACTATGCGGGTAAAACTCCGAGTCTTTTAATAATTTTTTTCACGCGGACGAAGTCGCTGGCACAGCTAGTTATTTGTAAAATTATGTTTATATGAAACAAAATATTTGTATTAATCAAAAAGTTAAATGCAAATATTACAATTCTGTATGAGAATTCATTTCAAATTATATGTATGAGAATTCCTATGACTGATTTACAGTTAAATGCTGTTCTTTTGGATCCCAATAGAAAATTAACAAAATATCTTATTTTCAATCTCTCTTATCCTTGCAGAATTTAAATTTGATATTGGGTATTTACTACAAATATACTCCTAGTTGTAACTTGATAGCATTAGTTATATAAAAACATATAAGCAACTATGCGGTAAAGTTCTGCATTGTCTTTCCTGGGTTTGGCATCGCCGCCTTATTACTTTTTCATGACACAATAGCGTTAGCGCTCGTCACTATCGTGTTACGGTTTGAAGGATAAGGTCTCTGGTAAATTTATTCGTTACTTTCCTGCCAAACTAATGTCAACTTATCATTAACATCTTTAGTGTCTCTTTATTTTTATATTATAGATTATATCTTTCTATCAGGTGAGTCATCTGCTTGTTTGCTATACTGCGAGATAAAATATTTGTGATAATTCCCGTAATTCCATCGATTTAAATGTAGTATAACCACAAAAGAGCTACATAGACATTCTCCATCTATGATGGATACCGATACTAAGAGGTATAAAACCGACAACTATGGCGAACGCCTTATCTGCACGCACACGTTTCAATAACGAATGATGTAGGTTTCAGCAGCGCAAACTCATCAAAATACTACTAAAATAAGTAGCGAAGTTGTCTCTACACATCGTTATAACTTATTTTTGCAGTAAACTGTACCTATGTTCAGTTTTACAACGTGTACCCAAGTTGTTCTACAACTTTCAGTCGTTTTTAATATAACCAAATAATGTACATACAATTAGGTTAATCGTAGTTATAAGGCATTAAGGGATAAGTTTTTTATGGACTTTAAATTTTGTACTCAACTTGACATTTGTTATTATTTTCGTATAAATTTACACATTTAATAACTTTCTTTCTAAAACATTCCTACTATAGTGAGGCTACGAATGGGGAATCGTACTACCATCTAGTTTAGTCAGTTTTGCGAAACTAGAAACTTTGTATCAACAACAAAAAAATGGACATTAATTATAAATAATTGAAAATTTAGAAAATGAAAATTTCGTTAACATTTTTTATCAAATGTATCTTCTTCTTCTTCTTTATACGAATGGCAATTATCAGAGAATTCTGCCAATGTCGAGTAAACTTAGGAAGTCACACGTGTTAACCATTCTTGAAATGGAATTAAGGAGGCTTCTTTTTGTTTTGTATGTCATACTTGCATGGCCCTATTTGCGTTCATTTTTGCGTAAGATTCCCTTTTCGTTCCTGACATCTGTCAGTTGCATATTACAACACCGCAATATGACAGCTGCCAGAAATATTAAATTGCCAAACTATACAAATAGAACTGACCAAATATTTCCATACTCTTGACTGTCCTAGTTATGTTTTTAGGTTAGATTTATTGAGACTGTACATTTTATCCATGGACTACGCTCATATTCTAATTATTTTTTCAACAAACAGAAATTTTAAATTATATTTTTGTAATATATTATTTATAGATATAAGAAAGGAAGGTTTGTTTATGAATTAAAAGATAATGGCAATGGTGCTCTTTCAAAAAAAAAATTGACATATTTTGCAACGACACGCATTTAATCAACCAATCAGAGGAAATTATGCATATTACGCTCTCAGTATGATTTGCTAATCAAAATACTACCCTTATCTGCAAGTGCAATGTTCTGAAATGGTAGTGTATTTGGCTACCTCTTAAGTTTTATGTTCATACCTTTTAAATAAATAACAAAATTTAAGCCCTAAATGTTTACATGCTATACTTATCATAAAAACTTACAAGTTTGCGGTAATGAATACTGTTTATTACACACCAAAAAATAAAAAAAGTATTGATGGCTTATTATTTAAGGTATTATGTAGGCAAAGGTACGCATAGAATGTCTTATTGCTAAACCCATTTGCTTAGTGTATGTTGTTGCTATTATTAATATTGAAAACACAAATTAAATATTGGAAAAAAAATCAATTTTATAGTCTTATTCATTTTTTTTTGTGCATTAAAAAATTGTGCTGTAATTTTAAAATGTATAAATGACGTATTTCAAATATAATATTTGCCTAAGAAATAAAAAAAATATCTGAATAACGTATAAAACAAATATTTGGAATTTTGTTTAATTAATCATGGGCTTAAACTTGTTTATTAGTGAATAGTATTTTTTAAAAGCTTTGAGTAAATTAATTTATTAGAGCCATACCACACTATTTTTTCGTCTCAACAAGAAATGAGAATCACCACAAGCATACAAATGTAAAGGTGCCATTTTAATTTTAGTAAAAAAATTGTTCAAATTTTGTAATATAATATAAATTGTCTTTATTTTTTATACATGCTATATTTATTTTAAAGGTTCATTAATTTTAGTACATTATAATAATTATACATTTTATTTAAAATAAAAAATGTTCAGGGCGTACCCACAAAACACATTTGTAGAATTATATTAGCGTCTACATATATGTGTATTTACAGTTTGTTGAAAAAAAAAACCACATGGACTTATTAGTAACATTGACTACTGCCCGCTCACTCTTAATTACTGCCCCGTTGGACGAGTTGTTAGAGAACCTAACTACAAATTGACGGAACAAACATTTGTGTGACGAGCAGATTATTCTATTTTTTGGGTTTGGGTGTTTTTTTATGTATGATACAGTATTTTTAAATGTATTTCTATGTATTAGTATCGTTTTGTAGCGCCCATAACACAATCTAATCAATCGTATTTTGGAAGTAAAGACAAAAAATGGTTTTAAAAACTTGCAATACTTTTTACTCTTAAGTTACACAAATTCTTGCTACACCTTCAGGTTCGGCTTATATCATTGATATAAAAACCCAAGATACACAATCAGTGTCTCAAAAACGTCCTCCAAAAATGAGTGCACAGTTTTAAATTGTGTGCTCAATTAAAGAAATAAAATTGACAGTATCTCAAATAGAATCGACTGACGCGATTCTATTTGAGAAACTGTCAATTTTATTTCTTTTTGTACATTGCTTTGTAAAAACAACTATAAATCTTGCGCTTAAGGTTGCAAAGATACATGTTTTTGCCTATATATAACTAGTGAAATTAGTTACACTTTTGGGTGTCAGTTTTGTTCGAGACTGTGCCTCGTGGATTTTTTATATCAATGGCATATATCTGATCAGCTATCGACAGACCTAACAAGTATGAGCCGAAATTTAAAGGATGGTGCTTTAATTTGATATTGTATGTTTTACATCTTGTTTGACGTATGAGAGGCGGAATTATATCGCTTCGGTCTATCATGCCTCTACCAACACTTACAACGTTTAACTCTTGTTTTTGTGCTGGACTGTATTCTAGTTCTAGTCACATCATAAGGTGCAGTACACCCCATATAAAAGACCTCGTTATTTTAATCGTACTATAGACAAGTAATATCAGCGTTGAAGTCTAGTGGTACGCCCAGCGCCACAAGTTAAACCTTGATCACAAATTTGTATAAATCCTGTTCTGATAAAAACAAAAATTTAATTAACTAAATATTATTCCCATTAGTAGTATTATAATTTTGCGTATTATTTTGTATAGAATTCAGTACAGTAGCCATTTTTAGATGTCGAGTGTTAATGTTAAATAAAGTTATGATATAATTGGAGTTATCTCCGCCGTGAGTGCCTGCTTTTATAATGAATAAGGATTAGAAACTAAGGTATAAAATGTTAGATTTGTCATGATGTAATTCCATTTTTTCATAAGATTCACATCAGTTTTATTTTAAAATACAATTTGAACGCATTTTAAAATTCGAATTATTGACCGTTGCAAAAACTCAAACGCATGTTATTAAGGCAGTCTGTAACCTCATTAAATATGAAGATTTTGATACATATATCAAAATTGCTAACCTGGTTATTAACAAAAAACCTTTAGATTTTTTATTTCTTGCGCATAGCAATGCAACTGAATTTGTTCTTGCATTGCTATTCGCAAGCTGGTTTTCAGTTTAAAAATATTTTTTTAAAAATTTAACGGGATTTGAGCAAAGGCATTTTGAATTTTTGAGTTCAATCTTGTAATTTTCTGAGAGTGCTTCTAATACTCGGTGATATTTTATGCAATGTTATTTGGAATTTTTAGTTCTAGCTTAGACTTATAGTTCCCAAGGGTCATTGGAAGCAACGTAGAAATTTTCGACGCAAAAATACCGTTATATAAGCGACTGTAATGTTGGTAAGACATTTAACAGTACCAAACCTTAATTTGGAATCAAATAAATAAAATAATAAACGGGTAATCATCGATTATTATTCTCGATTAGTATAATCAAATACAAAACTCAATTTCCACCAGATCCGAATAAAAACAACCCTCCTTTTAACGTAGTGGGGTAAATATTATAAGTCGCTTTTATTATTTGTCACTTGCCATTAAAACAAATCTAATGACACCTCTCAAGCTTTCATGCTTTAAATTTCTTTGGCAGACATACGCAAGAGAAAAAAATACTTCTAACGCAATCAGGTTTATTTATAGATATGTCAAATAATTAGTCTAAAAATATTTAAATAGGTAGTGACGCATATGGCATAACAGTATACCAAAAATATACAATCACTATGTTGAGATGTTATTTGTTATCGCGAACTCGCGTATCTCAACCCTTTTTTCCAAGTCATGATGAATCTAACAGTTTATGTTTGGTTAGAAGCATTTGCCGCACAACGAATAAACGTGTACATGTAACTATGCTAGCGCTCTAGATGTAAGCTTATATACACCAATGACACTTTTTAGACATTTTATTAATGGAGATTTGCCTATTAAATTATTTTTATAAAAGATTTGAAGTTTATCATTTCCTTAAGTGTAACTTATCAGTGACATATCTAGCATGGGTGTCACTCGGTGCGGCCGTTATGGTGTCACCTCTACTCAGAGGTTGTCTATGGTAGTAAGACGCATTGAAGAAGTGACAATGGACGTGTGGTAAACGCGTCCAGGGTTCAAATTCCTATTTTCTCATGTGTTGATTAATGTAGCTAATTACCACTTGCTATCCGTGCTTTGGAAACACATCGAGCCGTTCTTTCCGGGCATTATTTTCTTAAATTTACAAACAAGATTTTTTAAGTTACATCTTTTCACGATCGGGTGACACCCAGTGTTGACTAAAGATGGAAAGAAATCACCTATAGACAAAGATATTATGTTAATGGTTCGTTGCTATCTGTATGGCGAGTTCGAATGCCACGTGCATGAGTTTATTGGCTACCTTACCCTCACAACGACAAGCACTGAAATTATTGAAACTGAAATAGGTACGGCAGTTGTACCAAACCCGACTCTACGTGTTTTGTTTTATTAATCCGGCTATTTGCTATGAATGTATCATCACACCAGTTCTCTTGCATGGTAGGCAGATAGAACAGAATATCTAAAAACTTCACCGGTTAGTTGCCGAGCAACTTACCGGCCTGATAAACCGCTCATCCTAGCGATGCCCAGAACAGCCAGCTTTACTTGCCCTATCGAGACCCCCAGTAGCAGACTATATCCACATCTAATATGTGGATTTTCGACAAAAAATTCGAACCTAACACCTACCCGACAAGGGAGCCGAAAATGATATGAACTGCAGACTGACACCACGAGATACATTAAAGGAACGAATGCTATGCCTTCGGCGAAGATTTGCATTGTCGCGACATAATATGTGGTCGACCAATTCGCTCCATTGCGAATTTTAGCTTGTCAGTTACGGTAGAAACCGTCATCTGGCTTTTTGCATTGGTGCGCGTCATGGAGTATTGAAGTAAGGAGGATCAACTAACTCTGTGGATAAAAGTATCCGTCAAAAAACATAATAGTTGTGCCATCATCGCATAAGAATTTATAGAAAGAAAGTGGTAAAAGTCCTTTTAAATATGTTTCCAGCAAACTGCTAAAACAGCGCTGTTAAACACTTAGGTATGCTCATCACACTTCACTCTGTAGTCTATCTACAACAGCTATGTTCATATCGTAGTTTATCCTACGTTAGCGCCATTGTGGTAGATATTAGAAATTTTATTTTTAATAAACAGCTGGACATATACAATTTTCTCTGGTTATAAGTTGGTCCTTCCAACGCTAGACTCCATAGTGCACGTCGCCAGTTAAAGCGAAGTTAAAGATGGGCGATTATTACTGATTCCAGTAATCTAATAGTTTGATACTACCTACTAATATTAATAGGCAAATACAAAAACAATCGATCGCTAGTTTGCAAATTCGAATAAAACCGCTAGTTCATTCATTCGCTTTCCCATACAAAATTGATCTGTTTTGTCTTACATATACATAACAATAAAGTCTATTTTTAAATGTTCGTAGTAATAATTTTATTACTAGCTAATAATTACAAATTTACGGACCGCCATTAGTCCATTAGTCCGACGTTAGTCCATTGTTTGCTATACCAAATTGAACGTTTTTCCCGTACTACAAAGATTATTTTTAGTTGATAGCAATAATTAGTTAAGACTTATTCCGAGTACTTTCAAAAATATTGTTTCCGATTCCACGAATCGCGCACACACACAGCTATTTATAGTATAGGTACCTACATTGGTAAAAAAATGTAATATTTTTAATACATGTTCTTTCTTTAACAAATTTATTTTTTCTTTATGTTATAAATTTACCATAACCTTCTTATGCACGTAACGCGTCAAGAAATGGCGGGAACTGAAACGAAGCTAGCGCCATGATTGTTTATATATGTTCCTTCAAACTTACATTTTTCCGTTTATTAGTCTCTCGCACAAGTTGAATAAAATTGGCTTTGCAATCGAAATAGGTTTTTATTCGCTGGCAATATAAACTACAAATTAATATTCGAATGCAAATTAGTAATGTTTGTTAATTTCGATGGTTTGATGATTCAATTTGCTACACGAAACTGGATATTATTTCTCAAAACATAGCGTTTACTTTTAGATGACGCTACGGATATTCGAATACATAAACTAGTAAATTATTGATATTCGAATGCAAACTAGTAATGTTTGTTAATTTGCCACATGAAACTGAATATTATGTCTCAGCATATAGAGTTTACTTTTATATGAGGTTACGGATATTCGAATACATAAACTAGTAGTAATGAAAATTGAATCGAAAGGAATGAGATGAAGCAATACATACGTATTTGCTTCTCGCTTATTCTTCAAATTCGAATGAGTTGTAAGGTTATCCGAACAATTTGAATGACGGCTACAATCGAATTATTCGAATAATATCATTCACAATCGCCCATCTTTAAGCGAAGTAGTCTATTGTCTACGGAGTTTATGCGGCCACATCTTTTGCCGTAGTACAACTACGAAGCAAAACATCACGAATTCTGCAGCAGGCGGCAAAGTAACCCCAAGGTAATACCACCATGGCGTTGGGACATCAACACACCGTTGATTTACCAACAGGATGGCCTCGTCATTCCAGGATTATTTAAAACAGTGTTGATGTTGCATGTTTGTCTTACTTCCAGATTCGCGTTTACACTCATTGACTTAATGTCTATTTTTGCCGAAATTTTATTTTTAGGATATAATTTCGACAAACAGCAAATTTTTATTTCGGGAAAGAAAAAAGGCATTAGGTAATTAGTTATTATCTTTTATAATAATAATAATATACTTTAGCACAATTTACCGCGAAAACGCTCTGGACTGACATAGCGTCTTGAATGTCATCACGTCGTGGTCATACATACATTATGGGTATTCTCTGTAATTTCTATGAAAATATCAAAAACAAAATTGCATTTACCACGTGTGTTTGACGTAACACTTCCAGATTTGCGTTCAGTATCACATGACAATGTCTATTTTTTGCCGAATTTATATTCTAAATATTTTAGTGGTTTGTTATCTCCATATCGTAATTAATCATTAAAAACAATGTATCCTATTCATTCTGAGTGGAAACAAGACTATTCCGGTAAATTGCGCTACATATACCTATCTATAGTAATGACAACATATTTTATAACTAACAGTTTATTGAAATAAATAAAAAACATAACATTATATACATCAACTCCATATATCCACAAGATATCTTTTATGTTTTTTCATATTCAATATAAAAGTCTGAGAATCTTCCCTGGTCATACCGCTGTGTTTTTCCAAACACTTCGTGAGGACCTCCTGGATTTCTTTTGAAAATTTATTGACATCACCACACAAGTACACATATGCTCCTTCCATTATTAACTTAGTCACTTCTTCGCCGTTTCGCATTAAATCGTCCTAAAATATAAAAAAGATCATTTAATAGATTGATATAAAAAATCGAAGATGCACAATCAGTGTCTCAATAAATGTCCTCAAAATATAAGCGCAAAATTTAAAATTATGCGCTAATTTCAAATAGGATCGCGTCATTCGCTACTGTCTGTCAATTTTATTACTTTATGTACATTGCTTTCTAAAAACAACTATAAATCTTGCGTTTAAGTATGGATATGCAAAGACATATGTTTTTGCGATATGAAATCAGCGACAGTTGTGAGTGTCAGTTTTGTTCGGGACTGTGTATCTTGGGTTTTTTTATATCAATGATTTAATACTAACTTTTCCCAGCGCCAGCCCTAGCTCTGGATATGGATAGAACAGGACTGTCGTTGAGCGCCCTTTGGTCGTCGCTTTTACCATTTACAAAAAACCATACTCTACTACCAGTGGCGGATTTGTCTTAAGGCCCAGTAGGCCCGGGCCTAGGACCGCCAGACATTAGGGACCAAAAAATAATGTGACGATAAAAAGAAACGAACCTAAGCAAATAAAATAATTTAAATGCATTGAAATTGCAACAACCGAATTCTAACCTGTATCTCTAAATCAGATTTTCGCAAAATTTACGTGAGACCAAACAATTGGAATTAAAAAGTAAATCATAAAAATAACACTCTGTGGCAGATTTCTGCATAATTCGCCCGGCAGGGGAGTGAGCTCATGTAGGCAGAAATACAGTGCTTTACTCGCCATTCACAGATATTTTAACAAAACGTTCGTACGTTTTAGATGACTTTAATTAATAGTAAATAAATGAATAAACAAAATATAATAACTTAAAAACGCCTAATATTTTATAAATAGCACCTATTTGCAAGCACACAAACATTATGTTTGCCAGGCGTTTGGCGAATCCAACCAACTCATGCGGTCGAGTTTTGCAGGACATTTGTTCGCATGTGTGTAGTAATTTTGGTGTCGTGCACAGTTTACAAACGCACACACCCATGAATACCGTAAGCTGCGATTGGCGCGGCTCCAGCCGCAGGCTACGGAGTTCGGAAGTAATCGGAAATGTTCGTTGCCTAAGGCCTATAATCCGACTAAAAATAATAGTCAGAAATTTAATAAATCACGTGTGCACATTATGTATTTTTGTTTAGTAAGGTTTTATTTGTTTAAATAGCAGAAATATTTTGCGGGGATCATTTTGCATTTTTTGTTTCGATAATAATTGTAGTGATTTGCTTTTACTAGTGCGTTTGTTGTTTTTTTAAAATGTTATTTGATTGTTAGGTTTGTGCTGAAAATATATATTAAAAATTAAAAATAAGTTTTCACAATTGTCATTCATTGAATTATTGAATATGTGAAAATTGAAGCTGACTAGATGAGTAGTTATAATATTTTAACTTATTATTTTACTTATTAGAATTTCTTCAGCCGCGACGATCGATCGCTGTTTTGTCTGCGTTTTCGTAGAAGATGTACATGTATAGAAGTACATCTAAGACTTTTTCTGTTGGCATGGTTTCCGAGTTAGAGATAGGCTGTGGCTATGCTAAAAATCTATAAAAGAAAAAGTTTGTGTGACCGAGTACTCCACCGCATACCCAGTGTCATAATCCTGTGCACGCTGCTGTCGCCCGGGTCTGGTGCAACCGCCTTACCTATTCCTACCGCAATAGCGTCAATACTAGTATTGTGTTCCGATTTAATTTCTGCTAAAAGAAGAAAAAAAAAACCTACTTACTTGAACATAGCGAGAGTCGGCTTTATCTATCCTAGAGAATGCAACACTCAATCTGCTCAGTACACTGTTATTTAAGAAGTGTGTTAACTCCTTTTCATATATGTAGTCTAATTTTGGATCACGGCAACCAAAAAACAACCATGCGTATCCGATTTCTAAACCTGAATTTCTTTGCACCTCCCTTTCTTCTAAGAATCCAATGTATGGAGCCACCCCTATAAAAAGAATGCATTAATAAGTAGTATACAGGGTTATTTTTAAAGGGCCAAATTTTCAGAAGTTGTTCAGAATCGATAATATGTTCGATTTATGTAAAAAAATCAAAATTTAATTTTTATCCGACACAAAACGCATGGATATAATTTCAATAACGCAAAATTGTAACAAAAATATTTTAGTGCCTTCAACCAAATTAAAAGTGATCAGGAACAATGTACATAAAGCGACAAGTTACATAATTGTTACTATTGTAATAATCGGTAATGTAAAATTACACACTGCCAGCATTAAAGAGTTTATTCACAAGACTCGGTGTATCAAATTCATGAATTTAATGGTATATTTTTAAACAAATATTTTTATATTATCTTGTAACTAACAATACCCGTTCGAATAATTCGCACTAAGTAATTTTATTAAATACTTCTTAAGTTGATTTGAAATTAAACAAAAAATTGCCAACCGTCAATCATGTTGACGTTGTTTAAAAATTAAAGCTGTCAGATTGCAGCATTGCTGTATTATGTCTTAATATATGTATATAATTTTAATAAGTTATAAAAACAATAGCAGTAATAATTTTTTTAGTTGTTGATGCCGGTAGAGCAAGCAATTATCTATAAAATGATATAGAATTTATTTGGAGTAATTATGAGGTTTTCTCTAAAACGGGAGGCAAACATCTTAACCTTAGCGTATTAATATATACGAGCAAAACCCGTGCGAATAATTCGCACTAATTTCAAAATTAAACCCGTCTAATGTCAGCATTGCTGCATTGCGCCTTAATGTATACCTGTATAAATAATTAAATAATTTACCAAAACCAAAGCAGTAATATTTTTTTTGTTATTGATGCCGGTAGAGCAAGCAATTATCTATTAAATGATGTAGAATTTATTTGGAGTAATTGTGAGGTTTTCTCTAAAAAGGGAGGCAAACATCTAAACCTTAGTGTATTAATATATATAATAACGTTGTGTCTAGTCGCCCGCTAAACGGATGAATGAATAAAATAATTTTTAAGCAATAAAGTACACCATCTTCTTGATCGATTAGATCCAATAAAGCACACCATGTCCACGAAATTTTCTTTTAATATTGAAGTATTTTAGATACTTGGTTTTTTGACTTTCGCAATTCATTATTTTTCGTAAAGTATAAAATGTTTCTTATTTAAAATAACGTTGAACGAGTATTTGTCGAAAAAAGCATTTCATTGGGCGAGTTCACAATCTATTTACTACCTACTCTCCTACACTACTGCCTAATTTTCATGAGTACTGTACATGTTATCAGTCCTGTGAGTAGTGTGATATATTTCAAGAAAAAAAATAGAGTAATGAAACATTTTTTTTAAATATAAATTTGTTCACAATATTTTTTTTTAGATTTTATACCAAAAATAAAATTATTTTTTCGGTTTTTCGGAATTTTTCGATACAGCCTAATAAGCATACCATTCCTAGAAGAATTAGATTTATCGGACGATTAATTTATTTTATTCATCCGATAGTCAGACGACTAGGTTATTTTATTCATCCGTTTAGCGGACGATTAATTTATTTTATTCATCCGTTTAGTGGACAATTAATTTATTTTATTTATCCGTTTAGCGGACGACTACCAACAGCCATATAATAATAATAATAATAGGGGGTCGCGGCTTTCTCAATGCCAAAAACCTACACAATCGTGAGGTGTATAATCTTAGGGAATACTTCCTTCATATTGACTGTGGAATGCATCGTGATATCGTTGCTGTAGATAATGGTCTGACACCGCTCTCCTTAGCAAGAAAGAACTGGCATAAACCAGTGGTATTTAGCACTCAGGACCGCTTGAACGTATGGAAGAGTAAGGAGTTACATGGACGGTTCTATCGGGCTCTTTACGGACCTGCAATTGATTTACCAGCGTCTTTAGCTTGGCTACGTTTCGGTGACCTCTTTGGGGAAACTGAGGGATTTGCCTGTGCAATTGCCGATGAAGTTGTCAAGACGAATAATTACCGGAAATACATCATGAAGGATGGCACGGTCGACATATGTAGGGCGTGTCACCGTCCTGGTGAGTCTATCAGGCATGTTATTTCCGGTTGTTCTCATCTTGCCAATGGAGAGTATTTACATAGACACAATCAAGTAGCCAAGATTATCCATCAACAACTTGCTCTTCGGTATGGTCTTGTAAGTTTTGAAGTGCCGTATTATAAATACGCACCGGAGGCAGTTCTCGAAAATGGTCGTGCTAAGCTCTACTGGGACCGATCTGTCATCACAGACAGGACTATCACCAACAATAAACCTGATATTGTGTTGGTTGATCGATTAGAGCGCCGGGCATTTATTGTTGATATTACAGTCCCGCATGACGATAACCTCGTGAAAGCAGAAAAAGAGAAACTAACTAAATATTTAGACTTAGCTCATGAGATTACCGACATGTGGGGTGTGGACTCAGCAACGATTGTTCCGATAGTCGTTTCCGTAAACGGTCTTGTAGCGAAGAGTCTTGAGCAGCATCTTAGAAGTCTTTCGCTACAATTTTGGATCAAGGGCCGGATACAAAAGGCAGCAGTATTGGGAACGGCACGTATTGTGAGGAGGTTCCTCTCTCTGTCACCTTGACCACCGGTGGCTTAACTATAACGTTCCCGCTGGCGGATAACCTATTTTGTTACATTTATTTTTATAATATTGTATTTTTTTAATAATGTTATAATTATAAATGTAATCAAATAAGAATTTAATGTAAATAAAGAGATAATAATAATAAAAATAATATTTTACAATAATAATTAAAATGCACTTCCAATATTTAGTTTCTAATTTTAAAATTTGGCCGGACCTTTATAATTCTCATTTGTACTGCTGCTTCGCATTTCGATACGTACATTTATTTTTATTTTTTATATTTTTATTATATTTTAATAATATATTAGAAACACTATGTGTTATTAACACTATTGAAAACAAATGGTTGAATATTTTTTCGTTAAATATGCAGCAGTTTTATGATAATTTTAATGGTTTTAAATGAAAATATATGTAGTTACATATATCATTAAATCTTCTCAGAGTGTGGCTGGCTCTGGTAGTAATTCTAAAAATGTCGACTCGTCGAAAGTGCCTGCGAAGATTTATTTGAATAATGCGGCCCATAGACCTACAATAATATTACACAATATTTTTATTGTGCAATAATAATGAATGTCCCCTTTGATTCCATACGTTCAATAAATTTACTCAATAAAATGGTGAATAAAATTGACAAACCAGTCTAATCAATATTTTCGAGTGAGCAACATGTTTGACGACGAAGTTTTGGTGGCAGCCATGCTGGTGATGTTGTTGAATAAAAAAAATGAGTGAGGGTTAAAGAATGGTTGAAAAAAATTTAGACAACAATGTTCCGTAAACAGCTTATTTTTCCCGGGCCATGATATTATTTGCTCTTAACATTACACAAAGACGGCAATTCTCTGTACAATTTGATACATTCGACAATAAATTCTTTTTCCTTAGTTTTTGGACTCTACCGTTATTTTTGCGCCCGTGCATACTTCTCATCAAAGCAAAACACAGACTGAAAAATAATGTGCAATATTGACCCTTATTTTTACTACACAATGCCACAATGCAATGGAAAAATATGGTGCAGTAAAAATTAAACTTGATTAAACTTCAATCTTTGTGATCTTCAATATTAACCCTAAACGGTCAATAATATTGCACAATTCGTAATATATTGCGCAATATATTTATCTAAATTGAAAAACCCCAACTTATTTTTTGCTCGATTCAGAATTCGAATTTGACCTCTTTATGGTGTATAGCTAAATTGGCAGACTATTAAAGTAACCAATTAATTAAATAATCAGGGCCCATAAAGTACATTTTGAATAATGGTTATATAAAAAATATTTACCTGTTCCTGGTCCAATCATTATTATTGGCACCGTCAGATCTTGTGGTAAACTAAAGCCACCAAAATTCTTCCTCAAATATATAGGAACTTTTAGTGTTTCAATACTCAAAGACTTCATTCTCCCTTCTATACTATCATCGCTATAACTCTGTTGTAACCAACCAGTCGTTAGACCCTTTCGGTTATTTCCCACATCCATTACAGAGAAACATATCTTTAATGTATTTTTGTCTTTTGATGCACTGCTGACAACAGAATAAGGCCTCGGTAACAGTCTCGGTAAGTGTTCTAATAAAACCTCCACACAAGGCTTACAAGATTTAAATGTTATTAGTAAATCTATTAAGCAAATTTTTTTCTCTAAAATGTGAGCTGTATATGATGAAGAACCTTCTTTGCTGCAAAGATATTCCAATATCTTTCTTTCAACTTCATCTTTTGTGTACTTAGACAAAGCTAAAAGAAATGCCTAAAAATTACAAGATTATTATGCACTATATATTTTGGTTAAATATTTTTATCTATAAGATAGCAAATAAGCAGTTGGTTCTCCCAGTGGAACGAGAAAACCATTTCCTATAGACACCAAAGATGTTAATAGTTGGCATTGCTATCTATGTGGCAAGGTGATAATGCCACTTGCATAAGTTTACCGGAATAGATAAGGTAGTGGTACCTAGTCATTGCGATGTATTTATTTCTTCTCCTCAATACTGAGAGTTGTGATACTTTCCACCAGCCCAACCCACCTAACTGAAGTGGAAGCAAACAAAGAGTGAAAGGTTCCAATTGTAATCTTAGCTCCTTTGCTAAGGCAATGACCAGCATCTTTCACTCTGTAGCCACTAAACACCCCTTACCTCAGTAACTCTATAGCTTTCTTTTTGAAATAAACTTTAGATTTATAAAATACATAAGTTTTGTACTGGGACTTATCATTTAAAAACCTCATATAGAACCCACAACAAAGTTATAATTTAAAAATCTCATGAAGAACCCATTACAAGGTAAACAACTATTTCTATTTTCATCTCAACCCCAGATTAAACCTGAAGACCTTAAAATCTGGAACATATCTATGAGTCAAATAGTTACAATTAATATCAAATTTATTTTTTTATAATGATAAACACTCATACCTTTTTCACAACACCTCTGAAGTCCACACAATGTGTTAGAACATGCTTCAAAGTTGCTTCCACTGGAATATGGCCTGGTATCTTAGATTTTCTATCAACATCTACACTTAATATGTATTTCTTATCTAATACATCTTCTAAATCCAGCTGCCTTACGATTGTGTCAAGTTCCGATTTAACATTGTGTGGAATTATTCCTATTGTATCACCAGGTTTAAAGTTTATATTGCTATTCTGTGGTTAAAAGAAAAAAATTAGGTTAAAACCATTTTAATCATCATTACGTGCCCAAACCAACTGCCTGATGGTAAGTGTTTAGTTGAGGTTTATTGGAGTTATCATCAAAAATCAACATCTCGGAGTTTTGTGGTGGTATGCTAACATTCCATTAAAGCTGTTGGATGCAATAATCTCATGCAAATAAAGAAACATACCATTAATATTGTAATATTGAATCTGCCTATTTCTCAAACCAACAGACTGACAAAACTTGTTAGACCAAATTATTATTTATGTCCAGTTTACCAAACCCTGCAACTATTATGATATTAATTTTATTTCTTTATTAGCATTTTTTGTATATTATTGCACATATTTCATTCAACATATTAATTAAAATCTCATAGAAGTATGGGTATTTTTACAAAAAAAAACATGTTTGTTATCCTTGGGTTCTTAAGCAAATAAATATTGATTAAATAAGTGATGAATAAAATTGCCTGTAACTTGAAGTTTAATTACCAAGTCGAACTATAGTCAATGTAATTGATAGCAAAAGAAAATCTTGCCAAATTGAACCAATAACATAGCTTATAGCTTAGTTGAGAAAGCATGATCTGCAATAAACCAATAAAATTAGTTTTTAGAAAATTTAAATTAGTGATACAAAATCTCACTTGAAAAACTTGGCTTAATAACAGCTGCATTTAATGAAACTGAAGTTGTACTTGTAAACATTATTTTTTTGCTATGAAAATTAAAAAAAAATATTTTTTTAGGGTAGCAAAGGGGCAGTTAGGGCCGATAGGAGCGTTTTAATCTTTTAGGGGCCATCCATAAATTACGTCACACGTCAAGGGGGAGGGAGGGGGTCGACGAATTGTGACAATGTGTGACAAAGGGTAGGGAGGGGTCCCAAATTTTGTGACATCACATGTTTTCAATTTTTTGTCAAAGTATTACAACAGTAAATTTAAAAAGCCACATGTTAAGATAAAAAATAATCACATGAGATTATTATTCCAATGAAATTGTAAAATATGTGACATTACACTAGGTAGGAGTGGGGTCTTGCATATGTGACCAGCTGTGACAAGGACCGGGAGGGATCAAAAAAACATGAAATTTGTGATGTATTTTATGGATGGTCCCTTACATGTCTCCTAGTCTTGACTACGTAATTTTTTTTATTTCATAAGATAGCAAACAAGCAGATGGGTCTCCTGATGCAAAGAGTCAACCATCACCTATAGACACCAAAGATGTTATTGATGCGTTGCTTTCTTGCTGGCGAGGTCTAATGCCACAAGCATAAGTTTATCAGCTTCCATACCCCAAAAACTGAAACACAACGGCAACAAGCCCTGATGCTATTATGGCAAGAATAGGTAAGCACTGCCTGACCTATTCTTGCCATACCAGATCCAGGCAAGACAATGCATAGCTCTACCACTAGTAGCCACGATGGTAGTGACTCATATAGCCAATCGGCCACCTTTAAGGACCTGGCTGGCAGAACAGCAGTTGGCCTATTCTTCAAAGGAGCCTAGGACCAACACGGGGAAAATTATCATAGTTTAAGGCTGTTTTTTAAAACAGAAATTATTTTCTATTTTCGAAAACAACTTCAGGTTCATTACATATAAAACAACATCATTTAATATATTGAGATTAAACCACTTCACCAAGTACATTAAAATGAATTATTACAAGTAGACATAGAGCAAAGTAAACCCTTTTAAATATTTTATAACTACTACATGTTTGGGAATTCTAAATATATATGTTTGTGTCATTGTTTAACTTGTGTATAAGTAACCATATCACAACAAAATAATTTGCTTTATTTAGAACTAGCCCACGACTTCGTCCATGAGGACTTTGTTTACTCCGTACAGCTCCTCCCCTGTAGGTGATAGCGTGATAATATGTAGCCTATATGTTGACCCGACCTATTAGTAATATTCATGCAAAATTTGAAATAAATCCATGCTGCACTTTTTGAGTTTATCCTGGACATACATACAGACAAACAGACAGAAATTCTAAAAACTATATTTTTGGCTTCGATATTGATTGTAGATCACGCCTCAAGTATTCTTTTAAAAAAATATTCAATGTACAGTTTTGACTTTCCTACGATTTTATTATATGTATAGATTTGATCAAATCTTGTAATTACAGTCTTGATTGATAAGAAGCATTTCAAGTTATGCTCCATAATTAGATAATTGCAATCAACTTTAATAGACAACAACAAAAAGTCATTGTAGTTTTACAATAAATAAATTACTTACTGTGATATCAAAACTGACTTCATAAACATCTTTGCATTTGGGATTCTCAACTGACAAACGTCTACATTCAGAAATATTTGCATAAAATATGTCACTAGCAGCAAATGGCAAAGGCGGCTCTGAACCACTGTACTTAATATTATGCTTCTGAAATATGTTAATATTAATTAAATAGGAATTCCATTTCATGCATGAAAAATGAAGACACAACAACAATTACAGACCACAAATTACCTTTAGCAAAAATTATATTAAATTCCAATACTTAAGAGTAAATAAGAAATGTAGAATGTAATTTCACCCCAGTATTAACCAGAAAAAACTATAAAGAACAAATAAATATGGATACTCCCATGGGGCCGTCCATTAATCACGTGATGTTTTAGCAACTTTTTAAACCCCCTCGCCTGCCCTTCTGTTGGTGATATTTGGTGAGGTTTTAGACTACCTCCCCTCTTTACCCCAGATCATGTGCATTTTTTACTACAATCTCAACTTATAAGAATACTATCTTTAAATACAGGTTGTTCAGAAAAGTATAATCAAATTTAATTTTAGAAAATTATTTTTTATCTTGGCAGGCAAGGGAAATGTCAGCGGCAAGTCAGTCTCACTGTTCTTTACGATTAGAATCGCATCTTCAATTAAAAAATAAACACACATGATATCTCACTACTTCTCCCCTCTCCTTGTGATGTTTCGAGATATTTCTCTGAATTATCTAGTAATTGCGATTAGATTTTATACTTCAATTCATTAAGAAAATGAATGAATGAATTAAGAAAATGCTTAATAGCATTAAGTTACGCCTTTTGTACTGATTTGTGCAATAAAGTGTTTGAATAAAAATAAAAATTCCTTTCCCCCTTTTAAAGCCTTATGTGATTAATGAACGATCCCCATTATGATTAGTGCCCAAATATTTACCAAACCAGGCACACAGTAGGTTTTTCATAAAACTCAAAAATCTTATCCATAACAATTTGTACAAGTTAGGATTAGGATCCATGACGAATAGACCATGTCTATACAGTGACCAGTGCCACTAGATCAATGAGTCAACTGCTATAAAAAATGTACATGGCAAGTTTTTATTAAATTGTGCTCCTCTAAAAATAAAATTGAAATGATTATCCTGGCATTTTAAAAGACCCGGACGGGACACACTGAGATGGGCAGCAATTGGCCAGGGCTGGCTGCATTGCAACGCAAAGTGCTAGTTTAACACATTATAACTTAAAAGTTTAATAAAATTTGGTAAATAAAAAGAGGTACATACTTACATCATTTTCTCCATATTCTATTTTAAAGGATATTTGCTTGAAAGGTGGTAGGCTTAAAACATTAGTTGTTTTAACTAAATCCAAAAGATGTTGCAAGGAATGATTTAGCACCATTTTTAAAACAATACAAATTAATAATAAATTAAAACTAATAGTTATAACCCGTCAATTTCTCAAGCCCAAAAAGTATTTTAATTATTTCATTTAATCTCAATTCTTAAGTCAAAGCAATAAACATCAAACCAAAAAATAATGAAACTATTTTATTTAAATTTTAACCTCAAGCACAAACCAAACATGTGTTGAGTGTTGACCATTAACTGTCATTGTTAAATGTCAATTGTCAAATTACATGACAGTGACATAAATTTTTTACTACTTTTTTGTAATAAGGCATGACCAAGGAAGTTATATACGATAACTGGAATTGTTACGAAGCAATATTTGAAAAATAAAAATGTACTATATTTCGTTACTTATAAAGTTGACATATTTTGTTTCTTATTTAACAGAGGGGAAAAACGTTCTAAGCAAGACAACGACAAGAGTGGATGTTGTCCCTTTTTTGCGATTGCCAGTATAAATAAAACTATCTGATGGTAGATTTTTATATATTCGATAATCGTTAAATCCCTTTTATTCATACACGTCGATAAATACATGAGCATAAAATGTATTGTAATTAACATAGTGAGTTCGAAAATGTGCTTATTTAATTATTAAATTATTACTTATGCAATGCAAAAACTGTTTCTCGAATTAGTAGAATTAATTAGTAGTAATTTGCAAACTACGCATGGCCGCACTTATATATGGCGATTGCAAGGAAGTTACATACTACCCGGAATGCTTACACGCGCTTCAAAATCGTTCCGAAGAGTACCACGACATGAGTGGAGTGTGTCTCTTTCTACTAAATAAAGCGCCAATCGCCATATATAAGTGTGGCCATACGTAGTTTGCAAATTACTACTAAGTAATTCTACTAAATTGAGAAACAGTTTTTGCATTGCATAAGTAATTACGTAATAATTAAAATAAGCACATTTTGGAACTTACATTGTTAATTACATTTCATGCTAATTTATTTATCGACGTGTATGAATAAAAAGGATTTAACGATTACCGAAAATGTAAAAATCTACCATCTAGATCGTTTTATTTACACTGGCAATTGCAAGAAAGGGACAACATCCACTCTTGTCGTTGTCTTGCTCAGAACGTTTTTCCCCTCTGTTATATAAGAAACAAATGTCAACTTTATGTGTAACGAAATAAAGTACATTTTTATTTTTCAAGTATTGCTTCGTAACAATTCCAGTTATAGTATATAAGTTCCTTGGGCGATTGGCACTTTATTTAGTAGAAAGAGACACACTCCACCCATGTTGTGGTACTCTTCGGAACGATTTTGAAGCGCGTGTGAACATTCCGGGTAGAATGTAACTTCCTTGGGCATGGTACTATTATAAATCATAAATTAAAATGGCGCTAAGCATAGATCAAAGTACAGAGTGCAGCTGAGTATCAAAGTAATGTATTCATGGGACAATAAACATGCCGTGAAAGATGGACAAACAAACACACGCACATACTTTCCCATTTATAATATTAGTATGTATTCGTGTCGCAGTTGACAGCAGTAACTACGATCGATTTTATAATTATTTCTAAAATATAACCGTTACATTATATTTTTTATTATATTTTATATTAAATCATAATTTATATTATATTTCAACACATTACTCACAGATGCGAGCATATTATAATTTAAAAAGGGATACATGAATATCAACACATTATGTACCTATTTAAATTTTTTATTATGAATCTTTTTTCTCGGCTGAAAAATGTTTACGCTGAAAAATAATAAAAATAATTAGTCAACAACTATCCAATGGCTAGATATCTTAAAATTAAAATGAATATGACGCTAGTTATGTTGAGTAACATGCAGAATAAGCCTACTGACGGACGTAACAATTTAAGCTACTGCATTCATTACACGATTTATTGCTATTTTTATTTGACGTTATGGTATGTTAGGAAAAGTTAAAGGTCGGCAACGCAGCTGCAAGACCCCCGTAATTGCAGTTGTCCATGGGCGGCGGTGATCTCTTACCATCAGGTGCACCATCTGCTCCTTTGCCCTCTCTGTTATAAAAAAGTTCCGTATTTACCCTCCATAGTCCATATCAAACATCAGTCATCATATATTAGCCACGAATGACTCCACTATAAACACAACGTGGAACATGGAAATTCTATCATCCTAAAGGCTCCGGAGTATTGCTAAGTTTTTTGAACTAGAACTTTTTTTAATACGATCGAACAAGGATCCCATTATCTGCCCTTAAATGAAATACTGAATAATTATTCTTTAAATTATTTACTTTACAGCTAACTTTATTGTTTAAGTTTGGTAAATATATTTAATTTATAAAATATGTTTATCTATGTATATATTGATCGTGAATCACAATGCATTTGTACGAGAGCGTTTTTACAAAGGTGATTGCAGTGGAAAAGATGCCAGCAATTTGAAATATTAGTTAATTGAATTGAAACTCCCTTAGAATCGTCATGAATTGAAACTAGATAACAAAAAAAAAAGGGGCAGTCAAAAGAGTCAAACGCATACATCTTTAGGATTTAGTCTGCGAGACAATGAACACTTTACAGTGTTTCAATCGCCTCTTTGTCCCCTCTCATTTTTTCGAAATTACTTTAATCGATAACCTGGTCAAAGGGCTACTATAGCAACACCGGACTAAAAATTTTTGTCTAATAAATGACTTGTAAGCACTTGTGACTAGGGATAAAATGACACAACGATTTTTTGAAACATCGATATATCGTTCTTAAGCATCGATGTTTTAACATTGATATTGACACTCCAAACGTCGACGATATATCGTTTTTCATGAGCGATATTTAATCATAGCTACATCTTTCACCCTGTCTGTGATCAACAACACACAAACATATATATCTTTCTCAGTCCCAAGCTTAGATTTTTCTCATCCGCTCTGCAAGACTTATGGCCGATTGTACCAACCTTGCCTTAACTTAGGACGGTCTTTAATGACATGCTGTCCCATTCTTTTCATTTAAGATAAAAAGTGACAGCCTACTATTTAGGGCTTTCCTAAGCTAAGACAATGTTGGTGCAATTGGCTATAAGGCTCGCAAAACGAAGCAGGCACTTTGCTCGCCTGCATCGGCCAACCATTTTCTTGTTGGTTGTTTTTCGTTCACGGATGACTACATCATAGAAGTCAAAAATATCATTAAAAACATCGAAATAGTCAAAATAGATGTATAGTTCATAAACTTCGTTTGTGTTTTTAACATCGATGTTTCACTGTAGAAAAAATCGATGTCTTAATAGCATTGATATAAAATACCCAAGATACACAGTTCCGAACAAAACTGACACTCAAAACTGTCGCTAATTCAGTCTAAAAAGTTTATAGTTATGGCACAAACGTGTTTTTGCATATTCAATCTCAAACGCAAGATTTAAAGTCATTTTTAAAAAACAATGTACAAAAAGCAATAAAATTTTTGACTTAAGTTAGCCGGTAGGACAAGGAATATGTGGAGTCGAATATAAATATTTTTATGCATTGCGGTAGTATTTTAAGGGTTTGTAAAATTTACATAAAAAAATCTTGTCGAAAATCTGTTTTTGCGTAGAACATTTATATATCAATAAAACAAATAATGACCATTAAAATAATTTATTTATATTTCAAACGTTATAGGTTATTGGTTCTATTACACAGAACCTACACATATAGGCAAACTGTGGGTTTATAGCCATGTAGTATTTGACGCTTGATATTGATACATTTAGTTTGCATAGTCTAATAGATTTAGAATATACTGAAATAGGAAATTTACTGCAATGGTGACTATGACTATGTTATAAAGTTCATAAATTCTTACGTGATAACAGACACGATTTTTTTTCACACTCATTATGTAATGTATCGACAACATAGTAAGGAAACGCATTAATTTCCTAGAAATAAGTTTAGCTTTTCGTAGAATTCTCGTTTTGAATTAGATTTCAGTTTTTCTGTTTTTTTTTTGCAGTATTATATAAACGAACATTTGTTTAGTTATAGTACCTGCAGATGTACGAGCGAATACTGCCCATAGACATTTGAAACACAATAGGTTAGTTGCTTTCGATGCTATGCAATGCATCGCAAGCAACTAACCTATTGTGTTTCAAATGCGATGTCGGCTTCTGAAAATTGTATTGACCCTCGTATAAAAAATTCCAATAAAACAATTTAGAGCTAAAAAATTGTGTTCAATGTTATTCGGCAGATCAAACTCGTTGATTATTTTGAAAAAATATACATCTTTTCAAATACTGAATAACTATCACTTAAAAAATAAACTTTGGATTTTTGAACTTTTTTAATTCAATAGTCTATGCTTAGGCATAGTTTTTTTCTTTGAGGTATATACTTAAATTATTAAGTATATACCTCAAAGAAAAAAAGTATACTTAAATTTAGCGGGAAGTTTCAGGTAGGGTCAACCAGCTCATAGACTTTTTTAATATAGTTACATTAGTTGGTTACATAGGTGTGTTACATACACAGAAATCCTAATAGATACGTATATTTAGTTTGGAGTATAGCTTAGTACATATAATATTATTGCCAAAGGTAATTTTAGATTAGATATTTCCTGTTAATTATAAATTTCTTTTATAATTACGTTAGTTTTTTCGATAGGTGTGTTACTAATAGGTATTTTTAGTTTGAGGTATAGTTAGTTATGATATTAGGTATAGAAAATTTAGAAGTTATAGGAAGATCAGGTCTTACGTTTTTTACTTACATTTTAATAACAAAAATAATTAAGATGAATATGTAAATATTATTTTTAATGTACTAGCGGCCCACCCGGCAATGTAGAGATTTTTAATAAAATAAAGAAATGTTAAAAAGTTCTAAAGTAAATATACGCGAGCAAAGCCGCGGATAACAGCTAGTATGCAAATAAAACAACTCGTACATATAAACAGTCACTTAAAATTTATACGAGACTAGCTGCAGATCTCTGCATTAGGATAAAAGTATACTATGTGCTATTCCAGGTCATCTTATATCCAAGCCCAAATCCAGATTGATACAGCCATTTTATTAAAAATAAATTATTAAATCAAAAACAACATTTTATTAAAAATAAATTATTAAATCTAAAAATAAACATTCTTAATGCAACCTGTGCCTTCCACTTAAGAAATCGTTATCAACAACACGTGTAAACAGAACAAAATTCGATGCTACTTATGATTTCCTATTGTTATATGAAAAGTTTCGTAATATATCTTCAAAGTTCATCGTAAGAATCACAGTTATATATTGTTATTTTATATTCGTACAAATAGAATAAAAAGAATCACCTAACTTGGTCCTCAAAATAATTAATCAATATAATCAAACATTTTAAAATTGTCAAATTGATGTCCTCTTCTCTTTAGACAGTTGGTTAACAACTATAAAAGGTATTCAAAATTATTAATGAAAAAAATTAATCTTATTAAAAAAAATGAAATTGATTAATAATGAAGATAATGAAGAAAGATTATTAATGAAAAATAATCGACTCCACTAATAATAACAGGATCAATTTGTATTATTCGACTAAATTAAAAGGAGGTTGTAATGCACTGTCCTTTTAATGAAAAAGTGGCCATTGAAATTTTGTCGTATTATATTTGGAGCGTCGAGTACATTTTTAAGACAAATAAAATGAAAATCATACATTACACCCTATATTTAGTGATATAAACGACAAAAATAATTCAATAAACTCTTATACTTACCGAAAATACAATAACTTGTATTTTTTTAACGTTCATGATGTTGTATTTTACAATTTATCAGAGAACACTTCTGTATTTTTGACGCGCGGGCAGTGACGTGAGCGACGGGCTTCTATTTGAAGTGAGTGCACAATTTTAAATTGTGCACTCATTCTTAGAGGACGTTTTTGAGACACTGATTGTGTATCTTGGGTTTTATATATCACTGCTTAATAGTTAATATGTTAACCGCCTCGTTGGTCGAGTGGTTAGCAACCCTGACTACGCAATCGAAGGGGTTCGAGTTCGATTCCCGACTGGGACAAGCATTTGTGTGATGGGCATAAACGTTTGTATTTCTTGGTTTAAGTTTTATTAAATATATTCTAGTATTTATATATCTGCCCTGCTAATTTAGTCGACCGTAACGAGATGTTAGGTGCAACGACTAACTAGATGTAGGAAAAGCCATTTTCTCTGCTGCACCCAACATACACTAACGGTTGACTTTACTAAATATTGGACATATATGCACTTTTATGTATTGTTTACTAACACCCATAACACAAGCAAATAATTTGCTTACTTTGAAGTTAGATCAGTAAATGTAATCTGCCTGTAATTTTTTTTAATGTTTCTGTTTGTTGGGAAAAAACGTTGTATAGTTAATGTATTATCTACATGACGTACTGTTTAAGCTCTACTCCGAGCGTTTTACGTGTGTATGTTTATTATCCTATTCTTAATATTATGTTTACTCACTATCAATCTGGACTCCTGGTTGCTCCGAAAATCCTTCTAAGCACTCCGGACAAACTGTAGTCTCACACGGATTTGGTGACGTTGTCGGGAAAGCGGGAGTGAGCTCTACGGGTGGTGGCTAATTTGAAAACAATCAAAAATTATGATTTAACTAGCTGACCCGGCAAACGTTGTTCTGCCTTTTTAACTACTCTTATTTTTTATATTTTCTCATCTTTTAAACCTTCCCTGGACTTCAACAATTAATTCAAAACCAAAATTAGCCAAATCGGTTCAGCAGTTCTCGAGTTTTAGAGAGACTTACGAACAGCAACTGATTTTTATATACATAGATTGGGCTACTAAAATCAGGATTTAATTCTTAACTTCTTATACTTACACAAATAAAATTATTCTTAGCATATACTTAAACCTTATACTTAAGGTAATATCCGTCACGTCGTTGCTAAGATTTATTTGTGGAATAGTGCTTATTAATACGTATTACTCCGGCAATAAAATTTGAAATTTAGGTGTATTGGATATCGACGGAAAATGATGATAACTTAAACCAAATTCTAAGGATTTTGTGTAAGTTATCTATATATGCATTGATATAAAAAACCCTAGATGCACAGTCCCGAACAAAACTAACACTCAAAAGTGTCCCTAATTTCTTTTAAGTAGTTATAGATATGGCAAAAACATATGTCTTTGCATATCCAACCTTAAGTGCAAGACTTATAGTTGTTTTTACAAAGCAATGTACGAAAATAAATAAAATTGACAGTGACGCGGCCGACGCGATTCTATTTGAAATGAGTGCACTATTTAAGATTGTGCACTCATTTTTAGAGGACGTTTTTGACACACTGATTGTGTATCTTGGGTTTTTTATATCAATGTATATATGTAATAAAATGATAATTTTCACAATAGGTTGAACCGTTGAAGGTAAATTTGATTCGTTAGTCGATATCTTCACTTTTCCAGATAACATATTAAATGACACTAGTGATAGCCCTCTGGAATTTCGACCTTAAATCTATATATGACTCCGTTTGACCGTAGACTAACAATAAAATTTCTTCTAAGTTTGACGACAGAAATTGCCGAAGGCAACTTGTTGAAAACATAGAATGTGTAAAACAACAGTGTCAACTATAATTCCGATGTCGCCGACGGTTGACGGGGCCTCGCGCAGCGCGCTCCTTTTTCCCGGTTTCAGACCTAAAGGCAAACTTACTTTCTTTAGGTAAAAAGTTTGATAGGGTTTTAGTTCTAAGCAAACAACCCATTTACATCATAAGTAATTTAAACAATGTGCCGTGGCAATTTGTTAACGATGGTGGTAAATGTCATGCATATTATATAATGAAGACATTTTACATTCGGCGTGAGGTATTTTCTAAATCGTATTTATCTTTGCAATCTGATAGCGCCATTTGTAATCGGATGAGTTATGGAATTTGTTAGCAACATACCTATATATACTTGATTTGCACATAATCTTTTATATATCATCAAAACCTGATACTGCAGAACAAGCTGTTTTTTTAAGTAAAGTAAAGTTTCGTTATTGCGTTATGTGATTATAATGGCTATATTTATTCTACATATAAGTTTTTATATATTGTGTAGAAGTATCACCAAAATTCCAATTTAAATATTAATTATCTATATATTGTATGCCACAGATTTTCGGTAAATGTGTTATAACTACTACGTTTAACGTAATGATTTTTTATGTAGCTTAGTCCTCAGTCCTCACCTCAAGTCTGTAGAGATACGACAAATGACAGGGATCCCAAGTAGAACATAAAGTAGCATTGTGCATCAAATCTTTTCTCGGCTCATCGCCAAAGTAATCAAAAGTTATAACTATGTTGTTATCAATCGCGCACAAATCAAGAAATTCTTCTATTGCAACCTAAAATATAAAATATGATTTATGATTTTTGCACTGATAGTAAACATAGATTACGTTAATAGTTTCAACAAGAAATATAAGTAATATACTTTTAAATCAATCTTAATGTAAGAATAAAACCATTCAATTAAATTTTTACTACAAAAACATCAACACTAACATCCTTTTCTATAGGTAAATGAGGATTTTAGTATATACCTACTAACTAGGCGATCGAGCTTTGCTCGAATGGCCTAATTTTTCATGTCAAAACGTTAGAGCCGCTTCGGGGAGAACAATTTCATACAAATATATAGGGTTATTTTTAAAGGTCCAGCCAAATTTTTAAATTAGGAACTAAATAATGAATTGAAAGTGCGTTTTAATTATTATTGTACAATCATTACTAAATACTATAAAAATATTCGTTTAAAAATATCTCACTAAATTCATGAATTGAATGCACTGAGTGGCACTGAGTCTTGTGAATGAATTATATCTGACAGCGTGTCATGTTATATATTACCTATAGCTATGATGATAACTATTATGTAATCTATCGCTCTAAGTACATTTTGCCCGATCACTTTTAATTCAAGTCACTAAAATATTTTAGTTCAATTTTGCGTAACTGAAATAATTATATCCATGCGTTTTGTTTGAAATGAAATTTGGAATCTTTTGATTTTTTTCTTATTAAATAAAACGAACATATCACAGATTCTGAACAGTCTCTGAACATTTAGTCGGATCTATAAAAGTAACCCTGTATAAGAATTGCTAAAGGATTTGAAGTGTAAAAACATTGACATAAAAAACCCTAGATGCACAGTCCCGAACAAAACTGACACTCAAAAGTGTCCCTAGTACCTAGTTATAGATATGGCAAAAACATGTCTTTGATTATCCAACCTAAAGTGCAAGACTTATAGTTGTTTTTACAAAGCAATGTACGAAAAGAAATAAAATTGACAGAGTCACGACCGACGCGATTCTAATTGAAATGAGCGCACAATTTTAAATTGTGCGCTCATTTCAAATAGAAGGACGTTTTGGAGGACGTTTTTGACACACTGATCGTGTATCTTGTTTTTTTTATATCAATGTGTAAAAATTAAAAAGAATAATAAACGTTAATTATTTCAGATTAGGAACATTAGCTTTACATAATAATGTGTAAGTATATTTTTATGGTGATATTAATATTTCGCGCATACTTTGATACATTCTTTTTATTTATAACAGTTTTTGCTTACTTTAGTTTTGTTACCACAATCGAGGGTTCCATTTTGGAAATAGTTATTTTCTCTTTCCCCATTTCCCAGACAAAACATCCAGCCTTCATGGAAAGAATATTCTATAGGAGCAGTTTCAGCTTCGATACATGGATCAACCGGAACCAGTTTTGACGGTTTTCCAAAAGTACACTTCCTTTCGTGCATATTTGCTTGTACGCGATATGCGTCAAGATCTGGTTCTGATCCCTCTGGACATTTGTAATAGTTGCCTGAAAACATTTTTAGCTGATATTAGTCATGGCATGATATACTAGCCGTTATAGGCTACTCTCTATTTTTCCTACAGTACGTAATTTATTAACTATAGCGCCATCTTTCATGTCAACACTAAATTCCAACAATAAACAGCTATTTATTTTTTATAGAAGCGATACCGACGCTACGCTATCATTTAAAAACTACACTATCAAAAATGCAATTTTTTTACCCGCTTCATCAAAAAGAAGTTATGATTTTGGGTCACGCGAATGAAGTCGCAAGTGCGAGCGCATACATTAACCATAGTAATACTATAAATGTGAACGTCTGTCTGCCTTTTATGCTTTCTCGACTAAGCTGCCGAACCCATATAGATTAAATCTGGTATGAAGAGAGTTGAAGATCTGAGGTCCGACATCAGCTAACTTTTAAAATAAAAATCAATTTGCATAAAGCTGAAATATGGGAAAAATTGTATTAAAAAGTATATTGACGACATGTTACCCGCGGGCAAAGCTGCGCGGGTCAGCTAGAACATTTATATTTATAACTAGCGACTTGCCCGCGGTTTCACCCGCGTTGCTTTTGTTCCGTGGAATATCGGAAAGGTTTGTACACTAAATCCTTCCTCAAGAATCAATCTATCTATTAAAAAAAACCGCATCAAAATCCGTTGCGTAGTTTTAAAGATTTAAGCATACATAGGGACATAAGGATATAGGGACAGACAAAGAAAGCGACTTTGTTTTATACTATGTAGTGATTTCAAAATATCAAAGTACGTACAATAATAATTGTAAATGGCTATGAACTGTAAAAGAATATAAATATCATTGTGTTCCTACCATTTTGTATAATGTAGGTAGTTTTCTTTGTCCCACTGACCACAGTTCGAACAGTAAGACCATTCCCTCCACTTTTGATATTCTCCATAAGGACTTCTTGGGCCGCTCGTTGCTCGCGAGACCATTTTGCGGCCTCCTCGGCTAATATTTGTCGACTTACTTTGCCTTCGGATTGTGTAGACTGTAATGTTTTTGTAACTACAAGTGATTATTGAGTGATTAAGAACCGTCTAAGAAGTCTCAGGTAGATTGGACGATGTATAATGTAATGATATTAACATTTTGAAGTTGGTATCTGTTTTAGTGTTTGCAATAAGCCAATGGTTTATTAAAAAATACTTTGCCAATTTCCTTGTGAGTTAGGCAAAGTAAACTAATTGTTAACAGATGTTACGTTTTAGTGGTTTGTTGGTTATCAAAATAGATGTTGATCCTAATCACCGTATTTTACCAACCTAATAATGTATATAACTTATTTTTTGCGATAACTCAAGGATAATTCCGAAAAACTTTTGCCTGACGAGGATCGATCTCGGGACCTCATGACTTGAGCGGAATAGACAGGTCATTAGACCACAAGGCACACTAATGTATAAATAATTAATGCCCATGGTATTCTACCCATGTCAAAGAATTACTTTTCTTAATAATTGTAAAAGCCGTGGTTTAAACTGAAAAAACTGAACAAAAATCTAACGACAATTTAAACTTATCAGTTATTATAGTGCTGTGAATTGTGTAATATTAATATATGGCTTAAATAGTCTAAGATTTATTCCTACCCAAATTGTTACATTTAAATAACCAACGCGGCCGCCGCGCCGGCCGCGTTAGTCGAGTGGTTAGCGAATCTAACTACGTATCGATGGCTCGGGTTCGATTCCCGACAGGGACAATCATTTGTGTGATGAGCATAAACGTTTGTATTTCTAGGTTTGGGTGTTTATTATTTATGTAACCGTATTTATATGTGTATTTCTATGTATTAGTGTCGTTGACTAATGACCAATTGCACTAACATTCTGTTAGCTTAGGACAATATAAAATAAATAGTATGCTGTAACTTCTTGTCTTAAATGAAAAGAATGTGAAATCATTGTATTTAGGATTGTCCTAAGCTAAGGCAATGTCAGTGCAAATTGCCATAACACCCATAACACAAGCATATAATTTTACTTAGTTTAGGGTTAGGTCAATTAATGGAAATTGTCCAGCAATATTATTATTATCTATATTTATATACATATAATAAAATCGTAGGAACACCCGGACAGACAGAAATTGAACCCGAGCTCCATTGATTGCGTAGTCTGAGTCGCTAACCACTCGATCAGTGGGGTGGTCTAACGGCGGGAGGGGTTACACTACCTACTTCCCTTCACGTACTATATATATACGGTTGTGTTAATTTGCCGTTAGCATCTTTATGTACGTTCGCTACACGTTTCTCTATCGATAGTCACTTGTCATGTTTATTTTTCGATATCATCGACATAAAAAAAAATATATCCTCGTATAATACTTGCCTGAGGAGGATTCTCCATAATGACATGTGGGCGTCCCAGCGTGTGCTGCCATATAAGCTGGGCTGCTACTTTATACTTAGTACTGTGATGCAGTGGATGAATTTGCAATATTCCGTACCAAGCCAACTCTCTATATACGCTGTCTGGCAGGTATCCAGTCTGAAAATATCATCATAATGTATTTAATATTGATGTCACAACATAACGAACATACCTTTTACGCTGAGACTACCAGCCGCTAACTTTCTGTAAGTTAAGTTTAATATGATTAATCTGTACCAAATACTCTTTGAGTATTAAGCCAACTTACAACAAGTTGGTTTACTACTCGAAGCAAATATTATGCAAATTCCGCATAGACATAATGTGACATAATGAAATGATTATAAAACCTTTACTTACTATTTACTTACGTACCTACATTACGTGTAATTCTTTTTTAAATTTTAAAATTAGGTAAATTCCAGTAAAATTACAACAATCTCATTTGATGAAAGTGTAGACGAGGACCAAAGTATGAAAAATATAGCGTGTAAAAATAAATATAAAATGTATTATGTAAAAACCCTGTCCAAACCGAAAGTCAAAATTATTAAAAAAACTGGCCAAGTGCGAGTCGGACCCGCGCATCGAGGGTTCCGTACAAACATTCAATCGATCAATCAATTAATATTTTTTATTCAAAATGAGCATGGAACATATATTTTTTTAAACGTCAGCGATACAAAAGTAACAATAATAGAATATTAAACTTGTGATTGAAAAATAAAATCGTGATAAAATAATAAATGAAAATAAGTAAGGTCACATATCTACACGTCAAAAAAATAACAAATGTCAAGAATGAAACTAGTATGTATCTTATGAAAATAAAGTTCAACATAATGTCAAAACTTAAAAAAAAAATGTCAAATGCTAACAAATAATATGATAAAAAATAATGTCAATAAAATAATATGACAAAACCCTAACATTGTAAAAGAAAAGATCAACAAAAGATCAAATTGAAATAATGTCACTAATCTTATAAGTACTAGAATTATTATTATATACAAATCCAAGCATTAGTGTCATTGAAATAATCGCTTAATATGAAATAAGCTTTTTGATACAGAACCCTTTTTATGAACATTTTAAATTTTCTTTCGGAGTAGCTTACAATTTTATTAGGAATCATATTATAAATCCGAACACTGACTCCCATAAAACATTTAGAGGTTTTGTTTAATCTGTATTTCTGTAAAGCCAACTTATTTTTATTTCTAGTATTGAAATCATGTCTATTTTTATTTTTGCTAAATAAGTGAATATTTTTTCTAACGTACAGGATACATTCAAAAATGTACTGTTTTTATCTCTTTAAACAAAGCTCTTAAAGGTTCTCTGCTACTCATGTTAAAGATTCCTCGTATAGCCCTTTTCTGTAGGATAAATACCGTATCGATGTCAGCGGCTCGCCCCCACATTAAAGTATCGTAAGACATGATACAGTGGAAAATGCTAAAATAAACAAATCTAGCAGTCTGTATGTCAGTTAATTGTCAATTTTTTTTAATTACATAAGCAGCTGTACCATAGAAAAGAGGTCGATGAGCTGTACTAAGTTTTTTGTCATATTTACAATATGAGGGCCCCATAGCAGTTTTGCGTCAAATGTCAAATCGAGAAAAATTGTGTCATTCACGAACTCCAATGTTTCATTGTTTAAAATTACAACACTGTCTTGTGAATTTCTCACATTTTATAGAGAAAATATTATGCACTTTGTTTTCTTTGCGTTAAGTGCTAAGTTATTAGTGTTGAACCACTTTAGAACCCTTGAAAGAGCATAATTTATTTTACAGAAGTCTGGATTTTTCCTGTTTACATTAAAAATTAAGGATGTATCATTTGCAAACATGATTACATCACACAACCCTTTTACAACAAGCGGCAAATCATTAATGTAGATGAGGAATATAAGAGGACCTGTGATTGATCCCTGAGGGACACCCATTTTCACCTGTGCTTTTTGTACTCTTGAATTTAAATATGAGCTTAATAGTTGCAAGGTTCTATCACTGAGTCCGTAGTATTGCAGTTTAATAAGTAAAGTTTGATGATCTACGCAATCGAATGCTTTTGATAAGTCACAAAAGATACCTATAACATTATAAGATTTTTCCCACGCGTCTAATATATATGAGTTAAGTGTCCTTGCTGCATTAATTTTGTTACAGCTTAAAGGTATTATAGACCTAGATGTTTGATATGAATTTTAATTTAATGCCTCTACACGTTCATGAGGAAAGGTGTAGTAACTTTAAAATTATTAGAAATATTTTTATTACTACATGATGTAACAAAAAATTTATAGTTTCCGCAATTTATCTGTATTATAAGACGTTGCTTCGTACCAAATTTCAAGAGTCTGAGTTCACAGGTTTAGGTTTTGATTCCCTTGCGAGTTTTGAAAATTTGCGGAAATTTGCGACATAAACGGCTGTATCTTATGGTTGCGCCAGATTAGAAGTTTGATTTTTTCGCAGCTCCAAGGGATAGTAGACTTGAGTATTTGATAGAAATTTCAGCTTCCCTGAGAAAAGGGTCTTGACAGACGGACGGATGGACAATAAGATGATCATATAAGGGTTCCGTTTTTTCCTTTCAAGGCACGGAACCCTAAAAATGAAATAATTCTATTTATAAAAATAAAAATATTATTGTATATTTAAACTCTTGCGTTGAACTTTCAATTTCGCTAAAATTTAGCGGATATTTCCAACTGTAAACACTGTGTCAAGTAAACGGGCGCGGCCTCGTAGTCCATTATTTGATCGGCATTTTATGTTGCCATTGTAATATTTGGAATATCATTTAAAAATTTACCTACACATATCCGCAAAATTATAGCATATATTTGTATTAAGCTACTAAACAATATCTTTGACGATTGGACGGGTTAAAGTACATAGTTATGAATTTTCATTGTACTTACGGGCATAAAGTCCATGTGCCACTGCAATTTTAAAGTATTTTTTATAAGATTAGATGAACTAAATTCACTTATTTACTTATATTTCTAAAAAATATAACTTTCAAAATAAATTGTTACCTCCTCCTCTCCTGGCTCGGTCGGCAAAACCTCTGTATAAATAAAAAAAATATTTTAACGTATAATATTTTATTCAAATAACGACATGACATTATCAGACCTTGAAAACCTGAGAAGACGATTTTTCAATTGCGAATTCATATGTATATAATTTTTACGTCCAAGCAAAATGTATCCCATAATATTACATACTGTAGTCCGTTGCTACCAATTTTTTTCACTATAGCAAAAATATTATCGAGTTGGTATAAAATATATCGCTTCTTTAAGGTAAAACCTACCATTGTAATTGTTGGTATATCATATAGAAAGCTGGCAATCTCGCGCTAGTTTGATTGTACTGAACTATGTTTTATTTGCTAGATTTTCTTTTCAGAAGAATAAATCGTATAGAAATATGAATAAAAACTTAATAAACCTGCAGCACAGCCTGCAGTGTGACCTATATAATATTACAAACATTTATGGAACCTTATACAAATCTATATTCTTAACCACGATCATAGTAGAGCCGGTCTTACTGCAATAATATGTTGAATAATAAAAACAGTAATATTTTTATTATTCAATCATTGATATAAAAAAAGGAAGATATGTTACCTAGTCACAGCGCCTGGTCCTACAAAACTAGGTCCGTGTACACAGTGCTTGTAGTATGCCACTCAGTCACACGCGGTACATCGTAACATCGAACGCTTCTACTTTCCGATTGTTTTTACCATTAAACACGCTTCAAAATGCTTTCTTGTGTATTTAAATAGTGTTATAATCACTCAAGGGAAAAAAATAAGACACATGGGATTACTCTCCATTCGTAAGTACAGCTAAAACATTAAATTTGTTTAAAAATAAGATTTTTCTTTGTTTATCGGTTACCATGGCGATGAGGTGGTCCGTAGTTATTGGCGAATAAAATTTCGCTCGTACGAGTGTATTCGGCCTATCATTGATTTTGTTTATCAGTAACCATGGCGACGACGCGCGCAGTGGCTAATACCATTTCGCTTGTACGAGTGTATCCGCCCTATCTCTGTCTTTGTTTCCATGTTTATAATTGTGATAATAGATGTGTGTGCGTGTCGGTGTATATGTATTCTGCCAAGCCTAGTTTAGTGAATGCGATATAAGAACGTAACGTATCTTTCTCTTTTATATCAATGTATTCAATATAATATATTGTTATTTTGTTTTGTAATTTTGAAATTGAGTAAATGTTATGATACCGTAATCTTCAACATCTGTAGATAATACGAAGATGATCTGGAAAGAAACGTTATTTGAATATTAATAGATATTTTTTTTAATTTTATACAGTAATATGAAAAATTAATTCAAGCCTAACCTGTAAAATAAGTAATAGTCTACATAAATAATTAAAAAAAAATCTGTGCTGATACATTTTTTGCAACCTCTTGCTTATTCAAACCTAAATGTTGTACTTACTTGAAACAACGCTATTATTTTTTACAGTCCAATTAACCAGAGCTAAATATTTTTACGATCTTGATATCGACAAATTGGCAAGAACTATAATAGCATTGTACATATGATACCCTTATGACCAATTCATTGCAGTAATTAAATAAATATTTTTGTTATACGTCGGTTGAATAAACTTATATTTAAATGACAACAGTTATTAAACACTTTTAAAAACCTATTTTGAAAGACAAGCTTAGGTTTACGAATTAGGAACCTTTATATTCGCAATACATTTTTGGGTCTACACGTAGGGTTCTCAATTTCTCATCCGTACTTTATAATAAAGTATTGTATTTTATTTTAGAAAAATGTTCTTTATGTTTTTGAAGAAAATAAAAAATGTGAAAATACTTTATTTCATCATTTCTAGTGGTCCAGCGTTGGCGTTGACCACATGAGGTCCCGGGTTCGATTCCCGGTTCGGGCAATTAAAAAAATGTGTTTTTTCAGTTTTCTGATAAACACAAAGTTGCCCGGGACTGGAAAGTGTCCGGTTGGCGATAGGCTTGCCACCTATCACATTTGTGGGACCAAGTATCTTCGACTAATCGTGGGTGCACTTGTACCTCTGCCTACCTTTTCGAGGATACGGGCGTGAAGATACTTTTCCTCAATTAATTATTTTTATTGTTTACTTAAAGTAACAAAAAACTTCGGCTTTTTTGTGTGAAACAGAAATAGAAATGATGTCTTTTAAACTTGATCTACAACATAATTTCTATACATATCATTTAAGTCAAGTAGATTTTTATTGCAATCGTCAATCGACATTAATATTACTTATAAATGCGAAAGTTTAGATGTATGGATGGATGGATGTTTTTTACTCAGTTACGCAAAGACTACTGCGGTTTTAGATTAACATTTGGCACACAGGTAGATACTCGTATGATTTGGCACACAGATGACCTGGAATAGCACATAGGTTACTTTTTATCCCGGAAAAATGAGTCGTTCGTGCGGGATTCACCGAAAACTTTTATAATGCAGCAGGCTGCACGCTGCAGCTAGTAAAATATACATAAAACCGTCATTATTTATGAAGTTTTTTCTTTGAGGTATAGCCAATAAAGGAACGAACAAAACATGTCTTGAAACTTAACTAGTGAGAAATGTTGTGAGATATTACTAGACGCAACAAAAAATATGTACTTATGACAAAACGTATAGCACAGCGGTCAACTAGTAAGTAATATATATTTTTTCGGTCTTGTGCTTTTTAACAATCGAAAAGAAAATATGCTTTAGTTTATCAAAAAAGATGGCAGCCCTATTTACAATCCACGTGCAACGACATAAAGTGGCTACTCATTGCGTCCAATCAGAGTCAATACAATTATATTCGAGGTATTCGTAGATCTATGTGGAAGCTTTGAGTATATACCTGAAGGTTACCTACAGCTATGTCCTAGTTACGTCGTCTCGTTACTTTCTGTCGTCCGTGAATCTTTAATTCAAAATCCGCCGCGTTGATCCAGATTCCAGCCTCTTTCAAAGAATAGATCAACTGCTTTACTAACTACTTACTAGGCATCTATAAAAGGTAAAAATAACTACTACGCGTCACTAACATCGTGATAACAAAGTGTTTTATTAATATTATTAGATAGTAAACAAGCATATGGCTCTCCTGATGGAAAGAGAAACCATCATTTATAGACACCAAACGTGTTAATGTTGCGTTGCTATCCTAGTGAAGGGATGGCATGCCACATGCATAAGTCTACCGGCTACCTTACCCTCCAAACCAGAACACCACAATGACAAACATTGACGCTATTGCGGCAGGAATAGGTAAGGCAGTGGTACCAAATATCCGGGCGAGACGTTGCGGCACACTACCACCTAGTATTCGCGATGGTATCGATATGACATATCGATACCATCGCGAATACTAGGTGGTGGTACTAATATTTTACAAGTCGACTTATCAACCTATTCACGCCTGGTACGGATGTATAGCCAATCGGTGGCCTTTTTCGACCTGCCTGGCAGAATGGAAGATGGCCAATTATTCAAAGGAGCCCGTACCAACACGGAGGAACTTCTAATCTACTGACTAGATAACTGGAGCACTATACATACTGGATGTGTTCAGCGAAACTCTTACCTTAGAAATCTAAATAAGACAGAGTAAACAATATTTTATTCTAAGCATCTGAGCGCAACCAGTTTCGGCTAGGACGCACTTTAAGTATATCTTTAAGTATTAAAATCTATAAAATAAGTGTCCTAAACATACAACGATGCCTTGATATATCAAGTAAAATGGCAGCATTGGAAAGTTTCTAAATATGTATTTAAAGTGTTCCTACAAAAGCCTAGCTCAGAATTCTGCCTATTCTAGTAAAAATAGTTACTAAGTTTAGATTTTCGCTGAATACACGCACTGACATTTGACTTGACAACTTTTTGACATTAAATGTCAAATTTTGTCAAAAAGTGTAGAATTTTGTTTGCAAAAGGGAGTGTCGATTTTCTAACAAAATAATAAAGTAATGTGAATTTTCTTGATAAAAATGAATACCCTTGACCGACAATTAGCTGATTTACGAATCTACGCCAATGAGTTAGATGCAAAGCTACAAGATGACATAAATGCAGCAAAATTAAAACCGTCTATTCCGCCTAAAAAAAATAAACCGCCTCAACCTCAAATACCTCAAAGTTACACAGTCAAGTCTGCTTGTGAGCCGTCTTACTCATCTAGACTGGAGTACGGAAACCGTACAAGTTCTACTTATTCTAATTTAATCCCTGTAAAGAGTTGTATCGTCAGGAATTCCGCTAGAATACGAAGCGGCGATGTGTTATTATACAGTAATTTGTTGCCGCCGGGAGGAACAAATCACGTATATTCCAATATACCGATGCAACGCAATGCAGAAGGATTCTACGACAGAGATGCGCGATCTGAACTATCAAGAGTTAGTGATGTGGGTGCTCAATCAAATTACAGTGAACTAAGAAGACCAGGCTCAGCATATCCACCATCTTCAGCGTCAGTTAACGCTCAAGACTTTTCCACCTATGGAGGCTCACAGACGTCTTCTACATACGAGTCACTTTATGAACCTATAAATCCGAGACCCTGTAGTCAGCTCTCAGGAACTTCGTTGTATGGTGGATATGTTGGTGCCACTATAGAGCCTACTCCAGAACCTGATGAAGCATTATACTGTGGGAACTGCTATTGGTGTGGAGAGAAAATAATGGGGGAAACAACGGGCTGTACAGCAATGGAAAGAATATATCACATCAAATGTTTTTGCTGCCATCAATGTGGAATAAATTTACAGGTAATTTTTAAATGTATGCCTTTGTCTAAATTCTTGAAACAAGATCTGGGGTCATAATATTGATGAATTTTATTTCATTAAAAGATTATGTAATGAGATACTTACATTTAATATTTATTAAAATCTAATATTGTATTTTTACAATAATTCTTTGATGTTAACATGTTTATAAGTCATTAGAGTCTATAAGTCATTTTTATTAATACATTTATAAGTCATTTTTATTAATTTTATAACTGTCATACTGTCCACTTCGTACCATCTTTATGCTGATGATTTACAAATCTATTCACAAGCCACGCTATCTGAACTGCCAAATGCGATCCATTCAATAAATAATGACCTAGCCAATATTGACGTATGGTGCAAATCATTTGGCCTCAAACTGAATCCAATTAAAACTCAGGCTATTATAATTGGCAGCCCGGGGCTAGTAAAGAAAATTGACTGGAATAATTTACCATCAGTTAAACTTAGTGGTGTCGCTATTCCTTATAGTGATTATGTTAAAAATCTGGGTGTTTATAAAGATAGTACTCTTTCTTGGACCAAGCAGATTCAAGAGATTAGTAAAAAATTTTTTTGTAGTTGGATTTCTCTAAAGCGTCTCAGGTATTTCCTTTCGATTCCTACCAAGATTCGTTACTTCTGTCTATTTTAGATTACGCGGACACTAGTTTTGTAAATCTCTCCTTAGAACAGATTAATAAACTTGAGCGACTCCAAAATCTATGTATACGATTCATATTTGGTCTGCGCAAATATGATCACATTTCCGAATTTCACATCATGCTCAAATGGTTACCAATTCATCTTCGTCGGAATACACATATTCTCTCACAGCTTTACTCCATTCTTTATGATCCAAATTCTCCTGTATATTTGAAGGAAAGATTCACTTTCCGTATCAACCAAGACAAATATCTGAGATTGGCTAACAATCGTTCTCTTTTAATGCCAATTCAAAATACTAATTATTACAGCCGTTCATTCACTTCTCAAGCTGTGACACTCTGGAATTCTCTTCCTGAGGATATTAGGAAAGCGCCGAGTCTAAACATTTTCAAGAATATAATTAAACGTCACTTTCTATACACCTAATTGTAATTTATCCATTTTATGTAATGTAAGTATAGTTTACGTATTACCAGTAATCTGTTTGCTTATTTTTATTTTTTGTTATTTAATATTATTGGAATGTTGTCTTTATTTCTTTTAGAAGCAAAAACTATAAATGTACTCGTGGTTAGCACCACTTTTAGAATATATTATTATCCTATCCTTAAGGTTGTCTGGAAGAGATCGCTTTTTTAGTGATAAGACCGCCTTTGTGTATCTAATATATGTAGAAATAGTCATGTGTGTTGTATATTTTGTCATTTACTTTTGGTGCACAATAAAGAGTTATTGCATTGTATTGTATTGTAGAGACATGCATTTGGAAACATTACTGAAATAATTTTTTCTATGGGATGTTGTCGTAGGTACTCAGATTTGGTGTAATATATGTACAGTATTTGATTCATAATAAATTTTAATTATTTAGTTTTGAAGGTTCTTTACTACTGATTTTTTCTCAACCAGATATTTAGGACAGGTTTATAGTTATAATTATAGTTATAACCTGGGTTTGAAATTATTAAAATAATGATTATCTTTGATTATGATCACATTTTATTGATTTCATTGTTACTTTGTGGAATTTCATAATTAAAAGGTAAAATTAAGTAAATTTTACGTTTTCCATGAACTGTTTTATGTGACCTCTGTGATGCCACTATAAAGAAACTTATTTTAATAAATGGATAAAACTTACCAAAGGTCCAGATAACATAGAATACCCAAGGTGCACAATTATCCACTCACATCCACCACACTCTCCTACGTTGGCAGCAAACATAAAAGCACCCAATTTAATACACTCAACGCTTGTTTCACTTCCAGGTATTACCTTCAATTGTAAATCAGCCATCCAAGAACCCATTCAAACAAAATAAAATTAAAAGAGTTAAGTGACATTTACAAATGAAATAGTAGTATTCATTTTGATTTTTGTTTTTAGGGAAGACCATTTTATGCAGTGCAAGGAAAAGCCCTTTGTGAAAGAGATTACTTAGAAACACTAGAGAAATGCTGTGTTTGTGGAGATCCCATCTTGGACCGTATTCTCAGGGCCACCGGTAAGCCGTACCATCCACGGTGCTTTACTTGTGTAGTATGTCAAAAGAGTTTGGATGGAATTCCATTTACTGTGGATGCTGTAAATCGAATACATTGTATTGAAGATTTTCATAAAAGGTAATTAATTAATAATACATTTTTTTCTCATTAACATAATTATATTATTTAATGAATTATATTATATTAAAAAGGTCATTACTCATTATTATAGCCATATTTTATGCACTACAAAGAGAACCATGACCTTAGGGACTACTCATAGAAAGCACCCAAGACACATGCTCGATCCACAGGGCCTGGACACACAGTTAATACCTTTTTAAGGTTGGGCTGAACTAAACTATTTAAATACTGTTAAAGGCAGTTAGTTAACCATAGTAAAAGGCAATTAAAACTATTTAAATTGTTTGGTACAAGCCAACCTTAAAGTTTAAATTATTAATGAATATTGTCATCTCAATATACCCAAGGTGAAGCAGAGGTGCAACTAGTCATACAAATCTTATAGTCGAATGAAAAACTTGAGCAACATAAAATTAACAATTTGTTTACTGTTAATTTTATGTTGCTTTTTCTATTTTATGTTGAAATTACTTTACTCAAAGCTTGAAAAATTTCAACTTTTTACTAAATAATAAATTAAATTTGACTAATCTGTTTTTGTTTTGTTCAATTATTTGGGAAAGTACAATTATTTGTAAAAAAATACATGTGTAAGTAATCTATATTATATTTTACACTTTTTATCGTCGACACTTGGTGAAACTCTATTTGTAATTTTGTTAACACACTTGTACTGTTTCACAAATCACTTTAAATTTAATTACTTTTATTTAAATTTAATTATTTTTATTAATCATTTTTTTCCCCGTGTTGGTTCTAGGTTCCTTTGAAGAATAGACCTACTGCCGCTCTGCCAGGCAGGTCGTAAAAGGCGACTGATTGGCTGTGCGAGTCACTACTATCGTGGCTACTAGGTGGCAGAGTTCTGCATAGGCTCGCCCGGGTCTGCTACCACCGCCTTACCTATTCCTGCCGCAATAGCGTAAGTGCTTGTCGCTCTCATGTTCCGGTTTGGAGGGTAAGGTATGCCTATGCATGTGGCATTAGACCTCGCCACAAGATAGCAACGCACCATTAACATCTTTGGTGTCTATAGGCGATGGTTGACTCTATCCATCAGGAGACCCATCTGCTTGTTTGCTATCTTATGATATAACAAAATAAAAATAAAATTAATATTGCTAACCGCCTTTTCGAAAAAGTCCCATAGCCCTGAAGATGCTGTAGAAGGCGAAACAGGTTGGCGATATTAATTAAATTTAAAGTGATCTGTGAAACAGTACAAGTGTATTAACAAAATTATCTATATTAGTATTATGAATGCAAAAGTTTGGATGTTTTGACATATAGATGGATGGATGTTTGTTACTCAATCACGCAAATACCACTGAACGGATTTTGATTAAATTTGGCACACAGGTAGATGATGACCTGGAATAGCACATAAGCTACTTTTTATCCTGAAAAAATTAGGTGATTCCGTGGGATTCGCCAAAAACTTATAACGCAGCTCTGCACGCTACAGCTAGTGTAACATAATTTATTTGGTGGTAAAATCTTTTAATCGTAATTGCAGATATGCACCTCGTTGTGCTCGCTGTCGTGAACCAATAGTTCCGGAAGGTGGGGCTGAAGAAACTGTCCGTATTGTAGCCTTGGACAAAAGCTTTCACATTATCTGCTACTCTTGTGAAGACTGTGGGGCCTCACTCTGCTCTAGAGAGGAAGGCAAGGGTTGCTACCCTTTGGATGATCATCTTTATTGCAAGGAATGTAATGCTAGACGTATTCAGGATCTGTCAAGAAATATTAACTAGATTTATAATTTTCACATCTTTTTTCTTCTATAATTAATCTTCATTCAGCATTTAATTTCCAATTCACTCTATTAGATTTAGTTTTATCTCGTCGAATATACATAATATACTTTTAGAGAATACTCCTATTTCGGTAACTTCAGATAATTAGATTTTTCGTAGTTCATATATATGTATGTATACCGACAGTATTATAAAACACATCTGCATTTAATTCTTCGTAGTGTGAAATCTCCTGAGAGTAAGCATATGTAATATATAATGTGAAATACTGATCTCCCTAATTAGTTATTTGTAGCAGAGCCTATCCACACAATTGAATATAGATTTACTGACAAAATCCTCTATATGGATAATATTATATCAAGCCTAAACTTAATATGTGCCCGATTTGTCGATAGTTAATTTTCATTTATCACTACATGAAAGTTAATACTGTTAGATTGGATACTTTCCATCGTGGGTACTTGGTGAAAATGTATTTTAAAATATTACAAATGAACTCACTTATACTTCTAGGTTTTGTACATTCCAAATTTTTTAGACATTTTTTTGTTATATGTTTTGACAACACAATTTTTTCAAAAATTGTCTCAAACTTATAACTTTGCAAAACTTCCTTAATGATGCTATGACTAGCAAAACGGGTTGGGTGTATAACATATAAAAAGTAAACTAGAAGTACAAATTAATTAATTTGTAATATTCTAAACTATTCGTTTAAATAACAACTGACGGATTATTGAATTATATTAAATACAAAATACAAAACTGATTACACAATTTTATGTATATTACGACACTTCACTTCTCGATTTTACAAAAACGAATGACTTAGTCAAATATTTGTTTTTATTTTAGGCCAAAAGTAATATTAATTTAAAGTATGTTAAATAATTAACAAATCTAAACATTTCATAAGATATACAAGTTATTTTAATAATGAGTAAAGAATTAAAACCTCAGCTTTATTTTGACATAACAATTTATAAATTATATGGCCGCATATACTAATATATATGTTTGTGTAAAATATTGACAACATGATTCAAATTCCTGATGCCACATGCCACTTATACTCCCATTCATCACCAAGATACTGATCTAAGCGTCACAGGAGACACTCTTAGGGCGGGTTCTTAGCTCACTTAATTTAAACTTTGACTGAGTACTCTGCTCTCCTGAAACACCCTGCTTCGCAAAAATGGTCATTTGGACCATTATGGGGAAGCAGGGTTTATATTATGAATTGTCTAAGTGCGGCTTGCACCAAAATGCTTAAATGCATTTAGTTCCTTAAACATGTTTAGCAAATGTCTAAACGTCTTAAATGCTGTCACTTTAAATTATTTGGTGACTTAAATTGATTTAAGCATTTTGGTGCAAGCCGCCCTAAGTTAGTTTCGAAAAAAAGGTTGCACAATGTGTAGTTTTGCTTATCTCTTTTGAGAAATGGGCGTGCTAGTATCTTAATTACTTATTCTGGTGCTATTACTATGCTCAGCTCGAAGATCAAGAATTTACATAAATGAAACACTAATTACATTATTAATATGTTTTCTGTAACATAACAGTTTGTGTTTTCTTTTTCAACTTTCACTTATTCCCCTTACACTTATTAACTTTTTCATAATATTTCATTTCCAATCTTCTTTTTCATTTTGTTTGTAGAATACAGTCATCACTACCAGTTAAATATGCAACTATTACTTAAGTAGTGTGTACTTTGGCAAATTTGTAGATTTGAAATTAATTCTAATTTTACAGAAAGTATGTAAAATTATGTGCGGCCGCTAGAAAATATAAAAATGCTACAATGGTTTAAAAAACTGTGTAAATACTTTTCGTACATTATCCAAGAATAACACACAATATGATTAATGGAAATTGTTATCAAGCAACCTATCACAAGAATATCACCTGAGATTTTAAATTGTCTGTTAATTTTATATATTTTCAAGTGATAGTATATTCCAAGCCAATTACTAGTTTATATTTAAAACGAAACCACAAGGTTTTTGCTAGTGATGATTTAAAAAATTTGCAAGTTTCAGTCGTAAGTTTGTATAAAGTTGTACAATAATAGAACATTCCTTATTTGCATTTATATAAAAAAGGCTGTGTGAGAAACACCATTTTTATTTAGGTCAGTTGCATACAACTAATTTATCGACTGGTGAAGTAAATCAGTGTTGCATGTGTAAAAAAAGTCAAGTGTATGCTCCCATTATAATAAGCAGTATTAGAGTTAATGTTTAGTATATTTTTTAAATGTGATGTTAGTTTATTAATATAATAAGTAACATTTTGTATGTGCCATTTTTGTGAGATTTTAATTAGGTTGTTTTGTATAGAATATTGCATTTATGTGATTTATATGCTTATATAAAGTTTTCTGATGCATATAAATTAGTATTATCAATAGAAAAGTATTATTTTGATAGTGTAAATATAAAATTAGGTGCTATCTTATTTTTTAAGCTATATCAATGATCTTTAGTTTAATATTTACAAGCTAACTTTACGAATAAATCATTGGCTAAAATTCATAAATTTGCTAAAAATTGTGTTACAAAAATCAGCACTAATAGTTAAATAGCACAAGACTGTGACCAATGTGTCACTACCACGCTAGGTGGTAGAGAGAATAAATAAATAAATATTCACAGGACAAATTACACTTATTGATAGTTAGTAATGATGACCCCAAAGTAAGCATATTATTTGCTTGTGTATATATATATATATATATATATATATATATATACACAAGCAAATAATATGCTTACTTTGGGGTAACTTTGGGGTACATATATAAATACTGATAAATACATAATAAACACCCAAACCCGGAAATACAATCTCATAGTAAAATATATTTTTAAAACAGCCTTTAAAGAAAGATGGCGTTGCTGTATCTGTAGACCATTTTTAAAGAAAGCGCCAAAAATAACTAAAGTTCAGACATCCAATCATCAAGCATTCATTTTTTTCACAGCTCACTTTAGTCCCCTTCTCCCCGTCATTCTGGTTTCCGTATTTAATGGTATGTTGTGTCTAATTTTTAAGTTAAAACGCCATATAAGATTGTGCTCCGGACTTATCCCCTCTTAACTATTGTCTTGGAGGCAATCAATATTGTGTTTTTTGTTTCTTTAAATAATATTTAGATAGCTTATTCCCTGTTTTCTATACATGAATATAAAATATTATTGTTTATTTTTGTTGCAGCATTTTTTATACAAGGCCTAACATTCTATCTTAACTTTAATCTTTAGGTAGACATGGTTTATACTGTGTTAGATGTTGTACTTAGAGGTAATGATTCATTAAATATCAGTTATTCTTCATAAAAAGGAGGTTTTCGAATTTGATATGTGTATTTGCTACCTCAGAACTCCATTACTTATAAACTGACGAAGAATTAAGGTTTCGCATCCAACATGGAACCCTACTAATATAACTCCGCTGTTTGTTAGAGAGTTGTACCTTTTGAACCGTAATGGGTAATAACTTGAAATGTGTGTGTGTGTGTGTGTGTGTGTTTGTGTGTATACACATATCACTTCTATGGCAGCTATACCAAATAAGGGGTGTTCCGGTGCAGCCCGGCCACAGTCAATTTTGTAATTTATAGACATAAAATTTAAATGTTCTTTTAATGTTCTTGCAGTACCAATGAATAAATTAAATGTACCTCAAGTATATCTCCTTAAAAGAGCACTTTTTGGTGGCCGGGAAGTAACGTATACGCTGCAGCCCGGCCACGGTTATATTTTCCAGTAGGATGCTCAGAATGTTCTTAAATATAAGCCAAATAAATGTTCCATTTGCGTTCTTTGGTTTTTCGAATGTAATATACGAACAATAACGACTATATGAACAAAAAATGATTTCAAATTAAAATATGCACTTAGCGCCTGTAGAATTAAAATAGCAAATCTTCTTATTTGTAAAAAGCTGCTATCGCAATTTTTTTAGGAGCAATTCTCTAGAAAACCAGACGTAAAGAAAAACAGTAAAACAGTTTTGATTGTAAAACGATGGTATATTTTCCTATATGATATATTATTATTATAAACAAGGAGTAATTATAAATATATTATATTTATCTAGATGTACGTAATTGCATAGAATATTAAAATAATAAAAAAAATGTTAAATGTTGTAGGGAATTGGAATTGCATTATATCTACGATTTGTTTTCTACACTCACATATTTTTATTTATATAGATAATTGTGTACTATCTCTATCGGTAGGATCTTCTAGCGTATGCCACCTACATCTTGAGCGCGGTCATCGAGAATCATGGTGAAGCACCAGCTATCTTGCTTGATATCTCGAAGGCTTTTGACAGAGTCTGGCATGATTTTTCCCCGTGTTGGACCCGGGCTTTTTTGAAGAATAAACAAACTGCCGTTTTGTCAGGCAGGTCGTAAAAGGCGACCGATTGGCTACGTAAGTCACTACCTTCGTGGCTACTAGGTGGTAGATTTCTGCATTGTCTCTCCCGGGTCTGGTACCACCGCCTTACCTATTCCTGCCGTAATAGCGTCAGTGCTTAAACCTTAAGCCGGTAAAATTATACATGTGGCATTAGACCTCACCCCAAAATAGCAACGCACCATTAACATCTTTGGTGTCTATAAGTGATGGTTGACTCTTTCCATCAGGAGACCCATCTGCTTGCTGCTGCTGCATCTTATGATATATAAAAAAATGTGAGGGTAGAAGACAAATCATAGATATAATAATAAATATTCACGGGACAAATTACACTTACAGATCTAACCCCAAAGTAAGCAAACTATTTGCTTGTGTTATGGGTGTTAGTCAACGATACTAATACATAAAAATACATATATAAAAACTAGAACATATTTAATAAAAACCCAAACCCGGAAATACAAACATTTATACTCATCACACATATGCTTGTCCCCGTCGGAGATCGAACCTGAGCCCCGTCGATTGCGTAGTCAGGGTCGCTAACCACTCGACCAACGGGGCGATTAATTTTATAAATATTTTAATTAGACATAACAGAATAAGTACCCATTCACTACAAAATTACTAATGCAATTACGTATTTATTTATAATTACTTATAATTACTTTGTTTATAATAATAATAATATATCATTTAGGAAAATGCACCATCGTTTTACAATCAAAACTGTTTTACTGCTTTTTCTTTACGTCTGGTTTTCTAGAGAATTGCTCCTAAAAAAATTGCGATAGCAGCTTTTTACAAATAAGAAGATTTGCTATTTTAATTCTACAGGCACTAAGTGCACATTTTAATTTGAAATCATTTTTTGTTTATATAGTCGTTTTTGTTCGTATATTACATTCGAAAAACCAAAGAACGCAAATGGAACATTTATTTGGCTTATATTTAAGAACATTCTGAGCATCCTACTGGAAAATATAACCGTGGCCGGGCTGCAGCGTATACGTTACTTCCCGGCCACCAAAAAGTGCTCTTTTAAGGAGATATACTTGAGGTACATTTAATTTATTCATTGGTACTGCAAGAACATTAAAAGAACATTTAAATTTTATGTCTATAAATTACAAAATTGACTGTGGCCGGGCTGCACCGGAACACCCCCAAATAAGATAAAAATAAACGTTATGTTTAAGAGCGCAACATCCGTCGTCGACACAACACATCAACGGCCATGTCCTAGCTATAGAGGGTGTAACAAAAGCTCTGTCCAATCGTCAAAGGTATTGCTAGGTAGCTTAATTCAATCACAATTTTACTATTCGTTGATATTGATAGATAAATTTCCACCCATCAAAATCTTGAATGATTTTTCAAATACTACTACGGCAACACGATTTCGTCAGTAAGAAATTGTCATAAGACATAGAGGCGACTACGACGTCACGGACGTAGCGGTCGCTGACTTGGTGTTGACTAGTTTAAAATATTCGCTAAATTTTAGCGAAATTTAAGAGTAAATAAGAGTATTTTTAATATTACAATATTTTTATTAATAGACCCATTTCATTCTTTTGATGTCTTTTATCTACCTGTAAGCCCCTTTCGAGTCCGACAGTGTGACATGATAACCATTTCTGAAGAATACTTTATGATCTTGAGTATGGAAGCACATTAAGCTCGTGCCGAAAGCGATTAGACACTGACACAGTGCCGCGTGGCTTTAATACATTAACGTTGTGGCCTACATTTTATATGTTTATAAAGCACCAAACTTCATATCTTAGGTTGGGACATGGACATCACATTTAAGGATTTACATGCATATTATAGCTTATTACATATAATAAGCTATAATATGCAGCAATTTTTATTTTTAAATTTTTAAACTGTGCAAGAGATGACTTCATTAAGTAGACTGAAGAAACTAACTGCCAGGTACATAAAAAGATTACTTACATTTATATACATAATATGTAATGCATCTTTATTATAATTTAATACATAGTAGTTACTATAAATGTAAATTTGAATGAACATAATTTTTTCTGATGAGCATTTTCTTTAAGATATAAAGAGAATTAAAAATACTTATTATGAATTGAATTCCAATGATGTCACCCATACCCATGGTATTTCTATAGCTATATACTTACCAAAATAAAATCTTTTTTTGTAATATTGATGTTAAACAGTATTGTATAGATATGTGAGTAGATGTTTGGTAAAATAAAATGTTATAAGCAAGGTGTTAAAAACTGCCATTTTATCAATGCTGGCGAAAAGGCCTTAGTACTGTCAAATTATATGTTGTAGTTAGGGGTAGATCTAGAATTTGATTATGGAGGGACTTAAACTGCCGTAGTCTGATGAGGCGAGGGGAAGGAAACCACATCCGTAATTTATCACAGTACAGTGTATAGGCGTAAGTTTTTTAAATCCACTTTAGTCTCTTTTTAGATCTGCCCAATATTGTGGGTTGTATAAAATTGTGTATTGTGTGGTATACTAACTTAATTGTGCAAAATAAAATCATACCAAAAGGCGACGTATATTTTATTTTAATCCTCAACTGTAAAGGATTACCACTTTTGTTCCTCGGAAAAGCTTCCACTAATACTAGCTGAATCTTTAATGTTCGGAAGCTAGCTTTTTAATTTGTTTTAACGTTACATTTTAGTACCAATCATACCGCTATGTTTGATCTTATTCGTCGCATTGACTATAGCTAATAGGCTGAAAGCCTTTAAAAGCGAGACCGGGCTAGTGGACAAGCAGAGTGCTCAACCAATAATATCGAATACCCACTTTGACTACAAACGGTCAATAAATTCACTGAATAAAATTGACAAACCAGTCTGATCGATATTTTCAAGCGAGCAACATGTCTGACGTCGAAATTTTGGCTGCAACCATGCTGGTGATTTGGTTAAATAAATGTCTATACAATTCTATACACTCAAGTAAACACTCCCGTTCTTTATCTTTTATAGCATTCTTGCTCGCCATTTTGCTTAAATTTGCGACACAACCATATATTAAACACCGCGACTGACCGAACGTGACGCTCCAAACTCTGAAGTGAAAAATATTGTGCAATATTAAGCTCACACAGTGCAAGAAAAAAATATTGCGCAATAAAAATTAAACTCGCTCAAACTTTCGTTCAATCATTTTGCAAATCTTCAATATTAACCCTAAAGTCTAAACGGTCAATAATATTGCGCAATATTATTGTAGTAAAAGTTATATGGTCTAAGTAATATATACTTAGACCATACAATTTTTAAACAGTAAAACTGCAGCAACCGAATTCCTATATCTACGAAACCCTGCATCACCTGCACCAAATTTAAATTAGACCATACAGCTAGTATACCCTCCCAAACAAAAAAATAATTTTCAAAATCGGATCAAAATGATCTATTTCTGAGGTAACAAACATAAAACCGAATAGATAATCTTTTCCATTTGGGAAGTCGGTTACATATATAAAGATAGAGCGCCTTTATTAGTCTCAAAAACCAAGTTGAGCCGTGTAAGTAAATATACAAAGCTTACAAAGACACTTCAAACCTCCAGCTCCGTTAAAAGTATATAGTTCTGTACTCCAAACTAAGCTAACCATATGACATATTGTCATGCCTTATGACAGTGTTTCTGAACCTGTGGTCCGCGGACTCCCTGGGGAATTCCGCGAGTATGTGTATGGCCTATGGGGATCCGCTGTTTTATATATTAATTATGGACATTTGAACTAATAAATAAATGCCAAAGTATTTTAAGGAGGTACTTACTTGAAATTGTGCTTGATATTCTAGGGGCCCGCGGACTGAGAGGTTAAGAAACGCTACCTTATGGCAGTGCCCTTATTTTTTTCTTTATCCAAGTATTACTGTTACCTAAAACAACTCGTCGAGTCCGTCGCCGCCGCAGCACTTTACCACTTACCAACACTGTCAGCCCTCGCTCGTCACTGGCCGGCAGGAAGACCTAAGTAGTTTTCCTTTCCCCCCCGTGTTGGTTCCGGGCTCCTTTGAAGAATAGACCAACTGCCGTTCTGCCAGGCGGGTCGGAAAAGGCGATTGATTGGCTATGTGAGTCACTACCATCGTGCCTACTAGGTGGTAGTTCTGCATTGTCTCGCCCGGGTCTGGTACCACCGCCTTACCTATTCCTGCCGCAATAGCGTCAGTGCTTGTCGCTGTCGTGTTCCGGTTTGGAGGGTAAGGTAGCCGGTAAACTTATGCATGTAGTAGCATTTGACCTCGCCACAAGATAGCAACACACCATTAACATCTTTGGTGTCTATAGGCGATGGTTGATTCTTTCCATCAGGAGAGACCCATCTGCTTGTTTGCTATCTTATAAAAAAAGGCAACCCTATTTATATTCAAAAGTGCTAGAAAAGGATAAATTGTTTTTTTTTCAAAAGGTTGTCCAGTCAGACTAAACAGGGTATTATTTTCATATTCCCAAAAATAAAACAACATAATCAGACTTTCATTTTTAATTTTTCTGCATGGAAACACACCCTTGTACACTCCAAACATCCACCATTCGTTACAATTAAATCTAAATTTATCTTACATTTAACAAGAAGACTTTGGCTTCTTCTGTATACAAAATTTAAACAGCTCATTTTAGTCACTATCTACTATACAAAACGAAAATCTTATAACAAAAGGCTCACTGGCTGAAACAAAATGACAGCGCCAGCTGATACATGACCAACCAAAAGTAATAGAACCCATCAACTCTTCATCAGCATAGTATTCAAAATGTTTATTTTCATTGTGGTATTAAATCTAGGATACCAATTATCGGAAGCAGTTTTGTGCGAGCATTTAATGAATAAAATGACTAGAAAACTATGTAATTAAATTTGATTTTTTGAGTTGCAAGAAGTTACTAAACATGCTTCAATTTAAAAACATATTATAATAAATGTTAGATGTTTTTAATGCAATTATATAGAATAGCGTTATCTTATGTAATACAAATAAATTGCTGCTTATTAATCTCTTTAAAACTCAAAACTAAAAAAACATGACAAATTTGAATTTTTCGAAACTTTCAATTAATTGAGATCAATAAATACAGTTAAGATTTATATTTATATAAATCTAAATTATAAAAGTCTGACATCAAAATACGCAAAACAGCAAAAGACGCAAATTTGAGATCAGATTATACAAGTCTGACAAAAGGTTATACTAATTTAATATCATTTTATACAAATTAGACATATTGTCTTTAAAAATGTTCATTTCTCTGTATTTTATTTTTTATTAGATTATACTAATTTGATATCTGATATTTTACTATACATGTCCGATATTAAATCTGCCGTCATATACCATGTACCATCAATGCATTTTACTACATATATAATATCAGACGCGTGTCCAACCTAGAACGATAATGTCTGACTGGGCGATAGGTCTAGTATCAACTGGCAATTGATAATGACATTAATAAACATTTGAAATATCCAAACATCGATTTACTGAATAGAAATCTACCCTTTGCCTAAACTCAGGGAAAGCACATGCAACTCTTTAAGAGATTCGTATTATTTTTAGCCAGTCTATTAGTTTCTATAATGTGCCCAATATAATATACAATTCGCTTGGCGTTATGGGCTTATAAGGTAAACTTACAAAGCATTTTAACATTAATATACAAGGCTATGTATAACAATACACTCAGCTCGTCAATATTCACAAATTAACCTAAATAATATGTAAAAACGAAAGTTAAATATCCAATTTCAATATATTTAATTATTTTTGATACAAAAGAATCATAGGGTCCGTTTGAAAAATATCACGTAACATAAATATGTTTGTTCAGGCTTATTTGTAAGAAAAAAATTAACACAAATTCATTAAAAAGAAGTAAACAGTCAACGCGATGTGAAATTAATGTAATTGTGCCAAATAATAATCAGTCAGTAATTGTCTATGGAGCATGAAAAGATTGTACGTTGTCTGTGATATTATGGCAGCACAAGTTGATATTCAATTTTGAAGGCATTTTCAAGAATGATGACAGAAATATTGATATTAAAGTCTTGCTTTCAGAGTCATAAAGACCTGCAATAGTACAAGTTAAGTTTTCTTCATTGTACCTACATAATATGAAATATACTAAAAATTGTTGACTAATTTTGATGAAACTGTGTACTTGTAGCTCACATACTGAAGTCAATATTTATACTACTTTTTTATTTCACATTTTAGAAACTGAGCAGGAGTTTGAATGTGAAATATACAGAAAAAATATGTGTTGTGTTTATGGGATTATGGGTGGTCATGTTTTTTATCACAGGATACAAACAAACAGATAGTTCTCTTGGTAGAAAGAGACAAGCAATGTCATCACCTTATATGCCAAAGATGTTTGAGTTACTATCCGCGTGGCGCGAAGGTAATGCAACATGCAGAACTTTATCATGAAGATGATTTCTTAATGCCAGGTTCCTATAATTAACGATCCGTCACTCATAGCAGTAATCATTAACAACCAATTTGATAAAAACGAGGTGTTGCACAAGTTGTTTAAACATTTAATAATTTGACATTTAGTAGGAACACTTTTTAGCTTATTCCCCGAAGAAAATGCTACTCGTAACCAAAATGAGTTGTTTTAATTACATAGAAACCGGACATTAATCAACAATTTTTGTTTATTTACTTATATTTTTAATATTTCATTTCTGTCGCTTTTAATGCTACTGAGATGGTGTATGACATACGTTTTTTTATTTGATGAAATATACACTAACACTGTTTAATTTGAAAAACATTACAAGGATTATTTTTCCTTTACAAAATAACCAAGAAATGGGCATATGCAAAAGAATCACCAATTTCCCAGTGATACATATATAGCAATGGCAATTAATCTATACTTTGGAAAGCTATATAAAAATATTTCCCTTTCTAATCTAGGTTCTTCTCTAAATAAAACACACTGAAAGTATTATTTCACAACAATTTAAGACTTAACAAATATCTATTTAATTATATTTACACATTTTTACAGTTATATTTAACACTAAATTAATAAAGCTTTTATGAATTAAACATCACCTTTCAATAACAATATTTTATCTTAAACTAATAAAAGCAAGTTTTATCTTTAGAGGATATGGGATTTTCATATTATCCGTGACAATAGTGATGCAATAAATACGAATATTTATATTCGCCAAATACTGTTACATTTTTAAATATTCGAAATTTATTATATTTTCAAATACATTTGGAGACAAATTATAAGTATTTTATTATCAAGAATCACATTTCTTAAGATTTAGAAGACCAATGTTGCAAATTAAGCAAAATGAAATGTATTCTGCAGTTATTGGATATAGGGTGTGTTACAGCAAATTAAAAACTAAAACCCTTAGAATGTTGCATAGGAAATTTTAGAGGATTGTTGACTTTTTTGTCTTTGCGTAAAGTAATAGTATTTTCTCGAATATTGCTTTAAAATAATGAAAATTTAAAAATCAAATAATGTTTTTGTCTTAGTAATTCGTCTTTCTTAGACAGCTCTGGAAGTTTGCGTTACACTTGTTCTACAAATCTAAAAACACTACCATTAAACAAATTCCAGAATACGTTATTTACTATTAGATACTACTTATTAAAATTGGTCCATCCTGCAGCGAACCTAACTACAAATTGATGGGGCTGGCATTCGATTACTGGGACAAACATGCATGTGATAAGTGTTTATTATTATTGCAATATCAGCTGACCTGACAAACGTTGTTCTGCCTTTTTAACTACTCTTATTTTTTTCTATATTTTCTCACCTTTTAAACCTTCCCTGGACTTCAACAATTATTTCAAAACCAAAATTAGCCAAATCGGTTCAGCCGTTCTCAAGTTTTAGTGAGACTAACGAACAGCAATTGATTATATATATGTAGATTTATATATTATATATTTATGAGTATTAGTACCATTGACTAAAATCCATACTGCAAGTAATTAGCTTATTTTGGGGTTGGAATTCGTGTATTATTTCCAGTTATATTTATTATATAAATTTCCTTGAGGTTTAATATGTGGTTAAGCACTATGATCTTTTTATTATATTTTTATTGTTTAATTATGATTATTACTATTGTGTCCTTCAATCTTTTACCAGTCAACCTGTACATAGCGAATGTATGGCAAGGTATACCGTTTTTGTACATATTGTAGTGCAAACAGTTAATGATTCAACCAAATGTACATGAATTAAAGAAAAGATTGGAGTTTCCTTTTAAGTGACAATTGCCCCACACATGTTATAATTGTGGTACACATTTATGAAAACAATATTTTTCCAGTTATGTTTATAATTGTTAATAACAATATATTTATAGTTGTTAATAACGATAAGTATTCATATTCGACGAATATCAAGCATTTTTTATTAGCCGGTGGAATTTATTGCATTACCATTAATCATAAAAAATATTCATCATGTATAAAGTATACAGTATAAAGAATTGAAGCTATAGTCATGTTGCACAACTGAGAAAATTTGCGCATTAACATTGTCTATGACATATTATTTTCTTTTATATCTTTTCTCCTTTCAATAATGATAGCAGTAATCTGTTTAGAATCTCAGTGTTGTTCCAAATTGTTTTCGAGAATATGGCCAATGGCTTTCCTTTTAATCTGTTTATAAAAGGTGAACAAAGGCTGAACGTATCATTACCATGATTTATTAAAAGTGAAATTTTTCTGCTTCATCTCTCTGGACTAGTGCCACCACATTACCTATTTGTCACTGTATCATTTGTGATTGTTGCTATTGTGTCCTCGTTAGGAAAGTAAGATGGTTGGTTTTCCGGCATATGGTATTAACACTCTATAGAACAAGTAAATAATTATGTAGCGCGACATTAAATTTACACAAAAAAACAACAAAACAATCCCACTATTTACCGTCTACAAAATAGCAGCATTTCTTTCTCAAAGCAATATTTAATCATAAGATCGAAATTGAATAAAATTCAAGGATTCTAATTTATTTTTATAAATCATAGTACTTGCCCTGATGGAAATGTGTAACGGAGATATTAATAGCTTATTGCTCGCAGTGTGGCAGGGATGTAAATGCTGTATGCACAAATTATCGGCTATCTGAACCTCTAGACGAGATAAAAAGGTCAGGTTGAAACAGGTAAGGCTGGACCCTCATCCATGCAAGATGTTGCAGTTCTCTACCTAGTAGTTGCAATGGCATTGGCATGTTTTGGCATTCACTAGTTTTTTGCAAGCTGAATTATTTAGAAACTAAAGTCTTTTAGTTGATTGACAAACTTTTAGCCATTGAAAGTTTTTTCTTAATATTTTTCCAATTACACTTTTGATAATTATAGGATATCCATGTATTTAAGTGCATAACACTGGAATAAAGTTAAATAAAACTAGAAAAACTGGGGCATATAAGTAAATTGCTTCAATGTTGACACAGTAAATACTCATATCTGGTATTGAAATATGGCAGCAGCACATGCGTAGGCATGGAAATGATTGCTATAATTCATTTTCATTGGATGACATGAAACAAAAAAATCACAATGATTTCACATGCGAAATTTCACAAGCAATGATTTTCATTCATATAATTATGTGAATGTATTATTGCTGAATATTGCTATTAAAAATGAAGTACGAGTTTTGACTACTGCCGCTCCTATATGAATTAGAACATTTAATTGAATGTGATATTTCACACTTCAATTGAGAGAGACAGATGCAAAAATGAAAATGCATTTCATATGAATTTTCACATGTTACTTGTGAAATTTGCCATGCCTAGCACTGATTATTAATCTGAGCTTTAAATCATTCTCAGTTGAAATGCTATCAGGTACATATAAGAATATGGATCTCAAATTTTGGAAATATAGCGTGTAAACTGTAATCAAAATTTTACAAATTCCTTTCTTCTAATAAAATATTGACCTAACTAGTTGCTCAATGGAAAAACTAATTTGAAAAATATACAAGCACTTAGGTCTAAATCTATATACACAAGAGATCTGTTATTTAGTAACAAGAATACATAAAAACCTTATCAGATAAGATCAATTGATGTTTTATGTAAATAAAAGACATTTTAAAAATTTCAAACCAATTGGATATTTTCAAGTAGTTATTGTAGTCTTTTTTGTATTTTCACCTTCAACATTATGCTTTTTTAAACTGTCAGTAATTAACTAGTTTTGTTGAATATATAAACAAGTTTTATTTACTTGTTCTTAATTTTTTAAGTGACGGCGTCATATTATAGAGTAGCGTGATACTCGTTTAAAATGGCGTTAATTTTCGATAAAGCTGCCAGAATATGTATCATTTCATATTTGCTTTTAGACAAGGAGTACTGGTGATTACCACGTCTGAGAAGCGTTGACATTTGTATGTATTGTTGAAAAATAAATAAATAATGGTATTTATATGCTAAAGAGTTATAAATGTGCATCAGCTTAATATTGTCAAATAAAAACTGCTACGTATCACAAAATTATACTTTTTGCACATAGCAGATATTCATTTGCAAAGACGATGTGTAGTTACTTGAGCATCGTAGAGACCTATTGAATTTTGTAGATTAAATTATAAGAAAAATAAAAGGTTATATTATGTTTTTCATTTCAATGGTGGGGGAAAACTCTGAAGATAAAAAAAAGTGAAACAAGAACATGGAAACACTGAAGAACGTCAGATTAAGGTATGGTGGGTCGATTGCAATCTAAAATTTAGAAAATCTGACAACTCCAGTGTAGCATAAGGGGATAGGGGGGTCACAAAGTTTCAAAGAAAACGTCTTGGCATTCTCAACTGCCTCTGAAGTTTCTTTTATTTTAGAGGAAATTAATATAAAATAAAAATAAGAATAACGAGAAAAATATAATTTGTCAATTTCCACTAGCCAAAGTTTTCGAAATTTTGTTTTTTTTTTCTACTTTTGTTACTGCCACTATATAAATGGCTTATATTTAGTGGAGAGCCTCAAGAGCATGCGAGGTACCTCCCCTATTTTAATCTGACGCGCTCAAGTAAACGCCAAAATCTCCTCTTGGTGAGAGGTGGTGGTGATAGCATAATTTCAGCCCAAAACACCTGGAGTCCAAATAAACATGAGCTGAAGCAATGATAGGGTTTTGCAACTTAAGTTCAATGTAGCGGGTAGCAAACGGCCTGTCTAACAAGAAGCCTATCTAGCGTTTTATTACAACAATTTTCACAATACGAATATTATTAATTTACAATATTTGCAAATGATTTTGACTTTTTAAATAAAGCATTTATAGTGTTCAGTAGATTTCACGGAAGAAATAAACTAAGTTTTAAATTAATTCGTTTCTTTTATTTTTATTGAATGATTTAACTTATTGAATGTTTAAATCGAATTTAAATAAAGTTGTATTTGGTTTGGTTAAGAATTGTTTAAATAATGTTTAAATCGAATTTAAAAAAAGTTGTATTTGGTTTGGTTTAGTATTGTTTAAATAAACTATTTTATGATAGCATTTTATGATGACTTTAAACTATATTTTTCTAGCGCCCTATGTTATAGACTATAACGTGTAAGTAGAGATGAGTCGTAAATACTAGAATAGGTACAAATACTAGGTATTTTACGATACTAGGCGGCACCTATTCCATTTTTCACAAGACTAAGTCCGTGTAGTCCTGTACTCTGTAGATAATCATAGCATAAAACGCTCATCGCATATGCTGTACCGTTTACTTTACTCTTATGTGAAAACGTGTTTTGCTATCTTGCTCACCCATGACAAAATGCTAACGAGATGAAACAATACGATTTGTATACTTTTTCCCGCTCTCACAAGAGTGAGATACCGCTATACAATATATATACTCCGTCCCGATCTCTCGCTACGTATGGCCGACCACCGAGCTAACAGGTGAATACCAGTTTATACGTCATAATACGCGGTACTCGATCAAATACTTCATTGAGAACAGGTAACAGAGATCGCGTCCGATATCGATCAAAGTATCATAGTCTTCATACTTTGAAGTATCTAGTATCACAGACTAACCTAGTATCGTGGACGTGATTCCATCATAAAGTTTTTTCAGATTACGTGTTGGTTAATGGCATAGAATGCTATTGTTAGTATTTTAATCGGTGACTCTGAACTTTTTATTTTATAATTAGGTATAATAATGGTGCCCAAACTTAGCAATATCGCTTGGGAACATTTTGTAGATAAAAGACAAAATATGGGAGAATGTAAAATATGTAAGGTGTAATTATGTTCAGTATCGAATTATAGAAAACGTTTATCAAAAAAACATCTAACGTCGGGGTTTAAAAATCAGAAAAAATCGCGATAATTAGCCTAGTTTTATTTGTATAAATGTCTCGCGTAAGTGTTAGAAAATATTACAGTATTCAATTACGTTTAAATACACATACGTATACTTATTGTTCATAGTATCAATTTCACAAAATAAGATCATAGTATCGTTAGGACTAGGTGGAACAGGTATTTGGATCACGTATTTTTACAGACTAGGACTAGATGCATCTAGTCTCTGATTTACCTATTCCGACCCATCTCTACGTGTAAGTTCTAAAGACCTATGATCGCGTGATTCGGCCGAGATAGCGCGTGACTGATCAACACAGTCATACAGCAAGCACTAGCATGCGGTGACTGAGCGCATAACGTCTAGCGTCTACAGTCTAGCACATTCTGTACTCGTTATAACATTCGTATGTTATAAAGTTATAACTACGGCCTACGTTAGCCGCTAGGTATATAGCGTGGCGTTATGTTATAGCACTAAATCTATATTAGCGTACACTTTACGTTGAGGATAAATAGCACGCTATAATATGGCGCTATGCGTTATATTAACCACCATTAGTTTGGTTATATTTTGTTTTCCAAGAAATCCTTTCGTTTATTGAGCTCTTTATAAGTTTTTCTTAACATTTATCCAAATTTGATGATAGGATCCCTTTAAAGTGTATAGTACTGGGATGGAGCTACATAAAACTGTTAAAAAATGGATCAAGACTTTGGAAAAACTGGGATATTTCAGTAACTTACTTCATTCCCTATAGTACATTAAATATTTTTTTGTAATTGTAATAATATTAACAAAAATATTTTACATTTTTAATTAAAGTGTATGCCTTTTATAATTTTTGTAATTATGTTAATCTGATTGTACATTTTGAAATAATATTTTAGTTCCAAATAAAACAATAATGAAAGTAATAAAAAAAGAAAATTAAACTGAACTTGAATATCTGCCTACTATACCCATATTTTAAAAACTACAGAACCAATTTTAATGAAACCTGGACAGTACTTTCAGTTCAGACATACCATATTTAAATCAAAAAGAATTATTTCGATATGATTTTTAGCTCTCGTGAAATTCGTGGATAAAAATGGTTTAAAAAAAACATATAAGACAACTGTATTTATTGCACCTTAATGAAACGTGTGCGTGTCATATAGATGTCTGCCATTAAATCGTAGTTATTACTATTGCATAATTACATCCATTTACATCACTGGAGAATGTAAATGTATTGATTATTCTGGTACTTTTAATTCACTCTTTGATACTTTTTTGTAGACACAATGTTTACATTGTGATCGCTTCGCAGTCATTTGTAATAGCTAGTAAACTTATCTGAATTAGTAAGAAGATTTTACTGCAGTCATTTTCAATTTAAGGCCCTCATTTTACCGGCATTGTTATCCTCTCGTCTCCACATCATCAGAATCATCAATAAATGATTAACCTCGTTGTTATTCACGAATGCATCAGAAGTGGGATCGGTGGAGGTGTATCTTTTTCCAGTTTAGTGTTTGCGGGATGTATTTCACCTGAAGGCGCTTTTCCTGCGCTCCACCTTCTCTGCGGTGGGGTCCCACTCGTCGTCGTCGGGGTCGTCGTTGTCGAAGACGAGCGGCGAGCCGGGCGACAGCGTGCTCACGTCCTCGTCGTCGGGCGCCGGGGAAGCCCCCAGCGGCGAGCTGAGAGAAGCGGGGGAAGTCCCTGCGGTTGGCAGTTGCAGCATGCGCCGGTAGCTGGCCTCGCCTAGCGGAAACTGGCGCGGGCTGTACGGACGAACCACCTGCAATGTTATACGTATTAACCATCGCTACAGGTCTCTTTCTTTACTTATTACAATAGTGTTTTTTTTTGTAGAAAATATATACAAAAAAAATCCAACCAACTTCTTCAAGATATTGGTAAGACAAAGTCAAAACATTTTTCAAATTATCTTTTACAGGCACTTTTGACGAATCAACATTTTTTTGAGTTACTACGGGATCGGAAAAGCGGCCATACACTTGGAAGATCCGGCGGAAGAAGCTCAGTGGGCTTGTCATTTGTGTTTGTGTATTTACAATAATTTATGAATAATATAATTACTATGAGATTGCTATAAGGCGCAATTGGTCCCATCCCACGCAATGAAATTGGGTAAAGGATTGTCACGAATAATCTGGAAAAGTGATGAGTGTGAATACTGAAAAAATCTAGAAATAAAAGATAGCTGCTTCTATTGATAAACAATAGCCACCGTTACCCAAGCAGCTATGTCACAATGGATCTTCTGTCATAGGGCATAAAAATGGAAACAGCGTGTATTGTTTTATTTTTACATTTAAAATTGTTTACGCGATATTTTAAGAACTTTCGGGAACATGATCGAACTTTACTTTGGGTATAAATAGGGATTTGTTGGCGAATAGAGTAAAGTAATTCAGAAGCGATAATTGGGACGATCAGTGTAAAGCGATATATTAAGTTACAGTCTAGTGATACAGAAAGTGTTTTAGTATAGCGATTTAGTGTGGTCGGTTAGTTTGCGTGAGTAGTGAGTGTGATTAGTGTTGTTCAGTGTATTTACGTATTGCATTGTGGTTTTTTGTACATTTGTGCTGTGAATACACGGTTTTAATATAAATGGTATTTTATTGCACAATACGAAGTCTAAGCTCTTAACAATATTAAACATTTTACCCAATTTTACGACGTTAAAATATATATGTATGATGAGTAGTTGAGTGTTCCTGTGCAAATGCACGGTCGTTTACAGTGTTGCCAGTGACAGATAGTAAAATATAACACGTGACAGCTTAAAAAGTAACACTTGCCTATTTTATGCGGCAAATGGCACTTAAACTATATAATGACACTATTACACAAAAACTAAAGAGTTTACTGTCCCATTATTTAAGGTTCGAAAGAATTGTAATAATTTGTAATCAAATAATAGAATAGAATAAGCTTTTAATCAAAATAAGTATTTATAGTAGTAGTAGTAATTGAATGATAATCCATACATCTAACTAATAATAACTAATCAGTTTATAAAAAAACCGACCACGTGCGAGTCGGACTCGCGCACGAAGAATTCCATACTATAAAAAATACAAAAAAAATACGTTTATTGTCTTGAGACTCCCGCTAAATATTATCATTTCAGTCAGCAAATGGCTGAACAAACACCTAATAACATTAAATTCCAGCAAGACTCAATTTATTCAGTTCACAAAGTGCAAGATATCACCCAGTCAGACAGATTCATTGTTATTCGCTCACCGTTGTAATAACACCATACAATGCGCATGCCCACACATATTACCCATTAACAAAATAAAGTACTTGGGTGTGATTATAGACGAAACCCTTTCCTTTAAACAGCATATTGAGACGCTTACAAATAGATTACATAAGTTAATTTTTACTTTTAAAGTTCTGCGCAATATTTTAGATCAAAAATTAATTAGACAAGTATACCTTGCTCTTTGTCAATCAATAATAACGTACTGTATTACGTCATGGGGTGGAGTGGGCAAGACTCTGATACTTAATATAGAAAGAGCACAAAGAGCTATACTTAAGGTGGCCACATTCCGCTCTTTCCTATATCCCACTAACCAGCTCTTCACATCGTGTAAAGTGCTAAAAGTCTGACAGCTATTTGTTTTAAATATAGTATTAAAACAACACTCGGCTCTTTCTTATACTTCTGATCATCAAAACACAAGGCGAAAAAATAGAACTTGTCCGTACAACGCAGTAACAAATTTTGCTTTTTCATCAAAATTCTATGTATTTTTAGGTCCACTTCTGTATAATAGAATCAATGCAATTAGAAATATTTATTCACAAAATTTTAGGAAATGCAAAAAAGATTGTAATTGACATTTTATAAAGTATGTCTTATGATGACACTGAGAAGTTATTATTAGTTTGTAAATAAACAAAACTAAGAATTATGTATTTTACTACGTTTAATTTTTGCTATTCCTATTTGTGATAGTTTTAAAGAATTACTCTCGTTTTCCTAGTTATATTATTACTTAAGACAATATAGTTAAGAGTTTAATTTAATAACATAACATTGTAAACTATGAGTACTTAATTTTTTATTAGTGATTATTAAAATTATTGTATTTCACTAGTCCCTATTGCCTGAAACACAGGTTAACCTAGTTCAGGCAGATACATGTTAAGTTAGGTCATATGATAGTTTTTAGTGATTTTACAATTCAGTGTAGTGCACATATTTTGATTTTTTCTCATCTCATTTGATTCGGTCTCATCAATTTTATATGCTGGAAAATATTTTTAGTAAGTCTTAAAAGTAACACATTCAGTCGTGTAACATGTAATTTGAGGGTCAAAAGTAAGGCAAAATGTTACAAAAGTAACAGTCTGGCAACGCTGATCGTTCACCTCGTGTTGTGTGGTGGCGGGTGAGGGTGAGGGTGCGGGTGCGGGTGCGGGTGTGGCGGGCGGCGCGGGCGCGTCGTCAGCGGGCGCGCGGCGCGAGCGCGGCGCGCGCGCGTACCGGCCCCTCTCGCGGGACTCGGCGCGCGAGTGCCGCGCCGCCACCGCCGACTCCGACACGTCCTCCCACTCCTCCTGCACCACACATACATATATTTTATACAACTCTGCCGTCGGCACTTGGTGATGTCTCACCCAAATGGTGTACCATTTTCATACAACAAAAACACTTTTACTGTTTCACAATAAATTATCTAATCTAATACCTTTAAACAAGCAATTCTTGTATATATATATTTGGAATCTCAGAATCGGCTCCAACGATTTTCATGAAAGTCACAAATTAGGGGTTTTTCAAGTCAAGGAATCGATTTATAAAGGTTCCAGGTCCAAGAAAAGCTCAGTTCCCAAGATATGGGTATGTGAAAAACTGGGCAAAGCTCGGTCAACCAGATATTGATATATATTATTCAACCAACTTTTGTTCTATAAGCATCATCAGGGCGATTACAACTTACAGAATATTGTATACATATATTTTTTTGAAATATAAATGTACATTCATTTTTTACACAACACTTAAAAATTACAATCAAAATATTTAACATATTAAATAATAATTTAGTAATTTTATTTTTTCATTTTTTTTTAAATTCCATTATTTATCATATACAATATATCTTTTTGTCTTTCTAATAAACAATTTATTAATTTACCGCTCCGTTTGTCGAGTGATTAGCGACCCTGACTATACAAAGGACGGGACTCGAATCCGATAGAGAAAATATTTAAATGATATATCAAGGTAATATATTCGCCTTGCGAACCACGCGAGCGAAAGGAGCGTATCCCCAGAAGAGGGTCATCGAAAACGGCGACAGACGACAAAACACACTAGTTTTTTTAATTCATCACTGAAGATAATTTTGTTTTTGAAAAAAAAAAATTTCGCTCAAGTCTACAACTAAGCAGTTCATAAAAGACGAACTAGCAGTACATAAAAAACTCAATTAAAAATGTAGCTAATACGCATATATAATAATAATAAAATAATAAAATTACAGCATAATTTATAAGAATATTAGTAATCCTTATGCACAAAAGGTAAGTAGTGCCCTTACGCTTCGCTTGTCTTATTGTGGAGGGTGTGTGTGGGCTTGCTAATTCAAAAAAAAACCCGTTTTTCCCCGTATTGATCGAGCCTTGTTTAAAGAATATACAATTTGCCATTAGGTCAGACAATTTGAAAAAGGCGAACGATTAGGTTATACGTGTCACTACTATCGTGAACACTAGGTAGAGGTAGAGTTCCATAACGTCTCTTGAATGTGGCAATACCGTTATGCCTATTCTATTACTACCGCCTAGCCTGTCAACTTATACATATGGCATAACATAAAACATTAGCATTATAGCTTCGTGTTTTTTTTTTTGCCATTTTATTTTCCGCACTTAGCCACTTGAGCCTTTGTACGTAGCTGGCTATGTCTATTCCAGCCATCCTAACTCCTTCCAGAAGCTTATTAGACGGCTTATGTTTTCACATGCTTCTTTAGGAGTTTTTGGGTTATTCAGGATACGTGCCCGTTGTTCGGCCACACTCCTGCACTCAAGGAGAACGTGAGTAGTGGTTTCCTGTTCCTCCATGCAGCCGCGGCATAAAGGGCTGTCTGTCACACCTATGTTAAATAGGTGTCGGTTTAGATGGCAATGTCCTGTTATTGTGCCCACAACTTTTCTTAATTCATCTCTTTCGAGCTTCGTGTTTATAGGAGATGATTATCTCTTTACCCAAGTCATGTGTTTTCACCATTTAATAAAATCAACATGTTTTTGACAGGCAAAACAGTCGTAGATACATAAAAAAAGTTGTAGATACATAAAAACTTACATTTGCGATTATTAACTGATAATAAAACATAGTACTTACATCACTCTCTACAGATAGTCGGTTGGGTTTGGATACACCATTGTTCAAAGGTGTCTCTGGCACTTCCATAACCCTCCATCTGTAATTTGAAATACACAAATTGAGAAATTAATATACCTTAAAACTATGGGTACAAAAGAATTTTAAATATTATTTTAAGATTTATAACAAAGCTGGGTGCACTGTTTTAGTGTGAATGGAATGGGTGCGAGTGTGTATATGGCGCGCGCGTGTTGGAGGCGTGTGTGTGTATGTTGTTTGTGCGCGTGTGCGTATGCGTGCACGTATGTGCGTGTGTGTATGTGTGTGTGTGTGTGTGCGTGAGTGTGCGCGAACGCGTGTTTGTGTGTGTGTGTGTGTGTGTGTGTGTGTGTGTGTGTGCGCGCGCGCGAGTGCGTGCGCGCGTGAGTGCGTGCGAATGTGCGTGTCAGCATGTGGGCGTGCGAGCGTGTATGCGTGCGTCTGCGCGTGTGCGTACGTTCGTATGTGCGTATGCGTGCGTCTGCGCGTGTGCGTGCGTTCGTATGTGCGTATGCGTGCGTGCAAGCGTGTGTGAGTGCAAGTGTGCATGCGTAAGTGTTTCCGTGTGCGTGCGTAAATGCGTACGTAAGCGTGCAAGCGTGCAAGCGTGTGTGCGTGCGTGTCCGCGTATGCGTGCGTAAGCGCGTGCGCGTGTGTGTGTGTGCATCACTGACTTGGGTGTGAGTATCTCCTTGTAGTTGAGTATCTCGGGGCGGGTGGAGGCCGCGATGCTCTGCGGTATGACGATGTTGTCGATGTCGAACGACTGTCGTCGCCACTCAGTGCTGCTGCGCAATCGTCTCCTGCACAAACCACGCAGTCATTACAATACACCCACAACTAGTTCATACATCTTTACGCCACGGCTTATCAGTGTAGTGTTGCAGATACCAACGCACCATTATAATCTGGTGCTGAAGACCACAATTGTCTGTTGCTTTTCTATGCTTAAAAACCATTCTTAATATAGAATCTGTTTGCAAGAAATACATCACAGCTATTTTTCCCATTTTTTAAGACAAGGTACATGTTAATTATACACATCAATCCACACCTGTGGATTTAAGATTATTTTGATCGGGCAAAATTCATCTATCATCTATCATACTTAAAAATTATAACATGATAGTATTAAGCTACCAACCCATCTGGCGATCCAACAGGATTTTTGTTACACATTGTATGATGAAAGATTGTATATAACGCGTGATTACGCAAATTAAAGGGTATATAACTTCCCGCTATGTATATAGATAAAATTACTGATTTTGCCCCAATTTTCGAAAATAGTGTTTTCACCTGATCTCCCCGTTTTGAGGTCCTAAGAACATTTTCTGTCTATTTTCACGATGATATCAGTATGTCTGTCTCTCTCTCTGTGTGTGTATGTGTGTGTGTGTATATGTGTGTGTGTGTGTGTGTGTGTGTGTGTGTGTGTGTGTATGTGTGTGTGTATGTGTGTGTGTGTGTGTATGTGTGTGTGTGTGTGTATGTGTGTGTGTGTTTGTGTATATGTATGTGTGTATGTAAACATCTTATTAATTTTGAACGGACGGACGAATCGTCACGCGGTTGACGGCATTCGATAGAATTCCACTCAATTTGACTTCCTTAAAATTTGAACCAAGTCGGTCCAGGAAATTTTCAGAAACTTTGAAAAATCCCCAATAAAACATTTGGTGAAACAGTATTTATTTTAATACTAGCTGACCCGGCAAACGTTGTTCTGCCTTTTTAACTACTCTTACTTTTTTTTTCTATATTTTCTCACCTTTTAAACCTTCCCTGGACTTCAACAATTAATTTAAAACCAAAATTATCCAAATCGGTTCAGCCATTCTCAAGTTTTAGCGAGACTAACGAACAGCAATTGATTTTTATATATATAGATATTTTCCAGATTAATATACCGATTGAGTACAAAAACTAATTTGTTTTATTTAAAAAAAAAACTATGTCTAAGGCATAAATTGCATTAAAATCGGTTTTTTCGTTTTTGAGTAATAGTTGACGAAAAATTTTGGAAAAAGTGATTTTTTTCAAGAAAACTTCGAAATTTTTCAATGAATAATTTTTCGATATTCTACGTTATCTATACATATAATAAAATCGTAGGAAAGTCAAAACTGTACATTGAATATTTTTTTAAAAGAATACTTGGGGCGTGATCTACAATCGATATCGAAGCCAAAAATATAGTTTTTTAGAATTTTTGTCTGTATGTATGTCCAGGGTAAACTCAAAAAGTACTGCATGGATTGATTTACTTTAAATTTTACATGAATATTATTAACAGGTCAGGTCAACATATAGGCTACATATTATCACGCTATCACCTACGGGGGAGGTGCTATGTGGAGTAAACGAAGTTCGCGTGGACGAAGTCACTGGCAACAGCTACTTTTAGTACTAAAAAACAACGTCGAATGCCGTTTCAAAAATCAAAATCAAAACTAATTTTCAAAAGTTACAGCTTTTCAAATATTAAAATTACATTGTTTTTAGCAAACTCACTTTTATATTTTTGAAATAAATTTCAGACTAATACACCGATTGACTAAAAAATCTTATCAGATGTTCACCTTTAAAAACTGTGTCAAATAACGTTAATTGGTTCAAAATTGGTTAATTTGTTTGGGATTTATCAGTGATGAAATTAAAAAAATATATATATGACATTGCTTCGAAATTTTTCAACCTATAGATTATTTAGCTAAAGCAATATTTTACAGCATGCAAAGTATTGTATTTACGTACATAGAAAAAGTAAAATTTATTGCCAGCATGTTTCTCATTTCAAATTTCATTGTACGAAAATGAGCGCTGGGTTCTATTTTGATTTAAGAACTCTTTTATCTTAGTACAAGTTACATTTACGTGGCTGTATAGCAACAAATTAAAAAAAGCTGGCCATAACGGACTTAGTCATATTTGAGATCACAATTTATCTTAAAAAGTAGCAGACTAAATAACGAACATAATAGACTTTTTCTTGTCTGAGATTGTAATATATCTTAAAATATAGGTAATGTTTTTCAACATAATGTAGTTATATAGAAATTCTCGAAAGATGTATTAAAAATGTAATACAATTTTTTGTAAGTCTCTATAGTGAGCAGTTTAGACGTACTATTGAGTTCACTGGCGGTGTTCCAGTTAGCAAAATATTTCTTTGAACAGCGAAATACAGAGCCCTATCAGGCTAGCATGGTGAAATCAGCAAAATTGCAAAAAAAATATACATCAATTTGTAGCTAAATAGTTGCTAATTAGTTGCCAAAACGACGATTTTGTTGCTCGTGCCAATCCCTAGAAATCGCGAATTATGCTATCGTGATATCAAGGTAGCAAGGTAACTTAATGAATTATATTCTTTTCCGTTCATCTTTATAGAAGATTTAGTTACTATTTTGTTGCTATATCTTAGATATCGCAAAAAATTTTTTAATAATTGTTTTTTTTTAATTTTTCTGTTCTTGCTATCTTGAAACTGGTTTTTCCTGGCATTAAAGAGTCTTTGAATTTTGTTGCTCATCAGGAGGCTACTCAAATACACTCAAACAACTAGCAACAAAATTGTTGAAACCGGTCAGCCGATTTTTGAATTTTTTTTTTCATCTTCCTCATTCTTGCTATCTTGAAACTGATTTTTGTCGGCATAGAAAGTGTATTAAATTAGTTGCTCATCAGGAAAATACTCAAATACACTCCAAGTATCAGCAACAAAATAGTTGAAACCGGTCGGCCGATATTTGAATTTTTTTTTCATCTTCCTCATTCTTGCTATCTTGAAAGTGGGTTTTCCTGGTAATAAAGAGTCTTTGAAATTTGTTGCTCATCAGGAGGCTACTCAAATACACTCAAACAACTAGCAACAAAATAGTTGAAACCGGTCAGCCGATTTTTGAATTTTTTTTTTTCATCTTCCTCATTCTTGCTATCTTGAAACTTGTTTTCCCTGATAATGAAGAGTCTTTGAAATTTGTTGCTCATCAGGAGGCTACTCAAATAAACTCAAGCAACTAGCAACAAAATAGTTGAAACCGGTCAGCCGATTTTTGAATTTTTTTTCCATTTTCCTCAATCTTGCTATCTTGAAACTGATTTTTGTCGGCATAGAAAGTGTATTAAATTAGTTGCTCATCAGGAGAATACTCAAATACACTCTAAGAACAAGCAACAAAATAGTTGGAACCGGTCGGCCGATTTTTGATTTTTTTTTTTCATCTTCCTCATTCTTGCTATCTTGAAACTGATTTTTGTCGGCATAGAAAGTGTATTAAATTAGTTGCTCATCAGGAAAATACTCAAATACACTCCAAGTATCAGCAACAAAATAGTTGAAACCGGTAGGCTGATTTTTGAATTTTTTTTTCATCTTCCTTATTCTCGCTATCTTGAGATAGGTTTTTCTGGTGATAATGAATCTTTGAAATTTGCTGCTTATCAGGAGGCTACTCGAAAACACTCTAAGAACCAGCAACAGAATAGTTCACCTTCATCGGCCGATTTTTATTGTTTTTTCAAATTCTCAAAGAACTTCACAAAGATCATCAATTAAGGTATTATTATTATTCAAAAAATTAATATAACTCAAAAAATTAATTTTTGTGTTATTTTGAGCTCTTCGACCTCAAAAGCCTCATAAAAGTTCGATGTAACAGAAATTATTAAATATTCCATCTGCCATAACTTTTGAATGACTCAAACGAATCTCACGCGGTTTTTAGCAATCGATGCAGTTTTTTTAATTTTACAAACAATTTGTAAACACATATCGATCTTGAAAAAATTCAATTTTTTCGATTCTTTTCGTCAACGATATCTCACGAACGACTCAACCGATTTTGACTTACCCAACGGCAATCGACGTGTTTTTTCAATGTTAAGAGCTGATTAGTTTTTGGGATCGATCGGTAAAGCCATTTAAAAGTTATTCTAGAAAAACCGCTTTTGAAAAATTTTTAACTTCCCGCTAAGAATATCGAAGATTTTCGAAAAATCGGGAAGTTATTGGTTTTACCCCGTTTTATAAAAATCGAGTTTTCATCAGATCTCGACGTTTTAAGGTCCTAGGAATCTTCCCTGATGGTTCCCGAGAGGGTGTCACCCTGTCTGTATGTATGTGTGTGTGTGTGTGTGCGTGTGTAAGTATGTGACCCGCTGATAACTTTTGAACGTCTTGTCCGATTGAAACCAACCAAAGTGCGTTCTAAAGAGTTTTACTGAACTTAGATTTCCTGTAAGTTTGAACCGATTCGAACCGGTAGATTCTGAGAAATTTCAAAAAAACCGTGAAAAAAAAATTTTCAAAACTGGTTTTTCTGGAATAATTTTTGAACGGCTTTACCGATCGATTCCAAAAACTAATCACCTTTGAACATTGAAAAAACACGTCGATTGCCGTTGGGTAGGTCAAAATCAGTGAAGTCGTTCGTGAGATATCATGAACGAAAGAAATGAAAAAAAATCGATTTTTTTTCTCAAATCTCTGAAATTTTGTATCTGATCAATCCACGACTTTAAATTCTTAATAGTACCCAAAAAACGGCATCGATTGCTGCTAACCGCGTCAAAATCCGTTCAGTAATTCAAAAGTTATGACCGATTGAAAATTAAAAATATACCATTTTACTAAACTTTCATCAGTCTTTTGAGCTCGAAGAGCTCAAAAGCGTCGGATAGCTTTATTTTTGAGCTCGAAGAGCTCAAAATAACACAAAAATTAATTCTATATTATAGCTCAAAAGCATCGCAGCAAGTGACAAAATCACATGCATTTGATAATTGAATTTAGTGGGAAGTTACAGGGATGGCCTTTAGGGTCAACCGTTTTTCAAATTTTTTTTACTTTTAATTATAAGCGTAAATTGACAAGTGCTAATTCAACCTTTAATTCAGTATTTAAAATATTACTTTTACTTTGTTACTAGACTTTTATTGTTGAATATAGAATGTTCTTCCATTTTAGATTTCTAAATGACAGCAAACAGTCAAAAAATTGCATGGCATATGTGAGAGTGTGTCAACGAATTATATATAGAACTAGTTGTCCCCCACCCGCTTCGCGTGGCGTCAAATAAAGAGAGTATTAATGAACTTATCATATTCAATCGATTGTCACACCGAACTCGAATGTTAAAAGATAATAAGGAGCATTCTCTGGCTGCTTATGTTCAACATAAACAGACCCATAGAAATTCCCAAGGTGCTGATATGTTTAACATAAACAGGCGAGATGACAGTTATTATCAACTCTGGGAAGTTCCCAGAGCAACTGAATTTTCTTGGCTGATTATAATCAACATGAACAGAGAACAGGAATGTAATGATCATAAAAATAATAATTTTGCTAAGTTCCACATCTGTAGGAGCTCTAGATTTCAAGATTTCAATTTTTTTTTTACGCTCTTGCGACTGTCTTTGGGGTGGAATTATGTAAAATCCATTCTTAGCTGACCTCTACACCGCCAAAGGAATATCCTCCCTAAGTTTCATATTAATCGGCCTTATTGTTTCAGAGATATCATGATTAGTGACTTATATACATAGAATATCTTTATATATATTATGTATACGACCCAGTCCAATGAGACAAAACAAGCAGTTTAACTAAAATGTAAAACATAAAATTTTATTCTGAAAAATCAATAATTTTCTTAAAAGTTTTCTGTTTTACACTTTAATTAGTATTAATGAATAATTTTATCCATTTATTCGGCTGATAACAAATATTTCAGTGATTTTTTCAGCTGTATAAAATCACCTCAATGCTTCAACTTCTACTTGGTTGGCTAATAGTGTTTGTATTTGAATTTTACGATTTAGAATAATTTATGAAATGTTTAATTTATTTTAATTATTAAAATTTTATTTGATTTAAAAAATTATCATTTTCAGTATTTACTATCTGTTAGTTTATTTATTGGTAATGTAACTCAGTTACAAATTAATTAAATGCATAGAAAAAATTTTTTTCAAATTACGCCAAGATGTATAACTTCTAACGTGCGTACACTAGGACACACAGTTCCTAAATTTTTAATCTTGAAACAGGGAAGGAAGTTTAATTAATTATAAATTAAGTTGAAAATAAATTTATGTATATTCTCAGTATTTTGTTTTAATTGACAACCAAATCAATAATAATAAAAACATATGACATGCTTCACAAAATTTGGTGTATACTCGGTGTGCATATACACCGAGTATACACCAAATTTTGTGTGTGTGTTGTGCAGAGTATACACCGTGTATACTTGGTGTATACTCAGAATATAGCGATCCGTTAGGGCTAAATGTCATTATAAAGTTGGTTTAACAGCCTTTAATTAGATCTCTAACACATGAACTTTTTGATTCCATTAAGATAATCAGTTATGTTATCTACCTTCTATTTTGGTCTGCCAATCATCAAACTAAAGCTTGAAGCTCTAAATTTTTTGATTGGTATGCCGGGTTATAAACGATCATGTTATAAAAATCACCCAACCGGTTTTAACTATTTTGTTGCTGTTTCTTAGAGTGTATTTGAGTAGCCTCCTGATAAGCAACAAATTTCGACGACTCTTTATTACCAGGAAAAACAAGTTTCAAGATAGCAAGAATGAGGAAGATAGAAAAAAATTCAAAAATCGGCTGACCGGTTTCAACTATTTTGTTGCTAGTTGTTTGAGTGTATTTAAGTAGTTTCCTGATGAGCAACAAATTTCAAAGACTCTTTTTTACCAGGAAAAACCAGTTTCAAGATAGCAAGAATGAGGAAGATGAAAAAAAAATTCAAAAATCGGCGGACCGGTTTCAACTATTTTGTTGCTGGTTCTTAGAGTGTATTTAAGTAGTCTCCTGATGAGCAACAAATTTAATACACTTTCTATGCCGAAAGAAATCAGTTTCAAGATAGCAAGAATGAGGAGGATGGAAAAAAAATTCAAAAATCAGCCGACCGGTTTCAACTATTTTGTTGCTGATACTTGGAGTGTATTTGAGTATTTTTCTGATGAGCAACTAATTTAATACACTTTCTATGCCGACAAAAATCAGTTTCAAGATAGCAAGAATGAGGAAGATGAAAAAATAATTCAAAAATCGGCCGACCGGTTCCAACTATTTTGTTGCTTGTTCTTAGAGTGTATTTGAGTAGCCTCTTGATGAGCAACAAATTTCAAAGACTCTTCATTATCAGGGAAAACAAGTTTCAAGATAGCAAGAATGAGGAAGATGAAAAAAAAATCAAAAATCGGCTGACCGGTTTCAACTATTTTGTTGCTAGTTGTTTGAGTGTATTTGAGTAGCCTCCTGATGAGCAACAAATTTCAAAGACTCTTTATTACCAGGAAAACCCACTTTCAAGATAGCAAGAATGAGGAAGATGAAAAAAAAATTCAAAAATCACCCAACTGGTTTTAACTATTTTGTTGCTGGTTCTTAGAGTGTATTTGAGTAGCCTCCTGATGAGCAACAAATTTAATACACTTTCTATGTCGACGAAAATCAGTTTCAAGATAGCAAGAATGAGGAAGATGAAAAAAAAATTCAAAAATCGGCTGACCGGTTTCAACTTTTTTGTTGCTAGTTGTTTGAGTGTATTTGAGTAGCCTCCTGATGAGCAACAAAATTCAAAGACTCTTTAATGCCAGGAAAAACCAGTTTCAAGATAGCAAGAACAGAAAAATTAAAAAAAACAATTATTAAAAATTTTTTTGTGATATCTAAGATATAGCAAAAAAATAGTAACTAAATCTTTTATAAAGATGAACGGAAAAGAATATAATTCATTAAGTTACCTTGCTACCTTGATATCACGATAGCATAATTCGCGATTTCTAGGGATTGGCACGAGCAACAAAATCGTCGTTTTGGCAACTAATTAGCAACTATTTAGCTACAAATTGATGTATATTTTTTTTGCAATTTTGCTGATTTCACCATGCTAGCCTGATAGGGCTGAAATACAGCTTAGCTCCACCCACAAATCGGTGCATCCAATAAGAAAAAATTAAGTACTTGACCACAATGCGTTTACACAAATCATGACATTCCTTATCAGTCGCTCCTTAACAGTTGCCGATGCTCTACGTTTGTTTCATTGATCCCGTTTTTTACGACCATTGCTATTTTCCCGGACTCCGATCGTGCTTAAAATTTGACCTTTGCTATTTTCCCGGACTCCGATCGTGCGTAAAATTTGACCTGTGCTTCGTTTTTTGGACTTGAGAGATTGCTTTATTGTTGGACTCCTGTGTGTAAATTGGACTTTGAAAATGCCGCGAAATTTGACTAGGGAGGAGAGGAATCAAATTTTGATTCTTCACGGCCAAGGGAGTAATATATCGCAAATTGCAGAGGAATTAGACATGGCGGTGAGTAGATATTTTTTTAGTCTTTATACCTATATAAATAAATTTAGTTTATTCATTTGTTAAGTTTATAATTTACGCTTTTACTTATTAGTAAATTTTGTGTAACGTTTTTATAGAATAAAATTCATGATAAAAAGTTTTAAATGAATGGCCAGTGTTGAAGCAATTAAGGGACTTTTGATAATATACTCTAAGAGGTGTGTGGACCGACAAGACCGCCGAACTGTATATAGCCTTTAGCTGAAACTTATTACCTACTGTGTCTGCCTACATGAGAGACATGGAGAAAATTTACTAAAGAAATAAATAAAAATTTAAACAGTGCTAAATATTAATTCCATCTAGATATGTGTCCATGATTAAGCTATAAAATATCGGGTATTGTTTAAATAAAAAATTTAAAGCATACAGGTAGCTAATAGGACAGTGTTCAGCACTTTCCTTTTTTTATCCTAGAAATCATTCCTTGACGGGGTGAGTATAGGAGTGTAAATTAGCGTGGGAAACACTATTTACGAAGCTGCAGTCATATCTGACATTAACAATTAAGTCAATGCCATCGTTTTATTAAAACCTTGCAAATAGGACTATAAAAATAACAAAAGAGTTTGTTTAAGTTGTCCAAGCGTCGGTCACTTCACAGAAGACACATTAGGATTTATTGTTTTCAGGTGTTTCTAACATAAATTCTATTGATCACCTTGCTGCTTTGTTTGCTTTGTATTTTTTATTTGTTTGTCAAGAATTTTATTTTTTAATTTCTAATTATTTTTTAATTTTAAATTTCCTACAGCTTTTTAATAAATTGCGTCGTATTGTAAAAAATAAGTAGATAATTTATTTATATTTTTAAATATGTATTGCTTACATATTTATTGATTTAGTTGTTCCTGATAAATGTTACATTTTTGTATAGAATGTTTGTAAGAAAGGTAGGATACCTTTCTCCTATGTCTTTATAAATTTACGCGTAGAAGTAGGTCTTAGGTAGGAAATTGAACTGGTATGCTTAGAGATAGGTATTATTCTTCTATTTCATGTTAAAAATAAAAAAATAATAACGTGCACTTCTTTACAGCGAGCTACAGTGCGTCGATGGATCCACCGCGATGAAGAGGAAGGCAGCATTGCGGATCGACCCCGAGCCCCTCGTCGTCGAGTTTTGTCAAGTGAACAGGTGCAAGATATGGTAAACACATACGAGCGCGAACCTTTTACTCCCACTAGAAAGTATGCACAAGAATTTAACTGCAGTATGTTGACGATTAGACGAGCGCTCCATAAGTCAGGAGTGCATCACAGGAAACCCGCAAAAAAAATAATTTTAAGTGATGCCTTGAAGGCTACACGCGTCCGCTTCGCAAGGGATTATAGGGACATGGACTTTTCACACGCTATATTCACATATGAAAAATCTTTTAAATCTAGCCAACAAGGACGTGTAAATTTATGGCGTATAAATAGTACTAGATATGCGCCTCAGAACGTGCTCCCTAATAATGAGTCGGGGCGTATAATAGTAAACATATGGGGATGGATGAGTGCCCATGGGCCAGGCGAACTTACTGATATACCTGGGAGGGCAAATAGCCAGTCCTATTTGCAAGTATTGCAAGAAGTGATGCTGCCCACGGTGCGCCTGGTGTATCCAACGGAAGCAGTTCCACAATTTTTATTTTTTCAAGATAATTGCCCGATACACCGCGCTCGTGTGGTTCAGGACTGGCTGGGACAGCAGGAAGGCCTTTTGACAGTGCCTTGGCCCTCCCGCTCACCAGACCTTAATCCCATCGAAAATCTATGGGCTGTAATGGTGCAAAGGTGGGATTGCAGAAATGAAAGGAGACGAGAGGCACTCATCACTCACTGTGAGGAAGTCTGGGAGTCGTTCCGAGGCACAAATTTTTGTGAGGTCCTGGTCCACTCCATGCGACGCAGATGCGATGCAGTCATAGATGCTGGCGGAGATATGACAAAATACTAAAAAGCTAAATTTAATTAAATTTTTCGCCGTGTTGGTCCCGGCCTCCTTTGAATAATAGGCCAACTGCCGTTCTGCCAGGCAGGTCGTAAAAGGCGACCGATTGGCTATCGAGTCACTACCATCGTGGCTACTAGGTGGTAGAGTTCTGCATTGTCTCGCCCGGGTCTGGTACCACCGCCTTACCTATTCCTGCTGCAATAGCGTCAGTGCTTGTCACTGTCGTGTTCCGGTTTCGAGGGTTAGGTAGCCGGTAAACTTATGCATGTGGCATTAGACCTCGCCACAAGATAGCAACGCACCATTAACATCTTTGGTGTCTATAGGCGATGGTTGACTCTTTCCATCAGGAGATCCATCTGCTTGTTTGCTATCGTATGTTATAAATTTAAAAAAAAAATACCTAAACTTGATAAAATTAAGCTTTTTAATATTTTGTCATACCTTAACTTACTTATACTTACCTAAAGTTAAGTTATAAATAGTGTAACTAACACGTCTTTCTTTTGTATATAGATTAACTGAATAACCAATATTCCAATTATAACAATATCTTAGATGGGAATTATATTTTTCAAAATTTCAGTTGATTGTTTTTTTTATGGCATAAGCCAGTGAACAAGCACACGGCTCTCCTAATGGTGGGAGTCATCCGTGACCTATAGACACCATAAATGTCACAGGTGTGTCGCTCTCGTACGCTGCACTCCGAACCAGAAAATGACAGAAACTCTACCACCTAGTCAGATGTCACAAAATTTACTTGTTCATCTCCTAGACTTAATTCTCTTTTCAAAGAATTCTAAAATTAATAAAGACAAAATATTACATTCGCGGTGTTGTAATATGAGCGACGAAACGTCCCTTAAAGTTCAGTCCCCAAAAGAAATCGCATTTCTCTTGATCATCGCAGCACTCCTGAACAGATAGACCAACTTTGCTAATTCTTTTTTGTGTTAATTATTGTCAGGTGAAGGATAATAATCATATAAAAAATCAATACTCATAGTTATTAGGATAGGTCTGTCTAGCTGACCGCTAGTAGTATAAAAAATAATTATATAGATGATAATGACAATCCGAGGCAAATAAGAAAATAACAATTTAAATTTTTCTCATACCAATTGCTATTAGGTAGTTTCTATAATCGGTTCCATAATCAACGAAACATAATCCATAAAATTAACAATTCGTAGTTTGGTCAAAAGTAACGAAGCGATACTCATATTTTCAAAAAAATGTTCAGAGTTAACTATCGAAAACGAACGGCCGAAGTTAGCAATCTTACTAATCGTACGAAATACTGCCATCCGTAAACAAAACAACTCGTTTCTTTAATATAGGAACCGGGTTCAGGTGTAACGAATATATTTGGTAGGTATTAGTTTAATTTTTTTTTACTTTTTATTTACTAACGTGACAGGCTTCATATTTCAGTGTAAGGTTGGCAACGCACTTTTAACTTTTTTGTGTAGGAAAAACGCGACTATTTCTTACAACCAGTTGCAATCGTTTGTTTTTCTGCCTGTACTATACGAGCCGCCACTACCAGCAACGCTACTTTTCAAACCGCAACACGACAGTAGTGAACAATAATAACGTTAGGCTGTCAGGAATTGATAAAGCAATGATACCAAGTACTAACCAGATGTTCAAGCAAAGACTCTATCATCTAATCTGGCGGAATAAACCAGTATCTAAACTAAATTACTAGAACATTTAACTAGCGGCGATTGACCTAAGTATATAAAATACCTAGGCGACATGTCATGTCTCTAGGCCTGCAAACATTAAGATCAAACAAAAAGTAGTTATTTTTTAAATAGTAAGATTTGTGAATATTTGTATTAAACCCCTACGAGTAGTCTAAATATTTACTTTAATATTAGTTTTATCACTAATAGAAGAAAAAATACAATAAACTACTTTTTATTCAAAACAGATTAGTGCGACTACTTGTTAGTACTCAATTGCAGGAATCGGCTCCTTACAGTTTTATGTTGTAATTACCTGCTTAGAAACTACAAAACTAAGAATTACTCTCACCCACAAAATAAAACATTAAGAATTATGATGAATAACAAACATTTCAAGCGGCATTGTCTAATACAAACAATAGAGATGCGTAAGAGGCGGGGCCTAACAAAAGCACCCGACGAATGTGCCAAGCGAATGTGTCCTTAAAGGTGGTACACCGGAAATGTTCCCTATAGTACATACAAAAAAAAAAAACAATTCCACCATGTTGAATGTTTTTGTTTTACATATGCAGTATAGAATAAGGAGTACAACCTCTGTGGTTAAAAATGTCCTTCAAAAAGTATCAAACAGTGGTCTCGCTACCGTTGCAAAATAATTTTTAGGAAGAAAGTGGTAAAAGCAATTATATATTATTTAATTTTATTTATCAAAATATAGAATATTTCGGCTCCTTTTTCCATTAAGATGGGCGAGTGGTGTGACCAATGCAGAACAAGTTTTCCTTACATTATTAATACTTGAACTTTTTGTGTAGAACCGATAATATATTATACCGTAACTGTGAAGAGTGATGATTTGACTTTTTGTTTTATCATATGCTCATTGTTTCTCATCAGAATTTCATTATTTCAAACTTAAAATTCAGACAAACCAACATTTTTTTTTGTTCAATGAATTTAATATAGATATTCATAATTCAACCACTTAAAATTGTGATAAATCTAAATACGACAAAACTGACAAATTGTATTGCAAAATGTTAGTAATTTATAAAAAGTCAAAATATTATTTAATTAATACTTCTTTAGAGACCTTTATAAATGAAACTTGTTTTTAGATAATACTAGCGGCCCGGTACGTGCTTCGCTACGTACCTATAAAGTGAAATTATGAACTAACACTATGAATGAAAAGAAATAAATTGGAACATCAAATTCACAAAAAATGTGATAAATGAAAAACCGCTCTACCGATTTTGTGCAAACTTCACATAAACCATCTACTACATAGTCCAAACAAAGCCTAAACTTTTGGTTTGGATCAGTGAGCCTGTTCTTGAGTTATAAATTACAACGAAAAGTGGCATTGACTTTTATATACCTATATAGATAATAACAAAAAAACTTTGTAATAAGACATGATATTCAATTTACAAGTCCAAGTGATGTACGAAGTGTAGTCAATGTTCTATATTACATAAAAAGTTGTTTTTTATTTCCTTGCATTTTTTTTTAAAACACACACTAACATGCCTTGACGGAAATAGCCTTTCTCGTATCGTTGAAGTCCTCTCCTACGGCTTAGTCTTCAAACTCATACTCGACCTACAATTTCCTATTTTCCAGTTTTAGCAATAATGTACTATTAATTAGTAACATCAACGAATTTACGCCCAGTATAATAGGTAGCTAAGATTAGTATAAATACGGAATGTACCTTTCTTGTCCTGAAGTAGACGTATCATCTTCTTTTTCACGTTCCTGTAATTTCCTCGATAGTGGTGGTCGGCCCCTTTTCAATCCTAAAATTAAACAAATAAATAAAATGAATAACAAAGTGATAAAAATTTGTTCTGGCAAAGAGACAGATTTTGAGAGAGATTGTGTCTGGGCACACTGTAAAATAAACCATCTGCCATTTGGCTATGTAGACTGGACCAACACAGAGTAAAATATATTATTACTAGCTGTTGCCAGCGACTTCGTCCGCGCGGAGTTCGTTTACTCCGCACTGCCCCCCCCCGTAGGTGATAGCGTAATAATATGTAACCTATATGTTGACCCGACCTGTTAGTAATATTCATGCAAAATTTGAAGTAAATCCATGTAGTACTTTTTGAATTTACCCCGAACATACATACAGACCAACAGACAAAAATTCTAAAAACTATATTTTTGGCTTCAATATCGATTGTAGATCACGCCCAAGTATTCTTTTAAAAAAATATTCAATGTACAGTTTTGACTTTCCTACGATTTTATTATATGTATAGATTAATGGATGTTATCAAATCCATGTAACCTCGGTCCTCAGAAGAACAATCCATCTGGCTTCCAAGGACCTTGATGTGGTCCTTCGTAAAAGGCGAATGATTCGCCAAATGATTCACTATTATTGTAATTACTAAGTAATTGTAGAGTTCCCCAACGTTTCGACCGTGTTTGGTACCACTGCCTTACCTATTCCTGCCGCAATATTCAGTACTTGTTATTTTCTTGTTCCAGTTTTGAATGCTTGGTCCATAAATTTATGCATGCAACAGTACCATCCCGCCACTTGGATATTACAAAGTACCATTAATGTTTGGGGTCTAAAGGCAATGGTTGTCTATTTGTATCAAGGACGCCATTTGCTTGTTTGCTATTGAATATATAAAAACAAGATATTTTAAAGTTTTAATGTTAATGTGACTTTTAGGCTATGTCCGCACAGCCTGGTGGCTTGCTTAGCGTTTAGTGCCTCATACCTCGTCACAAAAAACCAACATGTTTGTTTACTTCAATAGCTCGCTAAGCAATTAATTAGGTAGGCACCAAGCGCGCAGTGTGACCAGTCGTGAACATTTGTTTTACTAAACTCCTTGCTATGTGGTTCGCTAGGGCTCTAGTCGCTAGGCAAGCCACCTATCTGTACGAACATAGCCTTACTTTATTAAATTAAGAACTGTGACTACTTAAAAATAGTACACAAAACGCGAAGGTTAACATTCAGCTGTTTTTTATATATTTTGTTACCTCAGAGATCAGTTATGACCGCCTCGTTGGTTGAGTGGTTAAAAACCCTGACTACGCAATCGACGGGGCTCGGGTTCGATCCCCGACGGGGACAAGAATTTATGTGATGAGCATATATGTTTGTATTTCCGGGTTTGGGTGTTTATTAAATATATTTTTGTATTTATATATGTATTTCTATGTATTAGTATTGTTGACTAACACCCATAACACAAGCAAATAATTTGCTTCCTTTTGGGCTAGATCAGTAAGTGTAATTTGTCTCATGAATATGTATTTTATTTATTTATTTATGAACCGATTTTGAAAATGCTTTTTTTTTGTTCAGGAAGGCACACATCCATAGTTCCATTTTAATTTGTTTAAGATCTGACGCAGGGTTCTGGAGTTACGGAAATAGAAAGTTGATTACTGCAGTTTTACGGTGTTAAAAAATTATTGAACATGTTATTGTGGTGTATAACACTAAGATTTTATAATTATGATAAACAAGTAAATTCTTTAAGTCACTGCATTTTAGTGATACCCTAACCTCTACATATTAATCATATCTATAAATAAATAATAATTCCCGGAACAAACTACACTTACTGATCTAACCCCAAAGTAAGCAAACTATTTACTTGTGTAATGGATGTTAGTCAACGATACTAAAACATAGAAATACATATATAAATACTGGAATATACTTAATAAACGAAAAAATCTATGAATGGTCAGATACATTTTTGGAGTTAGGACGCGTCGGGTGCTAAGTAATTAAAGCTTTTAATGACACACACAACAGTTTGGATGATAATATGTAGTTTGTAGACAGATAGAGAGCAGGTGTTGAGTGGTGTAGACTGTAATGTCCCAGTACTAGTGCTACGGGGCATGTGACAGTGTGTGTACTCAAGTGTGGGGTGGCGGCGGCATGTGTACTCACGTGTGGGGTGGCGGCGGCATGTGTAGTCACGTGTGGGGTGGCGGCGGCATGTGTACTCACGTGTGGGGTGGCGGCGGCATGTGTACTCACGTGTGGGGTGGCGGCGGCATGTGTACTCACGTGTGGGGTGGCGGCGGCATGTGTACTCACGTGTGGGGTGGCGGCGGCATGTGTAGTCACGTGTGGGGTGGCGGCGGCATGTGTACTCACGTGTGGGGTGGCGGCGGCATGTGTACTCACGTGTGGGGTGGCGGCGGCATGTGTACTCACGTGTGGGGTGGCGGCGGCATGTGTACTCACGTGTGGGGTGGCGGCGGCATGTGTACTCACGTGTGGGGTGGCGGCGGCATGTGTACTCACGTGTGGGGTGGCGGCGGCATGTGTACTCACGTGTGGGGTGGCGGCGGCATGTGTACTCACGTGTGGGGTGGCGGCGGCATGTGTACTCACGTGTGGGGTGGCGGCGGCATGTGTACTCACGTGTGGGGTGGCGGCGGCATGTGTACTCACGTGTGGGGTGGCGGCGGCATGTGTACTCACGTGTGGGGTGGCGGCGGCATGTGTACTCACGTGTGGGGTGGCGGCGGCATGTGTACTCACGTGTGGGGTGGCGGCGGCATGTGTACTCACGTGTGGGGTGGCGGCGGCAGGGCGCGGGGTCGGGCGCGCGCGGGGCGGAGGTCGCGGGCGGCGGAGCGCGCGAGCCCCGCGACTTGCTGCAGCGCGAGCGGAACCACTCGCGCGAACACAGTGCTGCCAGATGTACCGATGGCGTGATCTCTGAAACACACATTAAAACGTGACACTTCAAAATGGATACAACCGTTTACATTACTGCTTCATCACATCTGAACTTACACACGTGCTCTTTATTTACAAATGAGTTACATATATTTAAAATGGTACATTAAATCTACAGTGAAATCGATTAACTGTTAATTATGTATTAGTAAAAAAAAAATATTTTCGCGCCTGTATCCCCGTAGAGGCTTTTACTAGTCTCTATAAATACTTAACACTTATGGAATAATTGTTTTTAACTAAAATAAAAATTTTAAATTTAAAAACTCTTGTTATTATGGATACTAATATTATAAACGCGAAAGTTACTCTATCTGTTTGTCTCTTCTGCACGCCTAAACCTCCATACCGATTTGGACGAAATTTGGTACAAAAATAGTTTGAGACCCATGAAAGGACGTAGGATAGTTTTTATCCCGGGAATCCTACGGGAACGAGAACTATGCGGGTATAACCCCGGGATTGTCTTAAGATATTTTCCACGCGGACGAAGTCGCGGGCACAGCTAGTATCCTATAAAACTTAAAACAGCATTTGCAATATTTGTTATCTTAAATGTAGCAACGTTGCTTAAAATATTACGTTATCATTTAAGGTACCATTGTCTGAACCGACCTAACACTAGATTGTAAGAGGATGAATTATGTCTCATGGAGTAAATTCAGCATGTAATACTAGATTAATGGTGAGTAAATTACAACAAAATGACGAAATTCGCTAAACAGGTATTATAATTGCATAAAAAACTATGAAATCGAAAAAATTCTGTATCTAAAATATTAAGTTTATTCCTCTTTTTGTGGACAGTCTAAAAAATATTATTTCCAAGATGTATCAATGGGTGTGTTACTAAAAACTGCTTAGCTCAGCAGTCTAAGTCAGATTGAGAGACGCGGACGGACACTACAGATTCTAAAATATTCCAATGCCATAATTTTATTTATTTATTTAATACTTCATTATACACTTATTTAATGACCAAAAAATTAAACGGTATTTAAAAAGTTACTTTGTAAGTCGAGGCGCTACTGTATAATTCTTGCACTTTTTCAATAGATATTTACAGATAAAGATAGAAATTGTAATTGTGAGGTCTGAGTAAGTTTGTTAGCAGTTGTCAGGAGCACACCCAATATGGTGGCGGGTGAGTGTCGGGTGAGTGTCGGGTGGTACCGACCTGCGGGCGCGCTGAGCACGGGGTGGTAGGCGGGGTCGACGCGCGCGAGCCGCTGCTGCGCGGACAGCGTGCACAGCGGCGGCGCCGGCTCCGTGGGGGACGCGCGCCCCGTGCACACGCCGCAGCTCTCCACGCCGCCCACGCAACTGCAACTGCAAACCGACTAACCTTACCATAAATTGATAAACACCGCCACGCCGCGGTTTTTTTACATGTATAAAATAACAAACAAGCAGATGGGTCTTCTGATGGAAAGAGTCAAGCATTGCCTATAGACACCAAAGATGTTAATGGTGTGTTGCTATCTTGTGGCGAGGTCTAATGCCACGTGCATTAATTGTACATAAGTGTATAAGTGAATGGAATGGAAGCGACTTTTGTAATGAAATTGAACATAGCGTAATGAACATGTCAATTGTAAACATACAAACTAAATAAATACAAGCCAAAAATCTGTAAACAGGTTAACCCTTGCATACCATCCTAAAACTTCTCGCTAAATTGAGGTATGTTAAGTTCAAAATAACAAAAAAGATAGCTTAGATTTTGTTTCAAAATTCCAAAATCTAAATTTTGTTATAAAAGAAGGTAATATAAATTTTAAAAAGCTGTATATATTGGAAACAACGATTGATTTTGATCTTTCGAATGGTATTCAACACAATTTTTAAGCTCCAAAATGTTTTCTTAGCTCAAAATAGACTGAAAAATGTCAAAGTATAATATAAAAAAAGTTTTTCAAAAATTTTCGTTATCAATTAATCTCAAATAAATCAACCGATTTTTATCCTATTTACAGTGTTTGACATAGTTTTTAGTAATAAACCTTTAAGATTTTGAAGTCAATCGGTATACAATCTCACAGTTTGCCAAATTTTGTTAACTAGTCTGTTATTTTTGATTATTATCAACATAAATATTGAGTGATCATTATCTTTGATAACTTTTATCGAAAATATGTGCGACGTCGACGAATGACTCTTTACAATCCTTATCCAGCTAAACAGCAGAGGTCGATAAGGATGATAGTCCACTCATTAATTTAATTAACTTAGTAGTATTAGGTAAGTTTCAGCCACAAAATTATCAACAAAAAATAATTAAAGATTGTCAATACAGGTATAAATAAAAAAATGTATTAACGGTTGACCCTGCAGGCCATCCCTGAAACTTCACACTAAATTAAGGTATTTTAAGCTCAATAAAGCTAAACTGTGCATAAACATAGATTTTTTTCAGTTCAAACATCTATTTTGTTAAAAATGGCAGGATATTGATTTTTGAAAAGCTGTATATTTTGGAAACGATGATCGATTTTGATCTTCCGAATGGCATTCAACTCAATCTTTGAGATCTAAACTATTGCTTTAAGCTAAATAATCGATAAATCGGTTGAAAAATTTCGAAGCAATTCAAAAAACACTTTTTTCAAAAATGTTCGTCATTGATGAATCCTAAACAATTTGACGGATTTTGATCCAATTAACGATATTTGATGTAGTTTTCTCCTTTAAAAACTACGTCAAATATCGTTAATTGGTCGTTATCGATAAGATTTTTAACTCAATCAGTTTATTCGCATGAAAGTTATTTCAAAAATATTAAGTAAGTTTGCTAAAAACAACGTAATTTTAATATTTAAAAAGCTGTAACTTTTGAAAGTTAAATTCAATTTGATTTTTGAAACAGCATTCGACATAGTTTTTTTAGTACTAAAATATCGTAGAATATAAAAAAATGATTGGTTGAAAAATTTCGAAGTTATGTCGAAAAACACTTTTTTCAAATTTTTTTTGATTACTCCAAAACGGATAAACCGATTTTTATGCAATTTATACAATAGACGTAGGTATTTGAGGAATAGAGGTGATTAGTTTTTGTATTTAATCGGTACATTAATCTGGAAGCTATATTAAAAAAATACTGTTTGGCCAACATTTTTTTGGGGTTTTTTCAAAATTTTTCAATATTTCCTGGGTCGACTTGGTTCCTGGGTCGAATGCCATCAACCGCGTTTCGATCGGTCTAGCCGTTTAAGTTATGAGATGTTTACACACACACACACACATACACACATACTGACGTCATTATGAAAAAGGTTCCTTGGCCCTCAAAACGTGGAGATCTGGTGAAAACCCTTCGAAAATCAGGGCAAAATTGTAGTAGTAAAAAAAAACGTAGCGGGAAGTTAAAAATAACAAAAGATTGTCAATAAAGGTTCACAATTGAGCTAATTTTATTATAGTGTTGTCCATTGTTGCTGAGGGGGCATAAAAAATAGCATTATTTGTAGATATTGTGAACATTTCTGACAAATAAAAGAATTAAATGACATTAAAACTTACTTTATATCGGATGGTTTAGCAGCTTTGGCAGTAGCAATGTGTAAATTGTGCATCTGCAACAATTTCCGCTTCCGGAATGTTTCCCTATGTAGGGGACGTACTCGTGCGCATGTGCATGGAGCATCATCACCAGGCAAGCAGCCCTCATAACCAACAGGTTCTCCTTCAAACTCCACTGCCCCCTTGGCTTCTCGGACCTGGAAATTTGAATATTATACGTAAGTCACTTACTTATATGTACCTACATCACTACTTCTGGCGGATTTCAAATTTTACTTCAATTCAAGAAGAAAAGAGTCAAGCTTTACAGATTGATTATACTCTAAGATTTACATGCATATTTTTATTTTGATGACCTTTCGGTCAAAAACTTGACCTTCCTCAGGTATTACAAAATGTACCTCACAATAAACATCAAACTATAAGGCTCAACTCACATTGGCGCAGAGTCGAAGCGTCATATTTTTCCGCCAAAGGATATTCATCTCTATTGTTCTATTATTTAAGTACCGACTCTAGAGCGCCGAAGCGCGAATGCGCGCGTCGACGCGTGCTTCTGTATTTACATAGCATAAATTTGTACTTAAATAATAATAGAATAATAGAGATGAATATGCTTTAGGCGCAGAAAAATATGACGCTTCGACTCTGCGCCAATGTGAGTTGAGTCTAATGCACCTTGCAAATAATTAATTACAAATTACCACCCATTACCAGGGGAGATTTTCTCCACAGTTTAGGTATATTCGGCCGCGCGGCAAATCTCCATAGGTACATATTTTAACAACTTTGACTTAAAAAACAACATGTTATAACAAAAATATTATGTTTATTGTTTTTCAAAATAATCTCCTTTACATTTTAAACATTATGCGATCGAACCATTTTTTAAAACAGGAGGACCACAGATCTGAAGGCATGTTTGCTACGTGCTAATTGAACGCTATCACTGCCTCTTCGGAGTTGGTAAAAGTAAAATCTCATCAAATCTTTGATTTTGGGGAAAATACAGAAATGCCAGGGTGCTAGGTCGGGGCTATGCGCAGGATGAGTGACGAGATGTACTTTTTCGGAAGCTAAAAATGACTTTTTGTTGGCCGTGTGTGAAGAAATGTTATCATGGTGTAAGTGAATGCGGCTTTTGGGTCGTCTTTTGCGAACTTTTTCTAACACTCTGGGTAAACAAATGGTAGAATACCACTCGGAATTAACACTCTTTTGATCTTCAAGTGGAATTGTACTGATGGGACCCGTAGCTGAGAAAAAAAATGCGATCATTTTTTTACCAACGTTTTTCGCCTGTCTCACTTTTGTTGGCCTGTTCTCATTTTCAAACACCCATTCACAAGATTGCTGTAAATCCACGTTTCGTCTTCTGTGACAATGTCGTAAACAGCATTAGAATGTCCGTGGTCGTATTTCAGTAGCATCTGTGAGCACCATTCCACGCGAGCCCGCTTCTGCTCTGCTGTCAGTTCACGAGGGATCCAACGACAACAAAGTTTCTGAACTTTTAATTATTCGTGTAAAATTTTCTGAATATGGCTCATAACAATCCCCAATAGTCCTCGAATTGTCTCATAGGTAATCCGGGGGTTTTCTTCAATTAACCGCTTAACAGTAACCACATCATTTTCGTTGACGGCAGTTGAAGGCCGCCCTTCACAAAATTCGTCATGTAAAGAAACTCGACCTCTCTCAAATTCAGCAAACCATCGCCTCACGGTGCTCAAACAAGGTGCTTCTCTCCCAAAAGCATTTTGAAGACAAGCGGCAGTCTTGCGGAGAAAGAGAATTTTTAAAATCATAAAAAATCATCGCTCTAAAATCTTTTCGACTTAATTCCATTTTCGTTGAGTACGTAGAATTTTGATGTGTGATAAAAAAACAATTGACAAATCATTTCCCGCCAATTGTTTTTTTTATTACTAAGAAGGTTGCAACGTTTTAAAAATATAGCATTCGAAATTCAAATAGTTCCGATTAGCTAGAAGTGCAAAACTTTTAGTGTGCCCCATGAATACCACCTAATCACGGATGTGAATTTTAATATGTATAATTTACAGAGTAATTTATATGGAACTAGTAACTTCGTTCGCGTGATATAAAACATTACTTTCTTTTGCCTAGTCGGGTATAAAAGCAGCCCACGTTACTCAGGAATAAGAGAGCTTTCCATGGGTAAAAGGATTTTTAAAATCGACTAAGTATTTTTAAGTATATCAATATTATTGTTAGTGTATTATCGTCAGCAGTTTCGTCCGCGAGAGTCCGCTCGCTATATGGACAACGTACAGTCGGTTTCTTCTAACTTGTCCGAAAGTGTCAACAAAGTCCACCTTTTATAAAAACATTAAAGTTTCACATCAATCATATACACTAAATTAAATATTATTAGATTATTGTATTCATTAATTTTAAACGGTTTATTTGGCACTAAAAACTGTTTCTAATATATCGTTTTATCACACTTAATTTACGAAAACTTACTAGAAACTAAAATTTATTTGTACAGCTAAAAAATAACATATGAAGTTGACACATACAATATGAACTTGTCTATGAAATTAATAGACGCGGGCAATAATGAACGAATTGTAAAACGAACGAATGAGTAATGGAATGATTCTTTATCAAAGATAAACATTCATAAAATATGATAAATAGCTTGTAACAATGTTAAATATTGTTAACTGTTTAAAAGTTAAATATTTATTAATAGAATATAAAATATACGCTTTATTGAATTATCATTTTTCAAAGATTAACACTTTTAAAGTAATAATATAGTTTTACAATTTGTTAAATGTGAATAATTTTGTAATAGTAAAATAACCTGCTTTTAATAAAATAAAAGCTTTATTTTGTTAAAGGCAGGTTATTTGATCGATTTTAAAGAATCGTTACGTACTACAATAATTCGACGATCTTGTAATACAAAAAAACGTGAGTATTGTTTATGTTAATAGTTATATTTAAATTCATTTGTCCTATAATACTATATGTCCTATAATTATTTTAATTATTTATATCTAATGATACTGCTCCCGTCACGCGAAGATTCTTAGTTTTTCATACTTATTTTTCTGAACTAGTATGGATCAACTTTTTTGAGAAAAAAGATAATTGATTACATTTATTTTCTCAAAAAAACGAGATTAATGTTTTTTTTTAATAGTTATTCTATTTTAATTCATTTGTCTTGTAATATTATAAAATTAATTAAATTATTGAGAATGATACGCAAATTCGCCATTTTGCTGGTAGTAACAATACTTACTACAACAATCATGCTTGCAATAAAAATGTTAATGTTGCATTTAAGGAAGTTTGCAGTCTTTAAAATTTCGATGACTCGTTAGATGAAGGGTGTAGCCGGTATAGGTTAAGTAGGCCAAATCAGACGGGCATCTTATTTGTGTCTCCGTGAGGAACAAGATACATGGTTTATGAGTTTCCAGCTAGAAATGGACAGCAGCGAGATTAAAATGTAAACCTCTGATGTTGGTGAGGTCTACTTTCATCGAGAGGGAGTGCTGCCGCTGTACAACGTTATTCCTGTACATTGTCCTTTTCACTAAATAGAATGAGTGAAGTAGGTGTGAAGACGGCAGTGAATCGAGGCGCTATACTTCCGGACCTGAGACACACATCTCGAAGTCACACTGTTGGGGACTAGTCTGGAGACTGCGGGGACGCCTGAGTCCCCCCAGGAATATCCATACCGCCCTCTCATCCGGTCGCCAACCAATACTATGGCGCATTTTGGGATTTTTCGCTAGTTGGCGGGGCAGCCTTTCACATGTAGGTAGCACGCTACTTGGGCCCCCTACTGACTAGCTGTCGGCCAGCGATGCACCGTGCCTCGGATCCCGCTACCCTCCATGACTAGTCTCCAGATTCATCAACGTCAGTGTGTATCAGATCGTCCAGATTGTATAGGCGCAACTCATTCGACCCGTCTCACTAAAGCTACATCAGCGTCAAAGTGACGGAAAACGGACGCTTGGCGCCACGACTTCAGCTGATGGGTGGTCCTTATAGCCGTGACATATGTCTCCCACCATATCACCTGATTAGCACTACCCAGGGGCCACGTGTAGGGATAGAGAATTCCGGGTGTTCTCTTACGGACGAAGGTGATTCAGCCCCCAAATTGTGTTTAGTGGATTTCGATTTCTCTAGAGCATACTGACCTTGGGATTAAAATAAGAAATGGCAGAAAGGTCAATGCCTTTATTGACAAAATCTGTGGCGTCTACCAGCAGAGGTAATTTTTTTTATTGCGTAGTGCTAACAAGTTAAACTAGGTCATACCTAAGTAACGTTCATAGTGTTTCTTCTTCTATACAAAATAGTGCAAAATAATATAATACTAGCTATCGCCTGTAGACAAAATTCCACCATAGACTAAATTAAAATCTCTTAAGTTCTACAACTGACTTTAGCCGTAAAGAAAATAAATAAACCTTAGTATACAATACAACATTTTTTAAATGTTGTATAGGATATTTCATATTCAGATCGTATGTTTTTGTTTGCGATCTCAGATATCAACACTAAAATTTACGAAAATAAATAATAATAAGCACCAACATATCCAGAGCGCTGGTAATATCAATAAGATCGTTGAAGGAAAATATATTTTATTATTATTAACGCTTTTCGACACAATTATTATCTAAACTCCTAGATCTTGAACTAATCTTCATTATACTTAAAGTTTACTTTTTGATTAATACGCCAAAACACTTTTAAATTAACCTGTATCTTAAACTGCAACCAACACAGAGCACACACCATGGATTAATGCCAGTCTAATTTCTTTTATTTATCCCCAAGAGTTGTTTTGTACAATGTTTCGTTCTGAAACGAATGAAAATAATAGAGTACTGTATTGAAAATGGTAAAGAGGGAAAATATTGTTTTTTTTTTGGGTGAAAACCCTAGAAGGTAGCGGTGGTCCCTGTAGAGATTATAGCGTAGATACGTAATTTCTTAATGGTATCGTTAGTTACCGTGGTGTCGCAAGGGGATTTTAATCTCTTTCTCGATTAGATTGGAAATGTCGATTTCTCTTGAGATCCTGGCATTAAAATCTGACAGAAAGTTCGATGCCTGTATTGACAAAGAAAAATCCTATGGCGTCTACCAGCATATTATTTCTAAATAGCATAGTGCAAACAAGTTAAATTATATCATACCAAAAGTAAACAACCGAACACAATTAATATCATTCATTCAGTTTAATTTGTCATACTTGTTCAACATGTCTTTCGATTTTTTCAACCATATTAATTGTCTATGACAAATTTGAGTTACTGGTCCGCCATTTATGTTTACTAAAATGGACAAGGAAAAAGAAATAGACTGTAGGTAATGTAGCATCCATATTATCCGTACTAATATGTATTACAAATAATAAAGCCTCTCTGCTACGCTGTTACGACTAGAGCGCTGAACCGATTTTAATGAAATTTACTAGAGTTTAATCATAGGACCATAGGATAAGACAGATAAGACCCGTGGTCAATCATAAGGTATTATTTTGTTTTCGAAAAATAATCTCAGAAACTGAAATGGGGAAGTTCATATGAGATTTTATTGATGAAATCTTACTCAATTCAGGGCAAAGTTGTGCGGGTCAACTAGTAATATTATAAATACGAAAGTATGTTTGTCTGTTACGTTTTCATGGCTAAACCACTTAACCGATTTGAATAAAGTATAAACTATTTCCTAGGAACAGCTTATTCGGCTCAGATCATGAGGTATCGGGTTCTATCCCCGGGTCGAGCAAGTGTTATTAGGTCTTTTCGAAAATACAAAATCTCAGTAGCAGCACGGAGTCTGACGGGTGGTGTGTTACCACCCCTTTGCCTCGGATGAGCACGTAAAGCCGTCGGTCCTTATTATAGCTGAAAATAATCGATAATCGTTATCAGTCGGTAAAATGCGGCGAAGGGGATGGGGTTGAATTGTGGTGAACTGGAAAATATATAGATGTTCGGTTTACTCTGCCTACCCCGCATGGGAACCGGGCGTGATGATACTTAATAAAATTTGGCAAAGATTGTTGAAGACCCAGTGTCAGGGATACAGGCTAATTTTTAGAAATCAACTTCCAAGGGACTGATCGTTTGTATGAAGGACTAGCTGTTGCCCGCGACTTCGTTCGCGCGGACTTCGTTTACTCCGCACAGCTCCTCCCCCGTTGGTGATAGCGTGATTGTAGCCTATATGTTGACCCGACCTGTTAGTAATATTCATGCGAAATTTGAAGTAAATCCATGCAGGACTTTTTGAAATTACCCCGGATATACATTGACTTTCCTACGATTTTATTATATGTATAGATTATATTGATGACATGTTACTCGACTCTAGGGAGAAGTTCCCGGGTCAGATAGTTGGTAAAATGAAAACAAATCGTACTATGTTCGTAACAGTACATAATGGGCATAGTCAGGGTTAAAGCAAGGCTGCTTAACCACGGGGCCGCGGACCGCACTGCGGCTCGCGAACGAAAAAATGGCTCGTGCAAGCAAGTTCTGAATTCCCATCAAATTAAATAATCCGAAAAAATATAAATTAACCAGCAATAAGAATATTTAAGCATTAAATTTTCTTATGATGTTAGGAATCACCTAAATATTTTGAATCTCAATTAGAAGATTGTTCATTTCTATTTTTAATTTGGTAAGCGGATTCAAAGCAAAATTAAATCGCTTTTCAATTAATTTGGCAACAAAAAATATTTACCTTTTCCCCGCGCTGAAACCTTTCAATCATCCTTAATACGAATTTAATTAGATGCTTATCATATTCGTGAGAAGAAATTTTAAGACTGGATGCAAAAAACAAAACATACAATTTTTTATAAATGTTTTCATAATCAGTTTATCAAAAATAGTTATAGACAGTGGTTCCAGGAACAACCCTTTTTTATTAATAACAAGCGGATTTTTTGTGAACAGCATCGTTTTGACGATACGCCCATTTTTCTAATTTCGAAAAATCTCGAATCGGGTAACTAATAAAGAAACGAGGTATTGAAAAGTATTCGGCCTAACCAAGAAAATAAACACACACTAAATCAGTTATATTTTTATTTTTCTACATAATCACCATCAAGTTCGATGCACTTTTGCCATCTCCTATTCAAAGCATTTAGACAGTTGAAAAAAATGATTCTTCCTTAGTCAAAATATGCATCTACTGTTGTTTTGGCTTCGTCGTTTGTCGAAAATCTGACCTCCCAAGTGCTTTTTTAGGTTAGGGAACAGAAAGTAGTCTGACAGTAAGGCGGATGCGGTAATAGTTCAAAGCCACAATTGTGGATTTCAGCCATTGATTGCACAGACGTGTGAACACGGGCGTTATCTTGATGAAACAGGACTTTTCTTCTGAGCATTCCTAGACGTTTACTTTTATTTATTTTAGTAAACGACGTAGTAAGACACAGTAGTAACAGAGTTTATAGTCTGACCTCTTTCAAGACAATCAATCATAATCACGCCCTTCGAGTCCCAGAATACTGAAGCCATTACCTTATTTGCCGAAAAAAGCGCCTTAGCCTTTTTGGGGAGTGATGAACCAGGTCTTCTATACTGTTTTTTGTTTTATTTCTGGCGTACAGTGATAAACCCATGTTTTCGTCCATTGTAACAAAAAGATCCAAAAAATCATCTGCATCGGCTTCAAATAACTCCAAACAGTCACGTGAAATAGTCAATCACATCCTTTTTTGTTCAACTGAAAGAAGTCGCAGAACCCACCTCGCAGACACTTTGTGGAAACTTAATTCATTGACTATGATATTTTGAGTACGTTCATAAGAGATGCCTATAATCTCGGCTATATCTTTAATTTTTAATCTGCGGTCTCCCATAATTAAATCAAGTACTTTTTAATATTTTCATCTGTAGTGGACGTTGAAGGCCTTCTAGATTGGGGTTCACATTTCACGCTCTCTCTGCCACGCTTGAATTCTGCTATCCATTCTTTGACGGTTGAGTAAGACAGAGCAGAATCCCCTAATGTACTGACCATATCATCATGGGTGGCTTTCGGTGATAGCCCCTTCTTATGGAGGTATTTAATGACGGCATGCTGCTCGATTTGCTCCATTTGCAGAAATTATGTCCGATTGCTTTTTTAAAAAAATTGTAAAATCACAACAAATTATTGCACACGTTTCGAACATCACCCAATCCCAAATCTGAACTGAACTAAATAATGTGGGTATATTTGATTTTTAGAATTGAATGGATCTGTATTAGGCCGAGTACTTTCTAATCCATCCTCCTAAATAAAAAAGAAAACTTTAGGGTGCCGGACTATGAAAAGTTTCCACTTTACGTGTAGGACCAGATAACCCTATTTTATTGATTCTATTGATATATTAATCAAGAAAATTAAATTGATTAATATATCAATAGAATCAATAAAATAGAGGTATCAAGTTAAAATTTATATAAAATACTCGGGTCTACGGTCCCTCTCTTCTGTAAAAAATCAATCTTGATAGTCAACGCGATCAATAAATATGACCATTTATGTCACATATTTTGCGATTCAAAGGAAATCAAAACTTATAGGTATTTCCTGTTGACCTAAAATTATGAAATTTGCTATTTGCGGAGGATATAATTAATAGACCGTGGTCTCAGGAACAAGCAAATTTCATAATTTTAGGTCAACAGGAAATATCCTATAAGTTTTGTTTTTCTTTGAATCACAAAATATGTGACAAATGGTCATATTTATTGATCGCGTTGACTTACAAGATTGATTTTTTACAGAGAGGGACGTAGACCCGAGTATTTTATTATATAAATTTTAACTTGATACCTCTACGCGTTCCTGAAAAAAAGGGTTTTTACAGACGGACTACGAAGTGATCCTACAAGGGTCCCGTTTTTCCCTATAAATAGTCGTCATACGGAACCCTATAAATAAACTGTATTCTCTATATGACCATTGGTCGAGTGGTTAGCGAACTTGACTGTGCATCAATTGGGCTTTGGTTCGTTTCCCGATAAGGGCATAAACTTTAGTGTGATGATCATAGATGCTATTTTGGGTTTCGGTGTTTATTCAATACTAGCTGTTGCCCGCGACTTCGTTCGCGCGGACTTCGTTTACTCCGCACAGCACCTCCCCCGTAGGTGATAGCGTGATAATATGTAGCCTATATGTTGACCCGACCTATTAGTAATATTCATGCAAAATTTGAAGTAAACCCATGCAGTTCTGTTTGAGTTTACCCCGTACATACATACAGACAAACAGACAAAAATTCTAAAAACTATATTTTTGGCTTCGGTATCGATTGTAGATCACGCCCCAAGTATTCTTTTAAAAAATATTCAATGTACAGTTTTGACTTTCCTAGGATTTTATTATATGTATATATATTTGATTACATAATAAATAGCTAGCAGCGTGCAGTCCTATGCATTATAAATGATTTTGGCGTTTCCCGCGGGATCACCTAATTTTCAGGGATAAAAAGTAACCTATGTGCTATTCCACGTCATCACCTACCTGTGTGCCAAATTTCATTCAAATCCGCTTTTACGTGATTGAGTAACAAACATCCATCTAAACATACAAACTTTCGCATTTATCCAGACTTCTATATTAATATTTATGAAGGTATTTAAAGATCCACGGTCAAACATAGGCTATTTTTTTAAATCTACCCTAATAAGCTGAAATATGGGGTTGAAAATTTGTACATACTTATATCCGTACTTACATATTTATATCTATACGAATATCATCCATATCCATACTAATCCATAATAATTATAAATGTGAAAATCTGTCTGTCTATCTGTTACGCTTTCATGACTACTTTACATGCTTCTCAGTTCGCGGGCGAAGCTGCGCGGGTCAGCTAGTAATATTATAATATAGAAATAATAATAAAGATAACATAGATATGTATTTTTATGTATTTGTATCGTTGACTAAAACCTATGGGTTTGTAATATGTTACAAGCAAATAATTAGCTTACTTTGGGGTTACATTTATTTATTTAAAATTTATGCTCAAACATGTACAGAAGTAGACTGAATGTTACGTGATGATGATGAGTGCGGTATATCGATTCGTGTAATCTGTCCAGTGTTATTTATCTTTATTTATTATGTACATAATGGGTTCTTAGTCAGGAGTTAAAATTTTCAATAATATACTTATCATAGCGCAAAGTAAACAACGCGTTTGCATAAAACTAGTATTAATGTATGGGTGAGGTAATAGATATCGTTATCTTATCGGAATAACGGGGACAATGTGTCATACAAGCCTCTGGAAAACGTGCCGCGTCTGGAAAAACGGCGGTCATTTAATAATTTATATTATTTTTAAAATTAAAATATAAGCACCGGACCGGCTTTGTAATATTGAAGTGAGATTGTAGTAAGGCCTGAAAGAAATTGTTGGTGAAAAAATGAGAAAAAGCATGCTCCGTTGGTTCGGAAATGTTGGGAGAATGGAAGATGAAAGGTTAACAAAATAGATATACATGGAAGGACGTAAGTACTGGGAAAGATTACTGACATACCATGATCAGATTGATCGGGTCCGAAGGTGGTGCCTGTACCGGAACACGCCAATGACAAGTACTGACGCTATATCGGCAGGAATTATTATAAACTAGCTGAGCCCGCGACTTCGTCCGCGTGAAAAACTTTGAAATTAAAAGTAGCCTAAGTTACTCTATATAAGATCAGGTATCTGCCAGTGAATGTCCCGTCAAAATCGGTTCAGCCGTTCCAGAGATTAGCCGGAACAAACAGACAGACAGACAATAATTGTAAAAAATGTTATTTTGGTATATGTACCGTGTATCCATGTGCATTTAGTAAAAAACTGTTATTTTAATATTACAAACAGACACTCCAATTTTATTTATTAGTATAGATTGATTAGGTAGAGTTCAGCAACGTCTCGCCCGGGTATATGGTACCCCCATTCTTACCGCAATAGCGCCAATGCTAATAATTGCAGCATGCAATTTCCCGTTGCAGTATGTTCCGGTTCCGGTAAGGTAGCCGGTAGACTTATGCATGCGGCATTTCTATCCCGCTATATGAATAGCAACGTAACATTAAGTCATTAAGAGCGCGTAATCGATTTGAAACGACAACTTCATGTTTTCAAGTTTTTTCAAGATCAATATCGTAATAATGTGAATAATTTATTCAAAGGATATTACAGTTTTTTAAAGATTTAGTCTTGATTTAGTGCACTACATAGCAAGAATGTAATGTTTGATAACAGTTTTTTAAAACGAAGAAAATCCCTGCATATCGTTTTATGAAAATAGGCGTCAGAGTTATTTTTCAAGACGAATACAACCATTGTAATGTGCCAAAATATTTTATTTTATGCATTTTTCCAAAACAGGATATATGGTCTTAATATAATAAGTGCGCTACAGAGCCAAAATAACGAAAATATTGTTATATTAAAAAGTAATATTGGAAAATTACATCAGTTCACTTTAATATTTTTTTCACCATTAAGTATTTCAATAGAAACCTAAAATATTTATTATATGTGAAATAAGGTAATGTTTGGTATACAGATTTTTTTTTCAGTCCGTTATATGAACTCATTTATTTAGAAGATTTATTTTAAAAACACTATACATCCTCGCGCGTAATCTTTTGCCGATCAAATTTTGAACCTACGATAAATCAAATAAATAAGACTTAATCTTGCAAAAACTGTAATATCCTTCGAATAATCTGCTCACATTATTACGCTATTGCTTTGGAAAAAATTGAAAACACGAAGTTTTCGTTACGAAACGAATACGCGCCCTTAACACCTTTGGTGTCTATAGGCCAGTGTTTCCCGAACATTGTTCTGCCATGGCCCGGTAATTTTCGCACTGCCACTTTGTGACCCACTTACTTTTAAATTTAAGCTGGTTCCATTAGATAATATACATTTATTAATAGTAAAAAGGTTTTATTAGTACTAAATATTTTGGTTTCGTCTATTTAGTCACTAAATTTTAGTGCGAAGTATGGAGCTGCTGCTTATTTTGTACTAAAGAATCCAAGTTCAAGGAAAATGACGAAAGTTTTATCCTAAGGTCTGGTTCCATTTCAAGTCGGTTTCTATATTTATTTTTAAGGTAAACTAGTATTGAAAACCCAGCTTTACATTTATAAGTTGTGAAAAAGATATTAAAAGTGTTGTTTGCTTGATAAACTAATTCTGTTTATTCTTGACAAGAAAACGAAAAATCTATCAGTTGTCGATCGATAGTAGGTAATATTTTTAAAACAAGGAGGGAATGTTGCGACCCGGAATTTTATTTTAATGGCCCGGTTCTGGGTCGAGCCCGGCAAATTGGAAACGCTGCTATAGGCGATAGTTTCTCTTTCCATTAGGAAAGCCATCTGCATGTTATAAAAAACACATTTATATTTCTAAACCATCGTTTGCATATTTGCAATACAAAAAATCTATGTTTAAATGCCAACCGGTTTAGAATTTGCGCGTGAGATATGTTGCACACGAGAAAAGAAATATTTGGCTATGTCGAGAAATATCTCATTTATACTAGAACTATTTGATCCGCGCAGCTTCGATATAGATTTTCATATATACTTTCATCGATTCGGCGGTTTACCTGTAAAAGGTTATCGGACTTTCGCAAAGTATTCATACTATACTTATAAGTATAGTATGAATATATTGCTACGACGTTTGTTAACCATTATTATCTTGACTTTTGGACTAAGGCGAATCATGTATGCAGATATTATGTTAACTACTCCAGACAATTAGAGACAATAACTTCAATGACGAAAAAACGAGTCGACAAAATTTTCTCACGTTACAAATCCTAAGCCAACTGCGACAGCTTTATTATTTTATAAAAAATAAGCTTTTAACCGCACTTCGCGAGATCCAAAATCATAACTTTTTTATATTCACTCGGTTAAAAAGCCTTAGCTAGACTATATATGTTATAACTAGATAATGTCACTTTCTAATGGCAAAAGAATTTTTAAGATCAATTTAATAGTTTATCCATTACAATCAAACCTTTTCTTGTTTATATACCTAAGCAAATTATTTGTTTGTGATATGGGTGTAATACATATAAATACTGACATCTACTTAAACACACTCAAATCCAAAAATACAAACAATTATACTCACACAAACGCTTGTACTTGTCGGAAATCCAATCCGAATCCCACCTATTGTGTAGTCAGTGTCTCACTTCAGTCTCACTTACCAACGAGATGATCCGAAAAATAGTTTTTCCCCCGCAAGATTAAAAAAAATACATGAATCAAAGAACAGCACGATTGCGAAGCGCTACTAGTTAAAAATATTATTCATATACAAATGTTACATTCATTTATTCAAGTACACATGACCCGAGCGAATGTGTTACTGATCCAGCATATGTTTAACCCTTACCATGCCAGACCTTATTTTCAATGTCACTGTCTCTTTACGAATGACATCATCATTGAAGTCATCTCATTATTATCAAGTAGGCATAGAAATGATTGCTACTTTTAAATCATTATCATTCGATGAAATTAAGAAAAAAATTGCAATGATTTCACATGCGAAATGTCGCTAACGATGATTTTCAGGTTCTAAAAAAATCTCAATAACATTTTTGCCCTACCCGGGTATCGAACCTGGGACCTCATGATCTGAGTAGAATAGGCTACGCCTATACCGCAAGGCAGGCAGGCTTAGAAGTTAATATGTACCTATATCTCAAAAAAAGTTATCATGATATGAGTTTAGTATTCAATTTAAGCCAAAAAAGGTACTTAAAAATGTTCTCTGTTTTAATTGGAATTTAATAAATTTTGGTAGGCACTTAAATGTTTAAAACTCAATTGTCTTTCTAGATGTGTACTGGAACTTTTATACGAATACTCTTTTACATAATATACATTTAGCCATATTTTTTCCTGGGATTTTTTCATAATGATTCTATATAAGTCCACTCATTGTATTTATTTTGGTCTTATTTATACTAACGCAATACACATGTATTACTACCTACCTACTCTAATACTTACTAAAAATATTAGGATAAATAATTACTTTCTACATAAATCGCAACAAATCGCAAAGTACACATATCACAATACGTCGCAGTTCGAACGCCATGCTCGAATCATTGACCTACGACTTGTCGTCAAAAATCATTATTATGAAATAATGAAATTTGACTTAATTCATGTACGTAAACAAATGATTTTTAGATCTGCGACAATCATTCCAAGTAAATTAATACTTAAACGCACTTACGTTAAAGTCTAATTTTAAAAGCGGGTGTGGAGCGCTTCGCTCTTTGTAATCTAACACGGCATACTATAACAGGCTTACAAGATATAAATTTGTTGAAATTGATGTTATTTAAGCAGTTTTTTAAGATTATTAGATTACTAGCTGTTGCTCACGACTTCGTCCGCGCGGACTTCGTTTATTCCGCATAACTCCCCCCCCCCCGTAGGTGATAGCGTGATAACATAAAGCCTATATGTTGATCCGACTTGTTAGTGATATTCATGCAAAATTTGAAGTAAATCCATGCAGTACTATTATGAGTTTACCCCGGACATACATACAAACAGACATACAGACAAACAGAGAAAAATTCTAAAAACTATATTTTTGGCTTCGATATCGATTGTAGATCGCGCCCCGTGTGATCGGCTATTATCGGCTGTCGTCGCATACTTTCCGACTGCGTGTGCCTTAGGGCGCTAATATCTTCGGAACGATACACGCCAGTGTGGCCGCAGCATAATATTAATATGGATCTAATCTAAAATAATTAAGAGGAAAGATTTGATTTTTTGTTTCTATGTTTGTTACGATTTATCTCAAACCTACCTATACTACTACTTTACGCGACTGAGCAAAGGAAAAATATGATTTTTGGTCACGCGACCGAAGTCACGAGTAACAGCTAGTCTGAGATAATGGTGTGGCCACGGATTAAATGGATACGTTTTTCAAGACAATTTCTTAGTTTGTCAGTGTAGCTTGCGATTAGCAACATACAGAAATACAGAGTTATACTACTTACAAATGAAATAAAATCATTATTGCACTAGCTGTGCCCGCGACTTCGTCCGCGTTGAAAAAAATCTAAAATAAAAGTAGCATAAGTTACTCCTTACTACGTCAGCTACCTGCCAGTAAAAGTCCCGTCACAGTTGGTCCAGCCATTTCAGAGATTAACCGGAACAAACAGACAGACAGACACAACAATTGTATAAAAAGGTTATTTTGGTATATGTACGGTGTATAACCTTATTTTCAATGTCACTATCTACTATACAGATAACATCATCATTGAAGTCATCTCATTATTATCAAGTCACTTCTCATCTATATCCGTTTAGCAAAAAGCGAATATTTTAATATGGCAAACAGACATTCCAATTTTATTTATTTGTATAGATGTATAGATTTGTAAGTACATAGTATGTATGACTCAAGGTTTAAAAATTACCCTTGATATTTGTAAACCCTTATCATTTCATTCGGGACGATAAAACAGTACAAAATTGTTTATTTCTATTATTTCACAATATAATATAACCTACAAATGTATGAAATAATTGACAGTAATAGGAACGTTTGCTCATAAGCGAGGTGACATATTACCTTCCCAATAGCGCGTTTATTACTACTTAATCTAAAGGTGTGGTAGCGTGACAGTTTTATTATTTAACTACCGTACAGCAGAGCTAATATAGCAATCCTTCTCATTGATCATCTCGTTTATAGCGAAGGTTTTTTCTTATCATAAAATAGCAAATTTTTGAAATAAGATAGTGACCAAGCAGATGGCCCTCCTGATGTAAAAAAACAACCATTGCCATACACACAAAAGACTTACAAACCGTCTGTTAGAATGGCAGAAGGTCTATTCTGAAAAATGGACCCAGACCAACACCAAGGTTTTTTTCAACGGAATATTATGGCCATCGTGTGGTATAAAGATTTAGGTTTACGTAATAATATTACATAATCCATATTGAATGAATTAAAAAAAAGCTTTTCTCAAACATGAGCGGAAATAGTGTCATTGTCACGTCACGTTTAAATAAAGAGCATGCCAAGTATCGTATTTTGCACAAAAAAATGAGCCATTGCCGGTGCATGTTTTGAATTTAGAACAAGAAAGACGACGGCAATGTAACATTGTCGATTAACCACGATTCACCTGTTCATTGGCTGGCAAGGTGGTGATTCTCAACGCCGCCGCATTTTATTGACCTGATAACGATTACCGCTTATTTCTGCCGATAACCGGGATCGGCAACTTTACGTGCTTACCCGAGTAAATATAGTGCTGTCACACCATCACCAGACTCCAACTGCTAATTAGATTTTGGATTTTCGAAATATTCTTCTAAATAATTTATTCTAACTGATATACAGTGCAAATGCTGTCCGAAAGTGGCTTCAAGAGTTTTCACAACTGGAGTGTTTGTATGAAGAGAGTAATGAATGTGGAGGAAAGACAAGTCTGAAAGGATTGTGACATATGGCACTTGGTTAACTCTGCCTACCCCGTAAGAGATGTGGCGTGAAGATGCCTCTAAAAAATCTCAAAAATGTTATTACCTGACATGGGGATCGAACCAAGACCTAATGGTCTGAGCCAAATAGGCTAATCCCTAGATATAACAAAAGATAATCATATTCTAACCCCTAGATACAATAATTTAAAGAGAATCACAAAGAGACCATCTGCCCTTCAGTTAAGTAATTTGTGAAGAGCTAACGAATAGGTAAACATGTGTAGCCTCATGGCTAACTAGGTGGTAGAGTTCTGCAATGCTGCAATGTTGCAATCACCACCTGACCTAATGCTGCAGCAATGACATAAACATTCTAATTCAAGTAACAAAACATTAATCGAGTCAAAGCACTTAGAACTCTTAGACATGTAAACTTGATACAACATATTATAATACAACATATGCATGTGACATTAGACCTCACCACAAGTTTACATTTTTGCAACACACTATTAACATTTTTGCTGTCCATACTAATGATGACATGGCATGACATTTTTCTCATGTTGGTCCTGGGCTCCTTTGAAGAATAGGCCAACTGCCGTTCTGCCAGGTGGGTCATAAAAGGCGACCGAGTGGCTATTCCATCTTCACTACATTGTGACTACTAGGTGGAAGAGTTCTGCATCGGCTTGACCGGGTCTGGTACCACCGCCTTACCTAATCCTGCCACAATAGCGACAGTGCTGGTCGCTGTCGCGTTCAGGTTTGGTGGGTAAGGGCCGGTAAACTTATGCATGTGGCATTAGACCTCGCTACAAGATAGCAATATACTATTAACATCTTTGGTGTCTATAGGCGATGGTTGACGCTTTCCATCAGGAGACCCATCTTCTTGTTTACTATTTTATGATATAAAAACTAAAATGTATGAAAATGTGTAAGAATCCTAAACGCTTCGACTTCAAGAGTCCTAAACACTTCCATGACAACCCCAATGCTTGAAGTCATTTTAGGGTTTGGAGGAAGAAGTAGCCTCTTTTATTTCATAGGATAGCAAATAATCCAATGGTTTTCCTGATGGAACGAAATTACCCTTGCTGAAAGACACCAAGGTGTTAAATAAATGTAAAATAAATATATTGTTGGATTAATTACACAAATTAATCTAACCCCAAAGTAAGTAAATTATGCACTTCTAATACGGATGTTAACAAAATTTATAATAATACAAGCATAATACGACAATTTTAACTTTTATATGACCTTTTCCCAAAATAATTATGGATTTAAAAATAAAGCCATTTTTAGACAGAATTGGATTACGTTTCAAATTTTCAAAAAGAATTGGGCTGCAGACTAGCAACCCAATTTTTTTACAAAATTGTTTTGTATATTGAATACTTATTTTAGCCAATAACACCACCACTCTATGGTGTTGCAAGAATTTTGAGGTTTTTCTTCTCAAAGAAGAAATTTTTCTTCTCCAAGAATTTCCTCAAAATTCTTGCTAGACCTGGGGTGTGAAAACAAGACCACATTGGAGCTGAACTGGCTACACCCAACACACCACAAGGCAGGCAAGATTCGAATTTACGTTTATGTAATAAATGTATCTTCCAGACTATCTTAAATTGAGGTGCCCATCTTGCCCTGCATGGTTCTGGGCTTGCCGCAATGTTATTGTATGGAAACTAGAGCTGGGTATTTCAGAAAGTGGACACAAGCAGAATTAACAAGTGAATTAACAAGAGTGGACACAAGCACAATAAAAATAAAAATAAAAAAAATAAAAACATGGACCCAGTGAGATCATTATGGAAAATCTGCCTTGTAACTCTCATGGATCACATACATAATACCAGAAAAAGTGAGAGGTTGGGATTGACATGCAGTGTTGATATAAAAATAAGAAAGAATATGCTTCACGGATTTACAATACATCACAAAACTCATAATAAGACACACAACAAATATTATACGCAATGCAAATGTTGATGGATATAGATACCAAGGGAGATTGATACTGACACATTTATATCTTAAGGTAGCAAAGAAGCAGATTGGTCTCCTGATGGATACGACCACCTCCTATAGACACAAAAGATGGTAATATTGTGTTGCTATCTTGTGGCGAGGTCTAATATGCCACTTGCATAAGCTTTCTGGAAACCTTACACGTCAAACTGGAACACAAAAGTGACAAGCACTGATGTTATTATGGTAGAAGTAAGGCGGTGGTACTAAACCCTGGCAGGACAACGCAGAACTCTTCCCACCTAGTAGCTACGATGGTAGTGACTCGCTAGTCAATCAGCACATTTTACAACCTGTCTGGCAGAATGGCAGTTAGCCTATTCTTCAAAGGAGCCTAGATCAACACAGTGAAATAATGACCATATTGGTGGAGTGTTTCAAGGTATTGGCAAGGTTGTCTGGAACCAGTGTATTTGTATGAAAAGAGCTATGAATTTGAAGGAAGCAAGGCTAGTCCGTCTAGACTGTGATGTATGGCACTCAATTTTTTCTGGCTACCCTGTATAAGATTTAATGTGAGGATATGCATGGGCGAATTTTCCAAACTCTCACCTCATTAAGGCACTGAGCTGACATATATAATATGTGTACAAGATGTAAGATGACAGAGTTTAGAAAATTTATGTGAATTTCATGCATGTCCAAAATTAAAAGATAATAAGCCGCGACCGTGATTATGAATCTATCATTATAATTTCTTGAAACTACCTTTCTGAATTATCTCACAGAGTAGGCAGTATGGACTGAATGTCATGGACACAGCAGTTAACCAATTTATCGGCCTGAGGGGTTCATGGTAATCTCTACTGCTACATTTGCCAACCTTAAGGTCTGTACTTTTAATAATAATTTAAATTACCTGTTTATGAAGATCATTATGTTGACGTATCTTGTACTCCAGCTCTTGAATTTGTACTTGAAGCCAGCACCAACGAGATGCAATAGACCCTCTTGCTTTCTGCCAGGACCACAATGCTCGGTTCTCTCTGAAATAAAAAAATATATATATATCAGAAATTTGGTTCTTTAGCAAGATAAATCTATGACAACAGATACTCTTGTAAACAATGTGAACTGATAGTCATCAAACACACAATCTAGCAATGTGTTAGGTGGCACAATGGTTATCTATTAGAGATATATTTAAAAAAGTATCTTCACGCCCATATCCCCGAAGGGGTAGGCAGAGGTACAACAAGTGCACCCACGATTAGCCGAAGATACTTAGTCCCACAAATGTGATAGGTGGCAAGCCTATCGCCAACCGGGCACTTTCCAATCCCGAGCAACTTTGTGTTTCTCAGAAAACTGAAAAAGCACTTTTTTTTAAATGTGCCCGACCCGGGAATTGAACCAGGGACCTCATGTGGTCAACGCCAACGCTGGACCACTAGACCACAGAGGCGATAGAGATATATTAACAAACAATTAATATTTTCTGAATAATAAATGTTTAGCTTCATGGAAGAATATGTGAATGTAAACGACCCTGCTGTGTTCCAGCTTGGAGGGTGATAAGGTTGCCAGAAAACTTGCATGTGAAGCTTTACAAATATAGTGTGGATAGAAACACTTCTTAACAAGTTTTCTAACAGCAGCAGTCCCACATTGGACAACAACATATTTTTTCAAGAGCCTCCTATTTTAAAATACATTTCAGGTTATCAATTATCATTTGTATAATCATAAGTCCACCTAGTCTTTCCTCTAATTATGCCAATGTTATATCCATCTGGACTAATACTTCCCTGTTTGATATTATAACACAAATAATTATGATTTGACATTTGAAGACCATAAGATGATCTTAACAATGAAAAAAGATTATCATTACCTAACAGCATCTACAGTAATATTTTAATAATGCTTTGTTAAAAGATATGGCTGGGATTTAATACCATATACATAATTTACTGGATACTTTATTCTACAGACTGGAAAAGGAAGATGTCAATCACTGATGTTATTTGGATAAGAAAATACATGATGGTTGTGCTGTATCACCTATAAAAGCAGTGACAGTTTACTTACATTTTTATTAAATTCTTGAGAGGGAATTGAAGGTATATTCTACAAAAACATATCTCTTTTCAACTGACAAAGAGGTTCGCAATTTACCTGATTTTTTTTTTGTTATCTCAAAACTAATCACTTCAGAAAATTCTTTTGGTTTTGTTTGAAATATATAACATATACTTCTCCCATACAAAATGGGTGAATGTTTGATACAGGGTTATCTATTAGGGTTATATATTAGGGGTATATGCACAAGAGATTAGAAGCCAATTGTTTATTGCATTTATATTATTTTATCTCTTATATGGATTCTTGGGTAGCAGATAAAATAACTACACGTCAAATATATGCCAAGTATCTCCAGTGGTTTACATGGCTGGCTTTAAAACTAATAAAATCCCAAAAAACAATAAAGAGAAAAGAAACCACCTATGTGGTTGTCCAATGTGTTGGCCACATGAGATCTCGGTGATTGATATGTCTTTCCACCAGGAAAACATACCTTCTGCTAAATTGCTAACTTAGAAAAAAAGCAACCCAACATTGTCCAGAAAACTACACAAGCTCTGTAAAATAGAACTGACGTAAATGTATGACTTAGAAACAGGACACTATTTAATAAGTTATTTTTTCACACTAGGGAGAATTGATTACATTGTTTAGAGCATAAGACTCTTCTGATAGAAAGAGAAACCATGGCTTATAGACACCAAAGATGTTAATGGTGCATTGCTATCCATGTGGCGGGATGGCTGTGCCACATGCACAAGTCTACTGACTTTTTTTTTATAGAAGAGGGGGCAAACGAGCAGGAGGTGCACCTGATGGTAAGTGATCACCGCCGCCCATGGACATCCACAAAAACCAGAGGTCTTGCAATTGCGTTGCCGGCCTTTTAAGAATGAGTAAGCTCTTTTCTTGAAGCCCCCAAGTCGTATCCGTTTCGAAACACCCCTGCCGGTAATTGGTTCCACAACAAAGTAGTGCAAGGCAAAAAGTGTCGAGAGAAACACACAGTTGTGGATTTGAGAATTTGTAGATGGAATTTCAAATTTTGATGCGATGTCCGATGATGGAATTCGGCTGCAGGAATTATCCAAATAACTCGTCGGGACATTCCCCATGAAAGATACGACAGAAGACACAGAGTGAACCATCTCTTTATAACCGTTTCGAAATAGCCAGATCGTCAACGATTCGAACCACTCTACTCTGAATGCGATTAAGAGGAAGGAGTTGGTACTGAGGAGCTCCAGTCCAAAGATGAGAACAATACTCCATGTGGGGCCGAATTTGAGCCTTATAAAGACTGACTATGTTACCCTCTAAACTGCAACACCACAATGATGAGCATTGACACTATTACAGCAGAAATAGGTAGTGGTACAGAATGCCTGGGCAAGTCATTGCAGAAATCTACCAGCTAGTAGTCATGATAATAGTAACTTAAATAGCCAAACAGGTGCCTTTTACGACCTGCCTGGCAGTTGATCTATTCGTCAAGAAACCGGACCAACACCAGCATGTTTATCTCACAAGACATTCAATCCCACATAATATCCATCAAATGTAAATAACTATCTTATCAAGGGCTCAGTTCCTATGGGCCTGTGGTCACAATGGCCTGTGGTAATAGTTAAAAAGGGACATATACTTGTATATAAAAATGAGTATATTTCCTGGGTTGGTCTGGGGCCCATTTTTTCAATTTTACAGTTTGCGGTAGGTGGTAGAGTTTGGAATTGTCTTATCTGGGTCTAATACCACAGCCTCACCAATTTCTACAGCTATAGTGTCAGTGCTAGCCACTGTTATGTTCCAGTTTGGAAGGTAAGGTAGCCAGTAAACTGATGCATGTTATCATCCTGCCACACGGATAGCAATGTTTCATTAACATCGTTAGTGTCTATAGGCAACGGTTGTCTCTTTCCATCAGGAGAGCCATCAGCATGTTTGCTATATTATGATATAAAAAATACTTTTTAGAGGGCACAAAATATTAAAAGTATTAAAATTAAAATGAACTAAGCACTTATTTGAATGTTGTTAGAGGTTGCATCATGATTACAAGTTTCAGATACCATTTCTTTACATCAATATATTTGGTCATTTTTAGTTCTTATTGGAATAAGAATAGAGACGCTGCTATTTATGCATAAAAGCCTCCAAAATTAGTTTTATATCACCTATGTTACACTTAAGAAAGTCACATGAAATATTTAAATAGCTGCTATAATATTCTATTTCACTACACATATAAAAGGTAGCAAGCACAGTGATTAGTGATTCATTAATTAAGCAAAGCAAGGTTTTTTACATTTATAATTCAAGAGTTACAAGCCTAAAATGAATAGTCTTAATTTTAAAATTTAGGCATGCAATTATAAGTTGCTTCATATTTGCAGTACTTTACAAAAACTAAAAATTAATCTGGATGTTTACAGGAAAGATAATCATATTGGAAAGTAAAATGGGTATAATCGCTTGATAAACTTTTGTGATGATAAAAGATTATAATTCAGCTATCTATACTATCAATACTTCAATCATATTAAAAAGAGAAATGATTTGTTTGTATTACTGCAGAAACTCGAAATAAAGATTAATCAAAAAAATATCAATTCCCTTTTGACAACTTAAATTTTACCTAGATTACTCATTTTCATATTATAAAAAAAATATATTTAAAATTTTATACAAATAAAGACATGTGGCCCAAGGCATCACAAGCCAGTTTTTAATAAAAATATGTATGTGATGAAAAAGATATAGTATTCATATAATTTTTATTTTTCTATTACTCTTATTAAAACTCTGTGGTACCCATCCTTGAAAATTATTACAGTAATAATTCCAAATTGTAATATACCCTATAGTACATATTTACAATTAGGTAATGTATAATAGTAATTTCAAATATTAACTATACTCATATCTCAACTACAAAACAGATTATAATGAAACTTGAACTGTTCCCTAAGTTAAATATACCTGATTTAAATCAAAAAGAAATATTTCAATATAGCTTTCACTTTCCATGAAATCCATAGATAAACATACAGTATACATACATCTACGAAATTTAGATCTGAATACTCAAATATTATCCAATTCAACAATATTACATACATACAAGTCAAACTGGTAACCTCCATTTTTTAATAGGTTGAAAACAAAAAAAACTTATTTTAGTATAACCCGATCAAATGGTATAGTATCATAAATTACAGGATAGTATCATAAATTAAGTGAAAATTCTTAGATATAATTACCAGATTGTAAAATCTGTCTGGGGATATTTTTATTTTAATTTTTTGTTTTGTTTGCGTTTGGTAGAATTAAAAATTATTATGGAGAATAATCAGTAATGCAAATTTTTAAGGATTTTATCACTGTTGAATTATTTTTTCTCAAACAAGCTAACAACTGAAAAATGTCTACAAACAATAAAGTTTGCATGCAGTTCTCAGTAAAAAACTATTTAATAAAAAATATTTAACGTACGATTCACAAAACTATTTGAACTATATTTAGATAAAGGACTATTTATATGACTATATAAATCATGACCACTGACATTGTTCTCATCACCATGAAAATAGTATAAATATAAGTATTATTAAACTTACATTGGCATCTGCTGCTGATGTGGATTGTTGTATGTGATTGCTTCGTCATTGCTCTCGGCTCCTGAGGATGATGCAGTAGCATCAGAATCTAACTGGTGTTTCACTACTGATAAATGTGACCTTAAAGCTCCAGCAGTGTCTTCTAAGCCAGCAAAAGTGCCAGATGGTATTCCCAATGAAGAAGATTTAGACACATCTCCCTTAGATGTTCCTGCCCGATAATATGAAGGGCCTACTGTAGAACGAGAGGCAGCACTAGCTTGAAGCGCAGCTGTGGTCTCAATTCTCTTTAATAAAGCTTTCACACCCACAGGCCTTCCACCACCATCTTTACGGACACCTCTGGCACATTTCTCAAATATCTGAGAAGATTCCTCCGATATTCTCTTCCCCAAAGAACGGGCTTGCAAAATTCTCAGTCTTCTTAATAGAAATGCACATCTCCTTTCTAAGCGAGATTGTAAAAGTCTAATTTTATCTTCAGAATTATCACCTTCAGAGTCAACAGTTTCCGATAAATCAAACCCAGGTAAAGGGAACATAACATCTGGATCTCCAGTGGATAATGTATCACCACCACCTTCTAATGTTTTGATAGCTTGGAGCAGGTCAGCCTGAGCTAGATCACTGTTGCCTAACTCTACCAGTATTTGCTCCATTTCCTGGGAATCCTTTACTAGGCTTGGTTGATTTTGAAGACCCATGTCGTCGTCGTCCATTGGTGTTTCGATGTTATTGACGGACGCCAGGGCCCGTCTTCGGTGGGTAAACTTTTCGGTCTCTTCGTCGACCACGTCGTAGTGAGCTACTTGTGGTGTGACATTCAGCGCCGGGGCCATGACACGAGGCTCGCCCGCCGCGGACGCTGGCGCTAAGCGCGTCAGGGCGGGCCACTTTCTTCACTCATTTTAACCTTATGTAACAATACACTTACACTCACGTTTATAACACTGACACTTTTTGGCACTGCACTGAACAAATTTTCGGGGGCATTCTCAGATTTAACCCCGACCGGCTTCCGTAACTCGGGCGGAGGCAAAATGTATTTGACGATTTTCTGAAAACAAGGATTAAAATAGCTTACTAAGCGGTTGTTAAATTAAAAAAACAGAAAATTGACATCCATAAGAGGCTGCACATTAACTTAATAGATTGGAAATTAGTTTTGTTTAACCACATCATTCGAAATTTGACCCACGTGATAATAAAGAGTTCGCTAGTCGCAGTGGCTTGTTTCTCTACGATATGGAACAGGAAATGATACACTTCTCTCAAACACTTTTACAAAGGGACGAGGTTGTGTTTTACTTGAAATCACATATCTAACACTTGCACTAATAATTTTCACAACGAAACACGTTAAATCATATTAATATGGCGGAATAGATTTCATTACGCTATTCAAATGAATAGGGCACACAATTTTGCGGCGGAACGTAACGTAAACTACACCAAACGCTACAAGCACCGAACGACGTCTAAATGTTAGATAGAGACAGCCATATAAATGCTGAATCAGTACTTGCGCGGTAAAGTCAAATACGCAATAAAACACCAACGTCTAATTAAAAAAACATCGAGAGCTTATTTTTATTTACATGGATAATGCAATTTAAATTCCTGTAAGTTTATTTCAAAGCTAATATGTGAAACTTTAGGTCATTATAACTATTATTGAAAAAAAAGTTGTTCAAATGACCCGATTCGCCACGCTACTTCTAACAATAGATCAATTTGTAGTTGAAAGGATGACGAAACATTATGAAAATACGTACCTATTAAAAGATATTTAAAATAATGGTATGAATTAATACATATTTTAAAAAAGCTCATATTTTATATAGGTATTGAAAAATTTTGGTAAAGTCTAAACAAACTTGCGTTTCCGATTTATATCAAATACTGTTATTTCGTAACTATTATGATTTAAGGCTTTCCGTGTTTAAGGGTGGTAATGATATTTTGTATTTACATTAAAAGTTAATATTTAGCAAAAAAACCAATGCATTTATTATTTAATTTAATAAAATGTTCTGAGAAAAGGAACGTAAAATTACGTCATCAAAACATGAATGGTTTTAATAATCTATAACATATGATCTACAATTGTCAAATGCAGAACCAAATGAAAAAAGTTTTAGAACATAGGTATACAGAATACAGATGATATTATAGATATATTTGCCAAAATTACCACATGCATCTAAATAGTAAATACCTAGTCTAATTGTTTCAGTTTTTTTATTTTTTGTTTCTATGTACATATTAGAAAATAATATCTATTCATACGTACATATATAAATATGTATGTATATATCAACTCATAATAATAATTATGTAATTGGCAATATGTCTCACATACTTTGCCAATACAAAAGAAAATAATATGTACATATTATTATATTGTAATCTTGTAATCGTCCAATTTCATTATCTACTACCTATTTGACACTACGTACTGTTAACTTTAGTGTACAAGTAGGTACAGTACATTACTAGAAACGAATCAGTAATAATGTACTAGGTATATTGTGCAATTTTTATTAAAAAGAGGAAAGTCTGTGAACTTGTGGGATGTAATCTCTGCCAGTAATGAACAGAAAATTCTTTCACCAATTGAAAACTACAATATTCCTGAGTAACATAGGCTTAAACCTCTAATCCAATTTTCCTATGGGGGTGGGACCTACGCGGGTTATATTTATATTATTATAAATTTTAATTAATTTCTTTTATATTATTATAATACTGTATATTATTAACGCAACAGCAAGACCTCTGGTATTGTGGATGTCCATGGGCGGCGGTGATCACTTACCATCAGGTGCACCTCCTGCTCGTTTGCCCCCTCTTCTATAAAAAAAAAACACAGATTGAAAATTTGTAAGTAGTGTAAATTACAATAACTCACCATTAGCCAACAGTCTTGAACCATGCTGTGGCTATTTTTTCCACAATACAGGCACATAATTGGTTCATGGCAAATTGTTTTTCAGGAAAACTTAATTCGCTTGACTTGAGATAAAAATTTGTGTGTATAGTAAAAATTAAGATATGGTGCGTTTTCAAAAATAGACTAAGCAATACGCAGCATAGTTAAATTAACTAGGACTAAAGTGCTACTATGAAGTCATTTCATAAATTTTTGTCCATCAAGGTCGGTACAACTTTTATATAGACCACCTGTATATTCATAAAAGCAACTAACTACCTAACTATGTGACGAGAAGATACACATGATTTTATGTAAATAGCTTCATCTTAGATTATTCCAATCTGACAAGTATGATATACCTACCATTCTATAAATAAAATTGTTAAACTAATTAATATTGAAGTGCCTGTCTTCCTGTAATATTTTTAGGAGTAAGTAATAAACATTCATATAATATAAAACAAACCTTAAAAAATCATCTCTCAATCCATAGTTGATAAGACTGTTATGATTTAAAGGGAGACAGTAGGTCTTCATGCTGCAGAAACATTAAAATGTTTACTACTAAATGCAATAACTATCTCCCTGTTATATTTTTATGAGAAAACCAAAGTTAAGAATTTCATTGTACTATACAACAAATTTTGTAAAAACTTTATTCATAGGTTGCTGACAAAAATTAATAAATTATTATTATACTTATACTTAGTTGATATTTAAAAAAATACTATAATAAAACTTGGGTGCTCACCTTTAGTGCTGCAGTGGCTTGTAATTCTTGAATTTGTACTGCTCTAGATTTCTTCATTGTAGGAAACATAATGTGCCTAAAAATTATACAAGAAATATCTAAAAAATAGTTTTCAGCAGAATGCAAGTGTGTGACAGATATTTGACAACATTGAATTTCTAAATAAAAAATGTCAACAATCAGTCAACTAATGAACTGTCACAAATTAAAAAATATAATATGTAATCTGTATAATACTGTGTATATACAAAGGTAGGTATACTACTACATTACAAGAAGTATATGTGGTAAAAAGTAAATGATTTATTACTTAAAACTTCTTCACAAGCTACATATTTATTTCTCAAGAATTTACTTTAAACACATAAGTGTATATTCTTTTATATTAGAAACTTTTATAATTAGATAATCCATTCAGTCACAAAATTTTAATTATATTAATAACAATTAGCTATTCCTCAATCTTTATACATTACTGGGGTCTGGGCGTTCTCCACAGTTTAAGCCGCATATGTCCCAATCCTGCATGAAAATTAGGATAAAATGGCACTCAGGAATAATGTAGCTTTCTATTGGTATAAGAATTTTCAAAATTGGTTCACAAGTTCCTGAGATTCAGCCTACAAACAACAAACTTACAAACTTTACTTCCTTATAATATTTGTATAGATGTAGCTCTAAAAAAAGCTTTGGGTTTGAATCTAATAAAGTATATATGTACATAGGTGTATATGCAGCTGAGTGGGATTACTGGTAACAAGAATATCAGGGTAATCTATGAACACGTTTAACACATAAGCTGCATTTTATCCATTGATATGAGATTCACGAGAAACTTAAACATAAAAATGGAAACAAATAGTAATTATTAGAAGAATTTACATATTATAGTATGTTGTTATATAACATTATGTTGATGTTTTTTAAACTCTAATATAAATTTGATGTTAAAACAAATGTAATAAGATTTTCTGTGCATTCCCTCCTAAATACTGTTTTCCAAAGAGTACGTAACACATTTACTGTTCTCATTTGAATAAGGTTGATTAGTAGAGAATGTCGTACAGCATTAAGTCCACCTCTGTACATGTTTGTGCATACATTTTAAATAAAGAATTACATCTAATATTGCACTGCTATTATGGGTATTAATTATTTCTCAGATTGCAGTACATTATAGTTATGTTTGTATTAGATCTTTTAATTAACTGTTTTTTTCTTTCATCCTATAATTTTCAATTTTAATCAATTTCCTTCTTTACCAAATCTACTGCACAAGTAAATTTTTTTATACATATTGTAATAGGTATGTAGGTTTACTCTAGATTTTTCAAATTCCTTTTTTCTTTCCCATATATATAAATAAGTCTTCTCTTTTTTCTTTTTCCTTGACTATGCCATCTAAATTAACATCAATGTCATGTAAACACGAAAATTTGATAAATGTAGCAAGGTGTTATACAGTACTAAAAATGTTTCTCCATTTTTAGACTTTTATAATTTAATTTATTTTCATAGTTATCTTATAATTTTATAAACTTTTTACTAGCTTTACCTGCAACTCCCGGAAGTTGAATTTAACTAATTTTGAAATATTACAAATGTATATAAATGTAATTTAATTAATTTTGAAATATTGCAATAGTAATATAATAAAAATGACTATATAAATATTTGTTTTCATCGATGATTTGACGGTGAAACCAGGTAGTAGATAGTGGAAATATAATAGCTATTAGTAAACTTTTAGAATGCAGACTTACTTGGTTTATTTAAACATATTCAATACATTACTCTTATTTTCGATTATCTGCAAGTCTCATATTGCATCCTGGGTAGAGGTAGATTACCTTTTTTATACAAGATAAAAGGATTTTTTTAGTTTTGCTTTTTGCATGCCAGTATTCATTTATGAATGTATGAAAATCTTAATAAGCTTGGTCCACTGCTGCCTACATTACACTCTTCTTACCTTGTACCAGCAGAAACTATTTTTTTATAACTAAATACGTTCAATATTAATTCTAGAAGATCCCTTTTTTATAAATGTAAATTACCTAACTAAATTGATTAAGTTAAATAGAATCAAAGAAAAATATTAAATTAAATAGATTACAATGAAATAAAATCACTGAATTAAGGTATGTAAATCCCTATAGTTTTTACACGCTTTTTATTAGCTTCACCTGTATGTTTGTATATTTGTATGTTTGTTTGTAACCGACTTCTTTGGGCGCGATTTTGACCCACTTTAAACGGCCAGATTTCGTTCAAACTTTGTAGATTTATCGAGGACCGATGACAATACACTAATTTGACGTTTTTTGACCTGTATGTTTGTATGTTTGTTTGTAGCCGACTTCTTTGGGCGCGATTTTGACCCACTTTAAACGGCCAGATTTCGTTCAAACTTTGTAGATTTATCGAGGACCGATGACAATACACTAATTTGATAATAATATATAGAATTATTAGGTTCACCTGTATGTTTTTATGTTTGTATGTTTGTTTGTAACCGACTTCTTTGGGCGCGATTTTGACCCACTTTAAACGGCCAGATTTCGTTCAAACTTTGTAGAATTTATTGAGGACCGATGACAATACACTAATTTGACGTTTTTTGACCTGTATGTTTGTATGTTTGTTTGTAACCGACTTCTTTGGGCGCGATTTTAACCCACTTTAAACGGTCAGATTTCGTTCAAACTTTGTAGATTTATCGAGGACAGATGACAATACAATAATTTGATAAAATAATTCCATTTTTCAATTTGCAAAATATGATTTTTGTTAACTTATATAATTTTCATCTATAGTCGATAAGGTAAGAAACTTAATTAATTTCATTTATATTTTTTCTCTACAGTCGATAAGACAGGATTTGATGTTAATTTTAATTTCCAATAATTATCTTTAGCCGATTTCTCTAATATTGACAAATTTTTGAATACTTAGGAGAATTTCAATTATACAAAACAAATAATAGTTTTAAATAAAAAAATAAAGAAATCACGCTTTTATAAATAAACCAAAATAAAAAGTAAAAAATAAATAAAAGTTAAAAAAAAAAACTAAAACTACTTTTTTATAAAAAAACCAAATTAAAAAATAGAAAATAAATTTTAATAAATTTGAATTAAAAATAGCGAAAAAAAATTTCATAAATAAAAATCAATAATTGTACAAATAAGAAAAAAAATGTATTTTATAAAAAAAGGGTGGCTTGATTTATGGCTTGATGTATTTTATAAAAAATAATAGTTTAAAAAACTAAAAAACACGCTTTTTATAGAAAACCGAACTAAAAAATATAAAATAAATTTTAATAAATTTAAATTAAGAATAGTGTTAAAAATTTCAATAATTATAAATTAATAATAGTGTGAATAAAAAAAAAAAAATTTATTTAAAAAAAAGCGTGGGGTGCATGGTGTCAATAGTTATAAATATTTTATTAACACATATGAGTAGAGTGATTATCATTTTGGTAATATCTTCAAAAGCACCCCACGCTTTTTTTTAAATAAAATTATTTTTTTTTATTCACACTATTATTAATTTATAATTATTGAAATTTTTAACACTATTCTTAATTTAAATTTATTAAAATTTATTTTATATTTTTTAGTTCGGTTTTCTATAAAAAGCGTGTTTTTTAGTTTTTTAAACTATTATTTATTTAACTAAGTACATTATTTATAGGTAGACCTTATTTATAGGTTTAACTAAGTACATTATTTATAGGAAAGTACCAAACAGTCGATATCTACAAAATATACACATATAAGGTCAATTTTACAATAGGTACCCCTTTTTACACGCTTTTTATTAACTTCACCTGTATGTTTGTATGTTTGTTTGTAACCGACTTCTTTGGGCGCGATTTTGACCAACTTTAAACGGCCAGATTTCGTTCAAACTTTGTAGATTTATCGAGGACCGATGACAATACACTAATTTGATAAAATTATTCCATTTTTAACCGACTTCAAAAAAAGGAGGAGGTTCTCAATTCGGCTGGTATATTTTTTTTATGTATGTACACCGATTTCTCCGAGGTTTCTGAACCGAATTACGTGATTCTTTTTTGTTTGATGCGGAATAGTTTCGAATTGGTCCCATAAAAATTTGATTCAGGTAGGCCCAGTAGTTTTTGTTTTATGAGCATTTTTTATTTATTGTACCTATCTCGATGTCTGAAATCAAATCTCGCTAGTAAATTTGATCCACTTCCCGGTTACCGATTGAGCTGAAATTTTGTATACGTATGTTAATTGAATGACAATGAAACCTTATTATGACATGGAGCTGATCTGATGAATCTGAATCGGAAGGTGACCACAGGAACTTAATAATTAAATGCTTAAAAATCGGTTAATAACAAGACTATTGAGTTTGGCCTCATTTGATTCATATTGACGAGCACTTTGGTGCTTGGTGGTGACTAGGATCCTGCAGGGTCCGATGATGTAGCTAGAAGATGGTCATAGGAGCTCAGCAATTAAATGACACAACTCTATCGAATTTGGGCTCATTTGATTAGTGTTGACGAGCACTTTGGTGCTTGGTGCTAACTAGGATCCTGCAGGGTTCGATGATGAAGCCAGAAGGTGACCATAGGAGCTCAGCAATTAAATAACACAACTCTATCGAGTTTGGGCTCGTTTGATTCGTGTTGACGAGCACTTTGGTGCGGGTGGAAACTAGTTGTAAAAGGAACTACTCTTAACAAAAGTATTTGTTCTACGTCTGTAAAGTCGGTCAGTTCAAGAGGTAAAGATATAACTTCCATGTTGTTCCAGTAGGCCTGAGAAGGAACTTTTCTTTTTTTTATGGTAGTCGAGCAAAAAAAAAATTAATACGTGCTTTAACTAATGACGTCTGTTGTTTTGGATATAATAATTTCTTACAGATTGTACATGGTACTTCAGCAAATTGATTTATGGTGCTTATAAAATTACGCTCATTAATTGAACGAAGTCTTTGTGACGTCTGACGCGCTACCGCTAGGCGGTTCTCACGTGGCTGAGCAGACTCAATTGCTGTACGGTTTCGTATCACTACTAATCCACGAGCTCTCTGCTCGGCGGACTCCTTAGCTAAACGCTCCTCAATGAGACCAATTCTATGAGCCTTCTGCTCGGCAGACTCGTTCGCTAGTAGTTCTCTCGCTAGTCGCTAATTCGCTAGTTCGCTCAATAATGAGAACAACTCTAATAGCTCTCTGCTCAAAAGACTCATTCGCTAGACGCTCTTGGATCTTACCGAGTCTGCTTCTACCAAGGCTGGGCCAAAGCAGGTTTACAAGCATGGGCCAGAGATAGACAGCATTGCGCCAAGCATGGCCCATATCTGGCCCCGTCGTATTGTCCTGTATGGGAGTAAGACAGGAACGCCTTGCACAGTTACACACACACACACACACACACACACACACACACACACACACACACACACACACACATATGTCTATAAGCTTGTAAGTAGTTCCGTGCTTCTACCGCGGCACTCGACTAGGTATGCGCATTAGAGTTTGCAACAGTCTCTGCGCATATAACTTAGATTTCACGAGCCACGAAGAGTCCGCCACCGTCTCTGTGACTGAGTTTAATTGACTGAGTAAAAAAACAAAAAAAAAACAAATTAAATGTACATAATATTTATAGATATAGATATATCACCATCCATGTTAATTTTACATGGATATATATAGATATACAGTCTTGTAGTTTTCGTTTTTTATTAATTGTAATTAAACGACACTGAATTTATTATTAGCCATTCGCATTCGATGATCTACAATTGCCGATTAGAATTAAAAAAAATAACTCAAATAATTTATTTTTTCATAAGTTACAGTGTTTCCAGAGTTTCATACATGACGGACATGAAAATTTTTTGACCTATTTTCATATTTTTTTCCGTTTCTATTGCACTAAATTAATTTTTAGCAAGTATAGAATTAATCTCCATTAAATTATCTCGACAATAGTATGCAAAATATCTTGATTCCGTTAACTAACAAGGCTATAATACTAAAAATAGTTGCCAAAATAAGGCGAAAAAAATTTCCGAAGGTGGTATCAAGAGTCTTCGCAACCGGCGTGTGTGTATGAAAAGAGTGATGAATGTAGAGGAAGCGAGACAAGCCTGCAAGGATCGTAATGTAAGGCACTCGGTTCTCTCTGCCTACCCCGTAAGGGATCTGGCGTGAAGATATGTATATATGAAAAAAATTTTCGATCGTAAAGCACTGTCTGATGCTTCGCATCATGAGTCGTGCAATAGTTTAAAATTAAAAAAACAAGCTATTATAAATAAACCAAACTAAAAAGTAGAAAATAAATAATAGTTTAAAAAACTAAAAAACACGCTTTTTATAGAAAACCGAACTAAAAAATAGAAAATAAATTTTAATAAATTTAAATTAAGAATAGTGTTAAAAATTTCAAAATGTGAATAAAAAAAAATAATTTTATTTTAAAAAAAGCGTGGGGTGCTTTTTAAGATATTACCGAAATGAAAATCACTCTACTCATATGTGTCAATAAAATATTTATAACTATTGACACCATGCACCCCACGCTTTTTTTTTAAATAAAATTATTTTTTTTATTCACATTTTGAAATTTTTAACACTATTCTTAATTTAAATTTATTAAAATTTATTTTCTATTTTTTAGTTCGGTTTTCTATAAAAAGCGTGTTTTTTAGCTTTTTAAACTATTATTTATTTGTTCGTAATTTAATTCTAGATAAATACATTATCTTAAATGTAATGATGATTTATGTTGTTCTAAAATTTGCTCTTTAAAAATGGACAAAGTACCTATGATTTAAGAACTCAGACCAAAAGACAGATCACCTCAAACATTTTATTGAAGTCTCAAAACCAGGCTGAGCCATGTAAATAAAAAGAATAAGCATAATTAATCTTTGTGTTTACAATTTGATAATTTCAAACATAATATACAACACCATTATAATTTTGTTATAACTATGTAATATATGCATCCAGTAAGTAATTGTAATATTTATATGTGATTTGAAATTATACATAGGGGCATCACAGAATCAATTTAGTTTATTAATTAGATCCATGTTATAACTTATGTCTTTATGCCTAAGAGTCAGTTGTAAGTAGTGATGAAAAATTTGTAGCAATGAGGAAAACTAAAGTATATAAAAAAATTATAAGTTGTAAAATAATGATTTATGTATTGTTATTAGTAAAAATAATTTATAGTTTACATTAAGATCAACAAGCAGAATAAAAGATTATGGAACAAAATAAGTCATATTTATTATTATTTATCTTATATATTTATATGTGAATTCCCTATTTTTATTTTTCATGTATGTGTACGACTAATATACGAGCATGGATTGAAAAGTATTCGGCCTTATCAAAAAAATAAACATATACTAAATCAGTTATATTTTTATTTTTCTACATAATCACCATCAAGTTCGATGTATTTTATCATCTCCCATTCAAAGCATTTAGACCGTTGAAAAAAATGATTCTTCCTTAGAGTCAAAATATGCATCTACTGCTGCTGTGCAACGACTTCGTCGTTTGTCACAAATCTTGGACCTCCCAAGAGCTTTTTTAGGCTAGGGAACAGAAAGAAGCCTGATGGTGCCAGATCAGAGTAATAAAGCGGATGCGGTAATAGTTCAAAGCCACAATTGTGGATTTCAGCCATTGATTGCACAGACGTGTGAACACGGGCGTTATCTTGATGAAACAGGGCTTATCTTCTGAGCATTCCTGGACGTTTTTCTTTTATTTCCTCTCGTAAACGACGTAGTAAGACACAGTAGTAATCAGAGTTTATAGTCTGACCCCTTTCAAGATAATCAATCATAATCAAACCCTTAGCTTCCCAGAAAACTAAAGCCATTAGCTTATTTGCCAAGAAAAACCCCTAAGCATTTTTGAGGGGTGGTGAATCAGGTCTTCTCCACTGTTTTTATTGTTGTTTTGTTTCTGGGGTACAGTAATAAACCCATGTTTTGTCCATTGTAACAAAACAATTCAAAAAATCATCTGCATCGGCTTCAAATAACTCCAAACAGTCACATGAAATAGTCAATTGCGTCCTATCTTGTTCAACTGAAAGCAGTCGCGAAACCCACCTCGCAGACGTTTTATGGAAACCCAATTCATTGACTATGATATTTTGAGTTTGTTCATAAGAGATGCTTATAATCTCGGCTATCTCTCTAATTTTTAATCTGCGGTCGCCCATAATTAAATCAAGTACTTTTTAAATATTATCATCAGTAGTGGACCTCGAAGGCCTTCCAGATCGGGGTTCATCTTTCAGACTCCCTCTGCCACGCTTGAATTCTGCTTTCCACTTTTTGACGGATGAATAAGACAGTGCAGAATCTCCTAATGTACCGACCATATCATTATCAATGGCTTTCAGTGATAGCCCCTTCTTATGGAGGTACTTAATAACAGCATGCTGCTCAATTTGCTCCATTTGCAGAAAGTATGTCCGATTGCTTTGTGTAAAAAATTTATAAAATTACAACAAATTATTGCACACATTTCGAACTTGACACAATTAACTACTCTGAACTGAACTAAATAATGTGGGTAGATTTGATTTTTAGAATTGAATGGATCTGTGTTAGGCCGAGTACTTTTCAATACACCCTCGTAGGTATTTTAAGAATGCTGAATTTACAGATTACATAGGTAGATAAGTTTATTAAGTTTACATCCCCTACCTCAAAGTGAAAGCTCCACATAGGTGCATAGGTCCCCGTATGTGAGACACCAACAATTATGTAAAAAACCTTAACATTTTTAGAATTTATAGAACCATAACTTCATATATACAATGAGTAACAGACACTCTATCTGACCCAAAAGAATATTGTAGGTCAACATCATTATCACAAACATCCATACTAATATTATAATTTCGAGTCAGTCTGTCTGTCTGTTACGCTTTCACGGCTAAACCGCTGGACCAATTTTCATGAAATTTGGCATGGATATAGTTGAAGATCCAGGGTCAAACATGGGCTAATTTTTTTTTCAAAAATCAGTCCCTGGAGGGCTTAAATAGAAGATGAAATTTTTATTAAAAACTATTTGGACGATTTATTAAAATACTTGCGGGCGGGCGGGTGTAGGTCAGCTAGTTATGAAATAAATCTATTCCTAAAAATATTATTGTATTTTAAAGTGCTACTTTGTACCAAAGTAAAGCAACTTCAAGCAAATATTTAAAAAAATTAACATACAAATAATTACAGATTGTATGAAGCCAGTAGACTTTTCTGTATGGAAAATTCACTGTATAATACAAGCATGTACTGGACACTTAAGACCCTGCTTGCCCTATACTCATTTTGTTTGTAGGAAGAAAAGCCGAAAATAGAAAATGTTACAGAAAAGCCCTAGATGTAAAAAAGAAAACAAAAACTAAAACTACCAAACAATGCTCCTAAAGTATATTAAAAATCATAATAAGTGTATTTGTTAGTTCTAAGTCTATATCAAGTAAAATAAAGAGTTTCCACAGTCTATACCTAGTTTTTAATGGTGTGAAATAGTACTGAAAAATTATTCCATGTCCAAGCCTTATTACAGCAATAATATATAGCTCTTAAACTGTTTTGTTGCTTCTTGATTGGGATCTTAATTCATTCCCTTAAAAACACAAATATATTTGTCAATAAATAAATACATGTCAATAAATAATAATTTTATCTCATCCGGGTCTGGTAGCACCACCTTATCCATTCCTGCCGCAATAGTATCGGTGCTTGTCACTATTGTGTTCTGGTTTGGAGGGTAAGGTAGCCGGTAAACTTTGCATGTGGCATTAGACCTCACCACAAGATAGCAACACATCATTAACATCTTTGGTGTCCATAGTTGATGATTGACTCTTTCCATCAGGAGACCCATCTGCTTGTTTGCTATCTTATGATAAAAAAATACATATATCCAATATAAGTTAAACCTTAAGGAAGTAGGGTTGTCTGCAACTTAAGAGTACAACACCTTTTTTAGCTTAAGCTAGTAGCCTCTCCCTCCCATTCCAAAACCCTTTAATTTGTAAATAGCTAAAGTACAGTTTTACAAAATCAGTTTTTTACACATTATTTTTTATTTTATAAAGCAGGCAGATGGCTGAGATGTGAAAGTTGTCTTTCCATTAAGGAAAGGGACAACCATCTTCTGAAGACACCAAAGATGTTAATTGTACATTGCCATCTGTGTGAAACAGATGATTTGCAATTTGCATCAGTTTTTCAATTGCCTTACCATAAGCCAGAACACACACAGAGATAAGCACTGACAGCTAATATTATTGCAGAAGGAAGCAGCTGGACATCCAGAGAAAACAACCTACTTTACTGTTTTACAATTAGTGTTGGCATACAATTTCTTAATCAATATATTTATGCAAGTGCATTAATTGCTCAAAATAGATAGAATAAATTCTATTCTTTTTTTACCATTAAAGACAAGATAGAGCATATAATCTTAAGTTATTTGGCATGGTACATAGTTACTTAAGAAACAATCTTATTAAATTGTTTAATGTACCTACTTAATTTTTTAGTAGGTACTTTAAAGGACAAAGTATTTTTATTCCTATTCATACATTTAAATATAATTTAATTAAAATTCCCAATTTTTTGTCAATAATCTTGAAATAAGATTTTTTTTTAATTAATATGACTGCCCCGGGTTCGATCCTCGTGTCAGGCAGTGTTATTGAGGTTTTTTCGAGGTCATCTCAAAAATCTAATTCCCAGATCTGGAGCTCTACAGCTCGGAGTCTGGCGGGGCCTGTGCCTCAACGAACATGTTAAACTGCCAGTGATTGTTTACATTTCAGTAAATGCGGTGATGAGGATCACCACTTATCTCATCATTCGACAAACCAGTGAATTGCAGTGAACTGGAAAGTCTATAGAGGTTCGGTTTACTCTGCCTACCCCGCTAGGGAACCGGATGTGATGATACTTTAATTAATATATTTCCAAGGAACTGTATATATTTAAAAAATATTTACCACATGCTAAATAAATTGTAGGTTCTGGCCACTGCCAAGAGTCACTAGTGTTATGATGTCAAAAAAGATTAATAAATTAATTTTTTGAAATTCATCTATGTTCAAATTAAAATGATCTAAATGAACAATAAATTTTAGAAACTTAAAAACAACACTGAAAAATTGGTATCAAATTTTGTTAAAATGTGTAATGAGAATTTATTATTATTCATATATTCAATTACCTGATAATTTTAAGTATATTTTGCTCAGAAATTGGTAATTTTCCTGCCTTCCAGCTTTTGATATCACATACCCATTACCAACGAGTGCCTACTTACCTACTGAAATTAAATATAATTTTATATCAAAACCATCTGTACTATTTTTGTAACATCATATAAATTGTTGTAGATAAATGTAAGGGTTACTAAATAAAAGTTTTAGGTAAGTACCTATGATTTATTAACAATTTCTTACCAAAGTACTTACTTGCCTTGTAAAGACTGGGTATGACTGGGTAAACTTCTAAGAATTTATTTTTGGCTAGACTAAAAGTGATAATCCAGCAATCTTAAAATTATTCAAGTATTATTTTTAATGTGGTGGAATAGGAGACTAGGATAATGTCAAATTAAAAAAATCCCAAAGAATTATGTAGGTATGCACCTGTATGTACTTCTTTCTTTTTCTAGTACCTATATTTTTAAATGGTAACAACAAAAAATACCAAAATCAAGAAATATATAGGACTTAGGTAGGTATGCCGTAGTGCCTCAGCCGCACTTGCGTCTATCGTGAAAGTACAAAACATTTGAAAACTTGTATTTTATGACTTTTAATGATTTAAGTTGAATGACCTAGATTTTATTTGTTAAAAAACCATGTTAAAATATTGTGTTGTTGATTTTTTAAGGATTTTCTTTGCTCGGAGTAATCTTAATAATGTTAGTTTTAAACTAAAAAGTCTTTGCTAGAATGATAAAAAAAAATACCTTAAGAAAAAACTTAGGACTGCCAATTAGTGCCCGCATTCCCTGATATAAGGGAAATTTTAGCGTGCGTCAGGAGCGCGGGTGTATTTTTACAATAGGTTAATTTGAGGTTAGGGAAAAGAAGGAAGTCGACTGAAACCATATCTGGTGAATCAAGTGATTGATCGACGATTAGTTGAGTTTTTAGCCAAAAATTTATTTTTCACAAAGATGGTATAGTGCGAAGTTGCATTATGGAAGTGCAAAATCCAAGAATTTTTTTTTCATAAATCTGGTATTTTGCTGTCCTATACGCCGCATAACACTCAAGTAATAATCTTTATTCACCATTTGACCTTCCAGGAAGAATTCCAAGTATACAATTAACCCCAACAAGACACAGCTTTACGTGTTTTCCGCTAAAAGGACACCTTTTGTCGTGTCACCTCGATTTGGGGATACTCTCCTGACAGCCTCAGTTAGTATCGGGATTCTGGGAGTCGACATATCGAATTACGTTCAGTTTCGCAGTCATTTGGAAGGTAAGGCTAAACTAGCCTCCAAAAAGCTCGGTGTGCTCAGCAGAGCGAGGCGGTACTTCTTGCCAGCTCCTTCCTCTTGATCGCATTCAGTGTAGAGCGGTTCGAATCGTTGACGACCTGGCTATTTCGAAACGGCTCGACACTTTGGCATTGCGCAGAGATGTTGGTTCACTCTGTGTCTTCTATCGTATCTTTCATGGGGAGTGTTCCGACGAGTTATTTGGATTAATTCCTGCAGCCGAATTCCATCATCGGACATCGCGTCAAAATTTGAAATTCCATCCTCACCATCTCGATGTCTGGAAATCCACAACTGTGCGTTTCTCTCGACACTTTTTGCCTCGCACTACTTCGTTGTGGAACCAATTACCGGCAGGGGTGTTTCCAAACGGATACGACTTGGGGGCCTTCAAGCAAAGAGCTTACTCATTCTTAAAAGGCCGGCAACGCAACTGCAAGACCTCTGGTATTGTGGATGTTCATGGGCGGCGGTGATCACTTACCATCAGGTGCACCTCCTGCTCGTTTGCCCCCTCTTCTATAAAAAAAAAAGATACAACACCGCGTAAGTTTTGACTTTTGATCGAATTTAGCGCGGTTTTAGTTCATTTGGAAGCCGCCACTCCTAAGCTTGTTGGCCTGTTTGCATATCAAATTCGTAAACATACGTCTCATTACCAGTAACAAGGCGTTTACGATTGTAAGGCCGAAATTGACACATTCTAGCATGTCCTCAGTGACTCTATGCGATTGCGGTTTTGAAGAAAATTCAAATATTTTGGGACTAGCCACATGTTTCATATTCAAGTGAGTATTTAGAATACTACAGATTCAATAATATAATAGCTCCAACGCATTTTTCAAGCAATGATGCCCATATGCCAGATGTGCTTAACATACTAGTTCACAAGAACCTAGAAGAGTCAGTCAACCTTGAAGTGATCCCTGAGGACATAGACTTGGACGACCAACTCGTTTCGGCTGTCTTACAGGAACTGCCAACAAGAGTAGCTTCCTACCCAAAAGAGTGATCAACTGGCCAACCTTCTCAGAGGCTATGAGCTAGTATACATTAAGCCAACTTATTGCCTCAGCTGGTGAAGTCAAGAACCTGGCCAAGAGGCGCACACGTCAAGAACATCGCACCATGGTTCTTGCATCCTCCCGATGCGAGGCCATTTCCGAGAAATATCCTAACACAATAAACCATTCCCCTCCCCCCGGCCCGCTTAATTCACAACGGTGATGGCTAATCGCTTCTGCTGGATCGCCCTTATGTGTCTCTCCTGGCAAGGTTGATCGCAAACGGTGACGGTTGGAGGGGGCACGGACACATCCAAATGAAATACACACCTTTAAGAACATAAAACTCCTTACTAATAAAACATTCAGCAAATTCCTAAGGAAGCAGAGCTTATCTACTCATCCCTAACCCAACAACCTAGCCTGCTAGCGATTGACACCATGGACAAGGGCACAAAAGCCTTGAAACATCGCCTCGCCCACTTACGGAAGCGAGCAAAGACCGCAAGCCTAGTGTTAAAGCTATTAACACATCCCACTGCAATTTTTTTTTATATCATAAGATAGCAAACAAGCAGATGGGTCTCCTGATGGTAAGAGTCAACCATCGCTTATATACACCAAAGATGTAAATGGTGCGTTGCTATCTTGTGGCGAGGTCTAATGCAACATGCATAAGTTTACCAGCTACCTCACCCTCCAAACCGGAACACGACAGCGACAAGCACTGACGCTATTGCGGCAGGAATAGGTAAGGCGGTGGTACCAGATCCGGGCGAGACAATGCAGAACTCTACCACCTAGTAGCCACGATGGTAATGACTCGCATAGACAATCGGTCGCTTTTTACGACCTGCCTGGCAGAATGGCAGTTGGTCTATTCTTCAAAGGAGCTAGGAACCAACACGGGGAATTATCTGAGAAACAACATCGAAAGCACACGTGTTTGTAACTATGACATCTTTAATGCCCGTTCTTGTCTTATTTCCGCTAGACAGTAAAGGTTGATTGTGCTTTTGCTTAGCCCATTCCAGTTTTCTATCAAAGCTGCACTTTGTGAGAAAATCATTTCATCTTCAAACTCTTTTGTAATATTTTGAAATTTCACTTTTCTTAGTTTAGTTTTTTTATAAAAAAATATGATAAGTTTTATATTAGGAATTGTTGTTTTAACTTCACTAGCCAAAAATGTTTAATGGATTTTGAGAAATTCATTAACTTAGGTCAAGTTACGATTTAGATAGTAATAACATGTTAATATATGTACAAACGTGTTAATAGATTCAAGTTATTTCGATTTTATAAATAGAGATTGTCATTTTAATGTTTCATAGATATCTGCGAACTGTCCAGTACATTGCAAGGTGATAAGATTGGTAAAACACCGAAAATGTGTGTATGCTTTATTTATCGCTAACTGTACATATTGGTTTTTATCACCTATTTTTGAATATTTGTGTACACAGTTGTATATGATACGCACATAGTAAGTATATAATACCTACCGCTGTTTGCTGAAGGCTGACTTTCGTTAAGATACTAAAATTAATTAAATTATAATATGCCGTTTATTTAAAATTTATTTCTCAAATAAATTCTTTCCCTTATCGAAAAGTGGTGGTACAATTTATGTTTCTGCAGATACACACGGGGTACCAAATCTACATAAAAATATATTATGACACACATATTGGTTTCCCCGAAAAATAGGTACACCCGCCATCCTGACGTCAAGATGGCGGGTGTACCTATTTTTTTAAATATCTCAGTTATCGAAAAGGTACACAAAATTTTCAAGAGAGGTAAGTAAACGTACCAAATATCTACAGTAAAATTAACTTATTCTGAAAAATACACCCGCGGTCCTGATGCTCGCTAATTTTATATCATTTAAACGTAGTTTTCCTTACTACTTTTTGGTCATTTAGCGATGTGAGTAGAGGTAAGCCAGTACCGAAGAAATAACTTCATTGAATAATTAACAATTGCAAGTGCTCATTTTAAATTACACACTATCTGCCCTCCACCTCTTTAATTCTTAAAGGCGAATGAGTGGCTACAAGTATTCTGTATACATACTGTATTCTACAAGGAAACCAATTTCCCAATATTACATATTAGGCCATGCCAGGCAAGGCTATGATTAATTAATAATTTAAAATTGACTTCTTAGTGAACATTGCACTATTGAGTTTAATGAATAAATTTAATACCAATTAAAAGCCTGAACCTTAAAGAATATTACGTGAACATTATTAAATTGATAATGTTGTTAAGTGCAAGTGAGTTTATTTGTAATACCTATTTTAAAATGTAGTGTTACCAAGTGCCGACGATGGAAAGTATCCAGTTTATTTTCTGGCATAAACTACCGGATTGGCAGGTGTGAACTATACATAAATATTCTATGGTGTAACCGATTATGTTGATTCTAGTCATTTTCACCCATTTGTTTTATAAACGATAACAAAATGAAGCGCTATTTCATAGCAAACAGCTGAAATGCCGAGTCCCCTTCTATCATACAAAATATTTATATCGGAGCTCTCTGTCATAAGAATCTATCGTCATCAAAATTTTACTTTTCCAAATTCTCCAAACATAATTAAAATCAGCTTTTTGGCCGACAACCGTATGCCATATTGTTTGCAATGAAACAGTACGCATTTTAATAAGAAATTTATTTGTTAAACAAATGGATGAAAATAACTAGTATCAATATAGGTACCTGTTTTTTAACATTATTAGAGAGCAAACAAGTAGATAGATTTTCTGATGGAAAGAGAAACCGTCGCTTATAGACACCAAAGATGTTAACAGTTTGTTGCTATTTGTGTGGCGAGAGGGCAATGCCACATACATAAGTCTAGAGGCTGCCTTACCCTCCAAACCAGAACATGACGATGCCAAGCATTGACGCCATAAAGGCAGGAATAAACCTCCAAATCTGCCATGAGTTAGCAGGTTGGTTATGTCAGAAAATAATAGATAATTATGTTTCCATTATTAACTATTTTTTTTCTTAATTTTCCATATTCTATAGAGTTTAGGCTTTGTATTCAGTGTGTGTATCAACCTGGAATGTTCACATGCGCTTCAAAATCGTTCCGAAGAGTACAACGACATTGGTGGAGTGTGTCTCTTTCTACAAAATAAAGCGCCATATGTCAGTGTGGCCGTGCGTAGTTTGCAAATTACTATTAATTTTAAAAACAGTTTTTGCATTGAATATGTAATTACGTTATAATTAAAATAAGCACATTTTAGAACTCAATATGTTAATTACAATACATTTTGTGCTAATGTGTCTATCAACGTGTATGAATAAAAGGGATTTAACGTAGATATGTGTCGTTCGCGAATGATCGAATCAAACGACCAGGGTCCTAGAATCTGTGTGATTGATAGGGTCACTTACTTGAAAGTGATTCGTTCAGTCACGATAATTCGCGATCGCAAGTCCGGTAATGGGTCGAGTCGAGTCACGCGTTCTTCGCTGAAGTCTACAAGAAGACAATCGAATTGTCTTTTCCCTCGCTCGCCATAGTAAACGTTTTGTTTGTTTACCAGAATAAAGCTGCTGTCTACTTTTTGTATTATATTTTATTATAAAGTGTATTGAATTTGGTCACCAAAAATAAAACAGTTTCTATGACATAAAATGTCTTTAAGTTTTTGTTAGGGCCTGTCTCGCATGCAGGCACTTTTAATTTCTGGATATTAGTTTTTCAGTTAGTTACGAGTATATCGCGTCTCCAGGTATGAGTTAGTTCAAAAACGGTTATTTAATTTATCTTATTAATTTAACAGTTTATTACTAGAATGGGCCAATATTTGGCTGAAATTCGTCATTCGGTCGAAAATCGAAGCTTGGTCGAATTTCGACGTTTGTTTACAAGCTAACCCAAGACAGAGAAACTTTAATGCATAAAAGAAATGTACTGCGTTACGAAGTCTCAAATGAGTGTATTTAATTAATTAATTAATTTTTCATAAATAAAAAAATCAATGAATTCAAAATTTCAACCACACCGTACCCATAGTCTCAGAGTAAAATAAGCGACATACGGACGGACGAACGGATGAGTAGATGGACAGACAGACAAAAGGATATAAAGAAATTGAAAGTTCCCCTTTTTGGCTTTTGCCTACGGAACCCTAAAAATATAGGTATTAAGATGTATATTATAAAATATTCAATCACTAATCAATATAAGTTGATCGGAACAAAACCAACCAATCGATTGAACCATAATTCGTGGGACTTGTTCACAACCCATGATTACATTGAAGTGTTAAACTATATCAATCAATCGATTGAACGGGTCATAAGACCCGGGTCTTTCTGACGATAGGTCAGAATTGATATGGTTCTTTCTGATCGAACGAACGACACATGCCTAATTTAACGATTACCGAATATATAAAATCTACCATCCGATAGTTTTATTTACACTGGTAATTGAAAAAAGGGACAACATCTACCATTGTCGTTGCCTTGCTCAGTTATGTAAGAAACAAATGTCAACTTTATTTGAAACAAAATATATATCATTTTTATTTTTTAAATATGCTTCGTAAAAATTCCAGTTCTCGTATATTTAAGTGCCTTGGTGTGTATATCATAGTTTAGGGTAATAAAAAAGTTAGCTTCAGCAACTCAAGACAAGGAGCCGTTGTCATTCTTCATAGTCAAATGTCATTTACTTTGCGTCAATTTTGAAATTTCAATGAAATTGTCAAATGTCAAGTCAATAATGTCATCATTGATTTAGCGCTAACGGTGTGTGCTTGTTTTTATTTAGATTTAAAGAATAGGTACCTACTTATATTTAAACTTAAACAATGAATATTGATAGAAGTTTTCAATTACATTCAACCCAAAACAATTCATTTACAAATAAAAGAGTGAAAGATATTCTATCACGGGATGATACTTTGAACATATCGCCGATTCACAACGAAACTTCTTTTTTCAAAACTTTGAACGACACTAGTCTTCGCCAGGTACTAAACGACTCTTCAATACTTATAAGTAAAGGGAATGCCGGTGATGGTTTAACAGAAGCTTTTTTTGAAATAATTCAGTCAAGCCGGCCCAGTGAAGCCTTAGATACTTTAGCAAGGTTAGCTCAGGTATGTTCAGATTCCCTTGAACTTGTTGAGCCTTGGAACCGATATAACGCACAAAACTACTGGCTTGCAGAGGAGGCCAACACTTGGAAGCTTCTTCATTGTTTATATGCTGATTCAATTGTTGAGCACCCAGAGTCCATTGAATCTATTATTTCTCGCCCTACATTGTCCCAGCAAACGTTAGTAAATGCTTTATTTCAATGTGATTCGGAATTGCGATTATTACAGTTATTAGTTGACTGGCTGGAAGCTACGGCAGCATATCAAGATGAAGCTACTAAAACTAGTGCACCAGTAATTGGAAATAATATACAGTGGGAGAACACACTTCATCAACTACTGTTTGGTTCAAGTTTATTTAATAAGGAAACTAGCAAATCCATGATTACATGCATGGATCCAGATGCTCCTCGACGGCAGAATAAGACCATTCATTCGGATGATCAAAAGGATGATAGCGACTTATGTAAACGGATATTTACTGAAGTTAGGTGTGGAAAGTTTAAGGAAGCAGTTTCATTGTGCATAAATGCTGGACAAGCATGGCGAGGAGCTGCTCTTCAAGGTTGGAAACTATTACATTATGCTGAAAAAGAAGAACCCAGTGCATCATTAGAATTAACAGGAAATTCATCAAGAGATTTATGGAAGTGGTGTGCACTAGGTATTGCAAACACAACTTCTGAAGACAAATATTACAGAGCTACTATAGGGGTATTATGTGGTCACTTACCAAGCACTATACCAGCTTGTCAAGGAAATTGGGAGGATTTGTTATGGGCTCATTTGAGGGTACAAATCGAAGCTCGAGTAGATAAGTTTATACATGAACATCATCTTACAGCAGAAGCCAATACCACCCCTCCTGATATCCTTGAACTGTTGCAAAATGAATTGCAAATAGATGAATTGTCACTAACACAGATATTTAATGCTGTTAAATCATTGATGGATGGCAAAAAGGAATCTGATTATCAAACTTGTCAGCGGCATTTAATGCTTGGACACATAAGATCTATTATGCAGGATGCAATGCATTGGCTTGATAAAGCTGATGACAGATTTCTACGATTTTTAGCACATTTAATTCTCATATTAAGACAAATTGGTAAAGATCCCCAACATGATATAGGAGATCAAATTTTGGAAAAATATGTTAACCAGCTAATTGATCAAACTGTTGAAGGCTCTTGTGAATGTCCAGAGTTGATCGCATACTATACATCTACTGTCCCAACTTCAAGTCAGTCTTCCTTATATGCTGAACTGATGAACAAAATTCACAAAAGTGAGCATAGAGAAGGCATCATAAAAGCTGGCACCACTGCTGGCATTGATGTAGCTGCATCTGCTAGAATAGCAATTAGAAAAGCTATCACTGAAATACAACAAGGATATGGAAACATAGATCTAACATTCTCTCAGACAACTGCAGTTGAAAAAGATAAAACTCTTGTAGAAAAGGTAATATCATCTTTAGAGTGGCTGTCTTTAATACAAAAACAAATAGAAAGTGCATTGTGGCTTAGTAATGCAATGATTCGCACATTTATTTTCATTGGAAATACAGATGCTGCTTTGCTATGCATAAAAAGTGTAAATGAAATGTTCCCTGAATTTATTAATCAAGTTTCATCACATTCATCTGAATTAAGAGTACATTTGTGTTTGAAGGCCTATTTGGAAGCATTAGAAGGTTTTGCTACTTGGTACAGACATTTTATAAGTGGCCAACCTAAGGATGTTGAGCCACTTCCTCCTGGTGCTACCTTCTCCGATAAAGTTCATCATGAGCAAAGGTGTGCACAAGTAGAGAAACAGAAGATTCGATGGAACAATGCTATTCTACATCAGTCACGTCACACTAAAAGTTTGCTATACAACGTTCTGCTATTTCCCGGTGGTTGGTTATTAGATGAAAATGATAGCACCTCATCGCAAGATTTCACTAATGAAGAAAAGGAAGAAAGAGCTAAGCAACTGGATACTCTTAGACGTCTTTGTATTCCTGAAGTTACATTACTTATTTTAAAGATATTGCAAAGTAATGAGGATATTGATAATCATAGAGAAGCTATTAAGTTGAGTAATATAATTGCTGCAGAAAACCGTAGCTTGTACAAAGTATTCACAAAAAATAAATTGTTGGAGATTTTGGATAGATTTAGGGAATCATCTTTATTATTACTGGAAAAAGGATTGGATGTGTTTGGGACTGAAGTAAATGATGAATGATTTTTTTAAATAAAATGTTTGTATTTACATCTTGTTTCCTTAAATACAATAGCAAAATATCTCCTGATAATATACAGAAATGGATAATTTTGTGACAGTTTGTCAATATCACTTACTACTTATATAGTTGGTAAAAAGAATTGTATTGCAGTAAATTTGCAACAACCAACCTCCTGCATTCTTGGAACTCTGTCATATCTTTTCCTAATTTATATGGGTCTCAACATAAGGGAAGTGCCCAAATAAAAAAGCTACTTAACAGGGTTACTCAAAGTTGGGTACTCAACAAAATTAATATAACTATTGCTGCATATTTTACTTAAAAATCGAGATATCAAAATTAAATCATTGCAATCAATTGTGCAATGAATCAATTAATTATAATAATATACTGGGTATGTAATTGGAGTAAAATTGGCTTAATTTTAGCTTAAAACAAGCTCAGTCCTCAAATAAATAATATTACAGAATTTTTGTGTCTGTATTTTTTTCTTTATCATTTAAATACATTTTATCTATCTTGAACTTGTTTCATTAGGGGTTCAATGCCGTCTTCAAAAATGACAGTGGTACATTGAGATATTAGTTTGAGAAACCCTGCTTCAGAAAAACCAAATTAAGAACTGCCCACTTTTAAGGAAGTTGATTGAAAACAAGATTGTGGGTTTGGTAAAATCTAATTTGGCCACAATTCCTAAATATAATATAATGTGCAAATTATGTATCAAATATATTTATTGGATCTACACCAAATTAATAACAATCGTAACTATTTTTAAATGGTTTTTAAAAAAATGTGTTTAATAAAAAATGGGAGTGGCAACATAAAGATTGCTTTAATGTACATTCAGTGCTATCAAGGGATCCAGCCGGAAGGCGGATCCAGCCTTCGGATCAGGGGGGAGCCATATATTTGCAGTTCATTCAAGATAGACTTTAATCCTTATTTTTTTGCAATAATAAATCCATATTATTTTTTTGCAATAATAAATCCATACGTAGACCCCTGCCTAGGGGGGAGGTCATGCACCCTCCCCCCTCTTGGATTCGCTCATGAGTGCTATAAGAAAATTCTATCTCTATGGAATGGAGTTTTGTATAGAGAAAAGGCTTGGAGATGCAGTGACAGCGTTTTAATGTGTGCACAACAATCAATCTTATAATATTTTAATACTTAAGATGTCTACTTATAAAATTAATTGGTGCATTTAATTATATCTCTTTGCTTTTTGACAAAGTTTGTTATTTATCTGCAATTTCATTGCATCGATCAAAATTACTGCACATTTTGTTGCTATGCAGAAAAAATAAAATAATCTCTAAGTATGCGCGGGTAGTGGAGCTGGTAAAATCACTTTCAGATCCTTAAAATTTTTAACCTTCATAGACTCATTTGTATAAGAAAAACATTTGAATATGATTAAGAGAAAGATTATTTTTTTCCTGCAACAGTATTTTTTGTGATTTATACAAGGACCTAAAAATTCAATGTTATTTACATCCTCTCCTATTGTCTCTGAATAATAGTTAATTAGGTTTATATCTAACAAAATATGTATTTTTATCAAAACAAAATATATTTTGTAAACATAATAATAATTATACACAATATTTGCTAGCTGATAATACTTGTACTGTTTCACAATAAGATAATTATATTTCATTTCCGACCGGTTTCGCTTACACAAGCATCCTCAAGGTATTTACAATATTATTCTATAATTATTGTAAATACCCTGAGGATGCTTGTGTAAGCGAAACCGGTTGGAAATTAAATATCTTCTTGTGAAACAGTACAAGTCTTGTGAAATATTATTGTGAAACAGTACAAGTGTTATCAGCTAGCAAATATTGTGTTAAAATAGAGTTTCACCAAGTGCCGAAGATAAAAAGTGTAGAATATAATAATTATATACATCTTTCATCCTGCAAAACAGTTGTAATGTTACCAGAATACATATTGATCAGTATGTGAATTATTTAACTTAGAAAGAAAGCTTGTTGAAGTACTATAGATTAATTGAAAATTAAAAATAAATGAAAATTATTGGCATGTCAGACAGTAATATAAACATATTTATATATTTTAAATATTTAAAAAATCAAACTAGTAAAGTTAATAGTATTATTACCTCTAGTAGACAAACCGTAAAACGCCAGAGATAATGTGACAAGCATTGACGCTACTGGGAGTTTTACATAATAAGGTCTTAGTTATATATTGTTTTAAATACCAAATACATGTACATTCAAATTTATTAGAAATATCTAAAATTGCTGAGGTAACCAAACCATATTCCCAAAAATATAGGAATCTACTTGAAAATCATTCAAATTCCTTGTCACGTGTACACCTGATGCTGCAGTCAGTTAAGAGACTCAAGAGAGTCAGTAAGCACATTGGGTGTTTTCTGACTAGGAACCTTCAGGGTGGCAAGGCCTTGTTTTTCTAAAAATAAATAAAAGTTTGTGACAAATCTGATTATAGTCAATTTGACTGATTGCAGATGAAACAAAAAATAAAAAGATACCAAATATATATACATCTAGACCCACTTGCACCAAACTTTAAATACTTTTGCCCTTGCGGATTAGGCAGAATAAACCGAACGTCGATAGACTTTCCAGTTCACCATGATTCACTAGTTTGTCGGTTGGCGAGATGAGTGATGATTGCTATCGCCGCATTTTACCGATCTGAGTGCTAAGTGTGAGTTTTTCTTTTCGCATTCGATCGTGAGCGCGTTTCGAGTTTGCTAGGAATTTTTATGTGATTTGTACAGCGCCACCTAGTGGTTAACTGGTTTCTCACGTTTACCACTAGGTGGCGCTGTACAAATCACATACAAATTCCTAGTAAACTCCAAACGCGCTCACGATCAAATGCGAAAAGAAAAACTCACACTTAGCACTCTGATAAAGATTATCGACTACTTCTATAGTGATGACTGGGACCGATGGCTTTACGTGTTCATCCGCGGCACGAGAGTGGTAACACACCATCACACACCATCTACCAGACTCAGAGCTGAGATATTGGATCTTCGAGAAAAACCTCAATAGCACATTTGCCTGACCCCAGGATCAAACCCAGGACTTCGTGATCTGAGACGAATAGGCCATCCACAAGGTAGTCAAAATTCCTTTTACTATGGTTAAATACATTTGAAAAGTATTTAAATCATTTAGTACAAGCGGACCTTACGGAGCAGATTTATTTTAAAGTCTGATTTATGTATTGCAATCCTTAACATCAAAGCATTATGCCACCGACACTGGATTCAAATTAATCAACTCATTGCTACTTTCAGCTAGTTCTGCAATAGAGACTCTTCCCCGTTGTTTGATGAATTTAGCAACATCTTCCAACTCCTTCTGAGATATATATATGAATTTTCCTCTATCATCTATTACACCGGTGAGCGCACCAGATGCTTGCAAATCTGTTATTCTGTCAATAGCGGCTTGGGTCTTCATTTTGAAATGAGCTGCCAAGTCTTCAAGTAAAACTACTTTTTGTGCCTGTAATTAAATCAACATTTTAATAACGATCTTGACTATGCAATCAATGGGGCTCAGGTTCGCCCTTGTGGAAAAATTTCTCGGATAAAAGTAGGTAAATAACTTACAAAGTGAAAGTAACAGTTTATGAATGTTTATTTTTATTTAAAAAGTCGAAAAAAGTCTTACAAAGTCGGAAAAACTCTGAATTTGATATAAAAATTCGGAGTAATTCCAAAATTTCGGACTCTTCCAGAAGAGTTATTCAGTGTTAATAAATCTTTCTGCCGTGCAACGTTACTAAAAGAAATATATTAAAAGTTATTAATACTACGAAAGTGTAATAAAGGGGAAAAAATATAACTAATACTTCCCCGGTTTTCCGTTTAAGAATTTGAAACTTTCTTCTTTGTTTAAAAAAAGGTTACCGTTACTGTCGATCAATATTATAAACTTTGTTTCTTCAATTTTTGATAATTATTATTAAAATCTATTATATCACAACGTTATTTGCCAATTTTTATTTTATTGTACTTTTATTACATAAATATATTTATAAATTAAGTAAAAATTAAAACAGCTGATCTAATTAGCTTTTGACATGTTGAGTCAGTGTTGCCAGAGAAAAAGTCAATCTTTCGTCCTTAAGAGCATGTGTCAGAGGCCTAGTAGCATATCAAAGCAGTCAAGAATAACGACGTTAATAAGTCGGCGATTGCTAAACATCTACAGCTGTAGTCGGGCCGTAATCACTGGATGGAATTTCATAGGCCACGCGTATTTTCGACAGAACGCCATATTACATTCCACGGCTAGTGAAAGAAGCCATTGAAATCAAAAAACATCCAAATTTCAACCGGGAAGACGCACGTAGTACGTCCTTGATAAGTTTTCTTGGCACGTATTGATTTTTGAAAAGCTGTATATTTTGGAAACGATGATCGATTTGATCTTTCAAATGGCATTCAACTCAATTTAAATATTGCTTTAGCTAAAAAATCGGTAGGTTCAAAAATTTCGAAGCAATGTCAAAAAAACATTTTCGTCTATGATAGATCCCAAACAAATTTACCGATTTTTATCCAATTAACGGTACTTGGCGCAGTTTTTAAAGGAGAAACGATGATAAGATTTTGAAGTCAATCGGTATATTAGCCTGAAAGTTATTTGACAACAATTTGACAACAAAATGTTTTTTTGACATTGCTTCGAAATTTTTGAACCTACCGATTTTTTAGCTAAAGTAATATTTAAATTGAGTTGAATGCCATTTGAAAGATCAAATCGATCATCGTTTCCAAAATATACAGCTTTTCAAAAATCAATACGTGCCAAGAAAACTTATCAAGGACGTACTACGTGCGTCTTCCCGGTTGAAATTTGGATGTTTTTTGATTTCAATGGCTTCTTTCACTAGCCGTGGAATGTAATATGGCGTTCTGTCGAAAATACGCGTGGCCTATGAAATTCCATCCAGTGATTACGGCCCGACTACAGCTGTAGATGTTTAGCAATCGCCGACTTATTAACGTCGTTATTCTTGACTGCTTTGATATGCTACTAGGCCTCTGACACATGCTCTTAAGGACGAAAGATTGACTTTTTCTCTGGCAACACTGACTCAACCTGTCAAAAGCTAATTAGATCAGCTGGTTTAATTTTTACTTAATTTATAAATATATTTATGTAATAAAAGTACATTAAAATAAAAATTGGCAAATAACGTTGTGATATAATAGATTTTAATAATAATTATCAAAAATTGAAGAAACAAAGTTTATAATATTGATCGACAGTAACGGTAACCTTTTTTTAAACAAAGAAGAAAGTTTCAAATTCTTAAACGGAAAACCGGGGAAGTATTAGTTATATTTTTTTCCCCTTTATTACACTTTCGTAGTATTAATAACTTTTAATATATTTCTTTTAGTAACGTTGCACGGCAGAAAGATTTATTAACACTGAATAACTCTTCTGGAAGAGTCCGAAATTTTGGAATTACTCCGAATTTTTATATCAAATTCAGAGTTTTTCCGACTTTGTAAGACTTTTTTCGACTTTTTAAATAAAAATAAACATTCATAAACTGTTACTTTCACTTTGTAAGTTATTTACCTACTTTTATCCGAGAAATTTTTCCACAAGGGCGGTTCCCGACAGGGACAAGCATCTGTGTGATGAGTATTTCTGTTTTGCGTTTTATTAAATCTATTTGAGGATTAATATATGTATTAGTATTGTTGACCACCGCCCATATTACAAGTAAATAATTTGCTACCTTGTGGTTAGATCAATTGTTTAACTTGACCAACAATATTTATTTACTTGTCATCTTCAATATTGGGTCATGCAATTGATTTTTCAAGAAAACCATTGGCGTATATAGAGAGAGGGCCGTATGCCAATTTGCACTTGGCTTTTTTTTTGTATTTGAGTCCCAGGCCGTCCCCGAAGAATAACTCTATATACGCCAATGAAGGAAACATAACTTGCTTAAGCCTCAATTATCTACAACATGTGTCACACAAAATTACCAAAAACCCAAAAAAAAACATGATTACACAAAATACGTAATAAACTTTGCGGGTTACACAGAGAGAATCCAACATCAATAGACGTATTTATGCATACCGCAACTATTGTTTGTTTTTCTTGCGACAATCGGGACCTTAACACACAAACTCCAAACAGCTACTGAGAACTCGAGGCTAACTGACAAAAGCCTTAAATTTCCCTTTATATTTCATCATCTGAGCTAAAAGCAGGACTTGGAAACTGATAAGTTTCAAAACTGGTTTTAGTAATAAACTCCACACCTGAAATCGTTCGTGAATAGCAAAAAAAAACTGGTTAATTGGAATGTCATTGACTTGCACATCTCGTCAATGAGTGAAAGAAAATGAGAATTTGTGACTAAGACAGTATTATATGAAATAAGAGTGTGTTCGATACTTCAGGAGGAATAAATTATAAGTTTAATTGGTGAATTTAATACCCGGAAATCACTATAACACAATTATAACCGGAAATCACTACAACGTGTTGGTTCCGGGCTCCTTTGAAGAATAGACCAACTGCCGTTCCGCCAGGCATGTCGTAAAAGGCGACTGATTGGCTATGCAAGTCAGTAACATCGTGGCTACTAGGTGGTAGAGTTCTGCATTGTCTCACCCGGGTCTGGTACCACCGCCTTACCTATTCCTGCCGCAATAGCGTCAGTGCTTGTCGCTATCGTGTTCCGGTTTGGAGGGTAAGGTAGCCGGTAAACTTATGCATGTGGCATTAGACCTCGCCACAAGATAGCAACGCACCATTAACATCTTTGGTGTCTTTAGGCGATGGTTGACTCTTTCCACCAGGAGACCCATCTGCTTGTTTGCTATCTGATGATATAAAAAAAAAAAACCACTCTCCTTTTAACTAGTTGATCAATGTTAATCAATATCAATGCCTTGGCTGAAAGGCTAACACTAAACCAAATGTTCCCACTCTTTTTTTCTTATAGACCACTTTCAAAATTTTGCTGGTTCTGGTGGACCGCCTGAATCTAAATTTCTACCATACTCCCAAAACTTAAGAAAAAATATGAAGATTAGAAATAACTATGGAAATTTGCGTTGCAACTGAGTTCAACCGTGAATTAAGTTTCCCATGAACCCCTGGGGTCCACCTGGACCACTTTAGGAATCAGTGCACTAAACTAACCTTGATATAATCAATGAAATCCTTCAATAAGTTGTCTTGGTCCTGTTCATCATTCTCATCGAATCCTTCCCCTTCAACAGTGAATGCTGCCTTCAGAGCCTCATACTCTTCTTGTTCTCGTTTCTTACGTTCCTCTTCCGCTTTCTTTGCAGCCTCTTCTATTTTGCGTTCTTCTTCCTATATACAAAACTAGTATAGGGTCGGTAGGGTCTCAACTTGCACAGCATACTCGGCTTATACAGTAGTCAGTAACTAAAACTTTGTCAGAATGACAAAGTCATTTATATTACCTTAAAACGACTACAGCTATACATTGTGTAAAGAAAACCCAGTCGGATAATTAAAGGTGTTATTTGGTACCTTAATATGGTTACATAATATGTGTAATTATTTTATGGATATTAATTAATTAGTTTTTCCAATAAAAAAGTAATCTTAAATGGTATTTTCATACATTAAGTATAACAACACCTACAAATAAGTAAATTCTATTATCAAAGAATACCGTGCAAGTCAGATGCTACCGAAGGACACGCGGCGCGTTTAAAGTTCCTTTGTAAAAAGCCGAAAAACAAACACCGCTTCTTCACGCGGTCTTTGTGCGAAAGCCGTTAAAGCGAAACTATGAAACAAACAGCGACAAGGTGTTGTCATTTTAAAAATATTTGCTTAACTCTAGGGAAATATAAGTAAAAATACGAATAATCAAAAACGATATCTTTTTTATTTTCAGAAACAAAGCCATTTTAATATTTTTTTTCAGTAATGCCTTTAACCAACCTATATGCCTCTTTCGAAACGGACAGGGTTTTCTTTTCACACCGTATATAATCTATATATTAACTAGCTGACCTGGCAAACATTGTTTTGCAATATAAATTGAAATATTAACATCGATATTAAAAATTAGGGGTTGAATGAATGAATGAATTCAGTAATTTACGGATTAAATAAATAAATAAACGTTCAGGGACAAATTACACTTATTGATCTAACCCCAAAGTAAGCAAATTATTTGCTTGTGTTATGGGTGTTAGTCAACGATACTAATACATAGAAAATATACATATATATATAAATACTTTTACATACATAATAAACACCCAAACCCGGAAATACAAACATTTATGCTCATCACACAAATGCTTGTCCCCGTCGGGGATCGAACCCGAGCCCCGTTGATTGCGTAGTCAGGGTCACTCACCACTCGACCAATGGAGTGGTCATATAAGGGATTGGTGATATAAGGGTGAAAATTTAGGGTTGTATGTATTTTTAATTACCGCATTATAAAAAAAATCTAAAAAATAAAAAGAAAATGTTAGAAGTGGAAGACCTTTATTACTTAGGGAAATTTAAAATAGATAGTAGCCGATTCTCAGACCTACAGAATATGCATATAAAATTTGGTAATTATATACACACAATTGCACATGTATACTATACACTATTTTCTTTACCGCTAAAATCTATCGTCAAAAATAAAAGTTATTGTTCAGTCTATGGTCAAATTTAGATCATGAAGCTGTATTATATCCGGAGGCAACACTTCTAATACCTACTTGAAACCAAATTTTAAATATTGCTGTCATCTTCTGAGGTCTTACCCTCTCTTTCTAACACAGCTGTATAAAAGGAGATGGCGAGACCTCATAGGCAGAGATATGACGTAAATATTTGTTTTTAATTGATTAATATGAGTGCTAGTTCCACCTATACCTAATACTTCATGATTTAGACCACAGGATATCGTTAGATATATGTTTTAAATATTAATGGAAAAAAATAATTTTTGTACTACACTAGAGCATTGTAAAATACAGTAACATTTTTATTAATAAAATTAATTATTTGTAAAAAATGTGAATTTCATTGCTATGATAAACACACTTAAGTAGTGATGTATGTGTAATATGTGTATACACATAATATGTAAACAAACTATTGGTGGAATCAATATTGCCACATTGAATCAGCTACACAGAGTTGGTAGATTGTTGCCTGACTTTAGGCGTTATTTTACTGGTTCAAATTCAGGCATGACAAACATTTTTCTTTGTTTAATAAGTTTCTAAAATTTACCTGGCACAGTTTTAGTGCTAAACACTTTTATAATTTAAATGTGATATACTGACCTCTCGTTTCTCTTCTACTTTTTTCCTTTCTTCTTCTGCTTCTTCATCTCGCTTCTTCTTTAACTCGCGCATTTGCTCCTCTGCCTCCCTAGCTTTTTTCTTTTCCTGTTTCGCTTCTAGCTTGGCCCTTTTCTGAAATTGAATATTTTATATGTTACTAGCTGAACCGGCAAACATTTTTATGCTATATAATATATACACACACACATACATATATATACACACACACACACATATATATATATATATATATATATATATATATATATATATATATATATATATATATATATATATAATAAACATCCAAACCCAGAAATACAAACATCTGTGCTCATCACACAAATGCTTGTCCCTACCGGGAATCGAACCCGGACTCCATTGATTGCGTAGTCAGGGTCGCTAACCACTCCACCAACGGGGCGGTCGAATAACCTTCGATAAACCTTCCTCTTGAATCATTCTATCTATTAAAAAAACGCATCAAAATCCGTTGCGTAGTTTTAAAGATCTAAGCATACAGCATATAAGCATATATATATATTTTAGCCCTAATTAGGGATAGACAGCGGAAAGCCACTTTGTTTTATACTATGTAGTGATATAGTATAGTATATAACGATATATAACATGTCGTCGATATAGATTTTTATACTAACTTTCAGCTCTTAGCCTAGCCCTTTAGAGGATGATTTTTGAAAGAAAGTTAGCCTAATGTTTGAGTCTTCAACTGTCTATTCCAAAAATTTACCAAAATCGATTCATTAGCTTGGCCGTTAAAGCGTAACAGTTTGATAAACAGACAAAAAACACACAGATTCTCCCCCATGTTGGTCCGTGCTCCCTTGAAGAATAGACCAACAGTTGTTCTGCCAGGCAGGTCGTAAATGGCGACTACTAGGTGGTAGATTTCCCCACGTCTCGCCCAGGTATTTGGTACCACCGCCTTTCCCATTCCTGTCGCAATAGCGATCAAAACCAAAAATAAAAATCGCATATTAAATGATCAAATTCTGACAACTCTAGTAAAAAACATTTAAAAAAATATAACCGAATTAAGAGCTTCCTTATTTTTGGGGAATTGGTTGAAACATAAATAATGATGATTCTGTTTTCGGGGTAGGTATTGGAGCTCAAGATGCTAAATGGGAATTTACTCCAGCATTGTGGGGACTTATTAGATTTTGTAGATTAGAGATAGGAAAAATAATTCACTGGTGGAGAAAGCATTGTAGAGATTTTTAAACGTTAAAAAATCGACTAAAGCGCATCAAATTAAAGCTCGTTCTGACTTTTTTAGTCGAGTAGCAAGTAATTCAGTAACTAAACATGTCTGAACATTGAAAGTTTTGTCGAGTAGCTTATTATAGTGCAAAATTTAGTCAAGCCAATCAATTTAGTACTATTTTCTCCACCACCTCGCGCCTCATCGATTACGGCTCACCAACTAAACAAGTGTAAACCTCTTGTTTTTGTCAAGTTTAGTAATTGTATCAAGCTATGTTCATCGCATTGTAGGATGTTCATTTTGCGAATATATTTCGCAAAATGAACATCCTACAATGTGATGAATTGCAAAATGTTCTCGAACTAAGTACAAACGCCTTTGTTTTGTGAGTGTTTAGTTACTAAAATACTACTCTCCACTCAACTAAAATACTGATGGCTTAAGGCATGGCGGCTTAATTTCAAGCCAACGGATGTAGGTAAATTTAGAAAAACTGACGGTTTGAGTGTAACATGAGGGAGTGGGAGTTGCAAAAAACGCTCCTTTGACATTCTCGAGCGTGGTTAAATTTTTTTATTTTATTTTTTTTGTTATTTTTTTAATAATAAATATTCACGGGACAAATTACAGTTATTAATCTAACCCAAAAGTAAACAAATTCTTTGCTTGTGTTATGGGTGTTAGTCGATACTAATACATATAAATACTTTTACATATATATAATAAACACACAAACCCGGAAATACAAACATTTATGCTCATCACACAAATGCTTTTCCCCGTCGAAGATCGAACCCGAGCCCCGTCGATTGTGTAGTCAGGTCGCTAACCACTCGACAACGGGGTGGTTCTTTTATTTTGTAAAAAAATTTAAAAAATATAATCCGTTAATTTATATAACCTGAAGATTTTGTTTTTTTTTATAAATCTGACGGACTCTCCCAGATTCCCAGATCCATGTAAAGAACTTTTCAATGGAATGCAAAGTATCTCACCTATGTTAATCTGACGCGCTTTATTAAATCCCAAAATCCCCTCTTCGGCTTTACTACATCACAATTCTCCATTTTGTCAATTGCTAAATGGGAGATCTCTATTGTCACCTTTACAATTTTCATAACGAGAAGAAAATTGATTAACAAACCTTTGCTCCCATTTTGTCATCAAATTCCACCTTCTGAGTGTCTTGCACATCCTCATCATCTACTTCTTCGGCTATGGCTGGTTCTTCCTCAATTAACGCAGCTTGGTTTCTGGCAGCTAAATGTGTAAATTGAATTCATTTATTCCTTATAGACAAAGAAACCAAAGTTTGTGTTTTTGATTTACATAATTATAGTATAGGATGGATATTTTAATAAATAAGAATTGATATAATTTTTAATACAATACAAATATGCAAATATAAACATATCTTGTTGTTCTGGACCCCTTTCAAGTGACGTAAAATGGAGGTTATTATTTTGACATAACACTCACAGAATTAATTATTTAAATACAATGATCTGCTTAGACATCCAAGTATATATATTTAGTATATATAAGTAGTATATTTGACTGTTTGTCTATAAATTTTTCGGGAAGTAATAGCCATATCGAGACAAGTCTTTCTGATTTAAATCAGGTATATTTCAACTCAGTCCAATTTTTATCAAAATCAGTTCGGTATTTTTTGAGATATGAGTATAGTTGATATTTGAAGTCGGTTTAAATATATTATTGTAATTTAAAAAATTAATTAAGTACTATTTTTAAAGAATAGTCCAACTGCCTTAGATTTTTACTTACCAAGGCATTTGGTAAAAGATGAGAGAAAGCTAATGTATCGCTTACATCGTCAGTACTAATAAGGTGGTAGAGTTCTGCAATGACTGGGTACCTTATATAGTTATATTACTACCACCATAGCGATGGTTCTTGTAGTATTTGTGTTCCAATTTGAAGAGTATGGTAGTCGGTAAACTCATAGAATTTCAAAAAGAAGCATTACCATTGTTGCTATCGTATGAAACAAATAAAATGCTAAAAAAATTTGACATTGAGATGGTGAGGATGAAACATTGAATTTATATTTGGATTTGTAATTTCCAAAGTCTCAATTTATATTATTTTGCTGAATTAGTTAATTAATCAACCTTTTTTTGTCTTACCTTAATGATTAATTTTAGAGTAAATTTCGTGTTTAAAATAAATTTTGCCATTTATATTACAATAAATAATATATACCATTTGCTCTCATTCGTGCCCTTTGGTTTCTTACAGCTTGCACTCTGCCGGGGCCCCCATCTCGCTGAACAACAGCTCTAGGTCTTGCTGCAGCTAAAAATATTAAAATAACAATAGTAATAAAAATTTAATCACAATACTAGATACATATTAAACTTCTTGAATTTCCTTACAAGGAAAATCAGTTGGCTAGATTTGACTGGTCTGGTAGACCTTATGCTATTTTCAATCAAAACTTGTAACTGACAGCTTTACATATGGCAAGTTAACACATCATCAGATTCTGATACTTGAAACTTTTCTTCAACAAAAACATTTACTGATTATATTTTTACGAATAATCTAGAAACGTGAAGAGTTGGAACGCTGGAGGGATCGAGAAATAAAAGAAAGAGATAGCTACTCCTATTAATAAACAAATAGTTGGCCGTTATACGAATAGCAATACCATAATGGACTTTGTGATATAAGGCATAAGGGTGAAAATAGCGTGTACTATTATAATTAATTTACAATAAGAAGTGATTCATTGTTTCCCGATACATTTAGATTTTTCTGGATCCAGGTAGAACTTTACCCTGGGTGTAAATAGAGATGTGTTGATAAATACAGGGCAGTTTTTATAAAGCGATCGAGAGCGATACTTGAAGTAACCAGTGCGAAGCGGGAAGTGTTCTATTGTGTAGTCGCTTAAGTTTAGTGTTAGTATAGCAAGTGACTAGTGTTAATCAGATTATTTGAGTATTTCATTGTGTTATTTTGTGTATTTGTATTGTAAATACACGGATTTAATATAAGTGGTGTTTTCTTACAATTACGAACCCGAAGTACGTAACAATATATTAACCTGACCAAGTCTCAAATTATTTAATCAGAAATTAGAATTACTTTATTCAATCAAAGTTTTAACAAGTTATTTTCGAGCATTAAATTTTTTTTAAGCTATTACCAAACAGAAAATAAATAAATAAATATTCACGGGACAAATTACATTTACTGATCTAACCCCAAATTAAGTAAATTATTTGCTTGTATTATGGGTGTTAGTCAATGACACCAATACATAGAAATACATACATAAATACAATAATATATTTAATAAACACCCAAACCCGGAAATACAAACATTTATGTTCATCACACAAATGCTTGTCCCCGTCGGGGATCGAACCCTAGCCCCGTCGATCGCGTAGTCAGGGTCGCTAACCACTCGACCAACGAGGCGGTCTGTATTTAGATATAAAATACAAAATCCTTTCTATTCTAAAATCCGGTAGAAGAAACTCAGCAAACTTTTTATTTGACCTTTAGATACATAATATGTAATTTTTAAGTAAAATGTTATACGTTTAATTTGTAATAATCATCATCAATGCTGTTAAAATTGGTAATTATTTGTAATAGTACATCACATTATATTTGATTTGCTTTGTGGTCTAGAGTGCAACATACTCAATCCAGATCAAGAGGTCTTGGGTTCGATCCCCAGATCAGATAATAGTGTTATTGTGGTTTTTTCAAGGTTCCTCCCGAAATCCTAATCTCTAGATACCAGATATAAGGAATAATTATTATTATTAGATCAGTCAATAATAATTATCACAAAATAAGTAATATATATATATATATATATATATATATATATATATATATATATATATATATATATACATTTGAAAGTCTAGCCAAAAGAAGCAGTTCATCTGGAAGAAGTTTCCAGTTCTTCAGTCGAAGGTTCTCAGGCCAGATACCAATTTCATTGGTACAACTATCTAAGGGAGGTAATTCAGGTTTAAGGTAAGTTCTTTCTTTGTGAAGTAAAAAATAAAGATGTCTGTTTATCTATCTTTTAAACTTTTCAAAGAATATATCAAAATATATGGGCTCGTTGGCACTTAGAATATTTAATTTCATTTCAGGTGAGTAAAGTGTTATAATTTGTAATTTAAAAATAGATAATTTTACGTTAATTATTTATAACAATTCACCACCTTTACAATGAAAGTGTTTTTTTTATAGAAGAGGGGGCAAATGAGCTAGAGGTGCACCTGATGGTAAATGATCACCGCCACCCATGGACATCAACAGGCATGTGACTTATCTAGGATACAAGTAATTGAAATACTGACACAAGATACAAAATACGTATTTTCATCTTGTATTTAAAATACTTTTTGAGAAAGGATTTTGTATTTTATATCTAAATACTTTTGTTTAGTATCTTAGTATTTAATAAATACTTTTTCTTACAAAATACTTTTTCTGATAAAAAATATATTATTAATTGGTGTTATTTATAAAATAAATGCGTAGAACTGAATGTGTCGTTATTAATGTGGGAAAAAATTAGTAGATGGCGACTCTTTCTCTCTGACATCGGCTATTAAGCTATTATGATTGATTTATAGTCTGTCCTCTGTTTGCCGAGCGACACTTTTCTTTTGGGGTTATGATCATGAGGCCACATTGAAGGAAAATGATGGATAAGATGTTCAAAGCGCTGGTTTTACTTAAGTGTAACTTAAAATTACAATAATTGGTCTGCAGATCCATGTATAATTAAAGCTATAATAAAAAACCTTAAATTCAAATGTTGTTTTCTTACAAAATTATTTGTATTCTATAAAGTTTTTATAAAATACCTATTTTGTATCTAGTATTTCAAATACCTTTCTCGAAAGTATTTTGTATCTAGTATTTCAAATACCTTTCTAGAAAGTATATTGTATTCGGTATCTAAAATACTTAATTTGAAAGTATTTTGTATTCCAAATACTTTTTACAGGGTGTTTTGTACATCACTGGACATCTACAATACCAGAGGTCTTGCAGTTGCATTGCCGGCCTTTTAAGAATGAGTAAGCTCTTTTCTTGTGGGTCCCTATGTCGTATCCATTCGGAAATACCCCTACCGGTAATTAATTACACAACAGAGTAGTTCGAGGCAAAAAATGTTGGGAGAATCGCACAGATGGGGATTTCCAGACATCAAGATGGTTAGGATAGAACTTCAAATTTTGACGCGACGTCTGATGGTGGAATTCGGCGGCAGGAATTAATCCAAACAACTCGTTGGAACACCGTACTGTCTTGCTCTGCTGAGCACACCGAGCTTTCTGAAGGCTAGTTTAGCCTTGCCTTCCAAATGATCGCGATACTAAACGTAATTCGATATGTCGACTCCCAGGATTCCGACACTAGTTGAGGTTGTCAGGAGAGTATCCTCAAGTCGAGGTGATACGACAAAGGGTGTCTTTTTGCAGTGAACACGCAAAGCTGTGTCTTCTTGGGGTTAAAAGTGACCAGGTTTTGACGACCCCATTCAAAGACATTGGTAAGTCGATTCTCGACTTCAGACACAAGCTTGTTTCGGCATTCTTCGACGTGTTCCCGAGAAATAATGCTTCGGCTGGAGTATTTAGCATCACCAGTACTGTCATTCGCATAGCAATGTATGTTGCGAATTCGCATCATGTCATTGATATGGAGAAGGAACAGTGTCGGTGACAGCACGTAGTCTTGGGGAACACCAGCATTGACAGATGTGTGGCATAGTAATTAAATTAAATTCATATTTTTGTGTCAATGTTAATTAGATAAGTCAAATTGAAAATCCAGTATGAGCAAACAGTAGTACAATAACCCTGTATGTAAGTTATAATATCAGATGATTCTTCAGATTCAGAGATCTTGATTCATCAGATTATATCTGAGATATAAGTTAAGTTTTGTCCATAGATTTCAAATATTAATTTTGTATGTAAACCAGTACTTCAGATTCAAGCCACTTTTCAGTCTAGTCAGCTCGTATCGGTGTAGAAACTAGGAATTCTCGTTATTGCCAGGCCCTCCAATAAAAGTGCTTGCAAAAGTTTAAATAAATATATACATATAGCATCTGGCATGATGATTCTACTTTATTATATTTGATAGCTTAATTTAATATTACATGTCTGGTAAACTTGCACTCAGCTTTATGTAGGTAGAAGTTGCAAGGATAGCAATGTATTGTCCCTTAGCATTAGAAAACCTGTCGGCTCAATTATATTGACGCTTGAATGGCAATCCTCACTAAGCGACATTGAGTAAACTTTACATGAGAGTTATTTAAAGTTCAAATATAGAATAAAGAAAAATCATAAAAAAATCACCTAATTTAAATTTAATTGTAATTAAATTTATTACAATTAAGTGACTTTTTATCATTTTCGATATACTTTTTAAACTAAAATTATAAAATTATAAAAGGAGATTTGTGTTTTGTATATTTATTTATAACTTGCTGGAGACCACAACTTTATTTGCATTAAAATATAGGTAGGGTCTGAACTTGTATTGTTCAAATAAACTATTTTTATGATAGCATGTTATAAACTAGTAAACAATATTTTTTCAGTGCGCTAGGTAATAGGCTATATTATAACGTATAACTGAACACTGATAGCACGAGCAGGCCGAGATAGCGTGTGACTCATCACATCATACAGTGAGAGATGACTGAGCGCTATAATGTTATAAACTATGTTATAACATCTAGTGTCTACGGTCTAGCATGTTACTTGTTAGATCGCGTAGTTCCTAACTTCTTAGGTTATAATGTTATAACTATGGCCTACTCTAGCCGCTAGGAATATAGCGTGGCGTTATATCATAGTGCCGAATCCGAATCTAAATAGTGTATACTATACGTTGAGTACACATTGCGCGCTATAATTTAACGCTATGCATTAACCACCACTGGTCTGAACATATAAAGAAGATTTATGTATTTATTATCTAGCATTTGTATGATTTTCTTATGTTCATGTTATTGTTACTTTTACCTTTGTGTACAATAAACTATTAAATAAATAAATAAAATGTATTTATAGAGATGTGTATTCAGTATTCCATATAAATGATCAATACCTGAGCCATTTAAGATTTGCTGACGATGTAGTAGTTTTCTCTGAAACTTCCAAAGATTTAGAATATATGCTATGTACATTAGACAAAGTTCAGAAGTAGGGTTGGAAATGAACTTTATAAAAACAAAAATAATGACAAATGGACACGAGAGACCTTTAAACATCAAAGGAAAAATCATCGAGTATGTTCACAGCTACATTTACTTGGGAGAACAGATATCATTTGTAAAGAATAACAACGAGGAAGAAATTAAAAGAAGAGTGAATATAACATGGAAAAAATATTGGACCTTAAAGGAAATCGTCAAAGGGGACTATCATCTTCAACTGGAAAAAGTGGTTAGCGACACTTGCCTTCTGCCATGACTAGTCTACGGTTCTCAAACTTGGGTTTACACTAAAAAAGTAAATGATAAAATAAGATCCACCCTAAGAGCAATGGAGAGGAGCATGCTGAAAATCAAGAAAATAGATAAGATTAGACATTCAAAAATGAGAAACAAAACCAAAGTTACAGATGCTCTAACACATGCTTTTAAGCTGAAATGGCGATTGGCTGGACACATAGCCCGCCTACAGGACAAAAGATGGACCTACAAAGTAACAACTTGGCATGGGCCAGATGGGAAAAGAGGCGTTGGTAGACCGCATAAGAGATGGGCAGATGATATAGAGGAAGTTGCTGGCAAAAACGGCTAGACAAAGGAAGGAAAAGAGATGAATGGAAAGATTTGTAGGAGGCTTTCACCCAAAAAGGGATTCATGAAATATAGCTAAGGTATAAGATATAAAATGTAACTTTCAATGATATGTGTGTATGTGTGTTTATCATGGCACCGCTATTCTAGTGGTAGCATAGTGGCTTATGTAAGTACATTCGGTAGCATGTCATGGGTTATTTGGTTTTTTTTTTACTTTTTGTTGTAATCCTGAGTGTTTTAGAAATAAAATGTAGGCTATGTCCTGCCCCATAATTTTCTCTTTAAATCTTTCAATGAAAGTTCTATCAAGATCTGTCCAGCTGTTCATGAGATTACCTCATACAAACAGAATGACAGACAGATAGAAATTTTAAAAAGGGTTGTTTATGTATTAGTATCATAAAAATAAAACACTGCACTTGAAAAATCCTAATTATTTTGAAATCACAGAGACTTCAATTTTATTTATATGTATAGACTAGCTGTTACTGGCGACTTTGTTCGCTTCATCCAAGATCATTACTTTCTTTTGATCTTTCGGCTAAAAATGTAGCCTATATTATAGAGATGCGCCGAATGACGGTTCAACCGAATACGAATTTTCGGCCGAATCATTCGGTTCAATTCTGTGCGGTAAACAGGTATGTACACGTGGGTACGGCGCTCTGGAATAGCCGGGCGGCGTTTGCCACCGCCCCCTTTCTGTCCTTTGAACTAGCATGGCTAGTTCAGCTTAGTCGATGTATCTCGCAAATTTTTTAAAAATATTTTGGAACTGCAGATTTTGATTGAAGTTTATTATATTACATTAATGAACGTTTTTGAAAATGAGTAGACATAAAAGATCGCATATACAGAGATTTTTTAATGAATACGAAAGTGACAAGACCGAAGTATACATTGTGTGGTTTAATTATTTTACATATCTTCACGCCAGATCCCTTACGGGGTAGGCAGAGAGAACCGAGTGCCATACATCACGATCCTTGCAGGCTTGTCTCGCTTCTTCCACATTCATCACTCTCTTCATACACACACGCCGGTTGCGAAGACTCTTGACACCACCTTCGGACAGTACTCGATCAATCTGATCGTGGTATGTCAGTCTTGGTCTTCCCCGGTACCTACATCCTTCCACATTCGCGTTGTATATCTGTTTTGTTAACCTTTCATCTACCATTCTTTCTACATGTCCGAACCAACGGAGCATGCCCTTTCTCATCTTTACACCGACACTTTCTTTCAAACCTAGCCTCTCTCTCACTTCGGCATTACGAACCCGGTCCGCGAGTGTCACACCACATATTTTTCTTAGCGACCTCATCTCGACCGCGTTGATTCTACTTTCATGCCCTTTCTGACATACCCAACTCTCACTTCCATACAATAGCGTTGGGATAAGCACATGATTATGCAGGGCTAGACGGGCACCCTGACTTAAAATTGTGCTATTAAGTAATCTCCCTAACGCTCCATTCACTCTGTTCCCTGCACACACTCTTCTTTCAACATCAGCGGTGTACCTTCCATCCCTGCTAAAAGCACATCCAAGATATACAAACTCATCCACTTGCTCCAGCACTACATCATCGACCACAACTCTTACATCCGTTCTGGTTGTTTCTCTTTCAAATACCAAAACTTTAGTTTTCTTCGCATTCAAATGTAAGCCCATACTCTTACAATCCTCATTCATAACTGTGACCAGTGTTTGCAGCTCAGATGGATTTGAGCCTAAAAGTACAGCGTCATCTGCATAAAGCAGGCAGTTCACCACTAGATCACTCATGCGCATTCCCACATTCAATGACCTCAATCTTTGGAGACACTTATCCAGATATAGAATAAACAGACGAGCTGACAACACACAACCCTGCTTGACGCCGATATTGACATCGAACCAGGGCGATATGTTGCCGTCCACCCGCACACATGCTTTGCAATCCCAGTACATGGATTGCAAAGCACGCAGCAGACGCCCATCTATCCCATAACTGGGTAAAATGTCCCAAAGTTTCTTTCGCACAACTCTATCAAACGCTTTCTCCAAATCCACAAAACCGCAGAAAACCTTCTGGCCGACAGCCAGATGCTTCTCTACGATGTTGCGGAGTGAGAAAACTTGATCCATACATCCTCTTCCAGATCTGAAACCCCCTTGTGCCTCCCACAACATTCCCTCGGACTTCCCTTGCATTCTCCTTTCAATGATCTTACCATACACCTTCGATGCTAAGCTGATCAAACTGATGGCCCTATAGCTATTGCAGTCTATACGTGAGCCCTTGCCTTTATACAAGGGCACGATGACCGCGCGCCGCCAGTCTTCGGGTACTCTACCGGTCCTCCAACATGTATTGCAGAGGACCCAAAAAGAGTCCCAGACGGCAGGACCACCGTATTTGATCATCTCAGCAGTCACCTTATCTATTCCCGCAGCCTTTCCGTTTTTCATACTTCTTATCGCCCATACGATCTCTTGCATAGTAATGTCCTGGCACGCTTCCACCGTCTCTGAGTCATTTACTGAGTCAGAGACGGAGGCAGCGTCCTGAACAGCATCATACATATCTCCAAAATATTCACTCCATCGTTTTAACACGCTTTCTGTGCTTGTAAGAATGTCACCATCCTTAGATTTAATCCTATTCATTCTAGAGGATGCCGAACAACTCCTAGACTTCTTCACCTCCCTCCAAAAAAGTTTGGTGTTTGCCTCGAAGTTGTTCGCCAGTCTCTCTTCCGCTTTCAAACATTCTCTTTCACGCTTTTCTTTCACTAAGGTTTTGGTGGCATTCTTACAACAACGATACAATTCTTTCTTCTTGTCTTTCATACCATCATTCGCTTGCAAACATGATACATAGTCTAGCCATGCTTTCTTCTTTCTCTCAATCGCAGCTTTCACTTCATCATCCCACCATGCATCTCCTTCCATTGACTTGCACAGTTTTGCAATACCACATACTTCTTTCGCGGCTACTATCATACTATCTTTCAAAACTTTCCAACATTCGTCTACATCCAAGTCCGGTAGGTTCACTTTCGCCAACCTATCTCGAACCTGAATCTCATACATACTCCTTATACTCGAGTCTTGCAACTTTTCGCTCTTTATCCTTTCAAGCTCTCCGAATGGAACACGTTGTCGCCAATGTCTCCACTTCTTAAACACACCCCTATATCGGCTTATTACCAAATAGTGGTCCGTTTCCAGATTGGGACCTCTGTAGGCGCGCGTATCCATTAAACAACTGCGGAGTCTACTATCAATCAAAATCAGATCTATCACACTCTTTTGGTCATTCCTTCTCCATGTATACAAATGTATGTCCTTATGAGGGAATATTGTGTTAGCCACAAGAAGATTCCTTTCCATGCATAAATCCACAATGTGCTTACCGGCGTCGTTCACTCTACTGTCACCATACGGACCAAGAACGGCATCGAAACCAGGCCGCTTAGTCCCGACCCATCCATTCAAATCACCACACAAAATGACTCTTTCATTGTCATCAACCATATCCAGAACATCCCTTACAGAATCCCAAAACTTTTCCAGGTCACTGGGCGACGAAGAGCTTACCGGTGCATATAATGCGACCAAAAAGACTCTCGTGATTCCCAGTTTGATCCGGACCCAGAGAAGTCTCGAGCCAGCCATCCCATAATCTTTCAGACCAGAGACTAAGCGTGACGATAGAAGAATACCTACTCCGGCGCCAGCATGATCGCTCTGGGGCACACCAGACCACAGAGCCATCATGCCACCGGGGAGATCAGTGGTTTCACTACCTTTACGTTTAGTCTCTGTTACACACAAAACATCTAGGCATCTCTCATTCATTACATCTATCAATTCATGCATCTTACCTTCCAACCCACCTCTTACATTCCACGTGCCTATTTGGCACTCTGCTCCCCTCGACTCGCCTATTCGGGCCTGGCGTGATGGGTGGCGGCCCCCATCGCCGCATCCGCCGCTTTTCGTACCGACGGGGGCGGATCGGTACGCGTCGCCTCCAGGGGACGCCCTAATCCGCACTGCGGTACTTATTCGGGCCAGAATTGCAGTCCAGTGGACTGGCAGGGGTCGCGACGAGCACGCTTCTGGCCAATGACCCCCAATTATTTTATTATATTTATTACACCAATTTTAAAAAAATATTTTCTGAAAAAAGTTGTAACTCAAAGCAGTCATTAGAAATCAGAAATCATAAGTACTTTATTCAATAATACTTTTTATAAGTTATTTATTACACCTATTTTAAAAAAATATTTTCTGAAAAAAGTTGTAACTCAAAGCAGTCATTAGAAATCAGAAATCATAAGTACTGTATTCAATAAAACTTTTTACAAGTTATTTATTACACCTATTTTAAAAAAATATTTTCTGAAAAAAGTTGCAACTCAAAGCAGTAATATGGGACCCTTATTCACGTATTAAAACTTCAATCGAGTCGAAGCGTGTAGGGCTCTTATACATTTTCTTAAATATTATGCCGCGTCATAGCACACCGCGATGCTGTATTGTGTTTATGTGTGTAAGAGCCCTAAGTGCGTCGGCTCAAATGATGTTTTGTTACGTGAATTTGGGGGCAGAAATCATAAATACTTTATTCAATAAAACTTTTTACAAGTTATTTTGACATGTCAACATATTTTTATAAACTACTATCAGATCGGAAACGTGGCCATACACAATGTTCTTTAAATTGACAATTTCATATAAATTTAATTACTTTATTGTTTGTAAAAAAATCAGAAGTTTATTTGACTAAAACTTTATTTATATTGATTGTTAATCTTTTTTATTTTGTCAATAAATAGTTGGTGTTTTTTTTTTTTTTTTTTTATATCATAAGATAGCAAACAAGCAGATGGGTCTCCTGATGGAAAGAGTCAACCATCGCCTATAGACACTAAAGGTGTTAATGGTGCGTTGCTATCTTGTGGCGAGGTCTAATGCCACATGCATAAGTTTACCGGCTACCTTACCCTCCAAACCGGAACACGACAGCGACAAGCACTGACGCTATTGCGGCAGGAATAGGTAAGGCGGTGGTACCAGACCCGGGCGAGACAATGCAGAACTCTACCACCTAGTGCCAGTAAATAAAAAAGTAGTGTTTCTTTCACTTACAAAACACTATGTAAACTTTCAGAATAAGCCACACTTATTTAGTAATTAGTTAACCTTACTGTTTAAAAATGAATTTTTTTAAAATATTAACTATAATTTAAATATTCAGTAATTATTCGGCAAATCAACCGAATATTCGGCCGAATACGAAGATGAAAAAATATGCTGAATGTACCGAATACGAATATTCAGCCGAACATTCGGTGCCACTCTACTATATTACTACTAGACAGTGTAGCTTTCTAATGGTATAAATTTTCTTAAAATAGGTCCACAAGTTTTTGAGTTTATTTGTTACAAAAATACTAAAACATTACTCTTTATATTAGTACTAAATGTTACCCGTAACTTCATCTGTGCACACTTCATTTACTCCACTCCTACTAGTTGTAGCATGATGGTACATATATAGCCTATAGCTTTCCTCCATAATAGGGCTATCTAACACTTTTAGATTTTTTTTGTATCCGATTTGTAGTTAAAGAGATTAGTATAATCAAACAAACTGTCTTCAACTTTATTATATTAATGTAAGATAAATAGACTTTAAAACTACTGGACAAATTAGGAAGTTCCTTAACAACTCCATTGCTATGTTATCATGTCACTAACATAGACTATTAGATATTATTTTTAAATAGTAAGGGATCTGTATTAACATTTTAAAAACATAACCTAAGAGATAAAAAATGATTTAGACCTTACTTCATGTGCAAAATCTATAGATGATAATACAAAAATTATAAAAATTACTTATTATAAGGTAAAATTCACGGTTAACTTTCAGGTTGGTAATTGAAATTATGTTTCCAGTTTGAATATATCATTTTAATCATTTAAATATTAATACTAAGTCAATTACTATTAATTTGTCTGTTATCCTCATCCTGTAAAAATAATGAGTGCAAAATGCTGTACCATCAGTAAACACAATATTCAAAGTACACAAAAGAAATTAGTAAGGTTTTGCATTAGAAAAAGGCCACATGATTTTTGGGTTTCTGGCTGGTGGGTTAGATTGCAATTGACTTCCCCTTTCTGATAATACTACTCCTGCCACGCGGAGATGAGGGGAGGAGATCCCAACCCCTGCCCCCTACACATCAGTGCGGTCCAGGTCTAATGCATTCTCAATCAGGATGAGTTTTCATTTCAAATTACACTAACACACCTATCCATACATCTACATATAACATACATACATATTACATAAGTAGGCGAGAATCAATAGGTGGTAAAGCTTTGATGTTTTTGTAGTACCTATCGTTAACAGCTGGTTAGAAATTTATGTTTGAAAGAAAGTTAATTTGGGAAATTTCCATATTTTTTTCTGTAAGTAAAGTAAATCGGAGTTATAGTTTTAAAGCGGATAGTTTGTCTAACAAAGTAAAAACAAAAAGATTATAATATTTACTTACGCTGTGGTTTAACTTGTGCCACTCGCAAAAATGCAACTGAGAGTAAAATAATCACTATGGCACTTATAATTGCAGCTATAATAAATGGATCCATGTTTTAGTTTGGTATGATGTATAATTTCAAGCGTAAACATGAAAATAAACACTGTTATTCAGTGTTTACAAAATCAGTCATAGGTTAAGTCACGGGGTTGACAGCTAGAACATTTTTAAGAATTTTAAGAGTTTGGAGGGCACACACAATTTCCGCTTGGTGGCGCTACTGGGTGTGTCAAACGTAACTTCTAAGTCAGAATTATAAGTTAATTAATAAGAATCAACAACATTTTATTTTAAGCATCCGAACGTAGACGATTTCAGGCTGGACCTAGAGAAGCAGTGTTGGAATTATACAATGTCACCGTGACATATAAAGTGAAATGGCGGCATTGAAATGTTTTTAAATTTCGAAAAAGTTTTCTGGTGGAATCTCAGCTCAGGTTTCTGACTAGCTTTGATTTCTGAGTTAAAGTTTCACTGAACACGCGTATTGTCATTTGACGACAATTTGTTTTGTAAGCTTTTGGCATTGAGAAAGTATACATTGAGGGGCGTGCCAAGCAAAGAGGCGTCTATTTTGCAATTTTGAATTTTAAAGTTATTTCCAAAATTAAAAAAACAGCGATAAATTCTTAAGCCCCATTTTGAATTAAATCGCATATTTTTGCTTTGCTCGTAAAGTACTTAGTAATCTACATGGTAATCCAAGTAAAGATCGACTAGTGTTCTAAATTTTATTGCAAAACTATCCAGATTGAATAAGTAACTTTTCATTCATATAAATCAATGAAACCTAACTGTCTAATAACTTCAAAGACTGTTATCTCGATTTGCGATGGTTCATCAGGCACCCCTCAGCGACGGTTGATAGTGACTTTTTTATATCTATTTATATAATTAAAAAGCATATGGTTCTCAAAACATAATATTTATATAGCGTTGTCACCAATGTGGCATAAAGTAATGCAACTTGCGTTAATTCACTGCATTGTTCTATCATCATTCAGGCCTTTATATCTTAAGTAGATGATCTAAACAGCGTCCGTATAGCAAGCTTTAACATGACTGTACAGTCCGATACGAGAATGACTGTTCTAAAGGAGGTAGTTAATTATCTGTGAAATTAAACCCTTATAATATGTGAGTGGTTACGCAAAAAGGGACCTCAAGGGAAAATAATTGATTTCGAGTAAATCACGTTTAAAATGTTGAGTCGAAATGAGAGAGGCGCGGGGTGTTTTATGTTAGTGTCGTTAGTGAGCGACTTCGTCAGTGAGAAATAGCACGTGTTTGCGATAGCTGTATTATTGGTGACTTATTTATTCGTCTTTTACTTGTCTTTATGTGCGCGCTAGAAAAAGAAACTAGTGTGCGCTGTGTATAAGGTGTAATATTTTCAAAACTGCCTCGGCTTACATAAAAAATCATTAAAAAAAAAACTACGGCACCTAAAATTATTTTGATTAAAACAAAACAAAGATGAAGGACCATAGAATCAGAATTTATCAAAAAAAAAAAAAACCGTTTCCAATCCCTTCAGGTCTCTTTTTGCGTAACCACTCACATATATTAAAAAATTCTGACACTGGCGACTGTGCTAGCGACTGACTCTCTAGCAATCGGTTGGATTGCTTGTGCTTGCGATATGATATACGGATAACCATTTTTTATACCAAAATTATATATAGCAAACAAGCAGAAAGTTCATCTGATAGAAGCAACCATTGCTTATAGACAAATATGTTAATGGAGCCTGATTATCCGACTTGTAGGATGTACTTCCGCATGCATAAGATAACGCTAATGTAAAAATCTCCCACACTATTACGGAAGAATCAGGTAAGGTAGTGTTTCGGATACTAAACCACCTCCTAGTAATTGTTTGAGATTATACTTCAGATGGATAATTTTCTTTATGAAAATAGCTTTAAAGTTTATACATCACCTGAAATACTAAATGAGGAAACTGTTAAAGTCAAAGATAGATGTTATACACACAAATACACTGTACGTGGTAGTCAGAGAGATTGGAGTGTCCTATATCACGATCCAGACAGACTTGCTATGCTTTCTCCACATTCATAACTCTCTTCATGTAAATACGTCACTTTCAGAAACTCTTAACACCACCTTTGGATAGCAACCCGCCAATTGGATCGTAGTGCTCTTGCCTTTGTCTTTCCCGATACTTAAATTCATTCACATTCGCATTTTATATCTGTTTTTTTTTATCGTTCATCTGTCATTCTTTCACCATGTTCGAACCAATGAAGCGTGTCTTTTCCCTTTATCACACCGATTCTGTCTTCCGATCATATCCTATCTGTCTCTCTCAACTTAGTAGTACAAAGTACAAACGTGATCCGTGAGTGTCACACCGCAGATAATGATATAATAATATGTAAATCAGTGTTTATTTAAGCAACGCTATTCGCAAAATATATTACTACAAAAAATATCAACATTTACACACATCTCAATGTGTATACAATATAGATGCATAAAATATATGAAAGACAGTAATGTAATTGGTATACGATTACAATTTACTGGAGGATTTCTGTAGACCTAACAAATAATACATTTTTAATAATACATGATTTGTAATAAAGGATAACACTATTAGGAAATAAAATTATTTTAAGCGTAAGTAATTTAGAATAGTTGGGAATAAGAATATTTTATATCAAGAAGAAACAATAAGAAAGCCTTATCTTCTTTGGGGCAAAAACTAATTTTTAATTATTGTCACCCCTAAGTAAAATATTAGTAGTAGTGTACCTATTTCATTCAAAAGTAAAATATTTTATCGTTTGATTAAAATAGATTGTGAACTATATACAAACAACAAAATAAATGACATGTAAATTAATTTTAGTTACATATTTTAAAAATTACTTGATAGAATAAAAAAATTAACTTGATTTTATCAACCCAAACGCAATTTGACAGCGCGTCGGCTCATAGGCGCCACCAAGCGGAAAAAAGCTTGCCCTCCAAACTCACTACGACGACTAGCTGTCCTATCTGTACTAGTACATAATACTTTATAATTTGTGGGTTAAGTGAGGTACGTTCGTACGTATATAGTACCACAGACCAATTAGATACTAGTACCACAGCATAGAATATATTTAGAGGTCAATGTACCACAGACCAATTTATAGTACGTAGTACTCTAATAATTGGTCTGTATACAGTGTTGCAAACTCGAAGAAAGCAAAAAGCAGCAAATGGGACTTAAAAAAACAGCAGAAAACAGTAAAATAGTAATTTCAAACATCAAATTCACTGTCCGACTTTAAATTCATAGAATCGATAAATAGTTTATTTAGTGATACTTAAATAGCTATACGACTACTGTTAAATTTACTTTAAATTTGGCTTTATTAGTAAAGTTTCTAAAAATTGTAAAGTAAATAAAGTCAAAATGAAAACATTACTTAATTAAAATGATTTATTCTATCTTGGTAAAATTATTGATTAACATTGTCAATTTCGAGATTTTCGGCGTTTTCGGACACTTTCTTGTTAAAATCGTACATGCTTTTATTACATTCATTTCATATGCACCTCAGTTGCATGACATAATAACCAACGCATACAAAAACTATCTTTATTGTTTTTGTTTAAAAGTTTAAAATGCATGCTGGTTGTAAGATGCGATTTGGAATGAATTATTTTTGAAAAAGTACGTAATTTAGATATATCACCAAAAAACGTAGAAATATGAACTTAAACAGAAAACAGGGATGTAATGGCGAAAACAGTAAATCTACAGTCTACTGTTAAAACAGTAAAAGGTGAAATTAATTAAAATTGCTATTATCTGCGAACTATTATTCTATGTATCCTCCGTGATGGTACCGAAAAGAGAGACGTCGGTTTAACAAATGGATAGGACTCACCGATGGTTCCGATCAAACGAAGACCCCAGCGGCACACTTATCTGCCCACATCCACCACACTTTTACAACCACGACCACGCCGGCACCAATCACAAAAGCACACAATTCATGTACGTAATCAACGCACGTTTCACTTCGAAACCGAAGCATCTTCAGGAGAAACGAACACTACCTCACTCTACGCGAGTGTAAGTAATACTCGCGTAATCGCGTCTCTCTTTTCGGTACCATCACGGAGGATACATAGAGTAATAGTTCGCGGATAATAGCAAATTTAATTAATTTCACCTTTTAATAATGGATTTCCGCAAAGTAACGCCTGAATCAATAAAATATGTGAGTGGTTACGCAAAAAGGGACCTGAAGGGATTGGAAACGGTTTTTTTTTTTTGATAAATTCTGATTCTATGGTCCTTCATCTTTGTTTTGTTCTAATCAAAATAATTTTAGGTGCCGTAGTTTTTTTTTAATGATTTTTTATGTAAGCCGAGGCAGTTTTGAAAATATTACACCTTATACACAGCGCACACTAGTTTCTTTTTCTAGCGCGCACATAAAGACAAGTAAAAGACGAATAAATAAGTCACCAATAATACAGCTATCGCAAACACGTGCTATTTCTCACTGACGAAGTCGCTCACTAACGACACTAACATAAAACACCCCGCGCCTCTCTCATTTCGACTCAACATTTTAAACGTGATTTACTCGAAATCGATTATTTTCCCTTGAGGTCCCTTTTTGCGTAACCACTCACATATGTTAAAACAGTAGGCAATATTGCTGTGATATATAGGTAGGTACCTAGATAATTAATATTAATCTGTCATCTGTGGGTACGTTGCTCTTATTCAGTGTTGCCCTTGCCAACTCTTTGCTTGCCAACTCCACCAATAGACCCTCTGATAACAGGAGGAAACTAAAGCAGGATGTAAACGCTCAAACAATTTGTCAAATTTTACGTGTTTGGCAAATTATTTGATAGTCTACGGTCATGTTGACATGTTTGTCAAGCAAACTACGTGTTTAGCTGTATGTTTGAAAGATTTGATTGACGGCGTGTTTGTCAAACCCATGTGTTTGAAGGTGTACAGTCATGTTTGTCAAACACATACTCTTTGTTCAAACAAACTCGCCATTTTGGCGCGACCGCCGCCGCTGAGACATGTTGTTATTTGTTACTCATCTGAGCGTCGGAGCGTCACTTCACGGCGAAAACTGCTTTGAAAGTGTGAAGCCTTGTTTGACAAACTTGTTGATACGTGTGCGCTGATGTGTGATAAAAACGTACAAACAAAACATAAAGTTTCATAAACATGTTTGAACGTTTACAGCCTGCTTAGCGTTCAAACATATTTTGTCAAATTGTTTGAGCGTTTACAGCCTACTTTAGTCACAATGACATTTTTTTAGCATGGAAGTACAATGTCATATATATAAGTACATATGTAATAGTTTAGAAGAATAAATAATAAACATAATGGCGTCTTTGTCTAACATATGCAGTGAAAACAGGCCAGTTCTATACGCAATAGTTTTGCTTCATTGACAACCAAGGAAGTTAAATACTACCTCGTCGCCCCAGTTCTTGAATGGCCAACCGACCAAAGAACACGGGCTAGTGTCCATTCATCATTATTTTTACTAATCATCTTAAAGTCTCATATATTCCGTAAGATTCGATATTAACTCCTCAACTTATCCACATTTATATATTTTTTAAGCTTGGGGAATAATAGTTAGATAAAGATAAAGATTAACGTAAACATTTAGTTTTCTCCTTTACACTCTGTGGTTACGAATTACGATTCTTATTGACAAATGATAAGTTGTCGCTTGTCCAATGCAAAATAAGCAACGAGTGACGCCAAGACGTGTAGACACTAATTAACATATCCAAAAACCCGTAGATAGAGAATACTATGGACGCCGGGTCAGCGTGTCACCGAAAGGGACGAAAGAAAAATACGTCATCATATTTAGGGTTACCGTGTATTCTCTGTCTACGCAAAAACCATTTACCATAGATTACACATACTGTTGTCAGAGGAACTCTCAGAGACGAATGTCGATAGTAATTGCTGTAAAATAATAAAGAAAGCTATTTGCTTTAAACTATTCCTTTGTATAAAACAGTGAGCATTTTAATTTGGTTATTATATGTAATAAAGATGATTGTATATTAACTTATTTATATTTAAAGTACATGAAATAAAATATTTTGTATTTGTACAATGGTAACATTTAAGATAGCAGAAATCAATCAAAGTCTTTATATTTTTATATAACTATTCCTAGATATATATTTTGTTTTATTGATTTAAAAACGTATAAAATTATTCCACTTAATTTAATATTTGCCACTCCAAAATACACACAAGAGTTGTTCAAAACTAAAACGGCCCGTGTTCTTTACCACTTTTTGATTGTATCATTCAGAGAAAAAAATACGCTTTTAACTGTGTATAAAAAATATAATATGTTTCATTTATATTGCAATATTTCCAATCATAAAAATCCTATCTCCAAAATAGAAATAGTCTTTAGTGCTTGCTTAGCCAAGCTCCATTATTTGGCTAAATGACCGCATTCATGAACGAAGTTGCGTTCTTGAGTGCCCAATCTCCACCATGCAACCAATCACAGCCAAGTATTATGCAGTACCTTCCCGCCATAATATTTTTATTAAGATAGTTTTGTTTAGACGTTTGGCAGTATTTGTTCAATTAAATATTACATCGCCCCAGTTCTTGAATAAAATTCACTATTTGATTGTATCAGTTAGAGAAAAAAAAATACGCTATTAACTGTGTATAAAAAATATTATATGTTTCATATATATCGTAATATTTACAATCATAAAAATCCTATCTCCAAAATAGAAATAGTCTTTAGTACTTGTTTGGCCAAGCTCCATTATTTGGCTAAATGACCGCATTCATGAACGAAGTTGCGTTCTTGAGTGCCCAATCTCATATATATATATATATATATATATATATATATATATATATATATATATATATATATATATATATATATATATATATATATATATATATATATATATATATATATATATTGCATTTAAGTAATAATATTTCTGATTTACTATAATAGGGTGTTGCCGGCAGCTTAACAAATTATACAGGTTGATTCTGAATAATTGATTAATCAGTGCATTTTTGTTTATTTCAGATATTAACCACCTATGTGCTTTTGAAACATTCATCAACCAATAGCTGTTGCAGTTCTAATTGTTTTTGGAAAATAATTATGGAGAGTAATAATAATGATAGAGCGTTTTTTATAAATAAGGATGGATTAAGGATATATCGAACGATATCGAATAAACTTATGTGGCATATCTTCTTTTATTAATTGCTAAAAATATTTCACACACTATTATTTAAAATTATCTGTCCAATTTAGTAGGTAATTTACTATCCACATCTCACAGATGGTTTTAAATTGAGCTTTTTGAATGAATTGAAATGAATAGAATAGCTGTTATATTGATGGGCACTATCTATCTATTCATAATTGATGTGAAAAAGTTCTGGTATCAGCGGTAAAAAAATCTCTCAATATTTATTTTAATAAGTAAGGGAATATAACTGTGTATTTTTTTTTCATAAATGCTTACTGTGTGACTGGATACCATATACATATAACAAGTAAGACAAGTACAGCAAAATTAGTTTATAATGAAGACTTCTTGAGCATAAATGGTTACTGCGACATATTCTGATAGACTTTTTTTATATGTTTATCTAATGTCTGACAGACAGACAGACAAGCGAACGGACAGCGAATTCTTATTAATGGGGTCCCGTTTCCTTAGGGTACGGAACTCATCGATTGCTAGTAAATACTTGATATTGCACGTGTTTTAAACCGGCTTTTTGACTACTTTTGTCTATTTCTCGCTATTTAAGCGGCCCCCATAAATATTTTAAACAAACGATACGCTGTTCGAAAGGTCTATTTAACTAAAACAATAAAAATTAAACAGATGTGCAACATTGTTCTTCTCAGGTAGCTCCATCAAGAATTCTTTTTCATCTACATTTCTCCATAAAATTATCAGACTTTGTCACTACCATGTTTAACCTAACAAACGTAATCTTATACTTAATAACACTTAATATTATGTCTATGAGAATATTGCTTACTGAATTTTTCACTCACATTTATTGAAGCCCTAATTCTAAAAACAACTATATTGCTTGCTTAGGGCAAAAAAACAAGGAAAAATATTATTAGCGAAAGTAAATTCCCGACTGTATTTTAACTATTTACCACAGTAGCACAATGAGTTAAACCGCGGGATGTAATTATTTCTGTGAGAGTCACAAAAAGTTAGACATGCGTACATATATATAAGTATACAAACATACTCTTGAAAAGTATTATCCTCCTTTTGGACAATCGGCTAAAAACCCTTCACTTCACATATTTAGTGATGTAGTACCTACCAGTAAATCCACTGGCTGTTCATAGTATAATCTATATCACTAAGTAAATAAAAATCAATCTACATCTAGTACATCAAAATCTGTTCAGCCGTTTAGGCTATGAAAATGGTTACAAAGAATTAGATATATTACATACACAGATGTACATACTTATTTACAAATACATAATCGAAAAACTTTAACCTACTTTTGAGAAGTCGGGTAAAAATATATAGCCAATAAGTTTTTGGCAACACTTTTAGATTCTAAAACTAAAAATGATGTACCTAATAGTTAGAATAGTAGTTATATATTTTCTATACGAAACACAATATTTCCTATTGTTAGTTGTAGGTATTACGTAGGTCACACTATAAGTTTTGCGTAACTTAAAAAACAACATGTTATAACCAAAATATTATGTTTATTGCTTTTCAAAATAATATTCTTTACATTTTAAACATTTTTTCATGCGATCGAACCATTTTTAAAACAGGACGACAACAGATGTGAAGGCACGTTTTCTACGTGCTGATTGAACGCTATCACTGTCTCTTCTGAGTTGGTAAAAGTAAAACCTCTCATCAAATCTTTGATTTTAGGGAAAATACAGAAATCATAAGGTGCTAGGTCGGGACTATGCGCAGAATGAGTGACGAGATGTACTTTTTCGGAAGCTAAAAATGACTTCGTTTTGTTGGCCGTGTGTGAAGAAGCGTTATCATGGTGTAGAAGAATGCGGATTTTGAGTCGTCTTTCGCAAACTTTTTCTAACACTCTGGGTGAACAAATGGTAGAATACCATTCGGTATTAACACTCTTTTGATCTTCAAGTGGAATTGTACAGATGGGACCCGTAGCTGAGAAAAACAACGCGATCATTTTTTTACTAACGTTTCTCACCTATCTCACTTTTGTTGGCCTGTTCTCATTTTCAAACACCCATTCACAAGATTGCTGTTTTTTTTCGGGTTCAAATCAATAAATCCACGTTTCGTTTCCTGTGACAATGTCATAAACAGTTTCCGAGTTTCCAAGTTTCTGAACTTTCAATTCTTCGTGTAAAATTTTCTGAATTTGGCTCACACCAATGAAATGGATACGGAAATGGCTGAAATGATTTGGATAAAACTCGATCCAAATATAGTTTGAGACCCCGGAAAGGACATAGGATAATTTTTATCCCGGAAATCCCATGAGAACGGGAACTATATAATACTGGTAAAACCCCGGAATTCTTAAAATTCCACATGGAAAAAGACGCGGGCATGAGCGCATGACGGGCATTTTACGTGAAATAAAAGCATTAATTATAAAAGAACTTTTCGCCGTCTTGTTCGTGGGCTCTTTTGAAGATTAGTCCAGCTGCCTTTTTGCTAGGTAAATCGTAAGAGGCGACCGATTGGCTATGCGAGTCACTACCATCGTGGCTACTAGGTGGTAAAGTTCTGAATTGTTTAATCCGGGTCTGGTAGTACCGCCTTACCTATTCCCGCTGCAATGGCGAAAATGCTAGTCATTGACGTGTTCCGGTTTGAAGGGTAAGGTAATCGTTAAACCTATGTATTTGGCATTAGACCTCGCCACAAGATAGCAACGTACCATTAACATTATTGGTGCCTATAAACGATGGGTGACTCTTTCCATCAGGAGACATATCTGCTTGTTTGCTATCTTATGATATAAAAAATGAATTTGTTGTATTATTTATTTAAAAAAACTTTAGGGTATTTTTAAAGATAAAGTTATGAATCTAGGGTAACATTAATCAGGCTTTGGGGTAAAATGAAAATCTTGGTTGGCAACACTGTCTTCAAGTGGCAACATTGATAGTGCCAGGTGGATGACGTGTGACGTGTGGCCTGTCATGACATTTTGTATAGTTTCGGCGAAATTAAAATAAAAATGATTCTGTTTAACTTGATTTCGTTTATCTCAATTTTTCTGTTAATTGATATAACTAGTGCTTTGTATTTTCACATAGCTGAAGGCGAAAGAAAATGTTTCATAGAGGAAATACCAGATGATACAACGGTTATCGGTAAACTTGCTAAAGGTGTTTTTTATTTTTTGTATAAGAAGCCATGCAGATTTCATAATTTTATTATTGATTTCAGTGAATTACAAAGTAGAGCTATATGATCCACGATCCCAAGGTTTTATGAAGTCCGCGCCAGGAATTGGCATGCACGTTGAAGTTCGTGATCCAAATGACCGTGTCGTTTTATCCAGAGTTTACTCCTCCGAGGGAATGATATCCTTTACTTCTACTATACCTGGTGAACATGTAATTTGCATGTATTCTAACAGTACATCGTGGTTTAGTGGATCTCAGATACGAGTAAGTGTATGAATTCTATTTTAAACTAGCTGTTGCCCGCGATTTTGTCCGCGCGGACTTCGTTTACTCTCCCCCGATAGCGTGATAATGTGTAGTCTATATGTTGACCCGACTTGTTAGTAATATTCATGCAAAATATGAAGTAAATTCATGTGATACTTTTTGAGTTTACCCCAGACATACATACTGACAAACAGACAAAAATTCTAAAAACTATATTTTTGCCTTCGATATCGATTGTAGATCACGCCCCAAGTATTCTTTTAAAAAAATATTCAATGTACAGTTTTGACTTTCCTACGATTTTATTATATGTATAGATTGAATAAAATTAAAAACGTTGGTTGATATTGGAAATTATAGATTTTTCAATTGCAGTAGGAAACATTGGAGAGCACTTGAATAAATATTTAATGATTATAGGTATTTTACATATGTATCAAATGAACACTTGGTCAAATAAACTCTATAACAAATATTGATCTCAAATGGGGATAAGTTACCTATTCGTAATAATTAGAATTATGACTATTAATTTTGTATAGACAGTAATATATTTTTACATATTAGTAGAAAAAGGGAAATTTTAGAGAAAAAAATAAATCAATGCAGTATTGGTAATCAAAGATCTATAATTTCTTTTTACTTTTATTGCTCATTGATAAGATAAAAAATTATAATTTGTTGATTAATTTAATGTAATTTGATTTTTTTTTAAATGACACTTGTGATTATTTTTTAATTTTTATATTAACTCATGTTCTACATCTATGTAATACCGTGTTGGCGAAGCGGCTGGTGACTAATTATACAATAAATGGGACTTGGTTTTAATTTCCGACATAGATCAATGTGTGTAATGAGCAATGTGTAATTTTTGTATTTCTGGGTTTGGGTGAAATATGTTACAGTATATTTGTATTTTGATGTTTATTTTTTAACACCCATGCTGTGTGTTAAAAAATGAAATAATGAATTGATCTAAATCCAAAGTAAGCAAATAAATTGCTTACTTTAGGTTTAGATCAATTCATATATTTCATTTGTCCTGTGATATTCATGCATACTAGATGCGTTGACAAGTAAGTCACATTAAGGTTATGAATCTGCAGATTGTCAATTCTTGGCATTGTACTGCTCCAGTTTTGGATGGTAAGTTAGTTGTATACATGTGATGTTACTATCCTGCCACATAGTAATGCACCATTAACATCTTTGGTGTCTATAGGCAATTGTTTTCTCTTTCTATCGCCTCTGTGGTTTAGTGGTCCGGTATCGGAGTTGAAAAAATGTGTTTTTTCAGTTTTCTGATAAAAATAATGTTGCCCGGTATTGGAAAGTGCCCGGTTGGCGATAGGCTGGCCACTTATCACATTGTGTGAGTAAGTATCTTTGGGTAATCGTGGGTTGTTGTACCTCTGCTTACCTCTTCGGGGATATGGGCGTGAAGATACTTTATTTTTCTATCAGGAGAACCACATGCTTGTTTGCTATGCATGTGTTCAAAACTTGTAAAGTATTTTTCTTTTCTATTTTAAATATAAAGGTTTTATAAAAAACCTGATTGAACAGTTTTTCTATATAAGTAAGTTTTTTAAAAATTTTGTATCCTTTTTAATGATAATGTCATGAAGTAGGCTAACTAGTCTTATCTTTTTGTCAGGTATGGAAAAAAGAAATAGATAATATATTATTATGAATTGAATGGGAATTAGGTACATATAATTTTTTTCATCATAAGATAGCAAACATGCAGATGGCTTTCCTGATGCAAAAGGGAAACCATCACCTTAAGACACCAAAGAGTTAATGATGCATTGCTATCTGTGTAAGGGGGGTGGAAATACCATATGTATATGTACCGGCTACTTACGCTCAAAACCGAAACACGACAATGACAAACATTGATGCTATTGAATGAATGAATGAATGAATACTCTTTATTGCGCACCAAATTTAACAAAATAGATTATGTAAAATACTTATAGCTAATAATTATGTATATAGTGGGTACACAAAGGCGGTCTTATCGCTAAAGAGCGATCTCTGCCAAACAACCTTTAGGTAGAGGAGATCTTATAATTAATATATTTAAGGTGGTGGTGCCATTAAATTCAGTGACATAATTTCCTAATACATTCTATATTATGAAATTTTTTAATAATAACTAAATAAATATATAAATAATATAAATACAATAATATATATACATGCTATTGCAGCAGGAATATGTAAAGCGTACGTACGAAATACCCGGGTGAGACATTGTTGAACTCTACCACTCAGTAGTCTCGATGGTAGTAACACATACAGAAAATTGGTCACCTTTTACGATCTGCCTGGCATAACAGTAGTTGGTCTTCTTCAAAGGAGTCTGGACCAACAATTTAGTAATAGTTTGATATTTTATGTATTTGATTTTTTGTACTTAGCAAAAGGACTAGGCTAATCAATCAACCTACATTATAACATGATTTATATTTATGTGTAATTTCTTTTCAGGTTCACCTTGACATACAAGTAGGGGAACATGCTGTGGATTACGCTAATATAGCACAGAAGGATAAATTGTCAGAACTGCAACTACGCATAAGGCAGTTGCTACTTCAAGTTCACCAAATCACAAAAGAGCAGAGTTATCAAAGGGTAAAAGTTTTTACTTTACTATGCATGATGATGATGATGTACTAGACATCAGTAAGAGTATTCTTCTCAACTGACTTTCTAAAAGAATTATGAGAACATACAATCAAATTAAGAACCTGTCCGTTCTCATTTTGACTGTACATGTTCTCATTTATTTATGAACCAATATTGAAAATTCTTTTTTGTTTAAGTGGGCATCCTCCCCATATGACTCCATTTTAATTTAGAGAAGTTCTGTTATAGGGTTCCTTAGATATAGGAAATGGGAGTTTGGTTGATGCAGTTTTGCCGTGGTAAAAAGTTATTATTCAATTAATGGTTATAACAAACAAAAGTAAAACTTAATATTTATGCTCGAAGGCTCACCATAAGATATTTTTAGCTCCTACTTGGTATATTGCTCCCAAGCATTTTTAATAATTGTAACAGTAACCAGTTCACAGTGATAAGCATATATCAAACTAGTGCAATTTGCCAGGATTGTGAATTCTACTATTTATAGTATACAAGGCAAAATAAAACAACTAATATGTTTTATTCAATATACCAATGACTGAATTTTTACTTGAACAATGTTGCTTTCTTTCAATTATTTATTTTTCTGCCACAATAATTGATCAAACTTATGCCAAATAAATAAAAAATAAATATACACAGGAAAAATTACACTTATTGATCTAACCCCAAAATAAGCAAATTATTTGCTTGTGTTATGGGTGTTAACGATACTAATACATAGAAATACATATATAAATACTAGAATATATTTAATAAACACCTAAACCTGGAATACAAACATTTTTACTCATCACAGAAATGCTTGCCCCCGTCGGGGATCGAACTCGAGCCCCGTCAATTGCGTAGTTGGGGTTGCTAACCACTCGACCAACAGGGTGGTCTAGTTTTTAATTTAAGCGGCAGCCAATTAAAAGATATCAATTTTACTAATAAGAAATGTTCTAAGTTTATATTTTGTAGTGTCACAGAACAGAGTTATAGGACATTATGGATCCAATGGCATATCCATACTAAATGAAAATAAGGCACAGATAGAATATAGTGAAATGCCAATTGCTAATAAATGTTCTAAGATAATATTTTGTAGTGTCTCAGAACAAAGTTATAGGACATTATGTATCTAATGGCATATCCATACTAGATGAAAGTAAGGCACATATAGAATATAGTGAAATGCCAAAACACTTAGTAGTAATATTTTATTAGAGGATTCACAAATGATGATTTTTTTCAGCATCGAGAAGAAAGGTTCAGACAGACATCAGAAAGTACAAATCAGAGAGTTCTTTGGTGGAGTATCTTGCAAATGGGAGTACTCGTCTCAATAGGGTATTGGCAGATGCGCCATCTAAAGAGTTTCTTTGAGGCCAAGAAATTAGTGTAAAAACAAAACTTAGTCATTTTTTTTTTATTGAGAATAAAGTTTGTGTTTATATAAATTAGTATTTTCTATTTCCTCACATTTTTGTTATGATCTGTATTATAAATATAAACACATTAATAAATAAAATATTTATTATTTTTCTCTTATTGTTACATGTTTTCTCCTCTTAATAATAATATTATAAATATTTTAAGTAATTTCTACTACAAGCTTTATTTTATCATATTACATTAGAGAATATACCCATACCATGTGACCCATGTTTTACTACCCCACCCATTCTCCTCGGTGACCACTGTAACCACTACATAGTTTATGCCAAGGCCCCCCTCCCTCTAGTTTTCATTGTATAATATAAGTAATATATAAATATGATTTTTAAGATTTTAAAATTCATATTTATGTATTATAAAATACTATTTAAAAAAGTTCTAGCTTTGTGAGAAATGGGTTAGTCAAATGGTTCAGTAGCTCGTTTATTTCTTTTATGAATATTCATAATTTATTGAGTTGAAATATGCTCTTCTCTGTGAATTTTCGGTTTGACAGACCATCAGTCATGACTGAGCGTCTAATGTCAGTGTCAGAAACTTACACAAATGTAATTTATGACTGATGGTTTTGAGTGACTTGCACGACTGTCTAATGGGGCCTATGATCTTAGTAAACTAACTCAGATTACTGAGCATAGTTTTTAGGTTAAAACTTTTAACCTAGACACTTGTAGATACTTAGAAACTTTCTAATGCTACAATTTTACTTAGTATGTCACAAAATTATGAACGATTCAATGATTGATTTCTGATACCTCTTAAATAGCTGAAATCTTTATTCAATGGGTTTTACCAATACCAACGGGTTTTATTATTTAGTAAAAGGTAGTAAGTTTATCAAGACTGAAACTGGCAATGCTCAGGTGCTAGGTTTTTTACTTAAGTAAATGAAATAAGTGTTAGTTCTGGGGAACACATCCCAATATCTCTAATTAACAAGTTTAGATATGAGCTGGCACTTAAATTTGTTAGGCAATTTAACTTATATGGTAAATTTTAACTTTCAGATAAGTTGATTATTTTGAATGTGAGATATTAGACAAATTCAGCAATGGTAAATGCTAGTGGTTGTCTATACAGCATAGCATTGGCTACAATTATTTATTTCTTCTAACTTCTGAGTAGGATTTTATCTTGAATTATATTAATCTTTTGTTTGAAATATATGATCCATATATTTAATGAAACCAGATGGGTTTGGTTTAGAAAAAGGCGTTAATAAATTGAAGTCAACCATTTCTAATGTGCTTTCTAGAGTGTCACAAGTACAGTAATAAAGATGTCCATCAATTTGAAGCTGTTCTGCTAACTCCAGTTGATGGTTATCCATTAGATCTTCATTAACAACAACTAACAACGGTTTATTCGCATCTAGAGCTTCTAAACAACTCCCAGCTCCAGCGTGGCTTATTACTAAATCAGAATTCTTTATATCTTCTTGAATAGAGTCTTTAAATCTGTACATGTGCAATTTAATACCTTCTATTTCATTAGAACCTGGTTCTATTGCACTATTACCTATCTGAACGGTTATTTCCTTACATCCAATATTTTTTAAGGCTCTTATAACAGATGTACTTTGAATATATTCACACAACAAATCGAAACGAGTCGTGCCTACGGTTACAAAACATTTAGTGTACTCCCGCATGTTTATATTTTAGTCTAAACATCAAATAAACGTGTAAACTGTAAACAACAAAAATACTTCATAAACACAGACCAATTAGAGTACTACGTACAGACCGCCATCTGGAGAATATTTGGTTTAAACCGTATGCAAAGTTCGAAGGAAAATGTTAGTTCTTAATTTGTTTTTCTCGGTTGATATGTTGGTAAGGCAAACGATTAATATTCATACAGCCAGACGCGTAAGGTTTGACCGTATACCTCGCTCTTTTACTTATTTCAGTTTTTATTTATTTTTAATTAATGGATAATCACGTAAATAAAACAACAATTTTAAATACTTAAATTTATTTATTATTTTTTAAACAATGTCCTATTCCCAACTTGCGGATGGAACTGAAAAACATAAATAGCATTAAAATGAAAAGGAAATGTGTCGGTTTTGATTGGATCGGATGGGATTAGGCGGGATCTGGTATGATAATTGAGAATTAGGCGGGGCTGTGGTGAAATCGAAAACGATCGGATAGGTGAATAAGTAGGAAAGTGGGTTTAGTCGGGTTAGACTGAATAATAAAGGGTGAGATTGAGGATTAAGTTGGATTAAAAGAAATTGATTGATATATGATCTGACATTAGTTGGATTTGGTGGGATCGAATGAGATCGATTACGCAGAATCTTGTGAGATTGGGCGGGTTTAGGTGGGGTCTAGTCGGATTGGTGAGACCTGATGTGAATGGACTGGAATTGATGGGATCTGGCGAAATTTTTAAATTTGCATTAACATTACTCAATTTACATTACTTAATTTTTAAATTTGCATACTCATGATTTCGATTCGTACAATATTAGTCTTTTATAATTTTTTTATTTATTACATTGCACCAATTCAAAATAAAAGTCAAACATTCTTCCAGTACAATATCTTTGTACAATTCGTAGGTCACAAAAACAAATGAATATTCCAAAAATATTTAAATTTGTTTAATTTCACGTCTTGTAATAATAACATGAATGGAATGCTCAAAATATTCATTTGTGATTCTAATAATAAAGCCAAAACATCGAACTGCATATTCGGATGGGTAAGACAACTTACTTTGTTGTAATAATTTTAATATTCTTTTTGTTTTATATACGAGTTTGTTTGAACTTGGTAACTAATTTTTTCTGCCATGATCACAATTTACTTCATGTAACATTTTTCGTGTTACCCATCCATATGCCCTGGAATGCACATTAACTCATCTTTTTGCTCTGAATTCAAGAAATTGTCATCGATATATATTTGGTATATAATTAACTGACTATTTAGTAGTTGGTGTCATTCTCAATTAAATAATTTTTACAATAATAATAATTCCAAACGAAAAATTGATACAGTTTATTGGTTTTAATACATGGATTTAAATGCGTTTATAAAAGTTTAAATCTGAATTAAAATATCTCGGGTCTCATTATTTTAAATTTCTTTTGTGATTCCCATACCCTTTGCAAAATATCCACACTGATGTCCCAATTTATTTATGTGTTACACAGCATAGAATATTTTAGTTATTATGGATGGTATAATATTACAAACAAGATACAATTTCCGCCATTTGTTGATGGCATTCAAGTTTACACTATTTGTATACTAATTAAAAATTATTAATTACTGATGAACATAAAACTATACATTAAACATAATAGGTGAAAATTGAATAGTAAATAAATACAAGTGAACTAAAATTAATGTTAAAAAAACATATCTTTACATAAGCCGACACATTTTTAAATTTTCATGCTACTAATATATAATTCGATACAAAACAAATTTACTTCCTGCGATTACTTACAATAATGCTAGTTTAAATGTTTTAATGAAATATTTTTATACACCTTGCTTGTCAACTGTGAATTTCTTTGATAGTTTTTGTCTTTAATATTTTAAGTAGCTACGCTTTAACATTTGCTGTACTTTGTTACAAATTTTGTTTTTCCCAGTATTTTTATATTCTACTAGCAGCTTCGCTGAGCATAAATACATTGATGATTCAAAGAAATTATGTGACCAATCATTTACGCTCTTAGTACCAAAACTAACTCAAAACTCAATGTTTATCATGTTCAGTCAAGTATTCTCGAGTTATAACGGGACACACAGAGACAAACAAACGGACAGAAAATACAAAATGTTACAATTAATGTCGGAGAGTCTCAGAGCGAACATTTATCATGAAATTTGATTTATATAGTATATATACAAACGATATATCTACAAACAGACATTACAAATATATATAGTGAAAGAGATAGATAATAATGTGATCGTCGATTTTTTTCATCCTATTTTGCTAAGTGTAAGTGCAAATACCATTAATTGGATCAAATTCGGTCAATTAGTTTGTGATTTATCAATGACTAAAATTTTTGAAAGAAATGGTTTTTCACATTCTTCGAAATTTTTCAACCTATCGGTTATTTAGCTAAAGCCATATTTTAAATCTCAAAAATTGAGTTGAATGTCATTCGAAAGATCAAAATCAATTATCGTTTCCAAAATATACAGCTTTTTAAAAATCAATATACGGCCATTTTTAACACAATATATACATGATAATATAATTATATATACGGCTTAGACGTTTGAACTGAAAAAATCTATGCCTACAGTTTTTACTTTATGAGCTTAAAATACCTTAATTTAGCGGGAAGTTTCAGGGATGACCCGCAGGGTTAACCGTTTACACATTTTTTTAAACTAGTTTTTAGGTAATTGTACATTCAGTCAGACATTTAAAAACTTTTTAAAAAACCAAATTTTTATACGGATTCCTTTGAAAATAGTATACGATTTCTGAAACAAATTATTGTTGCGATTCTGCTTGAAATTTGGAAACTAAATATAAATCTTATACTATTTCTATGAACCTTCAACTTTTATTTGTATTTATTATTTGAAAAAGTTTACATTTTACATCTATATGTAGTAGTTTCAAAGTTTTAAATGCTTTAAATATCTAAATGCACTAAACTAATAGGAATATATTGCTGCGAATATTCAGATACAGACAGATATATAAAAATTATAGTCTGTTATTTGCGCAATCACGTGTTTTCACTATGTATTAATTTTCATCAAGATTCAGCAAGCCAATCATAACTTATAACGAGACATACAGACAAGATAAGACAAGTAAAATTAATAAAAATGATAGAGCCCAATATGTGCACAATTAAGCGTTTATTTACTTATTTAATACTTTATTGTACACAAAGGGGTAAAGTAACATTTTGATTCAAAAAAAAAAATCTACAAAAAACGAGTTTATCAGAGGTAAGAGATTTCTTCAGCAAATCCAAAACAGTGAGAATGCGTGAAAGACATGTAGAAGACAAGTGTATAGACATTAGTTTAGAAATATACAGTAGGAATACAAATATAAAAAGTTATTTTAATTTATTTAATTCTATACGTTACAAATTACAATGCCTTTTTATACTAAAAATTAAACAGATAAATAAAATTCTTATAAAGGTTTTATTTACCTGTAATAAAGGTTAATAATGAATGACTGCTCCTAATATAAAACGGAAGTGAATTCCAAAGTTTCAAGGAATTAATAGCGAAAGAATTACTTATTATAGAATTACCGCCCCGTTGGTCGAGTGGTTAGCGGCCCTGACTACGCAATCGACGGGGCTCGGGTTCGATCCCCGACGAGGACAAGCATTTATGTGATGAGCATATATGTTTGTATTTTCGGGTTTGGGTGTTTATTAAATATATTCCGGTATTATCTAGTAAAGAATTAATAAAAAAGTATTTTCAGGCAAATTACCCTGACGAGGTAGGCAAATGTACAACTAGGTCAACAACAATAGTTCCTTATACGTGAAGACTGGGTCCCGCAATGTGATAGGTGGCAAGCCTATTACATTGTGGGACCAAGCGGCACTTTCTAATCCCGGGCAACATTGTTTTCATCAGAAACTTGAAATATCGCATTTTTGAATTGCCCGACCCGAGAATCAAATCTGGGACCTCATGTGTCAACACGACACCGCACCACTAGACCACAGAGACGATAAAATTCAACACACTTAAGACGGACAATTTGAGTTGAAATCATATAAAAAGTTCGCGAAGAAGTGTTCTTACTGTATACCAATTTTCACAAAGATAAGATACATATTGACAGACAAAAATGTTCAAAATTGTAAAATTTATGTAAGCAAGTCATAAAACAAATACTATATATACATAAAATAAATACATAATTAAATATTCGTGACTGAATGAGTGTGAGTGTATGCCTTACAAAAATTGACTAAATAAAATTTAATGTACAGACACACACTAAGATTTATACAGTAGTATTCATTTCAAAATTTATGATATTTTTTTTAATAAAACAGCTTGTTGCTACTATTTTGCTGTCATTCTTAATTGCAAGTTACTACTAGCACCATTGGCTATGTCAAATAATTCGTCGAAGAAAGAGACTACTTGTGCCATGTTCTCCAGTGTTTCTCATATCGGTTTCATCTGGATACAAGGCTGGAAATAAAAAAAATAAAACATTACAGTGTAGTAGGAGTGTATATTTTCAATGGAGAATATTATGTTGTGTTTAAAAATACTAAAAAAAGATTTTTCACCTATTGCTGATCTCTGTCACGTTCCGGCACAGGAAGCTTTTTTTTTATCATAGGATTTCAAAAAAACCCTCCTGATGAAAAGAGACAACCAACGCCTATAGACACCAAAGATGTTAATTGTGCGTTATTATCCTTGCAAACTTGTTATTATTTAGTGCCATATGTATAAGTTTACTGGCTAAGTTACTCTCATAATCTGAACACAACAATGATACGCACTGACGCTATTGTGGCAGGAATAAGTAAGGCGGTGGTGGCCGACCCAGACAAGACAATGCAGAACTCAACCACCTAGTGACTACTATGTTAGTGTCTCTCGTAACCAATCGTTCGCCTCTTACGAATTTAAATTTACACATACGCCTGATTAATCTTTACGTATTAAGAGTGGCTTAGGCAGTTTTAAAATTACCAACGATAGACTATAATATGTGTACCATCGTGTCTACTAGATGATAGAGTTCCGCAATGTCTCGACCGGGTATGTATTCTCACCACCTTTTCTATCCCTGCTGCAATAGCGTCAATGCTTGTCATTGTCATATTTCGGTTTGGATGGTAAGGTAACCGGTAGATATATGCATGCGGTATTATCATCTCGCCACACGGATAGTAACGAACCAGTAACGCATTTAGTGTCTATAGGCTATGCTTGGCTATCTTTTTCAATCAGGTAAACCATCTGCTTGTTTGCTATCTATACAGGTACCTTCTAGGGAAGCGAATTCCATCTTAGGCCGCATCTTAGCCTACCACAGGCGACATCATGATCAAGCTCTTCCCTATCTATAAAAAAACGTAAACTCATATAGGTACAGGCTATTGATAAAAAAAGGCTATAAATATAGTCTATGTGACTTTTTATATGCTAAGATATATATAGATTTTTATCTGGTCCTTTGCATTTGGCTCTAGTTAATCTCCTGCCCTTTTGATTTTAGTAGAAAGTTTTACTTGTCACAAAACCTTTCTTTTCAAGGGATTTGTTTTTTTGTTACCTAATTATAGGATTTTTCTTTACTAAAGACTACAGCTCTCTAAGTACAAGCTCTATAGTTTATATATTCCCTATCCAGGCGTCGACATCGCGGTATTATAGCTTGCACACCTGAGATTCTCTTTTTTCTCTAATTTTATGAAATTGTACAAGACGAACCAAAAATTACTTGTAGATTTACATATTCTAATATTTCGAATGTTTAATGAAGTCCTGCGTTTATAATTACCTAAGATGTTTATATCCGTATCGCTGTCTGTTATTAAAGTTTGGACTGCTATTTTCATAATTTCAATATCTGAAAACAAATTGTTATAATTTAATTTTGTGACAAATGTTTTTTTTTTAAATAAGGTAAAGTTTTAATTCAAAAAAATTTTTTTTAATATATTCGGGTTTGGGCTCCTTTGGAGAATAGACCAACTGCTGTTCTGCCAGGCAAGTCGTAAAAGGCGACTGATTGGCTATACATGGCACAACCATAGTGACTATTAGGAGGTAGAGTTCCACAATGTCTCATCCGGACATGGTACCACCGCCTTACCTATTCCTGTCGCAATAGCGTCGTTGTTTGTCTGTCATGTGTTGTCATGAAGGATGTGATGTGACGTAGGGATGTGACGACCCCATCGCCCACTGGTGGAATAATTTTTGTGACAAAAATTATTTAACACCGGTGCAGTCAGTCAACCAAATTAGTGGTAGTGCCATACTGCTTTTGCAACTGAATAGGCCGGCACGCCCGGGGAGATACCACTCTCTCACTTGACACCGACGTAAAGTAGCAGCCCTGCTGCTGCGTTTCGTTTGATTTGTGAGAGTCCCGGAGGCCTAACCCCCCCCCCGCACACTATGAATGCGCAATCAAAAGAGAATCTACCCCAGGGGGGTACCACTTGCACCAGCAGTGGAGAATCCCCCCCTGAGCGTCCGTGCTCTGGATTCCAGCCAGGTCATGGATGCTCAGGCTGCCCTGCGTATTCTGGGGGGGGCAAAATTGCGCTCATAGACAATCCTGTCCGGGGCAAACAGGGCAAGAAAGCCATGGCACCCCCTACCACGCTTACTGTGGATTTCTGTAATGTCAGGGGGCTTCATTCCAACTTGAACGCCGTCCACTATCATCTCGAGACGGCGAAGCCAGCTTTGCTCTTTTTGACCGAGACGCAGATATCTTCTCCGGCTGATACTTCTTACCTCTCGTACCCGGGGTACAAACTGGAACATTCCTTTGTACCGCGGGCTGGGGTGTGCGCATACGTCAGAGAAGATATCTGTTACCGGCGCCTCGGCAGACTTGAAGGTCAGGACCTATCCATCCTCTGGTTACGCGTAGCTTGCGACGACCATCCACGCAGCTACGCGTGCCTATACAGGTCCCATGGCGGGAATACTGAAGTTGACCGGCTCATTGAGCATTTACAAACGGCTGTAGATTCCGTGTTAGAGCAGACCCCCTCCACAGAGATCGTGATCTTGGGCGATTTTAATGCCCACCACGCCGAATGGCTTTGTTCGCGCACCACCGATCATGCGGGGAGGTCTGTTCACGATTTTGCCTTGGCGTATGGTCTTACACAACTGGTAACTTCGCCCACGCGAGTTCCCGATGTGGATGACCATATATATGCCTTCACTGTTGGACCTTCTGCTGACCTCTCATCCGGACCATTATCAGGTATCGGTGGACGTCCCACTTGGTTCGTCAGACCACTGCCTGATCCGGAGTAAAGTGCCGGTTTCGCGCCTATCACGGCCTCCTTTAGCAGGCTGTCGTCGCGTTTGGCACTTTAGGTCAGCAGATTGGGACGGGATGCGGTCTTTTTTTGCGTCCTACCCATGGGGGCGGTTGTGCTTCTCGCTGGATGATCCGAATGTCGTCGCTGACTCTATTGCCGATGTGGTGCTGCAGGGCATGGAACTTTTCATTCCATTTTCTGCGGTACCAATTGGTGGTAAGTCTCAGCCTTGGTTTGGTCGCTCCTGTAAAACGGCTTCGCGCCGCAAGCAGGAGTGCTACCGGGCTTGGGCTGCAGCGTCCGCATCTTGTGATGAAAAAACCAGCACATTACGTAAGGAGTACAATTTCGCCTCGAGGTACTTCAAAAGAGCTATCGCCAAGGCAAAATCGGAACACATTGGCAGAATTGGCGAGAAATTAGTTCGCCTTCCTTCGGGCACTCGTGCGTTCTGGTCTCTCGCCAAGGCTGTGTTAGGGAATTTCTCACAGCCCTCTCTTCCATCCTTGCACGGAGACGATGACTCTCTGGCCCATACCGCAAAGGAGAAGGCCGATCTCCTGGGCTCCTTCTTTGCGGCCAACTCGACTCTGGATGACCAAGGGAACGCACCGCCTACCATCCCGCAGTGTGATAGTTGTATGCCAGAACTACAATTTCGGCAATCATCTGTGCGTAAAGCACTACTTTCCTTGGACATCCACAAGTCGAGTGGGCCGGATGGCATCCCTCCGATTGTGCTAAAAATGTGTGCTCCAGAGTTGGCACCAGTATTAACACGCCTATTCCGGCTCTCCTATTCACTCGGCGTGGTACCGAATTCGTGGAAGACAGCTTTGGTGCATCCCATCCCTAAAAAAGGAGATCGCTCTAACCCGTCTAACTATCGGCCCATAGCCATAACCTCCTTGTTCTCCAAAATTATGGAGACAATCATCAACTCTCAGCTCCTCAAGTATTTAGAAGAGCACCAGCTGATTAGCGACCGTCAGTACGGTTTCCGTCGCGGCCGCTCAGCTGGTGACCTTCTAGTATACCTAACTCATCGATGGGCGGAAGCAGTTGAGTCCAAGGGGGAGGCATTGGCAGTTAGTTTGGACATAGCGAAGGCCTTCGATCGGGTATGGCACAAAGCGCTTCTCGCGAAGCTGCCTTCCTATGGGCTTCCTGAGAAATTATGCGAGTGGATCACCAGTTTTTTGGCTGATCGGAGCATCAAGGTCGTTGTCGACGGTGCGTGCTCCGACCTTAAATCTGTCAATGCTGGTGTTCCCCAAGGCTGCGTGCTATCACCGACACTGTTCCTTCTGCATATCAATGATATGATGCGAATTAGCAACATACATTGCTATGCGGATGACAGTACTGGTGATGCTACATACTGCGGCCGAAGCAGTATTTCTCGGGAACACGTCGAAGAGTGCCGAAACAAGCTTGTGTCTGAAGTCGAGAATCGACTTACCGATGTCTCGGAATGGGGTCGCCAAAACCTGGTTACTTTTAACCCCAAGAAGACACAGCTTTGCGTGTTCACCGCAAAAAAGACGCCCTTTGTCGTATCACCTCGATTTGAGGATACTCTCCTGACAGCTTCAGCTAGTGTCGGAATCCTGGGAGTTGACATATCGAATTACGTTCAGTTTCGCGGTCATTTGGAAGGCAAGGCTAAACTATCCTCCAAAAAGCTCGGTGTGCTTAGCAGAGCGAAACAGTACTTTTTGCCGGTCCATCGCCTTCAACTTTATAAGGCACAGGTTCGGCCTCACATAGAGTACTGTTCGCATCTCTGGGCCGGAGCTCCTCAGTACCAGCTTCTTCCTCTTGATCGCATTCAGCGTAGAGCGGTTCGAATCGTTGACGACCAGGCCATTTCGAAACAGCTTGACTCCTTGGCATTGCGCAGAGATGTAGGTTCTCTCTGTGTCTTTTATCGTATATATCATGGAGAGTGTTCCGACGAGTTATTTGGATTAATTCCTGCCGCCGAATTCCACCATCGGACATCACGTCAAAACTTGAAGTTCCATCCTCACCATCTCGATGTCTGGAAATCCACAACTGTGCGTTTCTCCCGACACTTTTTACCTCGCACTACTCTGTTGTGGAACCAATTACCGGCAGGGGTATTTCCGAACGGATACGACATAGGGACCTTCAAGAAAAGAGCTTACTCATTCTTAAAAGGCCGGCAACGCAACTGCAAGACCTCTGGTATTGCAGATGTCCATGGGCGGCGGTGATCACTTACCATCAGGTGCACCTCTTGCTCGTTTGCCCCCTCTTCTATAAAAAAAAAAAGACTAATGTATGTGATTTGCGATGATAGCAACGCACTGTTAACATCTTTGGTGTCTACAGGCGATGGTTTCTCTTTCCATCGGGGGAGTCATCTGCTTGTTTGCTATCTAATTAAATTTAAAAAATATCATCCTTTTGCTATTTGCCCATAACAACAAGGAGGAAAACATCTAAAAAAGTTATTTAAAAAATTAAACCGACTTCAATATATCAGGTACACCATATATCAAAAACGACTGAACCAAATTGAATGAAACTATGACTATTCCCTTAGTAGGAATATACTTCATTTAAATCAAAAAGGATCATCTTGATATGCCTTTTAGTTTCCGAGAAATTCATGGACAAACATATATATATATATGTACATACAAAATTTAGCACACATGCTTGGAAATCTGAATACATCATCATACCTACTTAAATATTATCCAATTTCATCAATATTACATATATACAGGTTAAACTAATAAACTCATTTTTTTAATCTTAGCTACAGATATATGTGTCATAAACTAAGTAATGACACACTACCTATTTGTATATGTAATATAATATAATAATATTCACGGGACAAATTACACTTACTGATCTAACCCCAAAGTAAGCAAATTATTTTGCTTGTGTAATGGGTGTTAGTCAATTGATACCAATACATAGAAATACATATATAAATACTGGAATATATTTAATAAACACCCAAATCCGGAAATACAAACATTTTTGCTCATCACGCAAATGCTTGTCCCCGTCGGGGATCGAACCCGAGCCCCGTCGATTGCGTAGTCAGGGCCGCTAACCATTCGACCAACGGGGCGGTATATTTAGTAATATTAGTCGATTAGTTAGTGACATTGACTAAGCAATAAATGGGGCTCAGTTTCAATTCCTAACGGGTCAAGCATTTGGTTGATAAACATAGATTTTTTTCTGATTTTATGTGTTTATTTTTTACAATCATTTATTGCATTAAATATTTATTTATTATTTTTTTTATATTATAAGATAGCAAACAAGCAGATGGGTCTCCTAATGGAGTCAACCATCGCCTATAGACACCAAAGATGTTAATGATGCGTTGCTATCTTGTAGTGAGGTCTAATGCTACATGCATAAGTCCACCGGCTACCCTACCCTCCAAACCGGAACACGACAGCGACAAGCGCTGACGCTATTGCGGCAGGAATAGGTAAGGCGGTGGTACCACACCCGGGCGAGACAATGCAGAACTCTACCACCTAGTAGCCACGATGGTAGTGACTCGATAGCCAATCGGTCGCCTTTTACGACCTGCCTGACAGAACGGTAGTTGGCCTATTCTACAAAGGAGGCCGGGACCTTTATTACTTTATTGTTCACATAGAGGCAATATTACATTTTATTTCTTGAAAACTCTACAAAAGGCGAGCTTATCTCTGTAAGAGATTTCTTTCAGCAAACCCAAAACAGTGAGAACGTGTACAGATTATTAATTAAGAAAATATATACAATAGGCATACAAAAAAACTTTATATTACTTAATCCTAATTCGTACAATGCATTTCTGCCCAAAAAATTACACCGATAAATAAAATTTTGTATACTAAGCTCTCCTAACCCCCTAACCGTTGGTCGAGTGGTTAGCGGCCCTGACTACGCAATCAACGGGGCTCGGGTTCGATCCCCGACGGAGACAAGCATTTGCGTGATGAGCATAAATGTTTGTATTTCCGGGTTTGGGTGTTTATTAAATATATTCCAGTATTTATATATGTATTTCTATGTATTAGTATCGTTGACTAACACCCATTACACAAGCAAATAATTTGCTTACTTTGGGGTTAGATCAGTAAGTGTAATTTGTCCCGTGAATATTATTATTATATTATTATTATCTCTTTATTTACATTAAATTCTTATTTGATTACATTTATAATTATAACATTATTAAAAAATACAATATTATAAAAATAAATATAACAAAATAGGTTATCCGCCAGCGGGAACGTTATAGTTAAGCCACCGGTGGTCAAGGTGACAGAGAGAGGAACCTCCTCACAATACGTGCCGTTCCCAATACTGCTGCCTTTTGTATCCGGCCCTTGATCCAGAATTGTAGCGAAAGACTTCTAAGATGCTGCTCAAGACTCTTCGCTACAAGACCATTTACGGAAACGACTATCGGAACAATCGTTGCTGAGTCCACACCCCACATGTCGGTAATCTCATGAGCTAAGTCTAAATATTTAGTTAGTTATATTATTATTATTATTATAAATTTTAATTGTTTACATGTTTGGCCTCATGGCATTGAATAGGTATAAAATAAATAATTAAATCTATATAAAAACAACATCAACCTTCATGATTAATTTAAGTACAATTTCCATTTTTCCATAAATTTAATTATTATTTATTTATTATTTTTAAAATTATTTATTTTATTTTATTATACTTATTCCAGTAGGTATTTAAATAACATGTATTTCTACGAATTAGTATTGTTGACGAACAATCATATTATTACAAACAAATACTTTCTTTACTTTAGGGTTGATAAATTCGTGTAATTTGTCCACCCATACATATTATTATTTTTTATAAGTAGTTTAACATACAAATAACAATAAAATTGTACTTACTACAGTCTAATGCATTTGTGATATTGTTCAGTCTTTGCTGAATTTGCCTAGCATATGACTGGCCAATGAAGAACTTCCTTGAATAGGTGTACCATAGTCCATAGACCAATGCATGTTGTAATCTCAATATCTGAAAAATATGATTTGCTGTTTTAGATCATTTTAATTACATTTTATAAGTAGCTGTTCCTCACGACTTCGTTTTTGGGACTCAAAATCATTACTTCTTTTAACTCAGTTGGGTGAAAAAGTACCTTTTGTCACTCTTGTAGTGTAGCTTTCTAATATGTATTAAAAAAGTTTTCAAGGTCTGTCTAGTAGTTTATGAGTTAATTCATTTCAAACATAAAAAATAGAAATGTCTTCTCTTTATGATATTATTTGTATAGATTTAATACAGATTTAAATTAATTAAATTGAAACATATTTGATAATCATGGTTTAGACTCACTAAAGTACAAAAAATACATTATTTTTGCACCAGTTTTGTAGCTTTAAGAATTAAGAATTAAGAATTAAGAATTTTCTATATCCCTAGCTCCGCGGCTATTGACCTAAAAGCAAAGTGACCTCTACAAAAGTTGATGTACCTCACCCCCTCCATCCTATGGTGGAAGAAAAAACAGGCCTTATATAGGGTCGAAATTTTTCGTTGAAATTTGCCTAAGTCCCAGACGCCTTTGTAATGGATTTCGGTTTTTACCCCCCAGCTTCCCGGCTATTGACCTAAGAGCAAAGTGACCTCGACAAAAGTTAATGTCCCTCACCCCCTCCATCCAATGGTGCAATAAAAAAGGGGGGTTGTATAGGGTTGAAATTTTCCATCGAAATTTTTCTAAGTCCTGCGTCCCCTTTCCTACTCAGGACCGTAGTTTTTGATTTTACCCCCTAGCTCCGCGGCTATTGATCTAAGAGCAAAGTGACCTCTACAAAAGTTGATGTATCTCACCCTCTCCATCATATGGTGGAAGAAAAAACAGGCCTTATATAGGGTCGAAATTTTTCGTTGAAATTTGCCTAAGTCCCAGACGCCTTTGTAATGGATTTCGGTTTTCACCCCCCAGCTTCGCGGCTATTGACCTAAGAGCAAAGTGACCTCGACAAAAGTTGATGTCCCTTACCCCCTCCATCCAATGGTGTAATAAAAAAGGGGGGTTACATAGGGTTGAAATTTTCCATCGAAATTTTTCTAAGTCCTGCGTTCCCTTTCCTACTCAAGACCCTTAGGTCAATAGCCGCGGAGCTAGGGGGTAAAATCAAAACCTCTTCCTAGTTCCTTACAGGGCACATATCAATATTATTCTCTTAGGAGTTACAGGGATTTTTATGAAAATTAATGTCCTGTCGTAAACTGTTGCTTGTGGGTACACAAAACTTGAGAACTTTGAGAATTCACAATATTTTTAACTGATAGCAAGAAGCGAAAATATTTTACATTTTTTCCAATAAAACAAGCACCGAAACACTCCAAAAACAACTTGAAAATGAAAAATAATCACCATTCAACACAAACATATTAAGCACAACGGCCATTTTGTTTATTCAATTTCGACATTTCGACAGACAATTACCTATCCGTTCTGTCAATCGTCACGCATATGGCAGTTGTCAAAGTCGTTACGGCATATCAAACGTCTGTGTGAAACTTTGCAGTGTCATTCTATACGGTTTATTTTTTTTCTATATGACATGACCTGGCGTGCTTCATAAACACCTTCATAAAAAATGTCAGTCAGACGTCAGTGTTAGCCAGTGTTGGCAGACCCGTAAAAATTATTTGTACTAGAGACGTAAAATTATTGTATATTATAAAATAATTTCTATTGTTAAACACTATTTATTAAAAAAATAGTTTAAATATGATCATATTACAAATTTACCTTAAAGTTAGAATAGGAAAGCGTCAAAACTTTTAAACGATGAAGTTTTAACCTGTAATTATATTTTTCAAAGGATTGTACGCTTGGGATTGAAGATTGAAAAGATCGAAATGATCATGAAATTATTGCACATATACAAAATTATGGTACGTCTGCCAACACTGGTGTTAGCATATCCGCAATAAATTATTATTGAGCAATGTAAGGAGGGGTGAGGGGCACGGAGAGGCGGTTCTTCAATAACAGGCAGAGTTACTAGAAGACTTATATATTTCGTACCCAGAGATACAAGTACTAGATCCCTCTTACCGTGACCTGTCTAATAAACCAACCCCTGAGAAGTGTAGTTATTATACCAGGTCCCGTAAGTGGGTTAATTCACCTTTGCGTCCAAAGAGGAAGTCAGTTAAGACGAACCTCTTATGCAGCTAGGCGACCCTATGAAGGAATACAAATCAATAGATATCAAAGTTATTATTGTAATGCGATGAGTACAGACGATACTGAGATGTAAAATACAACCACCGCCATCTAGTAAGCAATGGTGGAACTTCATCTACGTTGTATTGATATTCTTTGTTATAGACTCCCCCTCTGCCTCTGAAGTCGCCCCGACGAAGAAGGCAGGATGATGCTTCATTAAGCTTTGGGTGCATTTGTGTCTACCTTTCTCGGTCGTCCGCGTTTACGTAGGGGAATTGCCGGCTTAGGTATGTTTCCGTCCGGAAGTTGATATTGTCGGAGAGCCGAAGCATGGTAAACCCCCACTGAAATATTAGTGTCAACGTTACCTACTTCAAAAGAGCTCGGCCCATGACGACGTAAAATGACATATGGGCCATCGCGCCGAGGAGCAAATTTTGAGCTGAATCCTTGACTAGATCGACTTAATCTATGTGATTCTACCATGACAAGTTCTCCTGGGTTTAGATTCGGACAGCTTTGGCGTTTTTGATCAACGTATTGCTTCCTGCGCTCTTCGCTCATTTCTTGAACCTCCTTGGCCTTCTTTAAGGTTTCAGCCATCATTTTCAACTTTGGGGTAATTTCGGTTTCAAAGTTCTCATTTTGAACTATCTCTCGAAGATCATGCTGAACATCATCTGCAGTACGCAATTCTCGTCCAAACATTAAAAATGCCGGAGTAAATTTGGTCGAGCTTGATACGGCTGTGTTCATGGCAAACCTTATGAATGGTAATTTTTCTGACCAGTGAACGTGGTTATCCCCAACCAAGATGGCTAGCTGGGTTTTAAGGTCCCGGTTTCTCCTTTCTACTGGGTTTGTCTCGGGATGATATACTGGGGTGAACCCATGTTTAATGTTTAAACAAAAGCACAACTGTTGCATCACGCTGCTCACGAATTGTGTTCCATTATCGCTTAGAAATCGTCTCGGTGTGCCATATCTGAGAATGATTTCATCTAATAATATTTTCGCACATTCCTCTGCTGTTGCCTGTTTGAGGGCGAAGAGTTCAACCCATCGGGTCATCACATCTTCGATGATGAATATCCATATTTCATTATTTGGTGTCTTAGGTAAAGGTCCAAATAAGTCGAAGGCTACTACTTCAAACCTTTGGTTCATAGCTGTAGTCTGCAACAACCCTGCAAGTTTTTGGTTGGAGGCTTTATAACGCTGGCATTCGAGGCACTTTCGAACATATGCCTCTATTTGTCCCCTCATGCCTTTCCAGTAATAGCGTTGAGCTATACGTGCAATAGTTTTCTCTGCTCCGTAATGTCCTGCAGAAGCCTCGTCATGATAAACTTTGATAATCTTCTCATGTTCATGTCTCGGGGCTACCAATTGTCCTTCTTCTGAGTCACTATCCGGAGCGTATCGATATAGGAGACCGTCAACTAGAATATAGCCTTTCTTGCTCCAATACTTAGCTTTCTCTTCATCTATCCCCTCCAGACTTTTTATTATTTCTGTTATATATTCATCCTTGAGTTGCTCATTCCTAATATCTTCTTTACTCCTTTTAGGCAAATCCACGGTTACTGTACATATACTACAATCCTTTTCTGTTTCAGGTTCGCATATGGGACGAGACAATGAGTCAGCTACGATATTTTTCCTTCCTGTGACATATTTTATTTCGATGTCGTAGGGTTGCAGTTGCAACGCCCATCGCGCTAGGCGACCTGTTGGGGATTTCAACGACATTAGCCATTTGAGGGCTTGGTGGTCTGTCATAATGATGACTTTGGTACCTTCAACGTATCCACGAAATTTGCTCATTGCCCATATAACTGCGAGGGCTTCCCGCTCTGTGGTTGAGTAATTTCGCTCAGACTTTGTTAGGAGTCGACTCGCGTACTCAACTGGGTGCTCCGAATCTCCCTCCCCCTGTACTAGAACTGCACCGATAGCATATGCACTGGCGTCAGTCTTTAAGACGTACGGTTTTGTTTCATCTGCTTGTTTGAGTACTGGGGCTGTGGTTAATCGTTTGCGTAATTCATCATAGGCGGCAACTTGTTCATTTCCCCAGACCCATGCAGCATTTTTCCTTGTCAATCGAGTCAGAGGCTCGGCTATCTTGGCAAAATTAGGTACAAATCGTCTGTACCAAGAACACATCTGAATGAAGGACAGTAGATGTTTCAGATTTCTAGGTGCAGGCATATTGGTTATGGCACTTGTTTTTTCAGGGTCTACTTCCAATCCTTTTGGTGTGATAAGGTGACCTAGGTATTTGACGTTCTGGCAGACAAATCTGCATTTTTCTCTATTGACTACTAGGTTGTATTCTTTTAATTTGTCAAACAGTTCTTTCAAGTCTTTCAAGTGCTGATTGAACGTGGTTGACAATACGATGATATCATCTAAGTAAATTAGAAATTTGATATGACTAAGAGATATGCGAACCCTATCCATCATGCGCTGAAAAGTAGCTGGAGCATTTCGAAGGCCAAAAGGCATTCTTTTAAATCGAAACATTCCGAAGGGTGTAACGAATGCTGTTTTGTTCCTGTCTTCCTCTCTCACACTTATTTGCCAGTAGCCAGCGCGAAGATCAATCGTGCTCATATAGGGAGTAGCCTTAGCGCCATGCAGGAGATCGTCAATCCTTGGCAAAGGGTAAGCATCGGGAGTGGTCACACTATTTAGCTGACGGTAATCGATACACACCCTGATGCCACCCGTTTTCTTCGGTATCAAAACAACCGGGGCTGCCCATGGCGAGGAACAAGGCTCTATAACGTCTTCTTTAAGCATTACTTCGATTTCGTTCTGCAACAGAGACGCCTTTGCTGGCGATAGTCGATACGGTGGGGCAGATATTGGTAAGTGGTTCCCTGTGTCTATTGAATGTTCAACCATATTTGCAGGCTTACCGTTTGACTTGAATACATCTCCATTATTTTCCAGGAACACTTCAAGATTATCGCGCTCCGTCGTTACATCGATGGAGCTGATGTTTACGTCTGGAAACAGCGATGAATCGGTAGGCTGTTCCAAGTCATAGTCTTCCAAACTAGTAACAGCATCTTTATACAAATTGTCCAACAGTGGTGAGTAGCCATCAAAGAGGATAGTGCGCTGTTTTTTGGGTGGCGTTCCAAAATCGATAGGCAACAGCTTATAGGGACGTGGAAACGCAGCTTGAATCTTGCTTTCTTCAGGAAGTACGGCTTCAATCGGCGTAGTAGCTGTGGTAACGGACGAAAGTAGGACTTGGTTGCTATGGAATCGTATAAAACTTTCCTCGTAAAGCTCCATTTCCTCTTCAGGATCTTCGACGAAATAGTAAGTATGTTGTGGTAGATTCAGAACCATGTGAGCATCCTGTATGAATCCTACACCAAGCAGCGTGCGATTATCTTTAGATTCTGGCAAAACTAGGAAGGTAGTGAGAATGGTTCTTCCATTTATGTTGACAGGAACCTTCGTAACAAGGACCGTCTGCTTCCTTTGAATACCATCAGCTAGAGTGACATCAACCTCTATTTGTTTGAATGGGTAGCCTTTCGTTTTGAGGGTCCCATATAGTTGATAGGAAGCAACACTGGTTTTGGCGCAGGTGTCCACATAAGCTGGTGAGTTCTCTCCTTCAATGCCGATAAATATTACTGGTCTGTCTCTTGCATCAGTGGAGGCGTCAATAGAGCAGAGTTGTAGTTGTTCGGAAGAAGTGTGTCTTGTCTTATGGCATGTCGGGCAATTGCTGCGAACTACTCCAGGGGCGCCACAACCATAACAGCTAAATTTAGGTGCTGAAGGGGAAGGTGCTTGTGTTTCGACTTCAGCTATGTTTTTAGTGCTGGGCTGCACATTGCCTCTCTCCATGTTTGCCTTTTTTCTGCATTCTTCTACAGTGTGACCCAATGCTTTGCAGAACTTACATTTTTTTTTCTTGGCAATGGTTGGGTTTGCAGACCATTGCGGTGTTTTTGCATGCAAGGCCTTTTCCTGCAAGATGTGTTCTGCAGATCTGGCTGCGCTTAATAATTCCTTGAAGTTCTCGATAGAAGCTCTTGGCACACGGTCCCTTATCTCCAATCTTAGCAAACCATATATCATGTCCAGCTGGTGGGTTTCATTTGGTATAGGCTCTGGTAGCTGAGCAAAAAGCATACGCTTCTGACGCACAAAGGATTCAGTCGTTTGAGCTGGAAACTGTTTAATTTGTGTTATGTCTGTATACAGTAGGTACGCTTCTCTCCTTGGCGCAAATGTCTCTCGTAAGCGTCCTTCAAATTCAGCCCAAGTTTTAATTTCTGCTCGTACGCCTTGCCACCAATCCCCTGCGTCTCCATGAAGTAAAACTGCGAGATCAGCCAAAGCGCTTTCATCGCTCAGCTCTTTCTGTCGTTTGAATATCCGAACACCAGACAAGAAGGCTTCTAGGGTTTCCTTATTATTTACTCCATTGTAGCGGTGCGCGCAATCAGCCAGGTTAACAGAAGCCTGTGACGGTGACGCTAGTTTCGAGATTAGCTGATTGAATTGTTCAGGGCTTAACTGAGCCATCTTTGGTTTTACTGCCTTAATTGTTGTTACTCGTCCTGCTCTCGAGACCACGTATTTATCTCCGTTCACCGAGTCGTGAAACTCGTCGTCGCTCATTAACCCTTTGAAATCAACTTTTATTAGGTTCAACTTCTGGTGAAAAACCGTAAAGGTGTATGGTGCTTGGTCACACACGAGTCGAAGCGCGAAGTTGTTGCGAGGATAGTAGCACGCTGACGGTAAGAGGTCCGTAGCACGATGACGTTTCACCCTTGGCCCCACGTTGGGCGCCAGTTGTAAGGAGGGGTGAGGGGCACGGAGAGGCGGTTCTTCAATAACAGGCAGAGTTACTAGAAGACTTATATATTTCGTACCCAGAGATACAAGTACTAGATCCCTCTTACCGTGACCTGTCTAATAAACCAACCCCTGAGAAGTGTAGTTATTATACCAGGTCCCGTAAGTGGGTTAATTCACCTTTGCGTCCAAAGAGGAAGTCAGTTAAGACGAACCTCTTATGCAGCTAGGCGACCCTATGAAGGAATACAAATCAATAGATATCAAAGTTATTAATGTAATGCGATGAGTACAGACGATACTGAGATGTAAAATACAACCACCGCCATCTAGTAAGCAATGGTGGAACTTCATCTACGTTGTATTGATATTCTTTGTTATAGCAATAAATTATTATAAGATAGCTGGAATTGTTACCAAGCAATATTTGAAAAATAAAAATGTACTTCGTTACTAATAAAGTTGACATTTATTTCTTACTCAACAGAGGGGAAAACATTCTGAGCAAGACATCGACAAGAGTGGATGTTGTCCCTTTCTTGCAATTGCCAGTGTAATAAAACTATCAGAGTGCTAAGTGTGAGTTTTTCTTTTCGCATTCGACGTGAGAAACCAGTTTACCACTAGGTGGCGCTGTACAAATCATATACAAATTCCTAGTAAACTCGAAACGCGCTCACGATCGAATGCGAAAAGAAAAACTCACATATAGCACTCAGATGGTAGATTTTTATTTATTCGGTAATCGTTAAATCTCTTTTATTCATACACGTCGATAAATATCTTAGTTACCACAGTGACCACTCGCCACCACGTGGCCTGTCTGCCCGATTGTATTTTTGATTAAAAAAAATGCAAGTAGCAAGAAATGGCTTTTGTATGGTACCGAATACCAAATGAAGTGAGTAATGAGATGCCTAAAGGCACAGATACAAAACAAACCATATATTTTTAATTCTATACTAGCTGTTGCCCGCAACTTCGTTTGCGCGGACTTCGTTTACTCCGCATAGCTCCTCCCCCGTAGGTGATAGCGTGATAATATGTAGCCTATATGTTGACCCAACTTGTTAGTAATATTCATGCATTTTTGTTTTTTTTTTGAATTTAAGTAAATCCATACTTTACTTAAGTACTTTTTGAGTTTACCCCGGACATACATTGACTTTCCTTCGATTTTATTATATGTATAGATAACGAATCATGAGCATAGAACATTATTTACACACCGGTAGGCGTATCATCTAACGTTTGCAATTCGCCAGCGATCAGCGTTGACTCTTAAACGTAATGAAAAAAATCATCAAAAACGTCGCCAATTGCTTGCTGGTCACTAGACACACTTTTTGCAATGTCACAGCATCAAAACTAATCAAGCGGCAACGATTACCACTAATGTACAAGACTGTTATGTGTCTTGCAATAACTAAACAATCACGATAATTTCGCATTGCGAGTTACGTGATCACCCCACCGGAGATCTTAAGAGGGCCTAACACTACGGTCGAGAGAATAAAAAAATAGGTATTTATAAAATCTGTTGCTGTCTCGCTATGCCCGAAAACGAGTATTCAATGTGTGAGTGAGAATTTCAATGAGTGTGGGTGTATGGGTAGCACTCGCTAACAATGTAGTTTCATAGACTGTGGCTCGCTCGCCCGTCGCATTATTGTCGGTATACGAGCTATGGAAAGCATATTAATTCGGTCTTTTTGTGCCTTGTTTTTTTATAAAAATTTTTGAGTTGCATTTTTTTCACGGTCATCCATTCGAGGTTGACAATCCTCGAATAGATGACATCCGGGTTATATCGCGTTCGCCACTACACTGTAGCTACGCTACTGCAGGTGACTCTTGATGGAAAGTGACTACCATCGTTTATAGACAACAAAGATGTTAATAATCCTTTATGTATAAGTTTATCAGATACCTTACCCTCCAAATCAGCAAAGGACAACGACAAGCATTGACGATAATGCGACAGGAACAAGTAAAGGTGGTGGTACCAAACATGAGCGAGACAATGTAGAAATCGACCACCAAGTAGCCACGATGGTAGTGACTGGTGTAGCCAATCGTTCCCCTCTTGCAAACTGTCAGGCAGAATGGCAGAGGGTCTATTCCTTAAAAGAAACCCGGACCAACATAGGAGGTACAATACTCATGAGTTTTACTTTTTATTGATGATATTCTGATACAGTTTCATAAAAAAAAATATTCTTACGCATTTTCCGTTGCTGGACAATTTGGTTTAATGATGATTCACCTGTTATTTAGTTGACAAATTGGATAGTGATCCTCGCCAGAGGAATTTACACAATGTTTTATGGTCCTGATTGTGTTTAACGTACTAATCAAAATTAAGGGACAGGTTTAATAATAATACAACCACCATAATCTAAGCTATTTTAAATATTTACTAGCAAAAGCAGAGCTTTGTAAGGGCTCGCAAAGTTATACTACCTAGTAATATTGTCAGGAAATTATTTTTATGAGAATTATATCTTTTAATGTATGGACTTTATTTATAATAATCTAGCCTAAAAAAGTCAGCGTATTTTTACACAAACATTATATTCCCATCAAAGGCGTCGGTCGTCAGGCTTTGGTCTAGAAAGGCACAGGAAAATAAAAACAAAATAAAAAAACATGTTTCTAAGACTACATTTTTTTAGTACTTACAAGAAAAATTCTTTAAAATTTTCTTGATTTATTAAAAACACGATTTTTATTATTATCAATGTTATCTACACAGAACAAATATAAAGGTTATCTACTAAAATTTTACACCATATTTTCTGGACTACCTATTATATAGTACGGTCTACCTATAATATGTAGAAACTCAAGATCCATCTCGCGCCACCACTTCGCTATTAAAGATAGAAATCAATTTGTATTTATGTTAGCTTTCTTGCAAAAGAGTTTTCAAGGAAAAATGGGTATTAAAAATGAAAGTTGATGTTATAAGGAAAAACACATTTTTAAAATTTCCTATGATAAATAGTTTTTTTTCTAAAATCTTGAAGTTCCTGGTTTCACGTCGATTTTCGAAATCAAAAAAAGGTTTTATTTAATTAACCTTCAAATTTTTAGGATTAATATTGGACTTAACGGTGGCAGAGACTATATATATATATAATAAATTTTTCGATTTTTTCTCTCAGAGAAACCCTCTGGGTTCGATTCAGACAAATCAAAAATGTGTTTTTTCAATTTTCTCATGAAAACAACGGTGCCCGGGATTGGCTGGTCACGTATCACATTGTGGGACGTATCTTTGGCTAATCGTGGATGCACACGTTGTACTCTGCCTATCTCTTCGGGGATACGGGCGTGAATATACCTTTTTTTAGCTTTTTACCCTCAGTCTAAGATTGAAAATTTATCTCAATACAATATTAATCAATTAATACACTTGTACTGTTTCACAATAATCATATTGTGAAAAATCTGTAAACGATTGTTCTTGCAGTCCATCCCTGAAACTTCCCGCTAAATTAAGATATTTTAAGCTCAAAAGAGTAAAAACTATAAGCATAGATTTTTTCAGGTCCTAAGGAATATTGAAATGTCTCAATTGCTAAGTCACAAAAAACAGCAAGAAAACACTTACGAATGAACCAACGAAACAATTATACATGCAGTCTATTTTGATAAAAATGGCAGTATATTGATTTTTGAAAAACTGTATATTTTAGAAACGATGATCAAATTGATCAAATTTCAAATGGTCAAATTCAAATGGCAATCAACTCAATTTATCTATTGCTTCAGCTACATAATCGGTAGGTTCAAAAATTTCGAAGCAATGTCAAAAAAAAAATGTTTCCAAAAAATTTTCGTCATTGATAGATCCCAAACAAATTGATCGATCTTTATCCAATTAACGGTACTTGACGCAGTTTATAAAGGAGAAAAGCTGATAAGATTTAAAAGTCAATCGGTATATTAGCCTGAAAGTTATTTCAAAAATATTAAGTAAGTTTGCTAAAAACAACGTAATTTTAATATTTGAAAAACTGTAAATTTTGAAAATAAGATTCCATTCTAATTTTTAAAATGGCATTCGACGTAATTTTTTTAGTACTAAAATATTGTTGAATACTAAAAAAATAATTGGTTGAAATATTTCGAAAAAACACTTTTTTTCAAAATTTTCTACGACGATTACTTCTAAACAGATAAATCGATTTGATGCAATTTATGTATAAGACATAATTTTTTAAGAATAGAGCTGATTAGTTTTTATACTCAATTGGTACATTAATCTGAGAGTTATATTAAAAAAAATCTGTTTCGCCAACATTTTTTTTTGGTTTTTTCAAAAAAAAGTATCTTCACGCCCGTATCACCGAAGGGGTAGGCAGAGATACAACAAGTGCACCCACGATTATCCGAAGATACTTGGTCTCACAAATGTGATAGGTGGCAAGCCTATCGCCAACCGGGCCCTTTTCCAATACCGGGCAACTTTGTGTTTATCAGAAAACGGAAAAAACATTTTTTTTAAGTGCCCGACCCGGGAATCGAACCCGGGACCTCATGTGGTCGACGCCAACGCTGGACCACTAGACCACAGAGGCGAAAATTTTTCAAAATTTTATCAAAATCCCTTGGGCCCATTTGGTTCAAATTTTCAGGAAGTCTAAGTTGAGTGGAATTCAATCGAATGCCATCAATTAACTGCGTTTCGATCGGTCCAGCCGTTCAAAAGTTATGAGATGTTTACATACAGACACACACACACACACACACACACACACACATACACACACACACATACACACACACACACACACACAAACATACACACGCACACACACGAACACACATACATACAGACACACTGACGTCATCGCGAAAATAGTCGAAAAAGGTTCCTAGGACCTCAAAATGTGGAAATCTGATAAAAACGGACTCGATTATTGAAAATTGGAGCAAAATCAGTAAATTCCTTATCTACATACGTAGCGGAAAGTTAAAAAATACAAGTGTTTTAATAGATTAATATTGTATTGAAATGAGAGAATTAAAATGGATTGAATGACTTAAATCTACCACGCCAAAGTAGCATTTTAACTCGTTACCATTTTAACATTATAACGCCTTTAAATTTAGCATTTTAACTCACTAGTCTTGTAATAGATGGCGTTAGTAGTAATAAAATTCTAATACAACATGTATCTTCCATTTTTTTTAAATGTTTATAAAATGGTATTTTAATAATAGATCATATCTAGACATGAATTTAAACTACCACGTCAAAGCTCAAACCTCAAAGTGCGATTCTTTTTCAGTAAAAGATACCACAAAAGTGCATAGAAAGTCCCCTAGTGTAGGGAATTATTTGAGATAGACTTGGGTTATAACAGGTCGAATCAGATATCTGTTGATCCTGTTGCTGTTACTGAAAAATAACAGATGTCATTATCTGTTATTAAAGAACAGCCTGTTATTTTTCCAAGCACGGTCTCAGTAAATAATTCACGTACAGTACAAAATATGTGAGTAGCATATTACAAAGTACTCTGTGGTGAGTAGAGAGTAGTGAGTACTAAGGCCATTTTAGTAGACGACATTTGGCAGATGCCAGACACGTACAAGTTAATATGGAGCTACTGCGTTTTAGATCCCATTTCACATTCCTAGATTTAAGATCTGACAAATATGACCTTTTAAATTATCTTTATTTGATAATATCTTAAAAAATGTGTAAACGGTTAACCCTGCAGGCCTACCTGAAACCTCCCACTAATATGAGGTATTTTAAGCTAAAATGAGATAAAACTATAAGCATAATAATATATTTTTTTAGTTCAAATATACATAGATAGTTAGTTAAAAATCACAGTAGGCTATATTGATTTTTTAAAAGCCGTGTAGGTATTTTGAAAACGATGATCAATTTTGATTTTTCAAATGGCATTCAATTTAATTTTTGTGATCTAAAGTCCGATTTTAGCTACATAATTGATAGCCGATAGGTTGAAAAATGTCGAAGCAATATTAAAAAAACATTATAATAAATATAACTAGGTACCAGTTCTGCTAATCACCCGAACGGATTTTTGCAAATACGGATGATCAAAAGATAATTAAGCCTTACATAGATATATTGCAGCTCGCATAGTGCCCACCTACATCTACAAAATTGTCCCACACACACACAACACTGTCTTCTCTTATTTACATTTGCCATTTTGCTGAACTAATATTATAAAAACTTTTATACAACTTAAACCTAAATTATTTAAATTTAATAGCTAAATATATCCTATCATAACTGCTTAATTTATTACCATCTAGCTGTGCCCGCGACTTCGTTCGCGTGGAATAAATTCTAAAATAAAAACCGGCATAGTTCCCGTTTCCGTGGGATTTCCGGGATAAGAACTATCCTATGTCCTTTCTTGGGTCTCAAACTATATTTGTACCAAATTTTATCCAAATCGGTTCAGTGGTTTGGCCGTGAAAGCGTAACAGACAGACAGACAGACAGACAGACAGACAGATAGACAGACAGAGTTACTTTCGAATTTATAATATTATAGTATAATAGTATATGTAGTATATAGTATATAGTATATAGTATATATAGTATATATAGTATATAGTATATATAGTATATAGTATGGATATCTACAAAAAGAATATGAATACTTACTAAGTATTTTTATTCGCGCTAGTAAACCTTTTGTTTATAGAATAATTTTTTGTTTTCGCTAAGTAAATTCAAAACGAAATTGAGAGAACATAATCCGAAAAACGGGATAGAAAACAAATTACCAAGGAAACGTTATGACCTGGGTGTCTAATTAATATCACCTTTATAATTAAGTCATAAAGTCGTAGTTACGTTGAACATTTTGTGGCCATTGGCGTCAATGCTAACAAAGACGTTCGGAAACGCGCTATTATATAAACGTTTCGAACTTTCAAATAATTTCTGTTGTAATTTTACTACGAAGAAAAAAATATTTTACCGTTATTTAGATTTTATACGAGTACCTATATTGATAATTTTATGCAAATAATTGAGGTCGACCTTTTTGTTTTTACATACCTACAAAAGGACGTCATATTTCAACATATCGTTAGAAGTATTCTTGCAGTGTTTCCGAATTGAAAATTAGGAACAGGAACAGATAACAGATTATACAACTAGAAATATTTGTCACTATTCTAGGAAGATATTTTGTTATAAAAGATTACTATTTGAATTTTCGGATAATAAATACTAGGTGCTTCTCGTTTTAGCAAGATTCAATTAAGCGGGTGTGAGCGAGAGAGACTAATACATACGAAGAACAGGTAACACGAATATCTGTTATTGAGTAGGTACCTAGTATCTAGTACCTACTGTGACTGAAGAACGTAGTGCAGATTGTGATTCAGTATTGTGACTGATATTTTTCAACAGATATTTGATATTTTAGGAACAATTGTTATCTAGTATTTACGAATACCTGTGATTTGTATCTGTTACGATAAATACGCCTCACTACTAATTTGAGACGTTTTGATTTTCAATAGCGAAAAATTCTTAATAACACTTAGGCTCTACTCGGGGATCGATCCTGATATTTCATCATCTAAGTCGAATAAGTAACGCGTTAGAATATTTAAAGCAGTCGTTTCTAAGAAAATATTGCTCAACAACGAAATCTTTAATTAGAAATGAAAGTGTCCTACCATTCAATGTCAATGTGTTGAGCGTGGATCTTAGCCGAAAGTCAATAATGTCTAGACGCACCATTATTCTATTCACTTTTAATATCGATAAACGGTTTTACGATTTGATGATTTAACGATTTTTGAATCGATTTATTTTAGTGCGATTTTGGTATCGATTTCTAAGGGAGCCATCTAAGTTATCATTCATCAATCGAGTCGTGTAGAATTCAGATAAATTTAATTATTTCACAAATTTTCTTTATTACTAGTGATGGCCGGATATCCATATCCGTATCCGCGGATAACTGAGGCAGGAGGAAGAATCGTATCCGTATCCATTTCTCTTTAGGCGTATCTTGAACGGACCTTTTAATCACATGTACAAAATTCTAAACAAAGAGTGGAATTCTCTTAAAATATTTCTTATTTCTTAGGAACACATCTGGTTTGGATTTTCACAAATCAAATACCTATCTAAACATTATTTGAACTGAGTTACTAATTTTTCCTTAAATGGTATGTAGAAACGAAGTAATTAAAAGTTCTTAAAAATTTATCAATCATAACTCTATGTGTCTTTAGGATTTTGTACCTAAAAGGGTAAAATGAGACCCTATTACTAAGACTCCGCTGACTGTCTGTCTGTATGTCTGTCCATCTGTCATCAGGCTGTATTTCATGAACCGTGATAATTAGACAGTTGAAATAACAACAAATACTAAAAACAGAATAAAAAAATATTTAAGGGGGGTAATATTACCCCTTACTACAAAGGTGATTTTTTTGCAAGTCTTTTCACGATCTTAATAACGACAACTAGTAGCCGCTTGAAATGTTTGCAGAATATTTAGTTCTATATTCAATTTAAGAATAAAAAATTAAAATAAAATCAAATAAATATTAAAGAGAGGTTTCCATATAACAAACGTGATTTTTTGTCATTTTTTGAGTTCGCTCGGACTTGGCCAGTTTTTATATAATCACTCATTAGATAGAAAACAAGTAGATGACTCTCTTGATAGAGAAATCATCGCATATATGCGTGAGTGTAAATGATGAAACTGAGTGAGTAGTAAAATAATTGTAAGAAAGTTAAGATCCGTATCCGTATTCGCGGATCTTAACAGCAATTATCCGTATCCGCGGATCTAGTATTTTAGTGATCCGGCACATCTCTACTTATTACTAACGCTACGCGGGCGAAGCCGCGAATGAAAGCTAGTATGTACAAATATACACCTGAAAAATACATATAACACCATAGCGCGTTACACCTTTGTGTACGATTAAATTAAAACTTAAAGGGAATATGCGTAATATCAGTGGGAAAAGTGTTCCAAAGCCTTACAATCTTGGAAGTAAAAGATTTAGATAGGAAATTAGTACCGCAAAAGGTACTTCAAGAGTTAAGGAGAGATATTTTCTGAACGAAGTTGACGTGAATGTGTGGCATACTGATATTGGAATTTCGACTTAGGATATTCATGTACATCAGGGTTATAAAGAATATTAAATAATGTACCGAGCATTCTCAACTGTCTTCCTTGGCGGATAGTAAGCCATTTCAGTTTAAAGCGATATAATAAGAAGTGATCGTATTTTCGCAGGCCACAGACGAAACGTACAAAATAATTAACCACGCGTTCTGTCTAAAAGGATTTGATTTATGTCCATGAAACACACATCAGCATAAACGAAAATTGGTATAACTAGGGTTTGCACTAGTATAAGCTTCGATTCAGCAGGCAAAAGGTTTTTGCCTGCTGAATCGAAGGGTTCGCAAAGCCACATTAACTTTACGATAAACCTCTGTAGTGTGTGATGACCAAGACAAAGTTTGGTCAATTATGAGTCCTAGATTTTGACATAGGGAAGAAATGGGATAGAATGGTTATCATAAACTGCTGCTGAAATAGAAATCCAATCTAAACTTTTTATCAAACGCGAGCTACCATGTTGGCTTTGAATTTATTAGGATAATTAACAACAATTTTTCGTCCATTACTTTATCCTCAATATTGAGAATTTACATATTCTCAATACTGAGAATACTGAGTTTTGTTTTAATTTGAGTTAGGTTCTTTGAGAGATTTTATTCCATTTAAAACCGAGTAATGAACGACTATTGGTTGGTAATTTAGTTTACCTACATTCAAACATGTAAAAAAACTAATCAAAAGTATAACTTTGTTTCATATATTTTATAGAAAATGGGGAAAACCGACAAGGGTCACTTGATGGTAAGTGATCACGGCTGCTTATGAGGGTCTTGCAGGTGCATTGTCGGCCTTTGAGGAATGAGTAAGTCCTCTTTTCTTGAGGTCCCCCAAGTCGTATTAGTTTGGAAACATATCCAATTGATTCCAAAGAGTAATCGTTCGAGGCAAAAATATGCTTTGAAAATTGCACTGTTGGACTTCCAGACATCAAGTTGGTATGGTTGGAATTTTGAATTTAGTGGGTGGAATGAAGCTCAAAAACTCCTTGGAACATTCCCCGTGATAAAAACATTAAAAGGTGCTGAGAGAACCAACATTATACGTAAAAAACAGTTTTTAAAGAAAACCGGAAATTATCGGTTTTTATCGAAAAAAACGATAGTTTTTTTTCGATTATCGGAAATGTTCGATAATTGCATGCCCTACCTCGTATCTAGGTATCTAGTACGATCGGCCTACCGAACGAACCAATGCTCATCTGAAAGATCATCAATTTCTGTGTAAGAAAAATTAGTGCTGGGCATCTTCGAAACAGTGGATGAGGTAATTTATATTTTCCATCGTCGGCACTTGGTGAAACTGCTTCATACTGGTTTTGTCATACAGTTGTCTTTGCGTGTATAATTGCAATGTTCAAATAATATATAAATAAACTAAAAGCCCTGATGATGCCATAATAGGCGAAACTGGTTGGCTTTACAACAATTAAATGTTAGTAGTGAAGTATTTACTTGTGAAATAGTGCAAGTGTTTGACAAAATCAAGTGGATAAGGTGGTTGCTGCAGCGATTGAAGGTCGCCCATTGCACAGCTGAAATCAACGTTTCGACTCGGTTTTGTCAGCAATCATCCGGTTCTTTCGATTGGTACTGATTGAATACCCATGCCACGGTTAGGTACGAATAATTTTACTGGTCATTGATTGTTTAAACAAATGACATCGCATATTTTATGGGACATTGTTCGATTTTCAACCATTTTCATTAGGTTGTTTTAATGTTATGTACTTCATGGGGATTTATAGGTTTCTGAAATCAACTAGAAACCCTTATAGTTTCATATGGTCGTCCATCCGTCTGTCCGTCCGTCCGCTGCTTAGGTCAGAAATTTTAGTAGGTACTAGAAATCGATAACTTGGCATTAATAACTATTCATATTAGTAATGCCATCAAAATGGTAAAAAACCTTAAAACATATATTTTAGGGTACCCTCTACAAGTAAAGTTTTCTCGCAAAACTCGTGTAAGGGTATCGTTGTATAGGGTTCTTAAAATATTCCGGGTTCTCACCACGATTTTTCAATTAATTAACGGATCCCCGTTTGTAAGATATTAAGTTTGTAACTTAACTAGTAGCCACGATGATAGTGAATCGCATAGCCAATCGGCCACCTTTTACGATTGCCTGGCAGAACGACAGTTGGCCTATTCTTCAAAGGAGCCCAGGACCAACACGGGAAAAAGTGAAGGCCTTGCTAATGTAGCCCGTTATGCCATTCACGAAATCCGGACCTGGGATAGGTCTAATTTTGCAAAAATTGCAATTAATGAACAAGGAAACCGGTGTACCTTTGAAACAATGATAAAACCGATCATTATTGTTTCTGTAGTTTGAAAAGTGATTCAGTTATAAATGTAATGGGAGTAAAGAGTTTTGTCTCCGTCAATAATTAGGGTTGAATGTGGAAACCGACATAACATTAATTATTACTTATGTCGGTGTATTAACTCGTGTTGCTCCGCGCTCCCTTTGAAGAAAAGACCATCTGCCATTCTGCCAGGTTCGTAAGAGGCGAACGATTGACTATGAGAGTCACTTCCATCGTGACTACAAGCAGGCGTGGATCCAGCCTTCGAAAAAGATTGAGGGCACAGCCACTCAAAAATCGACGAAGTGCGAGTCGGCGGCTGTTGTTGAATTGGTATGTGGCGCTGCAGGTCGATAAGTGCGTTGTCAAAAGCTTATTAGATTATTAGTAGTAGGGCTTTATGGGCATGCCCATCGTGCACAACGGTGGATCCGCTTCTGGCTGGTAAATTTCTGCATGGTGTCGCCCGGGTCTGGCACCACCAGCTTACCTATTCCTACCGTCAGTGCTTTGCACTGTCAACTTATGCATGTGGCATTAAGACCCCGCCACAGGGATAATTAACATCTCTGTAATATATATGGCTTCTCTTTCCATCAGAAGAGCCATCTGCTTGTTCGCTATCTTATGATAATAAAAAAATTCGAACAGGTAGTGCAATTTGCCAGGATTAAGTAACTTTATCTAATATGGATATGCCATAGGATCCCACATTTACGGTGTCAGGTGTGGTATTAATTATATATTTTTCAATGTCCTATAACTTTGTCTCTTTCCGTAAAGAGAGCATCTGCTTGCCATCCATAAGGAGCGAAGACAGGCTACATACTTAATGTTGCGTTAAAATACCAATGCATCTCCTAGTTTTATTTCTTCTACTAGCTGTGCCGGGACTTCGTCCGCGTGGATAAATTTCTAAAATAAAAGTAGCCTAAGTTAATCCTTATTACCGTGGTTTAAAAGATAGATAGTCCGGGGGTTTTCCCACATAGTTACCGTTTCCGTGGGATTTTCGGGATGAAAGTTATCCTATATTCTTTCTTGGGTCTCAATTTATCTTTGTATCAAATTTCATTGAAATCGGTTATGTGGTTTAGGCGTAAAGAAGAGACGGACAGACAGAGAGACAGAGTTACTTTTGAATTTATGATATTGGTATGGATTTGTTTCTAGGGTTAGATGCGTGGTTTCTTAGTAAATTATATTTGTATGACACGAAATTGAGTTATGTGTAACGATATCACGGCATGCGCGGTGGTGTTGTAATTGTTTATCTGAAAATTTAATGTGTGACCTTTCACGCGGCTCCCAGCTTGTTACTGAACGAGGGTGTTTCAATTTTTAGTTATTTATTTAGTCTGAGTTCATTATTTTTTAGGTTAGATTTTGGTTTACATTAATTGCGTAGAATGTTTTTGGTTTTCCTTCTTTTTTGTTTGTGTAGATATTGACAGGTAAATTATTGTAGGTACAACTGAATGAGGGTGTTTAGTACTCGATTCTGATACAATATATGTAAAAATTATGTACTTTTAGTATAATTTACCTAATCTATGCATATAATAAAATCGTAGGAAACTCAAAACTGTACATTGAATATTTTTTTAAAAGAATACTTGGGGCGTGATCTACAATAGATATCGAAGCCAAAAATATAGTTTTTAGAATTTTTGTCTGTTTGTCTGTTTGTGTGTTTAAAAGTACTGCATGGATTTACTTCAAATTTTGCATGAATATTACTAACAGGTCGGGTCAACATATAAGCTACATATTATCACGCCGTTAACTAGCGGGGAGGTGCTGTGCAGAGTAAACGAAGTCCGCGCGGACGAAGCCGCTGGCAACAGCTAGTTTTCTAAAAAAAATGTTTAGCGCCTCTGCGCGTCGCTGCGCCTTGAAATTTATGTTTACAAACAGCAATTTAACGAATTCGTGACTCGCTAGACTTGTTACAGTTGTTAGTACAACGTGCTATAAGTACGTTTTGAATATTACTCCACTAAATTCGTCGAGGTTTACTGTGTCACGCAATATTCTCATTTTATTATATTTTATTGTTTACTTACGAGTCTTACGACTATCATGTCTTTCAATATGTACAATCTGTATATTTATTTACAATTTATTGAATCAATATTGTAAGAAATGAAATAGTATAGAAATTAAGTTTGATCTCTTCCCCCAAAGCACTTTTCGCCAAACAACAGACAGAAAATTTGTTTAAGCTAGAAAGATACAATACTTTGCGCTGAAAAAGTTAAAATACAGTTAACTTGAAATTTTCTGTAGCAATAATTAAAAATATGTTTATTTTATTATTTTTATCATAAGATAGCAAACAAGCAGACGGCTTTCCTGATTGAAGGAGATAAACATCACATATAGACACCAAAGACGTTAATAGTGCGTGGTCAATAAAATGTACACATATTTCCCTTTTGTCATAGTCGCATAAAAGTGGAAATTTTCTTGTTGCAAGTAAAAACACCATGTAACATTTCCTTGAAATACTACTTTAGGAAATACCGCCTGCTGTTCATTTATTCAGTTTCATCTTTCGAAATGGCACGTGGAATAGAACACTTGAATTAGTTTCATGAGGAGTTTTAATTGAAACCTTCATAATTAAGTGGCATTTGACAATAAAGATAGAAAAAATTATGACACGAGAATCAAATTTGGAAGATAAGCACTGTAGTGCGCTCGTGTGTCTAGAAAATGCAAACATGGACGTTTTTAATCTTTTTAATACCATATGTATATTGTGAAGAGTTTCCTTCTTTGATTACCGCAAATGCATCTATTGGTAAGATCTTCAAGTTAAAAAGTTAGTTTTTTGAACAAAATATAATAAAGGATTTAAGACTACAGGTTAATGAATACAAGCTAATTATACGTTTTAATTTTCATTACCTATCCCACGGAACCGTGCTGAATTTTGGGATAAAAAGTATCCTGTAACATTCTTCGGAGCATGAACTCAAATTGTGCTAAATTTCATTTAAATCCATTCAGTAGATTCGGCGTGATGCGCGGCCTTGATACAGACAGCCAGACAAACAAAAATGAAAAAAAAATACGATTTTCGCTTTAGTATCGATTAAAGAGTGCCATCCAAAACTTTTTTTAAAATATCGTCAATGTAAAGAATTCGATAGCGAAGACGGCAGATTTGATTACCTATGCTAATTTATGATAGTATGTTTCATTTTAGAAAAAATTCCGGGAGGGTCGGTAACCCTAGTTGCTATGCTGGCCTTTTAGAATGAGTAGGATCTATTCTTAAAGGCTTCCAGCAGGCTCAGGATAAACACCGCGAGATACGTCTCGATCGAGAAAGTGACGTTTTCTCGACTTTTGTTTGTTAAAATGACACAAGACCTTGGTTAGAGTTCGATCGGTAAAATAACTACCATTGAGTAATAATGATCATTTTCTCTTCCTTTGAAGTATCATGTGAAACAAAGTGTCAAATGCGTTAGCAAATAGAGAAAGTGACATAAATGTCGAGAAACGGGTCGATAAAATTTTATCGTGTTGCTTATCCTAAGCCTGCTGGTCGTATCCGTTCGGAAACATCCCTGCGTGTAACTGATTCCACAGAGAAGTAGTGCGAGGCTAATGTGCCGAGAAAAACGCACATTTTGTTAGATGGCACACATTTAGATCTAAAAGTTTTTCAAAAAGAAACTAGTAGTAAGTCATTAAAATAGTATGTAAATTTTGCAGCTATAGTGCTCGATCGTCAATTTCTTGGTGATCAGTATCAAACTATGCTGGATGATTTGAAGGACTATATTAAGGAGCTGGCGCGCGTGGAGCTAAAGCATGGCGGTGTGATGATTCATTACTTTGCTTGGACGGCAATTAATCTAAAAAAAGGTACGCCGCGTGTTGGTCCAGGTCCCCATTGATAGAACTACAGCCTTTCTGCTGGGCAGTTCATAAGAAGCGACTGATTGGCTTTGGTTGGCACTATGCTATGTGCTTGTTTGCTACCTTTAATATAAAAAAGAAGCATTATTTTTCTTTAGAGTTCATTAGCAGTGATCTATTATGCATCATGATATTGTTCATATAGCGGCAAAAATACGTCAATCAGTAGCATTATACAATTTCGTAAAAGAAAATCTTTACAGAGGTCTACCATCTAGAGCAACCATGCACAAACCGCGACCCGCGGGCTGCATGCGGCCCTCTGTCAATGTACATGCGGCCCGCCACCAACTAAACCTAGCAAAATTATGAAAAATTTCTATACGAACTCCACGAATCGCGATATTTTTTTCTTTATTCAGTTTTCATTTTCTGCGGCCCACCTTTAGCTCATAATATGTCCGAGTGGCCCCTGGTCCCAATAAGTCTGTGCATCCCTGATCTAGAGTCTACTACAAGGCAAACCTATCTACTATCTAGTATAGGTTTACCTTGTAGTGGTAGTTGGTAGATGTGAACAGACCTTTGCCAGCTACTTCGTAAAAACAAATATATATCTGCCTGGTTCATGGTATATAGGATCAATACCAGAAACCTCGAAGACGATACATAAAAAGTATGCTATTGTTACGTACTTCGGGTTCGTAATTGTAAGAAAACACCACTTATATTAAATCCGTGTATTTACGATACAAATACACACAACACAACACAATGTTATACTTAAATACTCTGAATAACACTAGTCACTATCACTATCACTGAACTATACAATAAAACACTTCTCGCTTCGCACTGTTCACTTTAAGTATCGCTCTCGATCGCTTAATAAAAACTGCCCTGTATTTGTCAACACATCTCTATTTATACCCAGGGTAAAGTTCTACCTGGATCCAGAAAAATCTAAATGTATCGGGAAACGATGAATCACTTCTTATTGTAATTAACTTATGATAAACAAGTGACTCAGCCATGACTTATCAATCCTAGTACACGCTAATTTCAACCTTATGCTCTATAGCACAAAGTTCATTATGGTATAGCTTAGATCAAATATTTGTTTGTCAATAGGAGTAGCTATCCCTTTCTTTTATTTCTAGATCTCTCCGGCTTTCCAACTCTACACGTTTCTAGATTATTCGTAACACTATTTTAAAAAGTAATGCTCATAGCAAATTAGTTCCTCGTATTGTTATTAATAACAGTTGTTGGTCCATAAAAGGCGAACGATTGGTCTAAAGTGTTACTTTCTTCACGATTATGGTATAGAGTTCTGCAAAAATGTCAACGCCACACAGGTAGCAATGTTCTGCTGCTACTACCAACTGGCAGCAGGAATTATTTTGTTATTAAATTATTATTGTAGTAAATATTCAGACAGGCGAGTCGAGCAGAAGGTAATAGTTTACCGTGTTAAGTCCGCATGATATAATAAGTATCTTGAACTCCTTAACTGTGTCAAATCCGGTCAAATCACAACAAAATTAGTTTTTTTAACCTAGGTCAATTTACCTTAAAACGGGACAACTCACGTCCCGTAAACAAATAACGTGGAGGTCTCACCCAATATTGTTACAGTCACTGTCGTGTACTCTATACTCCATCATTTATTGCTATTTAGCAACATTGTTGCTATTTAGCAACTAATTTGTAACATGTTTATGTTACAAATTATTTTTATGTTAGGTGTTACCACAGGTGTTACAATATTTAACATATACAGCCTATTAGGGTATTGCAATATAGGACTGGACCGATCCATTTCATAAAAGGTTTATGTGATTGTATTCCACACTTTTCATCGTCGGCACTTGGTGAAACGTCATTTTAATACAATATTTATTAATTAATTCCCTTGTGCTGTTTCACAATAAGGTAATTATAATTAATTTCCACGAAATCCTATCACTAGAAGCGAAACTTAATAAATATTGTATTATGTGATTGTCATTAAGAAACAGCGTAGTACAATTTTTCTATCAGATGATTTTTCACAAGTTGTATAAATATACGGTCATTTTCTTCTGATTTAATTTTATGTGGTAATTTGTTATATATTTTACACTCATTATATTATTTGGTCCGGAACTGTGCATTTTTAATTTTGATTGTGGCAATTTTAAATCATACTTAAATCTATTTTCAAACCGTCGTGGAATATCAGTATGATTTTTAAAAAAATGAGGATATTTTCTTATAAATTTAATTGCTTCCGTAATGTGCATTGAAGTCAACGTTAATATTTTTAGGCTTTTAAAATATAGTCTGCAGCTTACGGTGTCTTGTTCCAGTTTAGAGGGTAAGGTAGCCGTTAAACTTTTGCATGCGGAGTTACCATCGCGTCATACGGATAGCAACACACCATTAATATCTTTGGTGTCTATAGGCGATGGTTTTCTCTTTCTATCAGAAGAGCTATTTGCTTGCTTAATATGTTATAATATAAAAAACCTTTTTTTAGGATATTTAGCGATTTTTAGTGTGGCATCGTGCGAAGATACATGGTCTTTATATTCAAAGGCAAAAGAAGAGGAGCTTTTAATGTTTGCTTTGACTGAAGTAGACTGTCCTCGTCTGCCGATAGACTCAGCCATCACAGTAACATTCGCCGAACCGGGGCAAGAGCTGCCGCAGTTGTTGCTAGACTTGAGAACTCGCAAAGAGATTCATTGGAAGTCTGCAGTTTTGCTACACGACAATACATTAAGTAAGTTTAAAGAATTTTTAGCGATGACGCTGCCGTTTCATAGAGTTGAATACATTTTTAACCAAAAGCACAAAATAAATAGTTACAGAAGCCAAATTCCTGTATGTACTTCACTTTTTATACCTACACTAGGCGCTAGGGTTATCAACTTTGGCTTATGCATAATATTGGTAGTGGCACTCGCATCTAGGTGTTTGATTTAGTGTTGTGGATGATATGGATGAATGGATGGATGGATGTAGAAACCGGGAAGACCAAGACTGACGTACCATGATAAAATCGGTCGGGTGTTATGAAGGTGGTTCCAAGAGTCCTTGAAACTGGCCCCGTAAGGTTTTTGCGTGAAGATCTATATCTATATTTAATACTAGCTGTTGCCAGCGACTTCGTCCGCACGGACTTCGTTTAATCCGCACAGCACCTCCCCCTTAGGTGATAGCGTGATAATATGTAGCCTATATGTTGACACGACCTGTCAGTAATATTCATGCAAAATTTGAAGTAAATCCATGCAGTGCTTTTTGGGTTTACCTCGGACATACAAACAGACAAACAGACAAACAGACAAACAGACAAACAGACAAACAGACAGACAGACAGACAAACAGACAAACAGATAAACAGACAGACGGAAATTCTAAAAACTATATTTTTGGCTTCGATATCGATTGTAGATCACGCCCCAAGTATTCTTTTAAATAAATATTCAATGTACAGTTTTGACTTTCCTACGATTTTATTATATGTATCTATGTTATTAATATTATAAATGCGAAAGTTTTGATGTTTGGATGGATGTTTGGATAGATGTTTGGATGGATGTTTGTTACTTAATCATGCAAAAACTACTGAACGGATTTGAATGAAATCTGGCACACAGGTAGCTGATGACCTGGAATAGCACATAGGCTACTTTTTGTCCCGGAAAAATGAGGTGATCCCGCGAGATGCGCCAAAAACTGTGTATAATGCAGTGGGCTGCATTCTGCAGCTAGTAGATTATAAATGCGAAAGTTTAGATGTTTGGATGGATGTTTGTTACTCAATCACGCAAAAACTACTAAACGGATTTGAATTAAATTTGGGGATAAAGTAGATGATGACCTGAATAGCACACAGGCTACTTATTATCCCGGAAAAACTAAGAGAACCCGCGAGAATCGCTAAAAACTGCACTGCACTGCATGCTGCAGCTAGTATGTAATAAACGTAAGGTAATATTACAAAAAGTCGAGTTTATCACGTAATGAGATTTCATTTAATCCCCGTCCCCACTAAAATATTCATGCCCAACATTTATATGGAAGAATAGCAGAATAACGGGTCAGCTAGTATGTAAAAATTGAAGAGTTAGATAGTTGTTTGCTCGTAAATTGAAAAAGGATTGTAGTTAATAAAATATTTATGTGTTAACCGTCCAGGGACGACACTCGTAAAGACTGAATAATGTATATTTATCAGAAGCTGAAGGTTTTTCGAGTAAACAATAAACACGATAAGAAGACTTTAATTCACCTGGATGTGGATTTTGTATGTCATAAGATAGCAAACAAGCCTATGGCCCTCTGGAAATTCTAGCCTAGGGCTATATATACCTACCAGAGTTATTAACGGTACGGTGTTATCCGAGTGACGGGGTGTTAATACCACATGCATAAGTTTACCGGCTACCTTACCCTGTAAACCGGAACGACAATGTGACGAGCACTAATTGCGGCAGGAATAGGTAAGGTGGTTGCACAAAACCCGAGCGAAACGTTACAGAACTCTACCACCTACTCTCTACTACGATAATAGTGATTTATACACATTTAATCGTTTGTCTTTTACGAACTGCCTGGCAGAATGGCAGTTGGTCTATTTTTCAAATTGATCCTGGACCAAACAATTGTAATTTAGTATTCCTGCAGCCGTACGTCATATTTTATGACTACCATGTTTTTAATTATTTTTGTGTTATAGCACTCACAAGTAAGTAAAATCTTGAAAAACTTGAAAAATATCGACACGCGGGGATTAAACCTGCGACCCTTTCCCTAAAGCCGGGACGCTCTACCACTGAGCTAGTGTCGACAAGCTCGACGTGGCGAAATTCTTCTTTGCTATATGATCAATTCCATCTATTGTACTGATCGCTAGATATACATACATATAATGCTGTTTTTTTATTGTGATTACGACAATTGGTTCTTTAGAGATTTCTGTTGAGCAAAATCTTCTATTAAATCCTTAAAGTCAATTTTCTGAAGAATATAATTTTCTATGCCCATAATTGACAAATTAATTAGCCGTTTTTGTAACATTGTTGTTCGCAATTCATTTTTTATTCTCTTAAGCTGCGAAAATGCCCTACCATAATATTTTGATATTAAATGTGAGAGAAAATTTCGATCCTTCGGGTTTCTCTGAAGATGGGGCCCTGGGCACTGGCTCCGAGTGCCCTTATGGTAAAGACGGTATTGTAGCTATCTACTTGCCAACAAAACCAAAAACACAACAGCGTCGACGCTTTTTCACTAGGAATAGGTAAGGCCTTGGTACGTTGCAGAGAAAACATTTTGAACTACTCAAGGCTTTGAAATAAAGTAATAAAGTTTCTATAAATTGGTCGATCTGCTAAATTTGTCGAGAATAATGAACTAAAAATCAGGCGCACTATAAACTAATTTTGGCACAGCTGCAGTTCCATTTGTTAAGCGTAATCCGTTTGCCAGTGCCAGGATCATTAGTCTGCGAGCTGCCTTAACGTTTACTAGAACCAAATCCCTATGTAGTGTGAATTTCATCATTTGTAATAATTTTAAATGACTTTCCAAATACGGCGAAGTTCTCAACATGGCTGTATTTTTTATGTTTATTACCTCAGAATTTGGTCAATTATTAACCGATATTAGAAATCAGGAAAACTTGTTGACTATATAAATTATGTAAATTTGGAAATAAAGAAAACTTACCTACTGACTTTCTTCTAAAAGAATTTTTGCAGCGGCGGTGTTTCCAATCTGGTAGTAGTCTAAAAAATGATGACGCATCAAAATAACTTGTAAAAAGTTTTATTGAATAAAGTACCTACTTATGATTTTTGATTTCTGATTTGGATTGGTTCAGAAGTAAAATTTAAAAAATAATTAAACTTATGTTCAGTAGATCAAGAAATTCATATTCATTGCGAATTAGAAGGATTGGACAGAATCAAGACCGACATACCATAATTAGATAGATTAGGTGCTGTCTGAGGGTGGCGTGAAGAGTCTTCGTAATGACGAAGACTCTTGACGCCATAATTAAGGTTTTTATAGGGCTATGAACGTGGAGACGGTTTTTGCTTCGTGTACGCCACATAAGCGTTTTTGTTAGTCACCGTGTTATTAAAATGAAGAGTTATGAATGTAAAAGATGCGAGATAAGTTAGCTATCTCGGTTTTCTCTGCGTATCCCTTTATAATATAGAGAAATATTAACAGGTTTGATTATTAGGTTAGTAGATTGTTTTTGTTCTAAAACTCCAAACCGAAGTAATTTGAATGCTATGATAACTGACACCCTCGAAACTTGCACTTAGACGTATTAAACGCTGTGTTAAAATATGACCACCTATTTTTGAAAGGACCTTATATATTAAAAAGTACTTAAATTAAAACAGTAATTTTCTTGATTTGTACTCGCCGACTACTTAAATCTACATACGCCGTATCGTATCGTAGATCGAATCAGTAGTAGGTATATATTTTTTTGTTTATACATTTAATTTTTAATTTTTTGGCTTACATATAATAAATTTTGCAATTTAGTATTTTAGATGATGACGTCACATAGTTTGTAACACCTAACTCTCCCCTTGTCACACAATGTCACATTTTGTTGACATCCTCCTCTCTCCTTAACGTGTGACGTAATTTATGTATGGCCCCATCTTGTAGAAGTGGAGCCCAAGATGCTAAATAGCTAGTACTCGAGCGTCGATTGTGTAGATTAAATTATAGGAAAAATAAAAGTTTATTTAATGTTTTTCACTTCTGTGGTGGGGAGAAAATCTACAGTTAAAAAAATTTAAAAAAAACTTTGCCTTGGAAACACTAAATCGCGTCAAATTAAGGTATGGTTGGTTAATTGCCAATTAAAATTTAGAAAATCTGCCGATTCAAGTGCAGCGTAAGGGAGTGGGAGGGTCACAAAGTTGCAAAGAAAACGTTGTTTTAAAATTGTCGATCGCGTCTGAATTTTCTTTTATTATAGGGGCTATGATGTAAGAATAACGAAACAAATATAATCTGACAGTTTCCATAAGCCGAAGTTATTGCAATTTCGTTTTTTTTCTACCCTAGTCAGCCGTCTGTATATAAAGGGCTTTTATTAAGTGGATAACCTTAACAGTATGCGAGGTACCGCCCTATGTTAATCTGACGCGCTCGAGTAAATGCAAAAATTCCCTCTTGGGCTTCCCTACTATTGTTACTCGTTACTCGTCGCTGCGTTATACTATCACTTATTTCTTGCTAAAGAGAACCGACACTTTAACGTGCTCATCTGAGGTACGCTGTTTGTCAATACGAGATTATTCGAAATTTTATAACACAACACGAGATAATCGAGATTTTGTAACATATTAACGATTCTAGTTATTATGATTGTGATTAAAGTTTGTTGATAATTCTAACGGAAACAATGTGTAAGTTAACCGGCTACCTTACCCTCCAAACAGGAACACGACAATGACAAATACCGACCTTATCGCGCAAGGAATAGGTGAAGCGGTGGTATCAAAAACCCGGGCGACATTTTGCAGAACTCTACCACCTAGTAGTCACGATGTTAGTGACACGTGTTGCCAATCGTTTGCATTTTACGACCAGACTGGCAGGACGACAGATAGTCTATTCTACGAAGGGGCTCAGGCCAAGATAGGGGTTAATTGTTGCATAATATGTAATGATTCTTGCATTTCTTTTGACGTATTTAAGGCAGAGATATGGTTTCGCGTGCGGTTCAGTCTCTAACAGCTCAAATCGAAGATAACTCTGTACCGTCTATATCAGTCACCGTCTACAAGATGAAACATGAAGTAAACGAGTATTTACGACGAAAAGAAGTTTACAAAGTCCTGTCAAGTCTTCCAACTAAATACATAGGTGAGTTTTGTATTCTTATTAGGATAAGTATTTTTGTGGTGTTTTAAAAACGCGTGATTGGGGAAGCAATCTTGGTTGACAGTTAATTTGATGTAATTTATCAGACAGAAATACTTCTTTACAGTCTAACTTGATATGAGAGAAATTTAAAACAAAATAAGTCCAGTATTCAACGTGTTCTTGAGGCAATAACTCGGCATGTTTTTAGACTTTTCATAAAAATTTTGTTTTTAATTTTTGTACAAACTAAATGCTTTTAATATAAATTGTATTAGGTACTCTTTATCCAAGGTGGTAACGAAGCATTTAGTTTGATAGAAATCACGTTTGTCATGTCACGTTGCATCTTTTTAAACACTTTTAAACTGTACAACCATAATTTAAATAGGCTGAATAAAAATAAAATAAGGTACGAGCCTTACTATAGTCGCATAAGATGTGTAACATGTGACATCTAGATTAATTTTACAATCTGATGACCAACTCTATCCCAAGCCTCCACCACTCGAGCTAATTATTCGATTGAAATAGTAGTAATAGTACGCACTCATAGGTCAATTCGAATAGCGCGCGCTTCCCCGCAAAGAAATACGGGAACTACCAGGGAAAATTCAAAATAGCAGATTAAAAAAAATGGCTACTATAAAAAAATCTATTCTTTAAATGAATTTTTTGATTTTAGATAGCTATTAATATTAATAATCTATATTTAGGGAACTTTATATTAATTTAAACTTGTGTCACATAGTTCTTTCAATATACTGCCATTTTTAATTTTATTTTAATTTTTGATTATTTGACATATTGACTGATATATTATTGATGAAAATTATTTTATATTCTGACATTTTAATTTATTTTAATATTATATAATTGATTTGGAATTGACTTTATTTGACATTTTAAATTGACATACTTGGAATCGTTTATTTTTTATTTAATTTAGGATTTCGATACTTTAAAATTATTATATATCTTTTTAAATTGTAAGTGACCGAGCTTAAGTGCACCTATTTAATTAATTATTTTATTCTATTAAAATATATAGAAATGAGCATTAGAAGTCAGTTTACTCTTTGTTTAGTTTAATTAGTATTTAGCTTAATATAATTTAAAAAAAATGTAATGACTTGAAAAGACAGTTGGTACAGAAAGACTTTTATGTATAAATATTGATTATTATGTATGAGATGGTATTATTTAATAGGAAAAATAAAATATTTAATTTTAAGTATAAATTAATATATTAAAATAACAAATTTGCATGCTATCTATAGCGAAATTGGCTTGTTCACTAATATATGTTAAGAGATCTTGTTACCCTATTTCAGGCAAATAAAGAAATTTAATTTAATTTCTGTAACACGCTTCTGTCACATTTAATGAAAAAACTTCCACAGATTGCAGAAAAGCGAGAGAAAAGACGTATAATATCTATTAACAATAATCTGGTACCACCGCCTTACCTATTCTTGCCGCAATAGCGTCAGTGCTTGTCACTGTCGTGTTCCGGTTTGGAGGGTAAGGTAGCCGGTAAACTTATGCATGTGGCATTAGACCTCACCACAAGATAGCAACGCACCATTAACACCTTTGGTGTCTATAGGCGATGGTTGACTCTTTCCATCAGGAGACCCATCTGCTTGTTTGCTATCTTATGATATAAAAAAACCTATCTCTTTTAATCACAGGCGAAAACTTCATAGCTGTAGTAAAGTCCGATGTCATGATAACTATAACAGAAGCAGCACGAGCTCTCCAGATGTCGCATACTCAGGCGCAATGGCTTTATGCTATAAGTGACACAAGTTCACATCACAGGAACTTATCAAACATGGTCAATGAACTATATGAGGGAGAAAATATAGCATTTATTTTTAATATAACAGACGATGATCCAGATTGCAAGGTACCTTTTTGTGTCTGTTTATTTTAATTAGAGACTGAAATTCGACCATAGACTAAGTATTAAAATCTCTTTTACGTTAACGACAAGCTTTATCTGCAAAGAAAATTATACATGTGTGTATATTATTAATTATCGCGTGAATGTAGTGAGTGTAATGCTTATTTTTATTAATTTAATGTATTTCTAATGCATATTATTTAAAAATATTATTTTTCTGCAGTCCTCCGCAATGTAAACAGTGCCAAATTTCATACACCACCGTTTGTGTAATTGTCATAAAAAGGGGTACAAAAATTGTTGACTCACGTATTAATAAAAAAATGTACAATATATAGTATAGATAACTAAGTTTATCATGTGTATATGTGTATTTGTGTCTGTTTATCACAGTTCTTTATACACTTGTCTGAAAAATTTGTTTGATATTTTTCATCAGATCTGACGTCCTGATGCAATCAGGAAAGTAGTAGTATCCTTGATCACTTACGTAAATGTTTACCATTATAAGGGTTTATATATTTAAAATCAAAACTTGGATAGGTTTTAATGTGAAGCAGGAAGGTGCAGGTTTTGATTTTAAATATATGAACCCTTCTTATGGTAAAATACGTTGGTACAATAAATTAATGTGCAATATCTTATAGCCCAAATTCCGGACTGGGACAAAAATTTGTACGATTGCTCATCGTACAAATTTTTGTCCCAGTCCGGAATTTGTATATATATATATATATATATATATATAAATGTATACATATATAATAAAATGTATATATATATATATATATATATATATATATATATATATATATATATATATATATATATATATATATATATATATATAGCCTGTTAGGTAAGTCGACCTAAACCTTGGAGGGGGTAAAAAGGTATCAGATTCTCATTCCAAATAAATTAAAAAAAATACCCTTAAATTTTAATCTGATTATCCAATAAATTCGTAATTCATACACACCAACACGTTCGCGTAACTAACGCTATATCGATAGATAGATAAATAGGTAGTTACGCATATAGGCAGTAAATAGGCAGTATTTACGTAACTACCTATTTATTTATCTATTGATATGTGCGTAACTTACGCGAACGTGTTGGTGCGTGTGAATTACGAATTTATTGGATAATTAGGTTAAAATTTAAGGGTATTTTTTGGAATGAGAATCAGATACATTATTACCCCCTTCAAGGTTTAGGTCGACTTACCTAACAGGCTGTATATTTCATTGACATACATCCATGTCACAAGCTAATAATTTGCTTACTTTGGGGGTTAGATCGATTCGTGTGATTTGTTAAGGGATTTTTATTATTATATTTAGGTATCTTATAACGCTCATATTCTTGCAAAAAAAGTTAGGTTTTTCTTTATGTAACCAGGTTAAATGTATAAATTTTAGAATGGTCTGATGTGTTATTCGCAAGAGTTGATGGATGCTTTCATATCTGCACTGGATGTAGCCGTACAAGATGAGTTCGATGTGGCGGCGCAGGTGTCCGACGAAGAGTGGGAAGCGATCAGACCCACCAAAGCCCAAAGAAGAGATTCTATGCTTAGACATATGAAGGCATGCTAAGTTTCTTTTTATTCCTTCATATAAATAGTGTTAGTCCGGGCTCCCTTTGAACGAACGATTGGCTGGATACTTACGTGTCACCGCCAATTGATTAGGAGGTGGTAGAGTTGCGTAACTCCTTGCTCGGCTATTTGGTAGCACTGCCTTACCTTATAACCTAATCGGTGGTAGCAAACCTGAAAGAGACGTATAATTAATTTTTTACTTTTTATAATTGATCACAATACTAGTGACATGAAAGCACATGAACTATTTTTTAAACGGGTAATAATACGTAAAATAGAAACAGAAAGCCCTAGTTTGCAGTAACGGTCATTAAGGTCAACAGCGTAACAAAGGAAACTAGTTAATTTTCAAATTCACGGGAACTTTTACGTGTACCCGTGCGATGCCACTGAAAGGGAAAATAAAAAATGGGGTAAGAAATGGAACAAATTCACCGTAGGCCTGAAAAGTTGTTTCAGCAAATTGTGCTTGCTACTGTCATGGTTTTAAAGTGTGGTGGACGAAGATGGATAACTGTGCCGCTGGGGTTTTCTTTATTTTTCCTGCCTACGGCAAGTTTGTTCCATTTCTTACACCGCTTTTTTATTTTCCCTTTCAGTGACATCACAAGGGTACACGTAAAAGTTTGCGGAAATTTGCAAAATAACTAGTTTCCTTCGTTGAGTTATAATTTTTGCAAAGTAACGCTTGAATCTATAAATTAACTATCGGTTAAAGTTCAATTTGAAAGCAAATAATTTAAACAGGAAATTAAACTAAATTACTATACGACCGGGGCTTCTCGAACGTTTCTTTAAAGTCTAAAGACCAAAACGTTCGAGCCGAGTCGTGAGAGACATGAGTAAATTTAACGCTTACACACACATTTAGACTCCAAACCAAGATGATCCCTTTTAGTGCATATCAAGGCGGAATACAGTAACTCAGACACGTATCAAAAAGTGGTGCCACTATGACATATGGAAGTGCTCCATCATCAGATAGAGTAACAGAATGTTCATTGTTTTACCGAACTCGCAACTAGACTCAAAAGTATATTACTATTTTTATAATACAGCTCACTGACGGGTCTACCACACAGACCATATTTTCTATAATGTTGCCTTTATAGACACATAACAAAGGTACATAAAGCCATGCCTTTATATTTAAAGCTGTATGTATTCTTTATATTTCATGATTTGTAATTTTATTTTGCTTATATGCCGTATATATATGTATATATGCTTATATGCCATATACTGTACGCTACACTTTGCTTTAGAATAACGTACGATGACCAGACATTCTGAATATTATATTGCTAACACTAATTTCGTTGATGTTTAGTATGTGATTAAGCAATATTCTCAGTTTATTACATTTTTACTGTTTACCTATGAGTTATGACCATTAATTATCATATTCTTAGATATACAATCTTTTATCTTTTTTCTCTATGATAATCCATACTAATATTATAAATGCGAAAGTAACTCTGTCTGTCTGTCTGTCTGTCTGTCTGTTACGCTTTCACGGCCAAACCACTGAACCGATTTGGATAAAATTTGGTACAAATATAGTTTGAGACCCAAGAAAGGACATAGGATAGTTCTTATCCCGGAAATCCCACGGGAACGGGAACCTTTCGGGTTTTTATTTTAGATTTTTTTCCACGCGAACGAAGTCGCGGGCACAGCTAGTTACTAATAAGCCTGCATAGGTAAGGTCAGGGCTCGAAAATCGGTACATTTTCTAAACCAATTCGATCATTGACTAGTATGGTAGGACTTAACGCGCTACGTTAAGTGAAATAAATTCTAAGTTTAACCGGTTAATTCAGCTTGCGCACGAGTTGAAATTTGTACAAATTGCATAAACCGGTAATCATTATAATTTTATAGGGTAACAAAACGCTCTCTTGATTAACCGGTTAATCGACAGCGAAATTTCACCGGTAATATGAATGATATTAACCGGTATATCAATACCGGTTGCACGGGTAAGGTGTTGTATTTGTGCAGCAACACATATCGGCGCACAGCCGCTGCGGCAACTGCAGCAGCTGGCGCGCGCTGGCCGCCGACACGTGGGGCGCCGCGTACCGCCGGCCGCGCCACAATCTCACGCACGCCATCGCTGATGTGGAGCTGCTCTCCGTGAGTACACACTACTCAAACAACCGACTTTTCATTTCTTGTGTCTCTGAAACCCTGCATCATAATATCTTCACCAAATTAAAATGGGACCATACGGAGGGTATAATATTTCAAACAAAAAAAATAACTTTCAAAATCAGTTCATAAATGACTGAGTTCTGAGGTAAAAAACATAAAAAGATACAGCCGAATTGATAACCTCCTCCTTTTGGGAAGTCGGTTGAAAAGAAAGTAATAATGTTACAAAAAACATACCTAATTGCAGTCTGGTGGTAGTTAACAAGTAGTTAAGCTCATTATAATCTTTTCGTAAATTTTTGTTGTGTTGTTGCCAATAGATAATCTATACATCTATACAAATAAATAAAATTGAAGTGTCTGTTTGTAATATTAAAATAACCGCTTTTTACTAAATGGCAAATGCATATGGATGTATACACGATACATATACCAAAATAACATTTATTACCATTTTTGTCTGTCTGTCTGTCTGTTTGTTCCGGCTAATCTCTGGAACGGCTGGACCGATTGTGACAGGACTTTCACTGGCGGATAGCTGATGTGCTAGGGAGTAAGTTAGGCTTTTTTAAAATTTTCCACGGGGACGAAGTCACGGGCTCAGCTAGTAAACAATAACAATTATTATTGAGGTGATAACTTTTAAAAGTTAGTCGATTTTTGGTAGGGAAAAACATTACAAGTTCGCGTCAGCAACATGCTGATGTTTTGGATGTACTTAATTATGAAAATTTAATTTTTAATATTACAATCAGTTTGAAAATTCAAAGTAACGTTTTGTGTGTTCACTTCTTTCGGCAATCCTCATGTTATATACCTACGTATTAAAAATATTGTAAAATTATTGTGTAATTTTGTGATATATATCACAAAGTTGCTGTATAGTAGCAACTACATTATCTACAAGTATAGCTAGAACCTGAATAGTGAATACGGTTGACAATGATCCTTATTTTGTAAAAATTGTGTACAGTATTAACCGGAAGACAGTTTTAAATCGTTGTTATATTTTTTTGTTTGTTTTGTAAAATGTAGCCTGTTTTTTAATACTGTACCCATTTTATCTGTTGCCTCAAAGTTTGTGAAATGGAGCTATATAAATATTAATATTTAATTAGTACGTGATTCGTATATTGATATACTTTCCAAAAAACGTGATTGTACAAAGAAAATTGAGCTATGTTGGGTTGTCCAGGAACTAATAGATTATGTGCAAATAAAAATATTGGTTAGGCTATTCCCTTCGGCGTGTCTCTGCAACAGGACTCATGCAGAAACATCAATGTTTCAAAAAAAAAAAACTAATCAAATTGCATTCGTCCGCGGACTCAAATCGGATGATCTTTTTTTTCTTATTTGAGTTATGGATTTTCGCAGTGTAACGGCTGAATTTATATTTACAGTTTATCTATCTTATATCAATAGGTTGGACTGTGGCGTCCTATAGATGGGGTAAACTTTGAAGATGTCCTGTTTCCTCACATTGCACACGGATTCCGCGGAAAGGAACTTCCTATTCTCTCATATCATGTAAGTCATACGATCAGCTTTAAAACTCATTTCGCTTATTCTATGAGATTTGCTCATAATTTGAATTTAACCGAATGCTTGATAGCATTCGTTGTATATTTTGATGTTATCTATTCCTCCGATATTTTTGGGCCTTTTTTTTATTTTATTTATTTTTGAGAAACATACACTTACATTTTTACATATTACATTACTAATATAACAGAAAAAAATTTACATAAATCAATTAAGTCCACTTATAACTTCTTCTGGATTTCTCTGGACTTCTTCTTCTCTGGACTTCTGGAAACTCCTTTGAAGGATAGACCAAATGCCGTTCTGTCAGGCTATACGTGTCACTACCATCGTGACTACCAGCTGACAGTATCGCAACGTCTTTCCCGGGTATTTGGTACCACCGCTTTGCCTATATCCTGCCGCAACAGCGTAAATGCTTGTCACTACCGTGTTCCGGTTTGGAGCGTAAAGGGGCCTGTAGACTAAATAATGCATGTGGCATTGCCATCCCGCCACATGGATAGCAAAACACCATTACCGTCTTTGGTGTCTATAGGCAATGGTTTCTTTTTCCATCAGGAGAGCCATCTGCTTCTTTGCTATCTGATGTTAAAAAAGATAAGTTGTCAATTTCTCTTATGTCCAAAATTAATGCAAAATTCACAATGCAATGGCTTTTACGCTTATTTGGCCTGATTGCATTTGGCAATCAGGAAATCCTTATTATATACGTATCTATCGTTTTTTCGCCTTTCATGTAGGTATATTAAGTATAATCTTTTGCTATCTCCAGCTTTAAAACGGAGGCAACTAAGAGTATTTTCCCTACTGTTCCTTTGCTGCTGATAAATTTCGATGCAGGTGTCCAATTCCAAGATAGGTTAGCTTATTACTGGCGACAAAAGTATAAAGCTTAGTAGTCTTCATGTTATCGCCGTTGATGATTATGGCTAACAGAAGTTTCAGTGGTGGGAACATAAGGTAATCGCCTTGTCAATATTGCCTATGGATGAAGTTTTTTTACAGAACCCACCATGGACTATACTCCAGTCGAATGGGTCGGGCTCAATAATCAGTTATCGAGGGCTGTTGTTTGATATTATCAATCAGCTTGCAAGGAATAAGAATTTTACGTAAGTAGCTCTTTATGGCACATAAAGCATGTTTAAATATGTTAAGTTTATTCCTACTAAGGAGATAGTAAGTAAGAAGTTCCAGATATAAAAGAACGGGTTGGATTATAAGAAACATTGAAATATCACCAACGATAGGGTTGTGTTCACAAAGAACGGATCGGATATATGGTAGTTTTTATTGATTGATCATGATATAGAGATAACATACTTAAATATTTGTAATAAAATATAAAAATTAATAATATTTTTAGGATATAAATTCGGCAAAAATAGATCACGTGACAGTGAATACAAATCTGGAAGCGTTACGTCACGCCGTGGTAAAATGTCATCTTGATGTTGTCATTTTCATAGAAACCACTGAGTATGTAATGTTGGTGTTGGTTAGTGTTGGTTCGAGCTCCTTTAAAGAATAGGCCAACTGCTGTTCTGTCAGGCAGGTCGTATAAGGCGGCTGATTGGCTATGCGAGTCAATAACATCGTGGCTTCCAGGTGGTAGAGTTCTGCATTGTTTCACCCGGGTCTGGGACCACCGCCTTATCTATTCTTGCCTTCCGGTTTGGAGGGGGTAGCCGGTAAACTTATGCATGTAGCATTAGTCCTCGCCACAAGATAGCAACGCACCATTAATATCTTTGGTGTCTATAGGCAAGGGCTGAATCTTTCCATCAGGAAACACATCTGATGTTTGCTATCTTATGATATAAAATATTAAATATTAGCACGGCATGATGTCATTAGGACGCCATAACAGTCCAAAGCATTTCGCGGTCAATTTTAATTTCAGTTTTAAAAAGCAAAATTTTTATATGACTTCAAAAAATTAATAGTTTTATGGTCAATATACCTAATGAGGCATATTAACCATATAAGAACTTTTATACCTAATAAGATAAATTATTAAACAAAGCAGAGTGAACACAGTTTCATAGATCACAGTCCAGTCAGGCTAGTCTTGTTTATCCTGTATTCTCTCTTACTACGTTACGGAGGTTTGAAATTGAATGTATGTTATTAGGTATAATGTACTCAGTGCGTAGGAAATAGGCCCCCATTAGATGGATTTTAGGGCACGTCTTCTAGGAAAGTATAGGACGTCCATTGGTTCAAACAAAGATAAAAGAATCTAATATTACTCTAAAATCAATACTAGATTCTCTCTCCCTACTCAGTGAGGGGTCTGGCGGGAAGACATATATGAAGGTTTATTACTCTAAAATATACTTCTTCATATAATATTCCTATTACTCTGAAAAAGTATACAACAGGGTATGTTTCGTCACATTTTTGATACCTGTTGTAGTGGTAATTGTAACAATTATTATGATTTTGGGTTCTGACGTATTCCCAAAGTGCCTCATATAGTATTTTAGAGTTAATTAGAAGATCATGCAAAGATCATTAGTTAAGTTCAAATAATAACCTTACATAAATATGAAGAAGGTTGACTGACTCAACGCACATCTAAGAATGAAACTGAAGCTAGAAGCTTGGAATTTACATAAGAGGCAAAATTCAACTCTTGAGAGTTGAGTGGAGGTTGGTAAAGTCAGTATGGGAAACAAAAAAATCTTCGAACATTGATTTAAAATTGAACTCTTAAGAAGAAATTGCGAAGAGAATTTTGAAAAAATATTTTTCTGATTATTCAACTGTCGAAGTTGCGTTACATTTTTTGTTAAATAATGTTGAACTTATAATAACAATTTGTAATATGTCAAACACCTGCCTATGTTCAATTTCCAAATAATTATTCAATACTAAATTACACATTATCTTTCAGAATACGAATTATTTTACCTGGCAATGTTAAGCAAAATGTGTCTAACGAAACAGCGATCGATGTACGTATTTGATTAAATATTATATGAATTAGCTCACGCAATTTGTTGTATCGCCTGATTTATAATTAGTTCACAAGCGGCACGATATTTTAATGGAAGTTTAACGATGTTAGGACTTTAACAAATAATATATTTATTCTATTGTTTGAATCATCAGCACCCGATAAAACTTTGTTAATACTTTAGGGAAGAAATAGAAGTTGAATTATAAAATACCATTTGTCATTCTTCTAGGCAGGTCGTAAAAGGCGAACGATTATGGCTAAACGCGTCTCTACTATCGTGACTACTTAAGTGCTAGAGTTCCGCAACGTCTCACGCCTTAGATATCTGCTGCAATAGTTTTAATAGTTGTCACTGCGATGTTCCGGTTTAGAGGATGAGGGCAGAAGCCCGGGACCAACACGGGTTTTTCTGCTAGGCACATCGTAAAAGGCGACCTATTTGCTACGCGAATCACTACCATCGGGGCTACTAGGTGGTAGAGTTCTGCATTGTCTCGCCTGGGTCTGGTACCACCGCCTTACCTATTCCTACCGCAATAGCGTCAGTGCTTGTTACTGTGCTGTTCCGGTTTGGAGGGTAAGGTAGCCGGTAAACTTATGCATGTGGCATTAGACTTCGCCACAAGATAGCAACGCACCATTAACACCTTTGGTGTCTTTAGGCGATGGTTGATTCTTTCCATCAAGAGACCCTCTGCTTGTTCGCTATCTTATGATATATATGATATCGATAACCTCTAATGCGATAACCTGATCGACACCTTTAGGTGTCGATCAGGTTATCGCATGAAAAGAGAGATAGTCATTGTTTATGCCAGGTTCTTATAATCAACGATCAGTCATTCGTAGCAATAACTATTAGCAACCATCTTAAAAATAACGAGTCGTTTCACAAGTTATTTGGACATTTGGTAATTAAACAATTATTAGAACAGTTTTTGCTTACACCTCATAGAAAATTTCACTAGTCGCAACTAAACAAGTCATTATATAGATATAGGAATCGGGAATAGTCGGTAAAATATGGTGATGAGGATTGAATTGTAGTTAACTGAAATATCTATTGACGTTTGTTTACTCAGCCTACGTCCCAAAGGAAACTAGCGTGACGATATTTTACTGAATGCTAGCCAATCCAAGTTTACTTTACTGATTGACCATATTTCTTTTTTACAGATGACATCTAGCGTCAGTTCCTCGCTAACTCTATCAGCTATGGCAAGAGGTCATGCTGCGATTGGGGTAGCAGCTTTTACCATTTTCCCTGACCCACCGCTAGGTAACATAGCTGATTGATTTTATTCCCTGACATCTTCTAGTAATTTTTTTCGTAAATATTTTAAAACAGTTGCTTCTTTTGTCTCTTAAGTATATATTATTACAAATGGTAAGCATTTCTAGCCATGTAGAGTTCAGAGAGTAAGCAATCTGATATGTTAGGGGTTTATGTTCAGAGTTTATGTTAGGGGGTGCATGAGACTAACCTTTATTATAAAAATGGTCTAGTATAAGGTTTTTGTGAAATGACCGGAATAAAAGTTACAACGACCAAAAGAAAATTTGTTAAAAAATTGATATTATTATTATAATATAAGTCATTGAATTTTGTTTACAACTTTTTATTTTTGGCTCCACGGCTATATCTTACAGGACCAAAATTGTAGAGAATTTAATTTGTACTTATAAACTCTTTAACTTTACACATTTTTTACCACTAATATTTTTTTAGATAAACCAAAAATATATCCGCATCAATCAATCAGTCAAATAATATTTATTCGGCGTAGGTACATTTAAGAACACTTGTCGACGTCAAAAAATATAACATAACAAAATATAAAAGACAATTTATATACAATATTTGTATAACATAACTCATAAAAATCACGTCAACCAGAGAGAATTTTGTTTTGCTTACAGAATTAAAAAAAAAATAAAAAAATATATATTTTAAATTTATAATTTTAAGCAAACACGAAGAATTATTAAAAATATGTTAATTAAATGTCATAATTACAAAAATTAGATCCAGTGATGTCAACATTAAATTAATATTAATTAATAAATAAAATTGGTAATAAATAATTGTAATCAGATTCAATTAAAAATGAAATATAAAAGTTAAATACCCGTAATTAATTGCATCTCTTTTCCAATATGGCGGCCGTGGGACAAGGGTTGCGACCCCACTAACATAGATTTATCTTTACACTCTACCTGTGACAAAAACAAATGCAACCCTAAATGAAACTTTTTATTGGAATAATAAAAAAATATTGTAACTTTCCTAAATGTAACTTTCTGCACTTGTTTTCTATATTTAAACGTCAACGGTGCTGAATACGCCAACGCAATTTTCGTAGAAAATGTTACAATGTTTTCGATTCACCTATTAATACAGAATTATAATTAAGAGAGTACGTAGGATTTTTATTGTAAGTGGATTTGACTTACTTGATGTTGATCATAGGTATGATATATTTTTTATTATTGGGATATTTATCTGTATGATTTGGAGGGAGGGAGTTTGAACCCCTTAGCTCTCCCTCTGACTCCGCCTCTAGTATCTGCTATCCAATTTGTAGTAATAAAAACAAAACGCTAAAAGTACATAGTATATGTTTTCAGGTATAAACTACACGATTCCTGTAAGTACTCAGCCGTACTCCTTCATCATCGCACGTCCGCGGGAGTTAAGTCGAGCTCTATTGTTTCTACTACCCTTTGCAACCGATGTAAGTATAATATTGATCGATCGGGGCCATTTAGATTACTATTTCAATGCAATATCTATATATACATATAATCTGTCGCCTCTGTGGTCTAGTGGTTCAGCGTTGGCGTTGACCACAAAGTTGCCCGGGATTGGAAAGTGTCCGGTTGGCCGGTTAAAGTTGTGTTTCAAGTACGTATTATAAGTGCTGCCTCCAGATATTATACAGCTTCATAGAGGATGCCAACGTATTAATCTCTCTATGGTTAAAGTGAAACTCACTTTGGGTGATTTTGAGTTATTGATACCTAGTTATTAATTTAAATTCTGTCTTTACCTGGAAAAAGTCCCAATTCCCTAAACACATTTTCTAATGACACATGAAGAGGAGAAATTTACATTTTAATACATGTAAATTACGTGTCACGTTGTTTGTCCGCGATGGACTCTGAAACTACTGTACCGATTTCAATAGAATTTTGTAGATATCTTCTGTTTGGTCCAGCTTAAAAGATAAGATAGTTTTTATTTTAATTGACCCTTCTCATCTCCCAAGTACTCCACCAAAATTTGTTAGATTCTTAACACACGAATAGGAAAAAATCATTGAAATGTCTCACTTTTAAAATTTTACCTATGTTATTTACTTTTTCTGTTATATGACGAAACACGAAATTCCACCTATCTGTCTGTTACGTTTTCACGGATAAACTGCTGCCAGATTTTAATAAAACTTGGTAAGGAGATAGTTAAAGACTTGGAATCAAATATAGACTATATTTAAAAAAAGTAACCCTTCAAGAATTAAGAGATAATAATTTGTACGAAAGAGTGTATTGATGACTACCGTGCAGTTTCCTCTGGAAATAACTGCACGGTAATTTGTAACCTATATATTACTAAAATGATTATACCAAAATTATACATTTTGTACATACTTTCAAAGCAGTGCAAAGTGCTTAGGCTAAGCACATGTAAACTGCAAAGGATTTAAGATTATATTTGGATTAACCCCTCAAGTCTCAGACCGGAAAAATATGACCTCTCCTTGTTTTATAACTTTCAGTCGGCTGCAACTCGGTAAAATGTGACCACACCCACTTTGAATTTATACTCTATTTTACATAATAATAATGATTAGTTTGTATAAGCTTGGTAATTGACGGCCTTGGATATATTCTGTAAACTGAGACATATTGACATATACTACTGACTTGTTAAAATTTTTATCATTTTGTGGTAACAGCTTTGGCATGTCCTTTTAACGGTCAAAGGTCATACGCCGTGTGGCCTTAGGTTTCAAGGGGTTAAAAGTCAGAACTTATTTTAAAAACTATTGTTGGTAAGAACTTATCTTGACTACCTAAACACTTCAATGTGCAAGATTGAAATGTTGCTTCTAAGAACCGAATTATAAAATAAATTCTTTCAGACGTGGCTTTGTCTTGGGTTCGCTGTGGTGTTGATGGGGCCTACACTGTTTATTGTCCACCGTCTAAGCCCCTATTACGAAGCTATGGATATGACGAGAGAAGGCGGCTTGTCTACGATACATAATTGTCTATGGTATGTGTACGGAGCGCTGTTGCAACAAGGTAAGCTTACATGGTATAATATTCGACAAATACCTACGGTATACATACACTAGTAACAATATGGTTTCTAAACAAACGTCCTTTATCATCAAGAAAGTTATTTGATTATACATATTACGTGTTATAAGGAACAGTAGGTACTTGGATGACAGAACTTTGCTCAGAAAAACTACTTATTCTAAAAATGACTAGGTGGTAGAGCTCTGCATTGTCTCGCCCGGGTCTGGTACCACCGCCTTGCCTATTCCTGCCGCAATAGCGTCAGTGCTTGTCACTGTTCCGGTTTGGAGGGTAAGGTAGCCGGTAAATTTATGCATGCGGCATTAGACCTCGCCACAAGAAAGCAACGTACTATTAACACCTTTGGTGTCTATAGGCGATGGTTGAACCTTTCCATCAGGAGACCCATCTGCTTGTTTGCTATCTTATGATATAAAAAAATCTAGCCATGAAACCTGGCCTAGTAACCCATTTCCGAGATATAGATTATACTTGTATATATACAAGAATTGCTTATTTAAAGGTTTTTGATAGATAGATGTTTAGGACTCATTAATTATGAGTTCCTGAACACCATCCTTCAGTAAGTTTGCACAGTCTTTTACCAGTCAATCCATACACACACACACTGATTTTGTAAACTTTTAACACAATCATTTGAAAATATTCAAATTAAATGACACTCATATCTCGGATCCAGTCAACGAATCTTCATCTATCTTAGTTTATAGAGAATACATGTACCTTGATTTCAGTATAAAAAACCGAAAAGATGTCATACAATTTGCGATCCGTCCCGGCTTTGCACGAGTAGCACTAATTGTCTATAGTCAGATGTTATAAAACCTTTTCTTGAATCAGAGTATCAAATTGCCAAAAAAATCTGTTGATCGTATTATCTAACTTCACGAGATCACGTCCAGTTAATTTCATCAAAAGTTAAAACATTTTTAGTAACGTAAGTAGGAGATGGTCGATAAATAGGACATTACTAACTTACCTAAATCTAGACTCTAGAAGATAGAGGTATGATTAGCCTTATGACAGATATATAATAGCAGATAAGCGTCGTCTGTGTTTTGATCTGGGAACTTTTGTGTCCCTCGTAGGGATGGAAGTTATAGCTACTTTTATTTCACTATCACGTCGTAAAGCTATTTGTTTTTGTCATTGTTATATCGCGCGTGATAAATCACGACCGCTATATTTCATTAGTAACAATCGTTGCCACAGTAGGTGCATTTTATTCCGTATATTCATCGCCGCGCAGTGATTACAATTTATAAGTGATTAAGTGAAATAACATATTAAACAAATTCTTGCTCCTAGCTAGTGGCATGGTCTTTCTCTAATGTTGTTGCTTTGTCTCTTTTACACGATAGATTTCTGCGAATTATAAGCTTAAGTAGTAGCTTGGCCCGCGTGAAATTAAATCACCCTCACGTTATATACCTACGTATAGCTGACGGTTTCGATGCATATAACTGGTGTGACAAGTGAATTATTTTATAACGAGTGATATAACCCGTTTTGTGGGAAATGTGCCATGCCTAGTCCCTAGTGTAAGTATTCGAAATTGATGGTACCTAGTGGCAACTGAGGGATGCGCTGGGCAAGAATCATGACTATTGCGACAGAATCATTCTCTTTCACGCTGTCTGTTTTTTAATTAAATGTGATTTCCTTAAGAAAATTCTCATCGTTATTATTTGTAGGCGGTATGTACCTTCCCCGCGCAGACAGCGGCCGTCTAGTGATTGGGACGTGGTGGATAGTTGTGCTGGTTGTGGTCACCACTTACTCCGGTAACCTCGTCGCTTTCCTTACCTTCCCCAAGCTAGAAATGCCCGTTACTACTGTCGCAGAGCTTATAGAAAATTCCGCCACCTATTCTTGGTCGATCAGCAAAGGATCATTCTTGGAAACGCAGCTAAAAGTAAGTTCCTAAGTACTATTGGTATAAATTAATACAGTCCAGTTTTTTTTTGTAGCAAAAAAACCCAGGAAATTTAATTTAAATCAGTATCAGCCCTGCTCCTTGATGAGGGTAGAGCGATTTTGTCGTTTAGCGCCCTTTGCTCGACAATTTCACCGTTTACAATCAAGGCAAATGTACTATGGCGCCCTTGTCCGTACGAAGGCCATCGCTTTTTAAAAGGCATTAACAAAATTGTATTATTCGCCCTAATTTGTTTTTCTGACTTGGCGTTCTAAAACATCCCTTGTCACCTGGCGCTTTTAGCGATCGCACTCGTCGTTCTGCCCCAGGGCTGATAATTTTTTTATATCATAAGATAGCAAACAAACAGATGGGTCTGCTGATGGACAGAGTCAACTATCGCCTATAGACACCAAAGATGTTAATGGTGCATTGCTATCTTGTGGCGAGGTATAATGCCACATGCATTAGTTTACCGGCTACCTTACCCTCCAAACCTGAACACGACAGCGATAAGCACTGACGTTATTGCGGCAGTTTTTGCAATTTTCCGCGGATATGCACTTTTTTATATCAAAGGGTGGATAAAAAACAAGCAGATCTTTCTATCAGAGATCAGAGGCTCTCCTGATAAAAGATAAATCTTTGGCACTGGCTGACAGAGAGTTAATTGTAGTACGTTCGTACATAGCAGTCTTTGTCGGTTATAAACACATAGACATCAAAGATATTAATAGTTTGTTGCTATCCATGTGGCGAATTGGTAATGCCACATGCATTGACGCTATTCCGACAGGAATAGGTAAGGCAGTGGTACTAAAACCCGGGCGAGACATTGCAGAACTCTGCCACTTAGTAGTCACGATTGTAGTGCCACGCATAGCCAATCGCCCTTTACGAACTGCCTGGCAGAATGGCAGATGGTCTATTCTTTAAACGGGGGCCGGAACAAAATTACAGTAGTATTAAATGAAGTTACACAAAAAATCACAAAAAAACGATGAAAATTATATGAACTACATGTGAACTGGAAGTACAAGTGAGTTTAACCTTTAAGACTTTAAAGATAATTTATAACGCAACTTATTTAGGTTGTATTACTTATGCATGTTCAGCATGGGCTGATAAAGTTACAAGCGGTGCGACCCGGCGTAAATTACTTCAAAATCAGCGTTTGGCTTTAATATTTCTGTGTAAAGCATATCGCACTGTAAGCTCTGAAGCTTTACCCGTTTTATCAGGTGTATTTCCATTAGATTTAGAAATTCAGCGTCGGTCCTCAATGTACTATAATTCTAAAAACTTTACTAGCCCAGAATTTATTAATCCGCAAGCTCAAACAAAAATACGTCGCCTCTTTAATCCCGTGATGGATGTTACTAATGAATTAATAAATGAATGGCAGTCGCGTTGGTGCTGCTCACCTAAAGGACGGCATTTATATAACTTTTTCCCCTGCGTCCGGGAACGATTAAGTAAAACGTGGATAGAAATAGATCATTGTGTTGCACAGTTCCTTACTAGTCATGGTAATTTTAAAGCTAAATTATTCTCGTTCAAATTAGTTCCTTCTCCATTTTGCGAATGTTCCACCATAAACTGTAAATATGAACAAACTGCACATCATATTCTATGGGAGTGTAATCTCTGGCAAAATGAACGTAGCCAAATGCTTGATAGTATACGATGTATATCCGGGGTAATCTACTTTTCCGACCTTGTAGCAACACGTGGGAATTTCCGTGCCTTCAAGCGATTTTGTCATACATACTACTGGAAGCAGAATTAAGTAGGCCATTTTCGTAGGTCCTCAAATACCTAAACTACCGTGGTGCAATAGCAATCAGGCTTAACCTGATTGTAAACGTCTCATTTCTTAGCAGTTTTTGCTTTATCTTACGCTGTCTCCTGCTGTAAAGGGAGGGAAACTGGATGTATTTTCCTACTCCTCCTATACTCTTCTGATTAAATTCGATGCGGGTTCCAAGACAGCTTAGCTTTTCCCCCAGGGCACCCTGAGCTCGAACCCAGAGGTTATCAGGAAGGTTGCCGCTGTTGATTCTGGTTTACAGAAGTTACAGTGGTGGGAACGAGAGGTGGGCCCATTGCCCTTTTTTAAGTACAAGTGAGTTTATTTGTAATACCTATTTTAAAATGTAGATTCACCAAGTGTCGAAGATGTAAACTATCCATTTTATTGAGATGAGAAATGTATTTTTTAAATATTGTCATGAATTTTTTGTAGAATTCTGACGAGGCGAAATACACAGCGCTTCTGAAGGGTGCTGAATGGACAACCGGCGTGAGTGGGCTTGAAGGCAATGCAAAATCTGGTAAAATATCGTGATGGATACGTCAACTCTTTGAAATATAAGCAGTGCCAAAAATATATGTTCAACATGTGAATAAAAAATTTAAACAAACACCTGGATGACCAAGTTTTGCTCGGTATTTTTTTTGGTAAAAACGAGGTTTTCTAAAAATGAAACATAGAACCATTTATCCCCCGAAATCCATTGCAATCCATAATAAAGCCGTTTCCGAGATTTAGATTATATATTTATATATCATATTAGATGGACACAATACAGTCAAAAGGTAAATTCCAAGATGTGACAGGCAACCCGTCGATGAATCGAGTTCGTATTTAGACTAGTTTCGTATTTAGTCAAGTTTTGTTTTTAGGAAAACCCTTCTTAAAATTTTATAAAACTTAAATTATAACATAAATACCACATTTAGTTATGTTGTAAATGTGCTTTTTACTCAAACAGAAGGATAAATAATTCAAAAAAGTTGTTGTGTGTTCTGTTCTTTAACATTTTATATGTTTTTAACATTTGAACACCTATACTATTTATACAGAACGCTATCTTCAATGTAATGAACGCAAATACTGTGTTCTACTCTTTTACTATATTCAAAAGTTTGAGAGAATCTAATTTTATTTAATTTAACCTAGATGGATAAATCTATTTATATCTATCTCCTACTAATTCCTACTTTCCTATTAATGTTATAAATGTAAAAGTATGTTTGAACGGATGCAATGAATGGATGTGTGTTATTCTTTCACGCAGAAACAGCCGAACCGATTTAGATAAAATTTGGCACACATGTAGACGATGATCTGGAATAGCTCATAGCGTACTTTTCATCCCGGAAAAATAAGTTAAAAATAAAGAAAAATAAAAATGCCGGGTCGCGACCCGGCAAATGGGAAACGCTGCTCTATGGAGAAAGTATGAAATGTTAAATATATTTAATTGTTTTTGTGGACTTACGCTTTAAGTATATACATATGAATATTTTAAATTCTATAAGATATAAAAAAAAATGTTGGCTCCATTTTTTTTGTCCTAAAATTTGTCGACCTAAGCTTCACACTGCACTACAAATCTGCCAATGTATACCGCCTTAATTTTTTCTGCCACAACAACACAAATTCTCGATACTTTCATGTTCTGGTTTGGAAGGTAAAGTAGCTGGTAAATATGTATATGTCATTACATTCCCACTACATTAATGGCAACCTATAATTACTTTCCAACAAAGAAGCTAGCCGCTTGTTTGCCAAATTGCCATCCTATGATGTATAACAAAAGAGTTGCTTTCGTTGTTCAGGTTCGGGGACACTGGAGCGAGTGCGAAGTGAGCGGCACGCGCTGATCGACTGGAAGCTGAGGCTGCGCCACTTGATGAAGGCGGATGCTGCGCGGACTGAATCCTGCGATTTCGCAATAAGTGAGTGTTTATTTATGTTAATTAATACAGACTATGTCGTAAGATATTTTATTAATAGGCGGCGTTACGGTAAACCATAATTAAAAGATGAAATTAATTAAAATTGCTATTGTAATGTAACGTTTAACTCAATGAAATGTGTTACATGTAACTCCTTGAAATCGTTTATAACCTCGGCGATGTCACCGAAAAGACAGACGCCAGTTTAATAAATGAATAAAACACACCGATGCCGATGGTCTGAACAAAATAGGAGGTCCCAGCGGCACATTTGTCCAGCTACATCCATTACATTTTCACCCACGTCGGCAACAAGCACAAAAGCACACAATTTACACATAGTATGCACAAAAGCACACAATTTACGCATTACATGCACAAAAGCACACAATTTAAGCATAGCATGCACAACAGCACCCAATTTACGCATAGCATGCACAAAAGGAATTTCGCGAAGAATAGCAAATTTAATTAATTTTACCTTTTAGACAGCACCGTAGTCTAGATTCTAGAGATTAGCTTATTCGGCTCAAATCATGAGGTTCCGAGTTCTATCTACAGAAAGGGCAAAATTGTTATCGAGGTTTTCTCAGATTTTTCTCGTAAATCCAAAATGTCAGTAGCAGCTAGGATTCTGTCGGCTGGTTCGTTACTACTCCAGTGTCTCTGATAGTACAAAATGCTATCGGGTCCGGTTATCGCAATAAAAACTCGTAAGAACATATATTTTATTTTATAGGATAGCAAACAAGCAAATGGTTCTCCTGATGGAAAAAGATCATCAGCTATAGACACCGTAGATGTTAATGGTGCATTGCTATTCGTCTGGCGTATTGCTAAATAAGTTTACCGGTCACTTTGGCTTCCAAATCGAATTAGGACAGCGATGCTCTTGCGACAGGAAACTTGGTCGGGATGACGCATATATATATATGGATCATCAAGTTCTCTTGTTATCTTGCAGGCTCCTTATACGCCCGCTCCTTTAGGCGAGGTGATTCGACGCGCGTCAATTCTATATGAAATGGGTGGCGCGGTATGTTCTGAAACCGCTGGAAAACGTGTTAATTTTCGGATAAATAAATATAGGACTTCAGCTGAAAACCAAAATTTAGCACATTTTTTTTGTATTTAAAACTAAATATCACCATATAAAAATCATGTGGAAGATTAGAATTATTATTAACAAATTATTTGTTTTAGAAATTTTTTAACCTGTTTTCGGAATTTTATATGATCGAGTAAAGTACATTTTATCATGTAATAAGTTAGCACATTTTTTAGATAATATCTTCAGGTATATCGTGTAATTTTTGTAAAATTGTGATTTAACAATCAATACAAAAAAAAATTAAGCAAACCAGTTTTTTCCCGTTTGTCCCGATGCCTCGCCAATACGTTCAATGTATAAAGCTTACGATGTTTATATTACAAGCTTTGAGAATTTGGACATAATTTTAAAGAAAGTTTTCCAATTTTTTTTTATCTAGATAAATTTAATTTTTTTTTTATAAAAAAGTATCTAAAAAAGTACCTACGATTAGCCGAAGATACTTGGTTCCATAATGTGATAGGTGGCAAGCATGTGGCCAATCAAGCACTTATCCAATCCCGCGCAACGTTGTTTATATCAGAAAACTGAAAAACATTTTTGTTTTTCTCGACCCGAGAATCCAACCCGAAACCTCATGTGGTTAACTCCGACACCGGACCACTAAATAAGAACACAGAAGCGATTAATTTTTTCATATAAATGAATTTTCTAAATAATATTTGTATCATCACAATTGACCGTCCCGTTCGTCGAGTGGTTAGCGACCCTGACTACGCAATCGACGGGGCTCGGGTTCGATCCCCGACGGGGACAAGCATTTGTGTGATGAGCATAAATGTTTGTATTTTCGGGTTGGGTGTTTATTATGTATGTAAAAGTATTTATATATGTATTGGAACGAAGTTCCTTACGGCAGGCTTGGAGGGGATAGGGATTTTGCTGCGCGACCGAACTGAAAAAAATGTGATAGTAAGACCGTAAGAAAAATGCGTGGAATAAAAGCGTTAAATGAGACGTGCGCAGGCGCGACAGTCGCGTACACAAGCGAGTAGTGCCGTTTAGCCGAAGGAAGTTCGTTCCTAACTGGTGTCCCGCGACACCACATCATTTTTTTTCTATGTATTAGTATCGTTACACCCATAACACAAGCAAATAATTTGCTTACTTTGGAGTTAGATCAATAAGTGTAATTTGCCCCGTGAATATATATTTATTTATTTATTATTATTATTTATATTGTAATAACAGGCTTATTAGACGCCTGGTCCCTCAATTGTATTCAGAAAAACCCCGAGTAGCGTAGAAATTTGCAAGATCTTCGAAAACAAGATCTTTTCGCCGTGTTGGTCCCGGCCTCCTTTGAAGAATAGGCCAACTGCCGTTCTACCAGGCAGGTCGTAAAAGGCGACCGATTGACTATCGAGTCACTACCATCGTGGCTACTAGGTGGTAGAGTCCTGCACTGTCTCGCCCGGGTCTGGTACCACCGCCTTACCTATTCCTGCCGCAATAGCGTCAGTACTTGACGCTGTCGTGTTCCGGTTTGGAGGGTAAGGTAGCCGGTAAACTTATGCATGTGGCATTAGACCTCGCCACAACATAGCAACGCACCATTAACATCTTTGGTGTCTATAGGCGATGGTTGACTCTTTCCATCAGGAGACCCATCTGCTTGTTTGCTATCTTATGATATAAAAAAAAGAACTTAAGCACATTTTCAAAGAAAAGTAACAACCAAAACATTTTTTTTTTCATCTAGATAAATTTTATATTTTTTCATATAAGTAATATATCAATAAATTTTCTAAATAATATTTGGATCATCACAATCTCTTGTAATCTTACAGACTCTTTAGAGTTCTGTTTCCTAAACTGTGCTCCGTATTACCCTGAGAACCATGGGAACATCACTAAAGTATCAAGAATTTGGACATATTTTTGAAGAAAATTACAAACAAAGCGTTATTTTAACCTCGATGTTTGGAAATCCACAACTGTGCGATTCTCTAGGCACTTTTTACCACACACTACTCTTCTATAGAATCAATTACAAGCGGGGTTGTTTCCGAACGAACTTAGGGTCCTTTAAAAAGAGAGCTTACTCATTTTTAAAAGGCCGGCAACGCAAGACCTATGGTGCTGTAGCTGTCCATAGGCGGTGGTAATTACTTACCATTAGGTGAGCCTCCTGCTCGTTTGTCCTTTTTTTCTATATACAAAATATATTTTTCATCTAAATAATTATTTTATATCTATGAAAATATTCTCTTACACGTTAGGACCTAGGTAGGTACTTATTATGAAGCGTCATTTAGAAAGTGGTAGTATAAGAGAAGCGTGTAAGATTACAGTAGGTAGTTGAGCTGTAAATATTCCAGGTGCCGAAGATTTCATGGATGAACAAGTGGCTATGGTAGTTCCAGCCGGCAGCCCATACCTATCCGTCATTAATAAGGAGTGAGTGAATTCAATTTTCTAAATAATATTTGGATCATCACAATCTCTTGTAATCTTACAGGCTCTTTAGAGTTCTGTTTCCTAAACTGTATTCCGTATTACCCTGAAAACCATGGTAATTAAAAAAAAATAATAATAAAGTTACAGTCACATACCACACAAATGCTAATAGACACGGTGTTGGGCGCAAAATACGTAGCCGCTCATATGAGCACATGTATGTGAATGTCAAACACTTTTAGACATATTATATTGTAAAAATATAAATATACCTGTTGTGCTATTTTATCGTGTGGAGGGTCTTTAGTCGTTTCGTACCACGAGCGGTTCGGGGCCGCGGTGTGAATTGCCCAAGAGCTCTTTTGGTATGGGTCATTTCACACCGCGCGCAGTGATGGAGCGGTAAGAATCGTCCAATTACTTATTGTATTGGGTTGATTCACAACGCTGCCTGTGCAGTGAATGGATATTTGGGATCTTTAAATTGATATAAGTAGAAATCGAACCAAGAAAAGAGCATATGATCGTTTCGCCTCGTGGTCCGAATCGATGCATTTCATAAAATACCTTGGGCGAATCGCACCGCTCCTTCACTGCGGCGCGACGATGCGAAATAACCAATGTCAAAAGAGCTCTTGGCAATTCACACCGTGGCTTGGGTCAGAACCGCTCGCGGTGCAAAACGACTAAGGACCCGGAATAGAAAGCTTAAGCTTGAGCAATACTCCTGGAGTGATTTTATTTCATCGATAAGTATTAAGTATTTTATTTCATTGATAACTATGTATTTTTGGGTGTAAATTTAAGCGACACTGACATCCTGAGAAATTGTTTTGAAAGGCGTATCCAGTTTAATCTGTGGTTACAGTATTGTATCCTACTAGTCCCATTAATTTATATTAATATTATAATATAATTGCGAAAGTTTGAATTTTTGCATGGATGGATGTTTGTTACCCAATCACGCCAAAACTACCGAATGGATTTGGATAAAATTTAGCACACCGGTTGATGATAACCTGAAATAGCACACAGGCTACTTATTTTACTACAGTTACTCTGGAAAAATGAGTGGTTCCAGTGGAATGAATTCCACGGGAATTCCGTGGAATGAATTCCGAAATGTTTTGTAATGCAGCGCTGCACACTGCAGCTATTATAAATGCGAAAGTATGTTTCGATATGTGGATGGATGTTACTCTTTAACGAGAAAACGGCTCAACCGATTTGGATGAAATTTGGCACACATGTAGACGATGATTTGGAATAGCATATCATTTATTCCGAGGAAATTTGCTGTTCCCGTGAGCTGCAGGGCGCAGCGAGTATAAGTAGTAGGAATAAATGAAGATATATTGTAAAAAAAATAGATAAATTTAAATGAAAGACAAACCCGCTGAGTTTCTTCCGCCGGATCTTCTCAGTGTATGGCTGCGTTTCCGATCCGGTAGTAGTTTTAAAAAAATATGTACTACCTTTTGTACGTTTTTAGTTATATTTTTTTCTCTATAAAATCTTATAAGTTGTGTACAATAAAATATTAAATAAATAAATAAATGTTGACGTGTCAAAATAAATTGTAAAAAGTTTTATTGAATAAAGTACTTCTGATTTCTGATTTAAGTAGAAAACAAGCAGATGATTCGCTTCATGCCAAAAGATAACCTTCAACTGTAGTAACCAGATGTGTTGATGGTGTGTTAACTTTCGTCTGACTGTTCGACTTAATTAAGATAGTAGTGACATTCGCTTTTTAGGCCAGCCTGAAATGAACCCGGAATATGGGAAAAATATACCAAAGGATAGCAAACAAGCATGTAAGGTTTTTATTGTGCCTTTTGCATTTTTTGCATTCGGCCTCACATGGCCATTCTCATCTCTTGGCTGGAGCTCCTCAGTACCAGCTTCTTCCTCTTGATCACATTCAGCGTAGAGCGGCTCGAACCGTCGACGACCAGGTTATTTCGAAACGGCTTGACTCTTTGACATTGCGCAGATATATTGGCTTAATCTGCGTCTTCTATCGTATTTTTCACGGGGACGAGTTATTTCGATTAATTCCTGCCGCCGCATTCCATCATCGGATATCTCGTTAAAATTTGAAAATCCACCCTCACCATCTCGATGTCTGGAAATCCACAATTGTGCGTTTCTCTCGGCAATTTTTACCTCGCACCACTCTGTTCTGGAATCAATTACCGGCAGGGGTGTTTCCGAACGGATATGACTTAGGGAACTTCAAGAAAAGAGATTACTCATTCTTAAAAGGCCGGCAACGCAACTGCGTGATCCCTGGTATTGCGGATGTCTATAGCCGGCGGTGATCATTTACCATCAGGTGCACTTCCTGCTTGTTTGCCCCCTGTGCTACTATTTTTGTGTACTCGATTAAGTTCAGTATTAGTACAGTGAGTGACTAGTGATATTCAGAGTATTTAAGTATTACATTGTGTTTTATAGTGTTGTGTGCATTTGTACTGTAAATACACGGATTTAATATAAGTGGTGTTTTCTTACAATTACGAACCCGAAGTACGTAACAATATGTATGTAGTAGCTCTACCACCGAGTAGTCGATACATTTGGCCAGTCGTTCACTTTTTACGAAGTGCCTAGCAGGAAGGCAGTAAGAAATAAACATGTCCTATTCCGCTATAAAACAAGCGCCTTCTAATTTACTTACACAGTTATTTTGTGTGTAACGTTGTGTATTAAATTACATAATAAAATAGTTATATAAAATAAGACAAGCCCACTGAATTTCTTTCTAACTACGGAACCTTGTCACGCGTTTCGTCACTATTTATGATTGTCGCATTAAGTATTCACGGCATGTCGATCCGGTTTTCAATGTTCTCATCAGGTTAGGTTTGCTACAGTTTGGAAGATCACGTTTTGTGTTCAATCTTGTTTATTGAAACAAAACTCTTGGTTAGATTTCTCTATATGTAGGCAAGTTTAAATTTTCGATACTATTCAAATTCCATCCATATATTTTAATATAAATGCGAAAGTTTGGATGTATGGATGTATGTTACTTAATGACGCTAAAATGGCTGAATCCCGGAAAAAAGAGTTGTGCCTTGTGCCAGCGGGTTGTACGGTGCAGCTAGTGATATATAAAAAAATTGGTAAAGTGCGTTTCGGGTCACGCGCAATGTAGGGTTGCCCATCACGATTTTAGACTTAAATCATGGACTATAGTTTTTACCACGTACTTAAAAGGCTTTTATAGACGACGGACATATTTGCAGCACAGGTTCACCGCCTATAAAAACATCTCCGAGGACATTTAGCCAAAGACTGTGCCAGGGACGCATTGACTATTATTACGAAATTTCTACAGATGTCGAAATGGCGACTATCATAGCGTGATCTAATTTTTGTGCAGCGTCATCTATGAACAGCATAACGAACTATTCTGCATACAATTTAAAATAAATTGTAAGACACCATTTTATAAGTTTGTCGACTATTACTCGTAAATTTTAAAACCTATTTAAACACGATAGTTTCCTTTTTAAATTCGTGAATTTATTCTCACCTCAAAAACCAACCGTTTAACCTGCAGAGAGGTGAATCACTTGAATCTAACAACAATTAGCATTTTAAAGCTTAATATTTTACAATTGAGTCCGTCCGAAAAATTGTTGAAATACATCCGTAATATTATTAAAAAACCTATCAACGATACGCCATACTAAGGGTTACATGAAAAAAAAATTAACATCTCCATTTTACACATATTATAGAGTAAAATATTAAAAATATACCCTTAAAATATTTTTAAGATTTTATACCTTATTATATTATATATTATATTACTTTGATTACCACGACTTATATGACGTATATTCATTACTAATATGTGTATATATTCCAAATTACAGCTTACTAGTATTAGTAAGGATCTCTGCACTAGACTGCGGATTGATAGACGGATGGACGGACGGACGGATGGATGGAAGGTGGACGGAGATAGCAAAAGCACAAGGGTCCCTAGCTTACTTCGGAACCCTAAAATGGGTATATAAACGTTAAAATTACAAAATATTTTTTTTTAATTGACGGCAAGTTGAATGTATTGAAAAAAAAATTAGTTTCCTAAGAGATTGGGAAGTGTCTCACACTGCAAAATGGTCGTTTAGTGTCATTTTTACACATCTTTCTGTTTAGCCCGTCAGCTTGCAAACGCTAACGTGCGAAAGGAACTCCGTACCTACTCAACAATGTAATACAATTAGCGATGGGCATTATAGCTACTTTTATTTCACTATCACGTCGTGAAGTTATTCGTTTTTTGTCACTGTTATATCACGGGTGATAAATCACGACCGATATATTTCATTATTTTCACATTGGGTGCATTTTATTCCGTATGTAAATTTTTGGAGCGTAATCGTGGCACATCCATAGACATTCGGATGTCCACGAAATGTATTTTAAACCATTTTTTTATTCTTACATACACGCCAGATCCCTTACGAGGTAGGCAAAGAGAACCGAGTGCCATACATCACGATCCTTGTAGACTTGTCTTGCTTCTTCTACATTCATTACACTTTTAATACAAACACTTCGGTTGCGAAAACTCTTAACACTACCTTTTGACAGAACTCGATCAATCTGACCATGGTATATCAGTCTTTATCTTCCCCGTTCTCCTCCTTCTTTCTTCCTTCCATATTATATTGAAAAAAATGTTTTCCAAAAGTTATTAAAAGCTAAATAAAGTATAACTGTGAACTTACTACTTTTATTGTTGTGTTGATCCAATATGAATATATATGCTACTAGCGACCTGCCCGCGGTTTCACCCGCGCAGCTTTTGTTCCCGTGGGAATATCGGAAAGGTTTATACAATTAAACCTTCCTCAAGAATCAATCTATCTATTAAAAAAAACCGCATCAAAATCCGTTGCGTAGTTTTAAATATTTAAGCATACATATGGACATAAGGACATAGGGACAGACAGAGAAAGCGACTTTGTTTTATACTATGTAATGATATGAATAGTTTAACTCCAGAAAATTGTATGACATTGACTTGTTAAAAGTAGAGCACTACCTCAAACGCTCCGCATTATAAGGCTTTTTATTTAATAAGTGTAGTAAAAGATTAGTAATTCGCGTCACCAGCGTAATGATATTTAGTTTAAATTTTATTCTTACGTTTTGAAGGATCAATCGTATGCAGAAAGCAGGGCTTATCACAAAATGGCTGAGCGAGTATCTCCCGAAACGTGACCGCTGTTGGAAGACCACCACCGTTGCGCAGGAAGTTAACAATCACACCGTCAACCTTAGTGACATGCAGGGCTCCTTCTTCGTTTTGTTTCTAGGTAGTATCTATCAATACTAGTTTATCTATCAACTAGTTGAAGCGTGCAGCCCGCTGCCTTATAAAAGTTTTTGGTGAATCTCTCGAGATTACCTCATTTTTCCGGGATAAAAAGTAATGTACGTGCTATTCCAGGTCACCATATACCTCTGTGCCAAATTTAATTTAAATCTGTTCAGTAGTTTTTGCGTGATTGAGTAACAAACATCCATCCATCCAATCATACAAACTTCGCATTTGTAATATAGTATTAATAATAGTTGAACTATGAAGTATGATGTTGTATGGAGTATAGTATGAACTTAGATTCAGTTTAGAGTTCAAACTTCAAACATAGTTTAAACAGCACAAAATCGTGTGTTTTCAAAGTTCAAAATTTATAAAGAGAAACTTGATCTTGATTTATAGAGCAAGATCCCAGAGCTGCCAGACGTCACGTATTTTCTGACGGATGAAATGTGGGCGATTGAGTAGTGTTAGTATGTACTATGATCGTATGCCTACCTGCTAGCTTGGTCAAACGGCCAATTTCCAGGTATCAGGTAATCAAGGTACATAAAAACATTACTTACTTCACGTAAATTCTCCTGGCTGATTTTCATATATGTTTTCGAGTGTGTAGTTAACAATAAATTGTCAATACTCCCAGACACTTTCCGTCGGCCATATTGCTTGGCAGACGCTTTAAGGGTCGCAAAATAATTAGTTAACTTCACGTAAATTCTGACGCTCCATTTTTATATATGTTCATCCGACAACTATTTTAAAACCTTTGACAAGAAGACAGACCAATCCAAGGGGCCAATCATCCCCTAAACTAAATTTTAATATCTCTGTGAGTGGGAGTGCGAGAGCATTATCTACGCGCATGAGACTGAGTGAGACCGACTGCGCTGTTAAGGCCTGGCCTGTTAAGGCTGAAAAATGTGCCTTAAACTTTTGGAAGTATCTCAAAAAAAATGTTACAAATGGTGACCCAAATCAAAGCAACGAGATATGATGTCATCTTTGACCAGTATTTTTCCCCTTCCATAAAAGATTATGAAAGATCTCGTCGACATGAATCATCACAATTAGAATTCAACATTACTGGACCAGATCAAGTTCGTCCATCAGATTTCACGAAAGAGTTGAAAAACTTCCATTTCAAACAGTCTCTTGATGAATTTTTTACAATACACTGGGCTACTGATGAGATGATTCCATTCATTGGTAATAATAAAATTTTTATTAATTTTCGACAATGCCACTCTTTCACCGTAATTAACAATAAAGTTATGTCTGAAATCCATGAAGATTTATCGTGTTCCGAGCATGAAGAAGCCGATACAAAGATCGTATACCATGTTTGCAACATCGATGCTCAGGATAATTTTGTGATACGATGTTCAGATACTGATATAGTAGTGATAATGCTGGGAAATATGCATCATTTGAAAAATAATGATTCTCGAGTTTGGATTTTGACCGGCACTGGTAACAAGCAGATATATGTTGACTTGAATGCTATCTACGAACAATTAGGACCGTCGTTATGTCGAAGTTTACCAGCATTCCATGCTATCACAGGATGTGATTTTAATCCAACATTATTCAAAAAGGGCAAACAAAAGCCGTTTAATATTTTGAAGAAAAATGAAGAGTACCAACAAGCATTTCACCGTTTTGGTACGTTGGATTTTGTTGGTGATGTAGATGAAGAAGAACGTGTATTTAAAAATAATACAAAAATTTATCTGTGATGTTTACAACGTTCCTGGAATAATTGATGTAAATGCTGCCAGACTACAGTTGTTTTTTAATACATACATGATATCTGATATAAATGAAGAATTCAATCGAAATAATTTAAGAAACTTCGATGCCAGTAACTTACCACCTTGTAAAAGTGAGCTTTGGCAACAGTTTCGACGAGCTAGCTATATCGCTAGTCTTTGGAACAATGCAAGTAAGAAGATGATAAATATTTTCAGCCCCGAAAACAATGGCTGGACACTACAAGATGGTAAATATGATTTTCATTGGTTCGATGGAGATCAATTACCGGGTTTTGTCAGTGAGTCGCTGGAAGAACAATCAGGTAAATTACTTTCGTTTCTCATATTATTTGTATCTCTTTACTTTTTTCAGACCTTCATTGTTCACCTTGTTTTTTACAGAGGAAGAAAATAAGGATAATGCTGATGATGACGATCACGACTTAGATATTCAATTTCAAGATTGGCTAGATGATGAATTGTCTAATTTCAACGATGATGATAATGAAGATTAAAAGCCACTGTTAAGAATTATTAAAGGATTAATATTTTTCTACTTGGTTTCCAAATTTCCAATAAATAATTAATTAAAAAAATTGCTCTTATTTAAATATAAGTGGTATTTTTAAAAATTATTTTTTATTTCTAAATTAATAAATAGAAAAAAAATTAAAAATGTCGGCTAACTTAAGTATTATTGATTATATGTCATTTTTTTTATTTTTGTTGCCATAATGTACTTGTCAACAAAAGTTCTAAAAATTATAAAATATCTGTTCAAGTAATTTTCATGGCCTTAACAGCGCAGTCGGTCTCACTCAGTCTCATGCGCGTAGATAATGCTCTCGCACTCCCAATCACAGAGATATTAAAATTTAGTTTAAGGGATGATTGGCCCCTTGGATCGGTCTGTCTTCTTGTCAAAGGTTTTAAAATAGTTGTCGGATGAACATATATAAAAATGGAGCGTCAGAATTTACGTGAAGTTAACTAATTATTTTGCGACCCTTAATGCGTCTGCCAAGCAATATGGCCGACGGAAAGTGTCTGGGAGTATTGACAATTTATTGTTAACTACACACTCGAAAACATATATGAAAATCAGCCAGGAGAATTTACGTGAAGTAAGTAATGTTTTTATGTACCTTGATTACCTGATACCTGGAAATTGGCCGTTTGACCAAGCTAGCAGGTAGGCATACGATCATAGTACATACTAACACTACTCAATCGTCCACATTTCATCCGTCATAAAATACGTGACGTCTGGCAGCTCTGGGATCTTGGACTATTATAGCATGTAAATAAAGTGGCAGTTTTAAGTTAACAAATTGTGCGATTAATAACCTTATTTAATATTGTACAGAGTCATCTAGATTATGTGTAATAAAACTACGAAACTTTTTCTAGTATTCGCTGAGTAGTAAGTAAAGTACTCAGCGAATTATGCGTACATCTTTCCGGAAATTTCAGACGTGTTTGCAGGATATTGCAAGTTTTTCACGGACGGCGGTGATCACTGATCACCTACCATCAGGTGAGCCTTCTGCTTGTGTGTTCTCTCTTCTATAAAGAAATTTATATAAAAAAAATGTGTAAACGGTTGAGCCTGCAGGACATCCTGAAATTTCACGCTAATTTAAGGTAAGGTAAGGAGTGTAAACTTTAAGATTTTTTTCATTGCAAACATCTAGTTAGTTAAAAATGACAGTATATTGATTTTTGAAAAGTTGCATTTATTTTAAACGGTGATCAACTTTGATTTTTTGAATGGAATTCAACAACATTTAAGATCTTAAGGATTGTTTTAGCTACATAAATAATCGACAGGTTGAAAAATTTCAAAGCAATCTTTAAAAAAAATTATAATATTTTCGTCATTGACAAATCCTAAACAAATTGACCGATTTTGTTCCAATTAACGATATTTGACGTAATTTTTAAGGAGAAAATCTGATAAGATTTTAAGCTAATCGGTATATTAACCTGAAATTTATTTAAAAAATATCAAGTATGCTAAAAACAACAAAATATAACATTTAAATAACTGTAACTTTTAAAAACTTTTTTCGATTATGATTTTTAAAACTGTATTTGAGGTAGTTTTTAAGTAATAAAATATTGTATAAGGTCAAAAAATGATTGGTAAAAATCTCGAAGATATGTCGAAAAAATAATTTTTCCAAAATTTTTCGTCAACGATAACTTCCGAACGGATAAACCGATTTTGATGAAATTTATGGATTGGACACAGTTTTATGAAGAATAGAGCTGATTTTGTACTAGATTTTGTACTCGATCGATACATTAATCTGGAAGTTACATTAAAAAACATTGTTTCGCCAAAAAAAATTTTCAAAAATTCTCAATCTTCGTAGTCGAATAGGTTCAAATTTTCAGGAAGTCTAAGTTGAGTGGAATCCAATCGAGTGCCATCAACCGCGTTTCGATCGGTCAAGCCGTTCAAAAGTTACGAGATGTTTACATACACACATACATACATACAGACATACTGACGTCATCGTGAAAATAGTCGCAAAGGTTCTTAGGACCTCAAAACGCGGACATTCGGTTTTTACATGTATAATCATACTAAGATAATAAGATATTTTTTTAGTTGTGTTCGTTATTGTCAGGACAAGGTTTGTGTGAAAGAAAATGTTGAAAAATCGTACGGAAATTTAAATAAAAACATTATATGAAAATTTTGTAAATGATAGAGAGAAAATATTGGGGAAATATAAAGATCTATATCCATACTAATATTATAAATCCAATAGGTTGGCTGACTGTCTGTTACGCTTGCACCCGCTGAACCGATTGTAATGAAATATAGCAAGGAGATAGTTGTAGACCCTGGGTCACACAAGTTAGGTTTTTTAAAAATCGACTTCTAAGAGCAAGACATTATCACCTCGCCATACGGATAGCAACACACCATTTACGTTTTTGGTGTCTTTAAGCGATGATTATTCTTTCATCTCTAGAGCCATCACCTTGTTTGCTGTCTAATAATATAAAAAGTCTCTTTGTTAGCGTCACGTTACGCAAGTAGTCAGTTTCGTCAAATCATGCTAGTAACCATTAGTGGTGGAATTCTGCATTGTTTCTCCCGGGTCTGGTTCCATCGCCTTACCTATTCCCGCCACAATAGCGTCAGTGCTTGTCACTGGTGTGTTCCGGTGAGGAGGGTAAAGTAGCCAGTAAATTTATGCAAGTGGCATTAGACCTCGCCACAAGATAGCAACGCACCATTAACATCTTTGGTGTTTATAGGTGATGGGTAGCCCTTCCCATCAGGAGACCCATCTGCTTGCTCACTATCTTATGATATATAAAAAAAAGTGAAGGAAGTAATTGTTAATGCAACTACCTTTTTACAGGCTTTTTGACAGCGTCGGCAGTTTTGGTGATAGAGTGGATGTACAATAGAAGGAAGAAACAAGTTGAGCAAATTGTTATTAAGCCATATATTGAATAATAACGTATTGAAATATAACACATTCAATAATAACAAAAAAATATTGTATAGCAAATAAACTATGCTTCATAACATGCAAATTTATGTATTTTAATTAATCTGAATAAAACAGCACTGTTTTTAACTTTGTATGCAAAGGATTAAAAATTAATTAACGCATATCATCGTACCACGTAATGATATTTATCCATTCTAATTATTATTATTAATTGCTAAATATTGTTATTTCTTTACTAAAACGTAAAAAAAAGCGTCCTTTTTATAAAGCTGCCCAAAATCTACGAACGTACAGGTTGGAGAACCGTGTAGTTGTTAAGGTTATCAGAAGCAGCAATGGGGATCTTCATCGCTCTCGCCTCTCCATACCGGTGAATCGGGGTAAATTAGAGTGCTTTACTAGGTTCGATTTATTTTTTATACCAATCGTAGGATAGCAAACAAGCAGATGGCGCTCCTGGTGGAAAGAGATATCCATCTCTTAGAGATATCAGAGATGTCCGTTACTATCTGTGTAGTGATATGGCAATGCCATACAAGTTTACTGACTAACTTAGTGATAGTGACAAGCACTGGCACTTTTTTCATTCATTTCAGATCATTGTCTTTCTTGGATGTGAAAGTGACTGAGAACAAATGGGACCTTAGCTCACTTTTTATATTGAAAACCTGCACACACCGACAGCTGCGTCATGTTATCATCACCCCCGCCATTTACAATCTGTAGCCACATCACTAATAAATAGAGCATTTGACTTACGGGACTCCAAACATCTGGAGCCTGAACTAAACCATGTTCAGGATGTACTTAAGAAAAATGGTAATAAAGAAAGGCAGAGCGTTCAGCGTTATATTAAAAAGGTTAGGTATCCTATAGTCAAAAGGCAGCCGGCATTCAAGACATATATTAAAGGGATTACCGATAAGATTGAAACGCTACTGAAAAAATATTCCATACCTACCATCTATACGCCAAGTTTAAAGGTAGTCGATCATATGGACATGCCTAAAGATGTCATACCCTTTCAGACGCCAGGAGTATATAAAGTGGACTGAAGCTGTGGTAGTGCTTATATAGGTCAAATTAAACGTGCTATCGCAGATAGACTCAAAGAGCATATCACGGCTGTAAAAAACAGGCAGGTTAATAAGTCGGCTATAGCTGAACACATTTTGGACATCAGCACTGCTCACTGAATTCCACCGATCTCAGGTTTTTTCTACTGAGCGACGCTATGTTCCCCGTATGGTACGAGAAGCTATTGAAATTAGAAAATTATAATATGAAGTATGGGGGTTTAAAAGACGAAATTTCCGTGAAGACTTTCGTGTAACTGTTGTGATGTAACTGAAATAAAAGGTAGTATGAAGAATGGAGTAAACTTATCTGAGGCCTGAAAATTTAAGGAGACCCCGGCGGCACAACTAGCGAAGGACGTTTCATTTTGTAACCGATGCATCTTCAGGAGAGTCAAATAGTATATTACTTTATAAAGGGTGAATCATCATTACATAGTATAAAACAAAGTCGCTTTCTCTGTCTGTCCCTATGTCCTTATGTCCCTATGTATGCTTAAATCTTTAAAACTACGCAACGGATTTTGATGCGGTTTTTTTAATATATAGATTGATTCTTGAGGAAGGTTTTAGTGTATAACCCTTTCCGATATTCCTACGGGAACAAAAGCTGCACGGGTGAAACCGCGGGCAGGTCGCTAGTTAATTATAAAGCATTATTGCGTTGATAAAACGTGCATTACTGCCTTGTTACTGATGTGGGTGAAAGTGTGGCGAACGTGGATGGATTATTGTGGTGCTGGTGTCTCCTTTGATTTTCAGACCTTGGATAAGTTCGCCTCATTCCTTAACTTACTTTTGTTGTGATTTTGTTTAAGTTCAAGTACCTTAATTTCGTCTTTAAAAAATCCACTTTATAAAAGTCTATAACTATTGCAATTTTTATGCGGGACTTCAAATTTTGCATATTTATACAAAAAATAACAATCTAGAGGACATCACGAATCAAATGACTTATTATTTTCCGAGAGGGCAAACACGAATTCTACAAAACGTTACGTGACATGTAACATGTTTGTATACATTTATTATACCACAAAATTTATCACAGATATCGGAATATAAAAAATGATACAAAAATTTTCTAAAAAGTGTCTTTACTTCTTGAACTTTGTCACCAATATTTATAATTTTAATTTGGCAGTAAAATAAGGACTAGGGTAAAAGAGCTCCTGCGTGGGTTAGGAGGTTCGCTCATTAAAACGAAATATTCCTTTTTTTAATTATTTAGCGTAACAATTAAAAAACAATAAAATTTAGGTAAAAAACCAAATTTCCGCAATTTTAAAATTATTAATGCTTTGTTTTAAAAAGCTCATTTTACAAGTTAGATTTTTACATAAACACCCTGATTTTTATACAAGCTAAATGTCTGTGCTTTTTCCACTTTAGATCTATTTAGAGAAACCCATAGAAAATATTTCCGTATTTTTTTATTTCAAATTTCTACTTGCAATTTTAAGTTTGTGGCAACTTAAAATTGCAAGTAGAAAATTAAAATTTAAAATGCGTGATAGAATTTTCCGATTATCGCCTGGATTTGTGTCAACGCGTCAGTATCGCGACAAGTTAATGATAAAACACATCACCACTAGCTATGCCACTATTTAGATATGTCGAATATCACAACTCGAGCTTGTTAATTGTGGTAACCTGACCTATGTATACATATTATTATTTATTTCGTTCCGGGACTGACTGTTTAAAGTTTGTGTTAATGCGCTTGCATTAGATTCCCAACTGCTACAGATTTATACAAATTAGCGACTTTCCTGTGGTCGAAATTCAATCATAGACTAAGTGTAAATGTGTAATGTTTATATTTATTAATTGTATTTTAATACATGGATATTATTTAAAAAATATTAGGTTACCGCAGTTCCGCGTAATGTAAACTTTAACTGTGCCTAATTTTATACTCCACCGTTCGCATAATTTTATTAAAAAGAGATACAATGTTTTTGCTCCACGTAGGTATTAAAACATAAATGAAAAAACCCCAGTCCAAAAATCTAGACCTTACGCAACACACCTGTCTAATGTAATCCGTTTAAATATAAACAGCTTTTGTGTTTCGTAAAATTAGTAATCAACTAATTTTATTTGACCGCCCCGTTAGTTGAGTGGTTAGTGACCCTGGGTACGCAATCAATAGGACCCGGGTTCAATTTCCGACAGGGAAAGCATTTTTGTGATGAGCATAAATGTTTGTATTTGTATATAGTTATATTTCTATGTACGAGTATTAGTATAATTAACACCACGGATTAAACTGAATACAATATATGATATATATTTTCTATTTCTTAACAATATAATATTATATCTAAAGGCGTTTGACGTGTACATACATTGGCTCACATGAGCGGCTATGCATTTTGCGCTCAACATCGAGTCTATTAGTATTTGGTTAACACCTGTAGTAGTTAAGTAATAATAATAATAATAGTATTAATAGTTAACACCTGTAGTCTGTGGTTAACACCCACATTTTCACAGGCAAATAATTTGAGATTAATTCGTGTAATTTGTCCAACAATATTTATTTATGTATGGTAATTGTTGGTGAATTTTATATAGAATCAGCTGATTTACGAGCAGTTGGACTATCTGAGTGTGCTAAGTGTGAGTTTTTCTTTTCGCATTCGATCGTGAGCGCGTTTCGAGTTTACTAGGAATTTGTATGTGATTTGTACAGCGCCACCTAGTGGTAAACTGGTTTCTCACGTTTACCACTATACAACTCTCTCTCACGTTTATAATAAACACCTAAACACAGAAACACAGACATCTATGCTCATCACTCAAATGTTTGTCCGTGTCGGGAATCAGACCTGAACCCCATCGATTCGCAGTTTGGTTCACTAACCACTCAACCAATGGAGGATATACTTTTATGATAGTAAAGAAAAACCAATCAAGGACTTCATTATCTGAGCTCAGACTGATCATAGGACGGTAATGCTACCTAACATCACATAGCTACTCTACCAAAAAGAAAAAATGAAATAAAACAATTATTATTACCTGTAGTTATAACTTATAAGTTTATGAATAGTTATTTATACATTTGGTGCCAGAAGGCTATTCAAATTTTACCGCATTCTTACATTTTTTAAATTTATACTTCTTTTAGGGCGTTTGGAAAAAAATATTAGAGTAAAGTTTTTACGTTCGTGCGTACACCCGACAGCCCAAAATCGACATTATGAAGTTAGCTGATATTAGGATGGGTGCGCACATCGACAGCCAGCAACATAAAGCTAGCTAACATTACAATAGACGCGCACACTGGCAGCAAGCGACACACTAGAGCAAACACCGAAAGCCAGCGACATAAAGATTCCCCCGTGTTAGTTCCTGGCTCCTTTGAAGAATAGACCAATTGCCGTTCTGCCAGACAGGTCGTAAAAGGCGACCGATTGGCTATGCAAGTCACAGCCATCGTGACTACTAGGTGGTAGAGTTCTGCATTGTCTCGCCCGGGTCTGGTACCACCGCCTTACCTATTCCTGCTGCAATAGCGTCAGTGCTTGTCACTGTCATGGTCTGATTTGGAGGGTAAGGTAGCCGGTAAACTATGCATGTGGCATTAGACCTCGCCACAAGATAGCAACGCACCATTAACATCTTTGGTGTCTATAGGCGATGGTTGACTCTTTCCATCAGGAGAACCATCTGCTTTTTTGCTATCTTACAATAAAAAAAGCTGATATTACGATAGGCGCGCACACAGGCAGCCAAGAAGAAATTGTGCCTAACTTAAGTTCGTACATATTACACACACACACTTATTTCACGGTTTTTTTTACTACTGCGCATTATCACCTTGTTACACCAACTTTTTCCCGTTCAAGCATTATTGTGAATGTATCAATAAGAAGAGTGAAAGTAGGCCAGACGTCACTTATTCCCGTATCGCAAGCAAAAGGACTGCACACATTTTATAAAAATATAACTAAATGTTGATCATATGACATTGTTCGTGCGGCACAAATAACATTTAGGTATAAAAATATAAATCTTTAATTTTTAAAAGGTAGGAGCACTGGGTAGAAGTAAAACTTAATTGCCAGTAAAGTCTTTTTGGACGTACAGTTTATATTATATCCGGCTGGTTTTAGAACCATTGAATAGATAACAATATTTTAAATATAAAATAATATGTAATGTATTCTATCTCATTATCTCCTTCAATTTGTTTATAACCTTTGAGTATTGTGTAATATATCTGTTTATAACACTATAGTCAAAATATTTATCCTATACATTTATGTGTATGATTTATTCGCGTTTCATCGAGTTTAAAATCACTATGATTTTAAAGAAGTTTTACTCAAAAAATTGGTCCCAGATTTGCTGTTCTCAAATGTGCCACTGTTCTCAAGTGTGCCACTTCTCCTCTCAGCCTGCTGGTAAATTCACCACTGGTTAATATGAACGTTTAGCTTAAAATTTAAATAAATAATTATCACTGGACAAATTACACGAATTGATCTAACCCCAAAGTAAGCAACTTATTTGCTTGTGTTATGGGTCAACGATACTAATACATAGAACTACATATATAAATACTGTTACATACATTATAAACATCCAAACTCAGAAACACAGACATCTATGCTCATCACTCAAATGTAGGTTCGTGTCGGGAATCAGACTTGAACCATCGCACAGTATTTCGCCTAGAACACGCTAGGTGGACAAAATTCATGTTATCATTTCCAGGAAATCTTAATTGCAAAACGTAAACAACACCCCTAATCTCCAGATTCCAAGAATCGGTTGTTTGTCAAATGCTTAACTGATAAGGAATAGTGGTTAGAAGTCAGGTATTGAGTTTAATGAAATCGTTACAGTCAATCAGTTGCAGTTTAGTGACACTTTCGTACACATCCATAGTGGCTTATAGTTAATATTTTGAGTGTTTGTGATGGATATCAACACGGAGGGTAAGTCCTATTATTTAAAAAACCTTTTTTAAAATCTGAATCTGTTCAAATGAATTTTAGGTATAATTTTAACATAGCTTATATATTTTAACGTATTTTTTTAATGAAAGAATAGTTTTAAAGAGTTAATTTTGCAGACATTCACCTTTATCCGGGCTAGTTCTTTGATATATCATAGGAAATACTTTATTCTTCATAAAAATACACAAATTGTTTAGCACACTTCAGTACAACATATTCTTTTCTTTTTTTTTTCAGAACGCTTATACTCTATTTCTAGGGTAGAATTTTTTGAAGAGTGGTTGAAACCCACAAAAAATGAAAAGAACTCGGGTATATATGAGTACCTTTCTTCAAAATTTCACTTTGGTAACATTACTGAATGTAGCCAAAAAGAAATAAAGTTGAAGATATCCAACTTTTCCAATAAAATTGGTGTCAAATGGTTGGCTTCAGGAAAATCGAAGGAGCGTTTTTTAATTAAAAATAAGACCTGGCTGGATGAAGAAGATATACAGTTTACTGTGAGTTCTTTTGAGCCACAACCATCAACTTCGAGTGAGGCTGTGATTTCAGCAGGAAGGCCTCGCAAAGAATTCGAAGAATCGTCGTTTAAAACCAAAAAACGTCGAGTCGTGGATCTCGTAGAATCGCGAAGTGTCAGTGAATTGGTGACAGCTGCCGAAATTGCTGCGCGTTCAGCAGGACAACGGAAAATTGCCAGCGTAATTAGAGACATTAGTGAAAGCTCAGTTATTAATGTTAAGTCTAAGGATACCAGTAATGTTAATCCTAGGCAGTTAAGTAGTGACGAAGCGTTAGCTTACTATATAGATTCTAAGTCAACAACACATGCGTACAAACAAACAAGAAAGTGGTCTATGAAGGCAGGACATAATGTGTTTCCATCATATTATAGTTTGACAAAATCTAAACAGGCCTGTTATCCTGCACAGGAGCACATTGCTGTAACAGAAACACGTGCTGAAATAAATTTGCAAGCATTATTAAACAAAACAGTGGAACGTTTAGTATTAGCACAGCATGAAGTTATCAGCAGTGTCCTCGCAACAAGTTCGTCTTTTACACTTGTAAGTAAATGGGGATGTGATGGAAGTTCTGGGCACAGCACATACAAACAGAGATTTGAGAACACTGAAGATACGGACGAATTTCTTTTCGTATTTTCTTTAGTTCCCCTTAGATTATATGATGGGGCCAAAATTGTTTGGCAAAATCCTCGGTCTTCATCAACATTGTATTGTCGCCCAATCAAATTAATATTTGCTAAAGAAACGAATGACTTCACGTTAACGGAGACAAATAGATTGTTGGAAGAAGTTAACGCTCTTCTTCCAACACGTATCGACTTTGGTGATTCTCAAATCTCTGTGAAACACGAACTTTTGCTGACAATGACAGACGGAAAGGTATGCAACGCTTTAACGGAAACTCGTTCAACTCAAAAGTGTTTCATCTGTGGCGCCACCCCCAAGACGATGAATGATGAACCCGCGAACTTCAACAGCAACCAAGATCATTTTGGCTTTGGTTTATCTACACTTCATGCTTGGATTCGTTGCTTCGAATGCCTTTTACATATCAGCTACAAGTTGAATATTAAGAAATGGCAGGCTAGAAGCAACGAAGACAAAGCAGATATCAAGATTCGTTCCGACGAAATTAAGTTAAAATTTAAGAACGAGATGGGACTTATTGTAGATAAACCAAAGCCAGGATTTGGTTCTTCAAACGATGGAAACACGGCTCGTCGGTTTTTTAAGAATGCTGAGATGAGTGCTCAGATCACGGGATTGGATGTTGAAATCATCAAACAGTTCGATGTAATATTGAGGACTTTGTCTTCTGGATTCGAGATAAACTTAGTTGAATTTAATAAATTTTGTCTTGAAACCAGAAGACATTATCTAAGTCTCTATTCGTGGTACTGTATGCCTGCTACTGTACATAAAATATTAATTCATAGTACAGAGGTCATCAAAGCTGCATTGCTTCCAATTGGGCAGCTTTCCGAAGAGGCTCAGGAAGCACGTAATAAAGATTGCCGCAGATTTAGGGAGTACAACACCCGCAAGTGCTCGCGTGTTGCCACGAACAGAGACTTGCTGTCAATGTTGGTTATAACATTTGATCCCTTGATCAATAGCCTTCGAGAGATTCCCCAAAAAAAGCCGGAAAAAATATGTTCAGAGGTTTTAAAGTTAATTTTAAGCCCTAGTATAGTAGAATCAAGACTGGAAACGTCATCATATTATCGCACAGTTCCACAAAATGATGACGATTACACAGTAAACGATTCATCAGAAGACTCTGATGATGATTATTAGGTTACGTTATGAAATATTATCTTTGCTGCTTAGTTTTAGTTTTCATGCATATATTTTCTTTTATTGTAAATAAACCTATGATTGTTTTGTTACTATTTGTAATTTTATGTATTTAGATTTATATTGTACATACCTCTTGATACTTATTCGATCTGAACTGCATGCAATTTACAGCATTCATAGTACTCGCTAAGTTAATTGTTGCTCATATATTATTTTTGAAAATATTTTTTTGCTATCATAATTTTTTTCGTTTTTTATTACAAAAACATTACTACCCATATTTGAAATAAGTAAGAGCATCGTTATATAACATAAAATAATATTGTCCACCTAGCATGTTCCACGCGATACACTGTGCATCGAGTCGCAGTTTGGTTCGCTAATCACTCAACCAACGGAGGGTATACTTTTATGATAGTAAAGAAAAACCAATCAAGGACTTCATTATCTGAGCTCAGACTGATCATACGACGGTAATGCTACCTAACATCACATAGCTACTCTACCAAAAAGAAAAAAATAAAATAAAATAATTAATATTACATAACGAGCGCTATAAAAAACGTTTTAAATAAAAAACGAGTTAAAAGTTAAAAAGTGAAGTCATTCCAGTGAACTAAATAAAACTAGCATTAAGAACATCTTGAGACAACGATATGCACACAAAGCAATTAGATCTCCAAGTGAAATCGCTTGCAAAAGTGACTACGAGTATTTTTTTACTGCACTTATATATTTTATAATAGAAATTATATATTTTCTATTATATTACCATATCATAAACCACGTTAGATCCATTGCAAGGTAGGCAGAGTTTCAATTAGCTAAAATTCACCGATTTGTGACTATATATGTGTTTTAGCTCTTATCCCACTAGGGAAAACCTTAAAAATTTACAAAGAAATTTTTTTATAGTACAGGTTTTTTTATAGTATAAAAAAAATATTTATTAATTTTTTGAAGTGCTAAAACGCTTTGAAGGATTGGAGGGTAAGGTAACGGTAAACTTATGTATGTGACATTATCGTTGCGATGCAACCCGCTCCACTGGTGATAATGTTCTCAATCCTTGACATGGACTTTTAGAAAAAAGTATCGTCACGCCCGTATACCCGAAAGGGTAGGCAGAGGTACAACAAGTGCACCCACGATTACCCGAAGATACTTGGTCCCACAATGTGATAGGTGGCAAGCCTATCGCTAACCGGGCACTTACCGATCCCGGGCAATGTTGTTTTTGTCAGAAAACTAAAAAAACACATTTTTGAATTGCCCGATTAGAAAAACAAAATGAAAAAACTAGGTCAGCTGGGTCAACCCGCTCCCAAACAATAATCCTAGATTTGACACTGTCGACGCACCTGTACTTAGCTGTAATCCATTGGAACATGGCCAACCAGTACTCATGACAAGTTTAATATTAAAATCAGATTCACCGGCCCGCTCGCTTTGATTCGGAACCAAAATTGTTTTCTAACTGAACCATCAATCTAATGTCAACTCTATTTTCACGGAGGCACGCCAGAAAATGTTTCTATTCTCCAAAACTAATTTCATTGGGCTTACCTCGCTTTAGTCGTTCAAGCTGTAGGTGTGTACTAGTTTGTAAAAAAATAAAAGGAAAAATAAATTGAAATTCAATTAGAAACAAGAAACGTGAATTGCTAGCTTTTTGGAAGGCCGCAGGATCAAAGTCATAATAGACGGTATATGGTCCAAGGTGGAAAAAACGAACGCTGGTGTCCTTCAAGGCTCTAATGCTACGTAGGTCACACTATAAGTTATGCGTAACTTAAAAAAACAACATGTTATAACCAAAATATTATGTTTATTGCTTTTCAAAATAATCTCCTTTACATTTTAAACATTTTTTCATGCGATCGAACTATTTTTTAAAACAGGAGGACCACAGATCTGAAGGTATGTTTTCTACGTGCTGATTGAACGCTATCACCTCTTCGGAATTGGTAAAAGTAAAACCTCTCATCAAATCTTTGATTTTGGGGAAAATACAGAAATCACAGTCGGGACTATGCGCAGGATGAGTGACGAGATGTACTTTTTGGAAGCTAAAAAGACTTTGTTTTGTTGGCCGTGTGTGAAGAAGCGTTATCATGGTGTAGGAGAATGCGGCTTTTGGGTCGTCTTTTGCGAACGTTTTCTAACACCCTGGGTAAACAAATAGTAGAATACCACTCGGCATTAACACTCTTTTAATCTTCAAGTGAAATTGTACAGATAGGACCCGTAGCTGAGAAAAAAAACGCGATTATTTTTTTTACCATCGTTTCTCGCCTGTCTCACTTTTGTTGGCCTGTTCTCATTTTCAAGCACCCATTCACAAGATTGCTGTTTTTTTCGGGTTCAAAACAATAAATCCACGTTTCATCTCTTGTGGCAATGTCATAAACAGTATTAGAATGTCCGTGGTCGTACTTCAGTAGCATCTGTGAGCACCATTTCACGCGAGCCTGCTTCTGCTCCGCTGTCAGTTCATGAGGGATCCAATGACAACAAAGTTTTTCGAACTTTGACTTCTTCGTGTAAAATTTTCTGAATTTAACTCATACCAATCCTCAATAGTTCTCGAATTGTCTCATAGGTAATCCGGGATTTTTCTTCAATTAGCCGCTTAACAGTAGCCACATTATTTTCGTTGACGGCAGTTGAAGGCCGCCCTTCACGAAATTCGTCATGTAAAGAAATTAGACCGCTCAAATTCAGCAAACCATCGCCTCACGTTGCTCAAACAAGGTGCTTCTCTCCCAAAAGCATTTTGAAGACGACCGGCACAGTCTTGCGGAGAAAGAGAACTTTTAAAATCATAAAAAATCATCGCTCTAAAATCTTTTCGACTTAATTCCATTTTCGTTGCGTACGTAGAACTTTGATATGTGATAAAAAAACAATTGACAAATCATTTCCCGCCAATTGTTTTTTTTATTACTAAGAAGGTTGCAACGTTTTAAAAATATAACATTCAAAATTCTAATAGTTCCGATTAGTTAGAAGTGCAAAACTTTTAGTTTGCCCCATGTATCACCTACATTATTTCTTTTGTACATCAATTATATGCTACAAAGAATAGTATTTTTTGCTATGCAGATGATAGTACAGGATGTGCTCTGTGGGCAGGCCGAGTGCATCTTTCACGAGCACAGGCAGATGAGAGTCGTAAAGGCTTGTGTCAGAAATTGAGACATATCTGGAGCGGGTCTCAGAGTGGGGCGAGCAAAACCCCCAGTCTTCTGGGCAAACTTGCGCGTTGGCCACCAAAGAGATCAAACAACTTTATGAAATCTCCTCTATTTCAGAACATCCCTTTAACATCTGCAACATCATTGATATTTTAGGTGTTGAAATAGCAAGTGACGACATTCCGTAATCATTTGGAGGATAAAGCTAACTTCAAAGAAACGAGCTGTTGAATCGTGCTAGACGATATTTCAATTATTATGCTTATGCTTTATATAAAGCGAAAAAATACTCACACATGGAGCTCACAACTCAGGAGCACCTCGTTACCAAACCTTCCAATTTAAAAAAAAATTAAACGTAGAATGGTACTGCTTGTCAGCAATCATACTCTTAACACTTAGTCTCCAGGGAGATATTGGATTTCTATGTGTGTTCCACCGATTGTATAATGGGGAGTTATCTGATTAGCTATTTCATTTAATGCAGGAATCCACGTTCCGCGTACTAGTGTATGTCGAAGTGACAGATTTCATCCACACCATACTGACGATTATCATCTAAGACTGTCTAAATGTAACTTTTTTATATGAACAGGCACACTTTTAAACAGCTTAACCTCACACGGTTTTCTGAGTAGCTTTAATTTTAGGATTTTTAACGAGGGGCAATTAAATTTTCAGAAGCCGGCAGTGGTGACGGCTTTCCATTAGGTAGCCTCGTATGCCTCTGCAGGCAAGAAAATTAACTATATTTAATTGCATAAATAGCAAACTAGAAGACAGCTCTCTGATAAAAAGAGATAACTACTTCGTCTTAGAGTTGTGCAAAGTCTTACCGAGAGGGCTAGTGCTTTTTTTTTAATATATAAACGGGTCAAGAACGTGTACATATATAGAAATCACTTGTAAAGCTCGACGTTTCGGCCAAGTTCCATTGACTGTGGTCGCGAGCGGATTGGAGCAGCGAGTTTCCTCCGTCATTCACGTCGGGATCGATTTTCATTTATCCCCTTCTGGTCTTAATTTTTCGAATTTAGCGTACACACAAGTCACAACACTAACCGTATCTTGAACATTATCCGTATATTTTAACCGTATCTTAACTTTAACTGCGTATTCGTTCGCAGGTGCAAAAGCCGTATTGCGTTAAGCACTGAATTCCAAACAGGAGACAACTTAAATCCATCTTCCCTATTGAAATTTTTATATTTTCTATTTATAAATGCGAAAGTAACTCGTCTGTCTGTCTCTTCTTCACACCTTAATCACTGAACCGTTTGGATGAAATTTGGTACAGAGATAGTTTGAAATCTGAGAAAGGACATAGGATACTTTTTATTCCGGAAATCCCACGTGAACAGGAACTATTCGGGTAAAACATCGCGATTGTCTATATTTTAAACCACGGTAATAAGGAGTAACTTAGTCTACTTTTATTTTAGAAATTTTTCCACGCGAAGTCGGGGGCACATCTAGTTTTTAATAGAAATATTTATACCTTTTACAAGTTTATATATATAGGACTTCAACTTTTTCAATAACTTTTCGGTTGAAATCACGAACCAAATGACATATTGACATCAAAACGGCACATGTGAACTAGACTATTGCTGACGTGACTTGTAACACGTTTGTGATACATTTAAGTATGCTATTTTACCCGATTGTAATGGAAAATTAATACAGACCGACGCATTGACGTAATACAAGTTCTCCAAGTTTTAAGATAATGTTGAACTCTTTAATTATCTTAATACATAAATCACGTGTCACGGTGTTAGTCCATGATGGCCTCCGAAACTACTGAACTGATTTCAGTGAAAGCAGATAACTTCTGTTTGGTCTAACTTAGAAGATACGATAGTTTTTATCTCAATTGAATAAAATAATATTCGGGTGGGAGGGGGTTAATTGAGATAAAAACTCGCAAGTACCCGACCAAAATATTCAATACAAGTAATTTGTATGGCAAAACAACATTTGCCGGGTCAGCTAGTAATCTCTATTAATAAATATAGATAAATAAATACGAAAGTTTGAATGTTTGTTAGTGAAAAACGATTTGGGTGAAATTTGGCAAATATGTACATAATGACCTGATACAGCACGTAGGATAGTTTAGATAGTCATTTCGGAAAAATAAGTTATTCTTGGAATTCTAAACTATTTTAATTTAGCGAGCTGCACGGTGCAGTTAGTGAGATATGTTTTAGTTCATACAGTAATGAATAGAGACACATAAGTGTGATAACATATTTTGTCAATAGGCCTTTTCATCACAAAAATTTTTTGTGCGCATGCGTCAGAATCAGCCATCTTTTTCGTACTGTTTTTTGTAAACAACCATGCTAAATTGTCCGCTATCCGTGTATCAAAAATTAAAATATAAATCAAAGTTGATTAATTGTAAAAAAAGTGAAAAAAAATAAAATAAGTAGTAAGTCAAAATAATCGGAAAAAATTTTTGTACTCCATTATAATTATGTTGTCTGTACGAAAAGGAACAACAAAACGGTGTTGTTATGGAGTATGTAAAAGTGATACACGATACAAATCATTTAAAACCAATAGATTCTATTTTATAAATTTTCCAAAGCCTTGTCTTGAATATCGAAAAAAAATAATCAAATCATCAAGCAAATTACACATTAAAGCATGTGTAAAATGTGCGAAATGTGAGTTATGGGTGAAAAAATGTGGCAGAAGTGACCGAGGTTTTAGATCTATTGATAATGTTACTAAGGATACTTATATTTGCTCACTACATTTTCTTGGAGAAAGTGGTCCAACTGAACAAAACCCTGATCCTTTAAGCTATCAAGAGTTTCAACATATTGATAAATCAATTAATAACCTCTAACCTCTCAATCAGCTCACTTTTTTTCCCTTTTTGCGGACGCCCATGACATTTTAGCCACCTTTTCAATTGTTCACAATTATGAGCTTCAACTGAATCATAAATAAGTGAAGCACCATCGATGGTTTTTTCCAATAATTTATTTCTTTGTGGAGATAATAGTCCTTGTCCAGCCATTGTTGATTAAAACAGTACGAATTTTTTGAATTACCGCCGTTTCAACATGGCGGCTACGCTTGCGCTCATCTGATGATGAAAAGGCCTATTACGTTTGCGCACGTTAATGGTTAACGCACGCAAATGAGGCATAGCATGTAGTGATAGAGTAGAACATAAAAATTTTAAATAACAACCTTAAGATAAATCAACATTTATTAAGAGCGTGTTTCGATTTGCAACGAAAAGTTTATGTTTTCAAGCAAGCAAGCAAGCAGATTATTCGAAGGATATTACAGTTTTTGCAAGACAGTCTTAGTGCACTACAGAGCAAGAAATAATTTTTGATAATGGTTTTTTAAAACGAAGACAATCCCTGCATAGCGTTTTGTTTTACGAAAATAGGCCTTAGAGTTATCTTTCAGGACGAATACAACCATTGTAATGTACCATAATATTTTATTTTATGCATTTTTCCAACAGGATAATATATGGCCTTAACGTACAATACAGAGTCAAAATGCGCAATTGTTTGCCAATCAAATTTTGAGCCTACGGTAAATCGAATAATCAAGACTTAATCTTGCAAAAACTGTAATATCCTACGAATAATCTGCTCACATTATTATGATATTGCTCTGGAAAAAACTTGAAAACATGAAGTTTTCGTTACGAATCGAATACGCACCCTTAAGTCTTCGATGTCCCCTATCTTAAACAACAGTTTATTCAAGATTCGAACTAAGTATTGAAAGACGCTTTTAAAATTTTAAATTGTTAGACAATATAACAAAAAGTTAAATTGTTACACTGATATTGGTTTTCAAGTAAATTCTCAATTATAAGGTATATCACGTTTAGCACGCTTACACGTGCGAGGGTATATGTTTAAAACTTCAAACTTTTAGGTACACTTTGAATTGTTATATACCTACTACCCATAACCACGGATTAAATGGATACGCCTTTCAAGACAATTTTTTACTTTTAAAATATTTTATGTACCTATTTTTTGTATCATTTACTAGGTGGTAGAGTTCTGCATTGTCTCGCATGGGTTTGGACCCGGAATGCAGGAATAGGAATAGGTAGGCGCTATTGCGGCAGGAATAGATAAGGCGGTAGTACTAGTACCACCGCCTTACCTATTCGACCGCCCCGTTTGTCGAGTGGTTAGAGACCCTGACTACACAATCAATGGGGTCCAGGTTCGATTCCCGGCAGGGACAGGTATTTGTGTGATAAGCACAGATGTTTGTATTTCTGGGTTTGGGTGTTTATTAAATATATTAGAGTATTTATATATGTATTTCTATGTATTAGTATCGTTGACTGACACCCATACTACAAGCATATAATTTGCTTACTTTGGGGTTAGATCAATTTGTGTAATTTGTCCAGTGATATTTATTTATTATTATTTATTTATTATTTACCTATTCCTGCCGTAATTGCGTCCGTGTTTGTCACTGTCGTGTTGCGGTTTGAAGGTAAGGTAGCCGCTAAACTTATGCATGTGGTATTAGACCTCGCCACAAGATAGCATTGCACCGTTAACATCTTTGGTGTCTATAGGCGATGGGTGACTCTTTCCATCAAGACTGCTTGTTAGCTATCTTATAATATAAAAAAATCTTCATCGTAGAAGTGTTCCAATTTTCACGCAAAACTTTGCAGCTGGTATACAATTTAAACATTCAAATACCTTCAAAAGCTTTTGCATTTAGTTATGTGATTTTAAAATAAACACTAAATGGAATTTTTTAAATAAATTCGGAAATAATTGCAATACGACTCTACCATCGAATTGACGTCAGGAACCGGCTCTGCCAGTCTCCACTTCTACTTATAGCTACGTGAATCTCAACCAGCCTCAGTCTTCCTTAGCGATCAAACCAATCGGCTACTAAATTGTTTTATCGAAGAGTTGTTTTTTCAATATTAATAAAAATTTATGTGTCAATGACAAAATCGAGGAGAAAATTTGCAATAACGGATAAATTTCTTCCAAGGTTAGTTATTTTTACTAGTATTGTAATTTTAGTAATTAAAAATATATATTATGTATAGAGATGACTAGTTTTTTTCTAGAATCAGTCGTTTCAAACCGATCGAGTTTTAAAATGTTTGAATTTGGTGTATAATTTTTGTAATCATTTGAGTGGTTATAGCGCGAGAGGTTGCGTTTGAATGTATTGGCATAGAGTGCGAAAATTCGGTCAAGAAATGAATAGTAATTTAATTAATGGTGCGCATATGAATGAAAGCAGCTAGGGGAAAGTAAGGCATATACCATGATCAAATTTATCAAATGTTGTTCTAGGTTGTTATTAAAAGTATCTGAAAGTAAATCTCAATCAATGGACGTAAGATAGTCTGCCTGCCTGAACCTTGGTGTATGATAGAAGGCTTTAACTGCCTATTTGGGGATTAGGCATGAAGAGTTATGTGTATTTTTTATGTGCAAGCCGAGTTCTCGAGATTTTTAACTGATTTGCGTAACTCATAGTCCATATATGTCATATAACTATGTTATATAAACAGTATATTTTAGATTAAGGTTATTTGGAATGCACAATGGTAGGCTGCAACTCCGTTCCCACCCAAGTCACAAAACTGACGGTTCCAATTATCTCAAAGAATAAGAGATACTCACTAAAGTTCGGGACAGCTGCACCGTCCATTTCACCCGCCAATAAATAGGAGATCAATGGCGTATATGAGCGCCAATTGACTCTTAGTTCTCTTTACCCCGTAAGGAAACCAATGTGAATATATTTATTTGACATAAAATATCTTCTATCTAAAGCCTTATATGCTATAGATTGAAGATAATCTTCCTTTTAACCATAAGATGAAAACGAAATCTAAACGGAAACTCCTATCTAGATGGTTAACGCTAGTGCTTGACGTTATCATGTTCATATTTACTGAGTAAGGTAGTTGGTAAATTTATGCATATAGCATTGCATCCCTGTCATAAGAAAGAGAAAGTACCATAAACATCTTTCTTTCCTAAAGCCAAAGGTTTCTATCAGTAGCACGGCTTGAAACCGGTTATACAGGTATTTCACGGTTTTTACAAAAAGTTTCGCTCTTAGCGTATCTAAAAGGAGAGCGCAACATAAACTTATATAAATTAAGTCAAAACCGTGGAATGGTACATCATGTACAAGGCGGACCAAAAGCAGGAGCGGCGAACATCAAAGTAATATTTTTTAAAAAACTTCGTTTATTGATTCAAAACCCTTATAACTTTGTTCCATAAAGAAACCAGTATTTTTGAGGTTAAGGTAGAGCCAAACCTCTACAAAAGGCTTCTTATGTACTTGTGCTGAATTAGGTTTAAAAATGAACCGGTTAACAAGCCCTGATCAGAAAACTACTATTACATTTTCTATCCAGTAAACTTTTCGGAAACCACGTAAAGCTGATTGTTCAAAGTAAGGGTAATGAAGTTTCTTTTTATAGCATTAAATAGCAAACAAGCAAATGGCTCTCCTGATGAAATGAGAAACTATCGCGTACGGACACCAAAGATGTAAATGATACATTAGCAATGTGTGTGGCGGGATTGTAAAGCTACATGCACAAGTCTACCGGCTACCTTGCTCTTCAAACTGAGCATGACAATGACAATATTGACGCTATTGCGGCAGGAATAGATAAGACGGTGTTCCTGGAATATATAGGATATTTATTATCTCGGAAAAATCAGTTTTTCCCGTAAGGTTCACCCAAAACTTTTAAGAGCAGGCTGTAGGGTGCAGCTAGTGATATGTAAAAAAAAACTGCACCCTGCAACTGCATTATAACAGTTTTCCGTGAATCCCACGGAAACAACTTATTTTTTCGAGATTAAAAGTAAGTCATCATCTAGCTGTGCCAAATTTCATCCAAATCGGTCAGCCGTTTTCGCGTGATTGAGTAAAAAACATCCATCCATCCATCCATCCGAACATACTTTCGCATTTATAATATAGCTGCATTTTTTGAGGCTGTACCGTATAACCCGCTACATTACAATAGTTTTTTGGTGAATCCCGTAGGAACAGTTTATTTTTTCGGGATAAAAAGTAGCCTATGTGCTATTCTAGGTCATCATTTACTTAAGTGCCCAATTTCATCTAAATCCATTCAGTATTTTTTGCGTGATTGAGTAACAAACAAACATCCATCCAAACATCCAAACTTTCGCATTTATTATATTAACTAGCTGTTACCCGCGGCTTCGCTCGCGCTTATTTACATTAGAAATTATTAAAACTTTCTTTATAAGCTACTTTACTACTATTAAAAATCTCTACATAGTCGGACGGGCCGCTAGTATTCTAAAAAAAATAATATATACATATTCATCTTAGTTATTTATATACATACACGATATTTTTAGTATCATAATTTAAGTAAAAAACGTAAGTAGCTATACCTCAAACACCTATCAAAGAAACTAACGTACCACACACCACCACACCATACCACATACATACATACCATACCAAAAACAAAATATAGCTATCTATTAGGATTGCTTTGCATGTAACGCACCTATCTAACTAACTAACGTAACTGTATAAAAAAAATCTGTAAGCAGGTTGACCCTGCAAGTCATCCCTAAAACTTCCCGCTAAATTGAGGTATTTTAAGCTCAAAGAAAAAAACTGTGCTTAAGGATAGAGTTTTGAGTTCGAAAAGTTTAAATATTTAAAGTTTTTAAAAATGATACTTAGTCATTTAACTTAGTGTTTGAAAAGATGATTTTTCCAAAATGATGACTGACTTTCATCTTTCGAATAACATTCAACGCAATTTTTGAACCTTTTCTTCATTGATAAATCCCGAACGAATCAACCGATTTTAATTCGATTTATATATATAACGCAGTCTCTTAAGTAAAAAGCTGATCAGATTTTAAATTAAATAGGTATATTAGCCTGAAAGTTATTTTAAATATACCAAGTTACTTTTCCGGAAACAGCGCAATATTAATATTTGAAAAGGTTTGTTACTTTTGAAAATTTGAATCGATTTAAATTTTTGAAACGGTATTTGGCGTAGTTTTATTACTACTTTTTAGTAGTAAGAAAACTACAAATGTTCGGGAGTTATCGTTAGCGAAAAATTATGAAAAAAGTGTTTTTCGATAAAACTTCTAAATTTTTCAAGCAACAATTTATTGATCTTCTACGTTTAAAATAACGTAGAAGATCAATAAATTGTTGCTTGAAAATTTTTAAATTTTTGTCAACGATAACTCCCGAACGGATAAACCGATTTTGATGCAATTTATGCATTGCACTCAGTTTTTTGAGGAAAAGAGCTGATTAGATTTTGTACTTAATTCGTACATAAATCTGGAAGTTATATTAAAAAACAAATGTTTCGCCTAATTTTTTTGAGGTTTTTTCAAAATTTCTCAGTTTTCTACGTTGAACCGGTTCAAATTTTTAGAAAATCAAGTTGTGCAGAATTAAATCGAATGTCATAAACCGCGTTTCGATCGGTCAAGCCGTTCAGAAGTTATGAGATGTTTGCATACACACTAACACATTCACACACACACCTATACACATACATACATACATACAGATATACAGAAGTCATCATAAAAATAGTCGTAAAAGGTTCCTAGGACGTTAAAACGTCTGGTGAAAACTTGATTTTCGAAAATCGGGTCAAAATAAGTAACTTCTTATCTACATACGTAGCGAGAAGTTAAGAATCTGTAAATTGATTGGCTCTGAAGGCCATCCCTGAAACTTCTGCTAAATTGAGGTATTTCATATCTAAAATACAAAGCAATACTTAAGCAAAGAATTTTTTCATGGTTCAAAAATCTTAATTTTGTTATCAAAGACAATTATTTCATTTTTGAAAAATATTCAAGTAAAACTTTTTTTAAAATATCGTTAATGATAAATCCCAAATAAATGGAATGATTTTGATCAAATTCAGTTTTGGACGCAGTTTTTTCTTGTTTAGATTTTTAAATCCATCGGTATATTAGCCTGAAATTTATTTTAAAAATATTAAGTGCGTTTGCTGGAAACAATAAAATATTATTATTTAAAAGGTTTTTTGTTTTTTGAAAACGTGATTCGGTTTTGTTTTTTGAAACTGCATTTGACGTAGTTCAGTACTGAAATATTGTAGAGGGTCCAAAAATGATTAGTGGAAAACCTCAGTTAGAAAAAACACTTTTTTTTTAAATTTTCCTTTATTCGTGTGAAATGTCATGCAAATATGTCCAAGAAATAAAAAGTTTCACACAGCATTTTTTCCTTTATTTCACCCCTTTGAAGGTTGAATTTTGAAAAAATATTTCTTCGTGCATACTTATGTCATAAGAGGAACACGTGTGCAAAATTTCAAGTTTCTAGGCCTAAGGGCTTAACCTGTGAGTTTATATAAAACTTTTATCCCCTATTTTACCCTCTAAGAGATTAAATTTTCGAAAATGAGAAAATACGTAACTCATTATTTTTACCGTACTCAATTGATACCAAATTTTATAAAAGTATGTCAAAGGAATATAAAATTTCAAAAAAATTTCATCCCATACGACACCCCCTTGAATTTTGAATAGTCCTTCCTTAGTGGATGCGTACGTCAAAGGACGAATATGTGTGCGAAGCTTTAAGTTTCTTGACCTAAGGGTTTGGCTTGTGCGATTATATAAAACTTTCATCCCCTATTTTATCCTCGTAGGGATTGAATTTTGCAAAACGCTTTAATACGTAATTCATTTTTATTTTTGTACTTAATTTATACGAAATTCCATGCAAATGTGTTTAGAGAATAAAAAGCTTCATACAAACTTTTATCCCCTATTTCACCACTCTCGGGGTTGAATTTTGAAAAACCTTTCCTTAGTGGATGCCGACATCATAAGGAAAATATGTGTGCGAAATTTCAAATTTCTAGTCCTAAGGGTTTGGCCTGTGCGTTGATACCTCAGTCAGTCACTTTTGCCTTTTATATATATAGATATAGATAGAAGATTGTGTTCCAAATTACCTACCTATCACGTCATAGCGCGATTCAATTTTGAACAACGACATCTATCTTCATTGTATCGAACAAAAAATCTATCAAACATGCATTTCAATCTTATGCAAAAATATAAAAAAATAAAATAAAAAATTAGCAATATTCGCGCTTTATCACACCGACGCATGTCCAGCTTAAGCTGAACAATATGTATACGTTATTACACAATAATTAACATAAGATCTAAACTAAATTTATACTGGTGGGTCGATTTGCGATGATAACTTTTTTATTTATGAACCGATTTGAATAAAATAAACTCTAAATGTTAAGTAAAGCCTACAGCTACATTGTACTGAAAACCGCATCGAAATCGGTTCAGTCGTTTTCGAGATTAGCGTGCACAAACATACAGACAAACAGACAAACAGACAAAAATTTTTAAAATCATTGTTTTAGATTCTATTGTGTTTATAAAGGCCCCATCATAGTTTTTTTCATTAATCTTTCATGTACAGACACCGATCAGTTACGTTTTTATTATATGTATAGATACTAGCTGACCCGGCAAACGTTGTTTTGCCATATAAATTATTTAATTAAAAAAATAAGGATTGGTGATAGAAGGGTAAAAATTTAGAGTTGTATTTATTTTTCAAGACAACACTTAACATTTAGGGGGATGAAAAATAGATGTTGGCCGATTCTCAGACCCACTGAATATGCATACGAAATTTCGGTATCGGTCAAGCCGTTTCGGAGGAGTACGGTAACTAACACTGTGACACGGGAATTTTATATATAAGATAGATACCTATAGACTAGCTACATCGTGCAGCCCGTTGCATTATATAAGTTCGGTGAATCCTGTGGGAATAACTCATTTTTCCGAGACAAAAGTAGCCTATGTGCAATCCAGGTTATCATCTACATGTGTGCCAAGTTTCATCTAAATCTGTATATTAGTTTTGGCGTGATTGAGTAACAAACATTTGCCCATCTAAACATCCAAACTTTTGCATTTATAATCTATACATATAATAAAATCGTAGGAAAGTCAAAACTGTACATTGAATATTTTTTTTAAAGAATAATTGGGGCGTAATCTACAATCGATATCGAAGAATATATATAGTTTTTAGAATTTTTGTCTGTTTGCCTGTTTGTCTGTATGTATGTCCGGGGTAAACTCAAATAGTACTGCATGGATTTACTTCAAATTTTGCATGAATATTACTAACAGATCGAGTCAATATATATTCTACATATTATCACGCTATCACCTACGGGGGAGTAGCAGTGCGGAGTAAACGAAGTCCGCGCGGACGAAGTCGATGGCAACAGCTAGTTTTTACATAAATTATAGATATATGTAACTTGTGATGCTAGAGCGGAAACAGTACGGGTGGCTAGTATTGAATAAAAATGATTGACTATTGACTAAAATATCAAACAACATAAATGTAGAGAGAATTTCCAATAGATAATGTTTGTTATCCAAGGATTTAAGCCTTAGATTTGCTTTGTTTCAGTGCTGAAGTTTAAGCTGCTACTCCAAGTTCATGCTCCCACTTAAAATAACTTTGTGGTGCTTTTAACTATAAATTTATTTAAAACTTAGTTAAACGGAATTTGTTTTTATTGCGTAGAAATTTCTATCACATCTGTGGTCTAGTGGTCCAGTGTTGGCGTTGACCACATGAGGTCCCGGGTTCGATTCCCGGGTCGGGCACTTTAAAAAAAAGTGTTTTTTTTCAGTTTTCTGAGAAACACAAAGTTGCCCGGGATTGGAAAGTGTCCGGTTGGCGATAGGCTTGCCACCTATCACATTTGTGGGACCAAGTATCTTCGGCTAATCGTGGGTGCACTTGTTGTACCTCTGCCTACCCCTTCGGGGATATGGGCATGAAGAATTTTCTCCGTGTTCAGACGGGCCACTCTTAAAGAGTAGATCATCTACCTTCACGCCTGTATCCCCAAAGGTATAGGGTATATAAAGGGTAAATAATGCACCCACGATTAGCCGAAAATATTAAGTCCCACAATGTAGTAGATGGTAAGTCTATCGCTAACCGGATATTTATATAATCCCGGTCAACGTTACCCGTGCAATTCCGGGCAACGTTCTTTTTATAAAAACTAAAAAAAAAACACATTTTTGTGTACCTCATGTGGCCAAAACCAACATCGGTGACTGGTCCACTGGACGACATAGGCGTTTTTTTTAGATCTGGTACCTTCCTGCTAGGTAGTTGGTAAACGGTGAACGATTGCGATTGGTCACACGTGTCACCATCATGAGTTGCTAATTTGATACCACCACCTCACCTTTACCTTTCATAACAGCGTCAGTGATTGCCAATCGCCAAGCGTCCGTTTTCCGTCACGTTAACGCTGATGTAGCCTCAGTGAAGACAGGTCGAATCAGTTGCGGCTATACAATCTGGACGGTCTGAGACACGCTGACGTTGATGCATCTGGAGACTAGTCATGGAGGGTAGCGGAATCCGAAGCACGGTGCACCGCTGGCCAACCGTTAGTCAGTAGGGGGCCCAAGTAGAGTGCTAGCCACATGTGAAAGGCTGCCCCGCCAACTAGTGATAAATCGAAAAATACGCCATAGTGCCGGTTGGCGACCGGCTGAGAGGGCCCTATGGACATTTTTGGGTGGAGGGGGGGAGGGGCTCGAGCGTCCCCGCAGTCTCCAGACTAGTCCCCAACAGTGTAACTTCCAAGTGTGTGTCTCAGGTCCGTAAGTAAAGCGTCTCGATTCACTGAGGTCTTCACACCTACTTCACTTACGCACTTAATGAAAAAGACAAGGTACAAGAATACCGTTGTACAGCGGCAGCACTCCCTCTCGATGAAAGTAGACCTCACTAATTTCAGAGGTTTACATTCTAATTTCGCTGCAGTTCATTTCCACCTGGAGACTCATAAACCTTGTATCTTGTTCCTCACGGAGACACAAATAAGATGTCCGTCAGTTCTGGCGTACTTAATCTATCCCGGTTACACCCTGGAGCATAATTTTAAAGCTCGGTCAGGAGTGTGCGCGTACATCTACCTTGACAATCACGGACGTAATACGCTCCTCACATAGATCCCATAGATCTTTGGTGTCCTTCAGCGATAGTTATCGCTATCCATCAGAGCATTCTGAGAGAAAGATAGATAGATAACAGCCTACGAGCACCTAAAGGTGTTCGTAGTAGATAACAAACAAACCGATTGTACTACTAACAACTCTCCGTGTTCTCCTGTCATCTTTCATCATCAATCAATTGCCGTTTTGCCAGGCAGGTTATAAAAGGCGACCGATTGGCTATACCTATCACTACCATCGTAACTACTGGGTGGTAGAGTTTTGCAACTATCCGCCCTACTTTTTTATATCATAAGATAAGAAATAAGCAGATAGGTTCCTGATGGACAAAGAAACCATCGTTTGTAGACATCAAAGATGTTAATGGTGTCAACAGACGATGGTTTCTTGTTTCTTCTGTGGCGGGATGGCAGTGCCACACCCATAAGTCTACCGGCTATCTTATCCTCTAAACCGGAATACGACGATGACAAGCATTGACACTTTGCGGCAGGCATAGGTAAGGCGGTGGTACTGGCCCCGGGCGAGACAATGCAGAACTCTACCACCTAGCAGTTACGATGGTAGTGACTCGATAGCCAATCGGTTGCCTTTTACGACCTGTCTGGTAGAACGGCAGTTGGTCTATTCTTCAAGTGAGCCCGGAACCAACACGGGGAAAAAGGTGTATTTTTCGTATTTTTTTGCTACGACGGTATGGAACACTTCGTGCGCGAGTCCGACTCGCACTTGGCCGGTTTTTTATGCTCTTACACGCCAAAAGAAGTATAACATCAAAATAGTTTTCCCTGGAAACTACCGCGGGATCAGTATTAATCACTACATAGTATAAAACAAAGTCGTTTTCTCTGTTTGTCCCTATGTCCCTATGTATGCTTAAGTCTTTAAAAATACGCAACGGATTTTGATGCGGTTTTTTTAATAGATAGATTGATTCTTGAGTAAGGTTTTAGTATATAAACCTTTCCGATAATCACACGGGAACAAAAGCTACGCGGGTGAAACCGCGGGCATGTCGCTAGTAACCCATCGCCAAATAATAATATATTTTGTTTTATTTTTATTTTATTTGGGGTAAATATATAAATATAAAAGATTAGAGGATTATTTTACGTAGATTTACGTAGATTTTTACGTTAGATACCAGTTACAAAAGATATGAACGAGCTTTAGGAATAACAATATTGTAAAATTATAATATATCTAACAGCATATTGTAACCGGTTGGTGTTTACGAGGAATATGTAAAGCAGACCTCTAGCTGGCTGGCCACGAGGGCAAAGCGTGTTCCACCGACATACAATCACGACATTACCACGTGATTTTATATATCTTTAATATGAATCTTAACATGATAAGGAAATTTCACATATTCAAATGTGTTCAACATTAAATACCTGTACCATGGGTTCTCAAACCAGTTCTGTTTTTGCATTTTGTTCATCTCATCAGTTCTTTATATATTACCGCACCGTGCAGCCCGCTGCATTATATATTTTAGCAATGCACCATTAACATCTTTAATATCTAAAGGCGATGGTTGAATCTTTTAATCAGGAGACCCATCTGCTTGTTTGCTATCTTATGACATAAAAAAATCTTATTCCACCTGAGATTTAACTTAACCGACGTCTATTTGCAATATATCCGGAACCCTGTATCAGATCTTCACCAAATTAAAATGGAAACACACGAGGTGTATACCCTTTCGAAAAAAAATTTGGATCGGTTCATAAATGATTTTTCAGGTAACAAACATAAAAAAGTGAGGTGATGACCTCCTCGTTTTAGCAAGTCAGTTGAAAATGTAAAAAAGCATATAACAACAAAGAAAAATATCGACACGCGGGATTTGAACCTGCGACCATTTCCCTAAAGCCGGGACGCTCTTCCGCTGAGCTAGTGTCGACAGGCTCGAGGTGGCGAAATTCTTCTTTGTTATGTGATCGATTACGTCGATTTTACTGATCGCTAGTTATACATACGTATAACTAGTTAAATGAGTTCATCGTTACAGATGAAATTCACATTTATAATTTTGATCAGTACTTTCGTATTTCTAATTATTTTTGTGTTATAGCACTCACACCGTGCTTGGAAATCTGGAAAAACCTTAAAAACAACAAAGAAAAATATCGACACGCGGGATTTGAACCTGCGACCATTTCCCTAAAGCCGGGACGCTCTTCCGCTGAGCTAGTGTCGACAGGCTCGAGGCGGCGAAATTCTTCTTTGTTATGTGATCGATTACGTCGATTATAACAAAGAAGAATTTCGCCGCCTCGAGCCTGTCGACACTAGCTCAGCGGAAGAGTGTCCCGGCTTTAGGGAAATGGTCGCAGGTTCAAATCCCGCGTGTCGATATTTTTCTTTGTTGTTTTTAAGGTTTTTCCAGATTCCCAAGCACGGGGTGAGTGCTATAACACAAAAATAAAAAAAAAGCATATAACAACCTGTTCTGCTTGAGTCTCCTTGAAATTATATATTTAATACCACCAATGTCCACAATTTGACCTCTTTTCGATTTTATTATGTGTAGGTATAGAAAAACCACACCGTCGACTAATACATGTAAATATTTATGTTCGAATCAAGAATGCGATTATAATTTTAAATAAACAAGTTTTTGAAAACAAAGTGATAGTCTTTACGTCATGACAAAATAAAGGAAAACAATTATCTATTTAAGTATTTTTTAAGACGTTACAAAAAATAACAAACTAAAACATTGTAAAAGGCGAGCTGATCATTAATAAGAGATATTATCTTACAGCTAACCAAGACGTTGATACAGTGTTAAAAGAGAACAAGTAGAAATGAGTATATAATAATAATATTAATCTATAATAATTAGTATATAATAATAATAATATTAAGTAAAACAAAAAACTAACCTTAAATTAAATTTATACATAAAAGAAATTTATAAATAATTTAATTTCATGTATGCTAATTCTAATTAGCAAATAATAAAATTAAAAAACGAACTTAGTTATTTGGAACAGAGGATAAACCTTAACAATCTTCCAATCTTTATTTCAGCCCTAGGTAAAAATTAGCCCCTTAAGTGAATGGAGATTTAGAGTGTGATTTTTACCCCGGGTTTTTAACTATTTTCTGGCCCAATTTCATCAAAATCGGTTCGTCTATTTTACTGTGAAAGTGTAACAGACATACGGACAGATTTCCGCATTTATAATATTAGTATAGATATATCAATTGCCCAATATAACGGGTATCATATGATCTAAAGCGAGCTGAGAGCTAGAAGAATTGAACATTATATAGTTTAGAGAATGTCTCTTTGCCATAGAATTCCAGTTCTCATTAATTCGTGTACTAACTATAAAACAATTGTTCTATCATCTAAATATTAATACTTGAAGCAAAAAAATTCTATCCCTTTTTACGATATCACACATTCCTTGAATAAAGTATATCTATATATTTATACGTGTAGGTACAACTTTGTACTCCTTTTTTAGTCAATTGCGCGAACGGGGAACAATGTTATTTAAGAATTAAGATTCGACATGTAAAAATATTATTATATGACTTTATGGTCAGTATATATGAAAAAATATTATTTTAGTAATTAAATAAATGCATATTTTATAAAATGAGAATATGCATAATAATTAATATTTCATTTCTTATCTGTACGCCAAAACGGCAGGTCGTAGCGTCTTTGTTAACATTATGTCTAACTCCTACATCTACACCAAAGAAAAAAATATTGAGTTTGAGTTTTAAGTTTGAAATTTGATACAATTAAAATTTACATTGCGGAGGACTGCAGAAACCTAATATTTTCAAATAAAATGCATTAGAATAAATTATAAATGGATAATGCAAAAATGGCGTGTCACGTAAAAACTGTTGAACGGATTCTGACATCCAAATCCAAATCCAAAATTTGGTACACAGGTAGATGATGACCTGGAATAGCACATAGGCTATCCCGGAAAAATTTCCGCGGGATTCAACAAAAACTATTATAATGCAGCGGCCTGTACGGTGCAGCTAACGAAATATATTTGAATTTTGATTATTTTTTGACAAGTAACTATTCACGAGCAAAGCTGCACGGATCGGATAGTATATTTATATATTTCAATGCAAATCAAGTGAAACCTTACAATATTATAATTAATCTGATGTATATTTTTGTAATATTGCATCAGACAGACTTTCCAGTTTTACCGCTTATTAAACGTCTTATTATTATTTATTATAATAATATGCGCATACAATATGTCCTACGGTATGTAGGTATATTTTATTTTATTACTTGTGAAGTGTCTTGTGCAATTATTAATATTAATTTTTCATCATACCAGGACCGAAAGTTTGAATTTCTTTTTTTGTTTGCGGGAAGAAAGATGCATATTTCAGACCTCGGATGTAGAGGTTCATGTTTCAGACTGCTTACAATTAGTGACAGTTTAAAATTTTCTTCCCGTTACCTATTTGAAATAACTCATTACCATGGTAACCGTGCAGTTGTTATTTCAAACTCACACTATGGGGTAGGTACGTGAGAAAAATATCAACATTTCCACTTTACGTGTGTTACGTTTACGCTTCCATGAAAAGAAAAAAAAATCAAGATTTTATGTTACCACTCTGTTGCCGTGACTAATTATAAGTATATTCGTGCTAAATTACAGCTTTCTAGTATCAAGGATCTCTGAGCTATCGTGCGGACGGAAGGACGGGCGGACATAGTGAAACTGTAAGGGTTCCTAGTTTACTTCGGAACTCTAAAAAGGGAATACCGTAAACTTCAGAATGAACCCAATAAAATTAGTGTAGTCATATTTAAAAATTATAGTAACCACCACGCGGGGAATAGGCGCGTGTGTAGACCCACGCGCCGCGGCGGTAATCACTATTTGTAAACAATGAATTTCGATATCCAAGCGCGGGTGACTGTATTTAAGGCTGTGCCGAGCTAATTTCGAAATAAGTATATTCGGTAGATCCCTTGCTATATCATTATTATATAAGATTTAACTATGCAATTCATAAGTGAGATACTAAATGATTCACGCCTTAAATTATACAACTTGGAAACTTGATAACTTGTAGCTTCCTTGATGAAAAACATTCAAAGATATTTCTGAACAAAAAGGAAAACCCTTAGTTATGGCGTAAATATTTAACGGAAGGTGGTCAATTTTTAATTAATAGCAAAACAACATCTTTTCTATAACTTAATTATATAATATACCTTATATTTTTAAAATGTGCACAAATTTTAATGATAAAAAGGCAATGTCAAAATCCGCACTCGCTCTAAAAGCTCATTGTTCTCTAGATTTTTATTAGATAATTATGTCAAAATTTAAGTAACTATTTTTTACATATTTGGTATCAGAATCAAATGCGATAATGAAGTTAAAAAAGAATAAAATTTATGAAAGTGACATAAGCCGCGCTTATGTCAATTTCATAAATTTAAAAAATCACTTGGTCGTCAATCGCCATCGTTATCGCAAGTTGGTAGACAATGTTATAACTCGTAACGAAACTATAGAGTAACGAATTGTTTGGTTCGAATTTTGAACAAATAATTGCACAAATTGAACTAATTTTTAGAATGTGAATTTTAATGATAAAAAGGAAATGCCAAAATCCGCACTCGTATCCATCCTAGTCAAAACCATCACGCTAACACCGTGTCCTGTAGAAGGCCAAAATATCGATTTGATCTAAAAGCTAGTTGCTCTCTTAAGATTCTTATTAGATAATTAGATCAAAATTTAAGTACCTATTTTTTACATATTTGGTATCATAATTAAATGCGATAATAAAGTTAGAAAAGAATAAAATTCATGAAATTGACATAAGCGCGCTTATGTCAATTTCATAAATTTAAAAATCACGTGGTCAATCGTCATCGTTATCGCAAGTTGGTAGGTAGACAGTGTTATAATTATTCGTAACAAACCATAAAGTAATGCATTGTTTAGTTTGAATTTTGAACAAATGATTGCATTGTCTAGGTTTTGATTGGCAGATAGGCTCAAAGGTTGGCAGTCACATAGGCTTTATTTCTTTTTCTTTATTTAAAAAAAAACAAATCGACTCAAAGATAGCAACGATAGTGTCACAAACACAAAACAATTGTCACAAATATGTTTTACATTCTACCCGGAATGTACACACGCGCTTCAAAATCGTTCCGAAGAGAACCACGACATTGGTGGAGTGTGTCTCTTTCTACTAAATAAAGCGCCAATCGCCATATATAAGTACGGCCATGGGTAGTTTGCAAATTACACTAAGTAATTCTACTAATTTGATAAACAGCTTTGCGTTGCATAAGTAATTACGTAATAATTAAAATAAGCACATTTTAAAACTCACTATGTTAATTACAATACATTTTATTCTAATGTATTTATCGACGTGTATGAATAAAAGAGATTTAACGATTACCATATATAAAAAATCTACCATCAGATAATTTTATTTACACAGGCAATTGCAAGAAAGGGACAATAGCCACTTTTGTCGTTGTCTTGCTCAGAACGTTTTTCCCTTCTGTTAATCATGAAACAAATGTCAACTTTATTAGTAACGAAATAAAGTACATTTTTATTTTTCAAATATTGCTTCGTAATAATTCCAATTATCATATGTAAGTTCTTTGCAAATATGACACTATTGTTGCGATCTTTTTCGAAAATGAATTTCTTAGCAAATGCTAAGAAATTTGTTTTTGTCATTGCAGAGATAACGACGTGATCAGATATCGTTTCACTACGAAGCGATGTTACTAAAACTGTTGTCTATTATTCTTACTCTTACTTCTACTCTTTTTTCAATAAAATCAACCCATTTGAAGCTGGGGGCTGGAAGAAGGAGCTAACACAGGAGGAGATAGCAGTGATAGTTTGAAAAACTATAATCCCCATAAGAGAAAAAGAACTAAAAAAATTCAACCTAATTTCTCAATTCATTGTATTTCAAATTTGTATTTTAATACGAGGTTCTCATCTTCTTTTTGAACGGTTGAAAAGGATTTTTTTTTATATCATAAGATAGCAAACAAGCAGATGGGTCTCCTGATGGAAAGAGTCAACCATCGCCTATAGACACCAAAGATGTTAATGGTGCGTTGCTATCTTGTGGCGAGGTCTAATGCCACATGCATAAGTTTACCGGCTACCTTACCCTCCAAACCGGAACACGACAGCGACAAGCACTGACGTTATTGCGGCAGGAATAGGTAAAGCGGTGGTACCAGACCCGGGCGAGATAATGCAGAACTCTACCACCTAGTAGCCACGATGTTAGTGACTCGATTCCCAATCGGTCGCCTTTTACGACCTGCCTGGCAGAACGGCAGTTGGCCTATTCTTCAAAGGAGGCCGGGACCAACATGGCGGATTTTTGACACTCTTAACCCTAGATAAAATATTAGAAATATAGAAATAAAAAAATACGTCACAATGTGTTTAATGTGTTATACCTTGTTTACAGACTCGCCAAAAACCTGTGCACCAGAAAGGGCAGTCGTCGTGCTAACACCGGAAACCGGTTGGAACACGCCGTACTCACGCACATCCAGCACGTGCCGTAGACGCCTCCTCAACGCCTGCCTTTCCATCATCATCCATCGCTTACACCGGCTCTATAATCCACATGGCTCGTGGTGATGAGTGTAAAACTGCCATCAAGGCCACTCATGCCTGCAAGCAACTTGACGTTTCTGCTCCAATCAAGTAAGTAGTTTTTAGTTACAAAATAAGTAAATAAGTATCTTCACGCCCATATCCCCGAAAGTGTAGGCAGCGTTACAACAAGTGCATTCACGATTACCCGAAGATACTTAGTCCCACAAATGTGATAGGTGGCAAGCCTATCGCCAACCGGGCACTTTCCAATCACAGGCAACTTTGTGTTTCTCAGAAAACTGAAAAAACACTTTTTTTTTTATGTGCCCGACCCGGGAATCGAACCAGGGACCTCATGTGGTCAACGCCAACGCTGGACCACTAGACCACAGAGGCGATAAATAAGTAAATTATTTTTAAAAATATATAAACGGGTCAAAAACGCGTAAATAGTAAATTATTATAATAGTGCTGGATAATAGTGCTAAACAAATCACACAAATTGATCGAACCCCAAAGTAAGCAAATTATTGTTTGTGTTATGGCTGTTAGCCACCGATGATAATTCATAGAAATACATATATAAATAGAGTTAGAAAGTATCTTCACGCCCGTATCCCCGAAGAGATAGTCAGAGGTACAAGTGCACCCACGATAACCGAAGATACTTAGCCCTACAGTGTGACAGTTGGCCAGCTTATCGCCAACCGGGCACTTTCCAATTCCGGGCAGCGTTATTTTTGTCAGAAAACTGAAAAAACACATTTTTGAAATGCCCGAACCGAGAATCGACACGGAACCTCATGTGGTCAGCGCCGACAGCGGACCACTAGACCACAAAATACTGTTATTAACTAATTAAATAACCAATTAAATAAAAACGGCTACACTAGTTTCGGATCTTTTACTAGGTGGTAGAGTTCTGCATTGTCTAGCCCGGTTCTGGTACTGGTAGTGCTTGTCACTGTCGTGTTCCGGTTTGGAGGGTAAGGTAGCCAGTAAACTTATCCATGTGGCATTAAGGCCTTGCTACAAGAATTGTACCGCACCATTAACATCTTTGGTGTCTGTGGGCGATGGTTGTCTCTTTCCATCAGGAGAGCCATCTACTTGTTTGTAATCTTATTATAAAAAAAAATAAAGACGTTAATGGGATGATGCTATATGTTTGGTAGTGTAGGAATGCTACATGCATACCTAAGTTTACCGGCTACTTTACCTTCCAAATTGGAACACGATAGTAATAAATATCAACGCTATTGCAGTAGAAACTAGACATAGATAAGACGGTGGGGTATCAACCCGAGCGAGACATTGCGGAGCTCTACCACCTAGCCGCTTGGAAACAGACGTTGAAGTTTTCTTGTAAAATTTTGTAATGTTAAAAAAATCTTCAGAATAAAACTGAACCCCAGATTGTATTCATTAAAACACAGAAAAATAAAATACTAGCCGTTAAAAATTGTTTTCTTGTTAAGTCTTCAAAGTTATCGCTAAGACGAGATAAGTGCTAACACATTTATACCTACCTAGTTAGAAAAACAAGTGTTCAATATTTTATTTTATTTATTTGATAGTTTATTGTACACATAGAAGCAAATTTACATTTTGTTTCTTGAAAATTCCACAAAAGGCGAGCTTATCTCTAAGAGTAAGAGTAAGTAAGAGATTTCTTCCAGCAATATCAAAACAGTGAGAATGCGTGAAATATTATTATTAATTTAGAAAATATATAAAATATGTATAAAAAAAAAATGTATTACTTAATTCTAATACATACTATGCCTTTTACCCTAAAAATTAAAGCGATAAATAAAATTCTTTTAGAAATGTTTTGAACGTGAATTTCAGCTGCAATTATGAGCTCATTTAAATAGTATATACCTACGTTGTATATCCAGCGATTAGTACGGTCGACGGAATCGATTATTGAAACAAAGAATTTCGCCACATTAAAACAGACATGTTGGTTAGATGGTGCCGGCCTTAGGCAAAGTAAATATTCAGTCGCATCGAAATTCTTTGTTAGGGTTTTAAGTTTTCCCTAACATGGGATCAATGGCCAATGCTAAAACGCATATATACAAATAATTTGTCATTATTGTAATATAAGTATAGATTAGAGATGCTACGAATATTCGGTTGCTATTCGGTATTCGGTCGAACATTGTGAACTTTTCGGCCAAATATTGAATACGCACGAGAAAAAACGCATATATTACTCAAAAAAATGTATTTTACCAAGAAACATAACAATTAATACTTAAAATTCATCAGAAGTAAGTTGTTATAAACGAAAACATTACTTTCAGCATTTCTCGACGAGGACTATTCTTTGAAGCAGATAGACAATATTTTTAGCAATATAATACAACAAGACAATTAGTTACTCAATTTTGAATAAACAAATAAATACATGTCGTTACACGATCAACTCGCTAATGAAACAAATGCGCTGCCGAATATTTGGTATTCGGTAGAGAAGGGTTAATACCGATATTTCTCAAAATTAGGTGATACTAATATATTCACTTTGAAATATTCTAATATTTTAACTGATATATCAGTATTAACTAATATTTAACTGTAATTTGGACCTTAAAGCAGCAGAAATAAGATCTGATACTGATACTGCAGGAAATACGTCTGTCTCATTGGTACGAACGGCGCGGCGTATCGTAAAAATTTTTGAATATCTTCACGAATCCGACGGGCGCCAATCTAGTGAATCCGAACTATACCAAATGATATTATCCGCTTCATTTTAGATAGCCGTTACAGAGATTAGGCGAATATGAAATATTAGCATATCCAGTTCGCCGGATTACTAATCCACGAATCCATTCAATATTACTAATATCTCAGCGAATACTAATATATCAGTCACACCATTAGTATTCGGTAAACTCACTATTTCTGGCATCTCTATTATAGATAACAAAATTAAAGCCGCATTTAAAAACAAAATCCATTACATAAAGTATTTCAATGTCCTAGATAAGAACTAATTTTCTCAACAAAAGTTGGAAATACATTCTTTTATGCAGCTTTAGCGTCGTTTCAATCCCGATATTATGTAATTTTTCCTGACTCGAACCGCTCTGGGTAGAAATTGCAAGGTTTGCTTACCCTTTGAAACTTTATTTTTCCTCTACGTCGTTTTTGTTTATAAATTTTTAATACATACCTAGTCGTATTAACTGCTAATATTATAGGATAGCGAAAAACTGATAGGTCTCCTGATGAAAAGAGACAGACATCGCCTATGGGCAACATAAATGTTGTTACTTTTTTAAATTCTCTAATTAAATCTTGGAAAGTCTTACTTATGTTAATGTACCTTAGATTTATTTTTATTTTATACTAGCTGTTGCCTGCGACTTCTTCCGCGCGGACTTCGTTTATTCCGCACTGCTCCTCCCCCGTAGGTGATAGCGTGATAATATGTAGCCTATATGTTGACCCGACCTGTTAGTAATATTCAAGCAAAATTTGAAGTAAATCCATGTAGTACTTTTGAGTTTACCCCGGACATACATACAGACAAACAGACAAACAGACATATAGACAAACAGACAAAAATTCTAAAAACTATATTTTTGGCTTCGATATCGATTACAGATCACGCCTCAAATACTTTTAAAAAAATATTCAATGTACCGTTTTGACTTTTCTACGATTTTATTATATGTATAGATACTTCATTTCAGTTTTGCACGTATTTAGTTTTAAATTTACAAATCTCAATGGTTTGTTGCTTTCCATGTGATAGGTATAGAATGCCAAATGCATAATTTTCGCCGTCACTTAACCTCCAAACCGGAACATGACAGCGACAAGCATAGACGTTATTACGGTAGGAATAATTAAGGCGGTGATACCAAACCCGGGCGAGACGTTGCTGAAGTCAACAATTAGTATCGGGCCCAGACCAACACTGGGAAAGACTAAATAATTTTTATTCTTCCAATTTGTCTAACATTTACAATTTCAAAATTACAGAAAACCGGTAATGATTAAACCAAGTGTCCAGCCTCCGAAGAAAGTGGAACAGAAGAACTATGGCGCTTGGGGCTCTACTTTTAAAGACAAGAAAAACTTCGTCGATATGCATTTCTGTTAAACAAGCCGGTTCATCATCCGCGTATCATTAAAACATCAACAAATCATTTACGCTTTTACTTGACGATTAATTTAATTATGGATCTATTTGGGCAAGATTTTTTTAGAGGCAGTTGGCGTCTATTTTTAAGCTGAAAGAAACGCTAGGAAGACGGAACGGTAGGAAAACGGTAGGAAGCGTTGTTTTATGGAAATCCATAACTCAGCGATGAAAACAAAGAAATTTGCAAATCAACTAGTTTTCTTTGTTCTAATTATTACTTTTGCCAGTGAGTGAACATTTTTAAAATCTTGTAATCAAATCTTAGAAATCTTACATTAAGTTACCTTAGCTTTTTTTATTTTATATATTTTATTTCATTTTTGTACATATTCAGTTTTAAATTTACAATGCTCGTGAGCTTTGAGAGTCGGAGACGGCGTATTGAAAATATTTTTTTATATATTACTCGTTGCACCATACAGCCCGCTCCATTACAAAAGCTTTTGGTGAATCCTGCATTTTTCTCCCGGAAAAATGAGTTATTCCTATAACTTTTTCTCCCGGAAAAATGAGTTATTCCTATAACTTTTTCTCCCGGAAAAATGAGTTATTCCTATAACTCATTTTCCGGGAGAAAAATGCCTATGTATTATTTTAGGTCATCAGCTACCTGTACGTCAAATTTCATCTAAATTCGTTCTGAAGTTTTTGCGTGATTGAGTTATAAACATATACATACATCCAGACATCAAAACTTTCACATTTATAATTTTAATATAAACTCTTCGGATGACTTTTAAGTTAAAAAAACAGTTTAATAGAATAACCAAGAACTTCTGTTGAGTTAATAATTCTAAATAACGATTTAATTATGACGACCTTTGGCATAATTCTCAAGGAATAACCTATATAACCTTTGCCAGATTTGATATTATAACTTGGTTACAAATGTTTAGCATACAAATGGACTGGTTTTAAACATGTATATTCTGACAAATTATGTTATCAATATACGAGTACACGTCATAATGACAAAATGTTGTGCAACATTTCTAAATTTTATTTTATTTTTCATCAAAAGTGTTGTGCAATTTCTTTGAGATCAACTTGACAAGTTTTAAGGTCGCCCCACATACATCAGATTAATGGCGTAGCCATTGCAAGTTGCCTATATATTATATAAAAAGCTGCTGCAAAGATTTAAGGTATTACCATAACGTTGAATTTATGAACAGATATAATAAATAAAGTTCACCTTGCTTTGGTATGTTTGAACTGGATCTGTGAGATTTTTATCCGTCCATAATTTATTTAAGTATACTTTTTGTATATAACAACGAACACTTAAAATGGATATTATTTTTGAACGATCAAATTCAGCTACAGGCAGCTAAGGCTAACTTTTGATGTCCTTAAAGTGACATTGATTGACATTCGTTCGCACTTTCTTGTATTTCAATTATGTTCTTAGAACGTTAAAATACAACTGTCGATAAATAAAATTGCAAATTAATGTTCACTATTATATTAATCGTTTAGAAATAGCGTTAATTGCCAAAAATTTCTTTTATAATAAATCATTAGGTGATATTTGTGATGTTTTTGCTTTTTTTTTCAAATGGTTTAGGGTTTTTTTACTAACAGTGTCATGTATCATTTGCTATTAATCGATTAAAATGTATCATCATTTGCATTAAATTTATTTGTCGCCACCTAGTTTGAGAACTGATACTTAGCTGTGAGCATAGATAATAAATAAATATATGATTTTTTCTATATAACTTGTTGTAAAATTCAGGTAGCAATTTTGCCTTACAGATCTTAAAATTAGGTGTCTATAGCTAGCTGCTATATTAAGTACATACTTGAATTGCAACGAAGGCTAGCGTTATCGTGTTCGACTGTACATCATAAGGGCTCACCTTCAAATGAAAAAGGAATGAATGACGGCTCAAGAAGAAATGTTCTTGTTTTTTTTTCTATTCAGAAAAATCTCACTAGAAACCAGTCATCTGTCTTTTCTGATGGAAAGAGATAATTATAGACACTTAAGATTTTAATAGCGTCACCGTACGTGTTAACGACTGTAAAATCATAAAATCACATGCACACATACATACTATTGCGGCAGAAATAGGTAAAATGGTTATTTCAAGTCAAGAAGACACACTTTCAAGAGGACGGACTGGACCACAAGGTTTCAGATCCCAGCCACCAGGGCCGGATTAACCCGTAAGCATAATCTATTGCTTAGAGCATCACGTTTGAGTGATCCTCTCAAAGAAATTGTTTAGAGCATCACCAGAAACAATATTAGCAAAAATGCTTATTAGCAAAAAGCTAGCACATGAAAGGTAAGGCTATTTAAAAATCCGCTTATTTAAATTGACTAACGCCGGGTTCCTTAATCAACAATCGTTGCTGTAACCATTAGCAACCAATTTAATAATGAGGCGTTCCACAAGTTGTTCCGATATTTTGTGATTTGACTACGAATGACGGATCGTTGATTATAGAAACCCGGTATTAATGATTTATCTCTTTGTAATAAATACATACGTTAATTTTATTGTTACGCTCAGGGTATAAATACTATAAAATTAAATGAAAATATTTATTTGCAAGTAAGGTTATCAAGTAAAAGTAGTCTTAATCCGGCACTGTCTACAACCTGGTAGTCATGATAGTAAAAATGCATTTGGCTTATCGTTCCCTTTTTACGTATGCAGATACTCTTTTCTTTAGAGGGGGTCTGGACCAATGCATATTACTCTAGTTAAAAAAAAGGTGCGTGTAATAGTGTACACACGTCATGAGAAGTGAAACTTTATCCCTGTGTTGGTCCGGGCTCCTTTGAAAAATAGACCATATGCCGTTCTGCCAGGCAGGTCGTAAAAGGCGACCGATTTTCTTTGCGTATCACTGTCATCATGACTTTTATATGGTAGAGCTCCGCAAAGAGCCGCCCGGGTATTTGGTATCACCAACTTACCTATTCTTGCCACAATAGCGTCAATGCTTGTCATTGTTGTGTTGCGGTTTGGAGAGCAAGGTAGCCGGTATAGCCGGTATTCATATCTTTTTCTGCTATTTACTACCTTACAATAAACATCATGGTGCGTGACGGTCGAGCATGATAGAAAAGTATGACTTTTTTAACATGTTTCTTCATACGACGATTAAGAAGTTTTGCAATAATTTTTTGTAAATGTCATTCCAACGAACCGCTTAAAGCGCTAGGAACGCTCATACGAACGCCGGCTATCGCTAAACGATACCAAAGAATTGCAGTTTCTGGAAATGGCCCAAGAGTAATGTGAACTTGTAACTGATAGGGGTCTCTGTGAAACCTTAGCCAAGAACGTGGTTATCGCGGTTACAATCAGAATTTATGTTTGTTTCAGTCAACTTTGAAGAAGACGTTATATGAGTTATCTTAAATATATTTATTTAAATTATAATTATAAATATAAATTAAAATTATAAATTCACAAGAACTATTTTACATCACAAAAATTATTTTTACAATTCACAAAATTTATGTTTTGTTTAATCAAAATCACAATTTACAAGGTTTAAAGAAAGAAAAAAGATTAAACGAAATAAAACTGCAAATTAACTTAGACTTTCTATTTCCTGTAGTCTGCGGAATTTTGCATCAAATCTTCACCAGATTAAAATGAAGTCACTTGGAAAGTATACCTTTGAAACAAGTGAAAAATTTTCCAATCAGGCGTCTTTGAGTAATCAGAAAACATAGATTAAAAAAGATTTTGATGAATTAACAACCTCCTCCGTTTTAGGAAGTCAGTTGAAAGCGCTTGGTTTTATCAGGATAGAAAAGTTGTGATTCAGCCAGGCAGGTCGTAAATTGCGAATGATTGGCGAAACGTGTCGACTACTAGATGGTAGATTTACTACTGCAATACCTACTGCAATATTTTGCTTGATAATTTGGAATTTAAGCAATTAATTAATAATGTTGTTAGTTTTTAATTGCTTACTTTCTATTCGATGACCACGGCAGGGCAGATGCTCTAATTATTAATAAACTAAAAAATGAAAGAAAAAAACAAAATCATTAGAAGAGAAGAAAATCTAAAGTTGCTCCTAAATGTCTGGTCGGTTAATAAGTTCTGATTAAGGTTTTAAACTTTTCTGGAAAACAAATTTTACCTAAAGGTGATTTTTTTCCGATGCGTCGATAGTTTAGCAAACTTTCACATCATGGGAATTACTCGTAATTGTGTAATCGTGGGTAAGTTGTACTATAAGCCTGTTCCTTTGGGGATACAGGCTTAAATAACATCATAATAAAATTATTTAGGCATGTGGTACAGTGCCATAGATTATTAATTAATAGTTGCTATTTATATCTATATACAGGTGAATGGTAAACGACTGAAAAAGGGTGTTCAGTATTCGATTTTGATACCGAATATGTTTTTGTCGAAATTACTTAAGCAGTTGTTCTGTTTAACCGTTACTGCGAAACCACATATCACAGTATTATGATCTTTTTTTTAATGGAAGAGGGGGCAAACGAGCAGGAGGTGCACCTGATGTTGAGTGATCACCGCCGCCCATGGACATCTGCAATACCAGAGGTCTCGCAGTTGCGTTGTCGGCCTTTTAAAAACGAGTAAGCTATTTTTTTGAAGGTCCCCATGTCGTATCTGTTTGGAAAACCCCCTGCCGGTAATTGATTCCACAAAAGAGTAGTGCGAGGCAAAAAGTGCCGGGAGAACCGCACGGTTGTTGATTCAGACATCAAAATGGTGTGGGTGGAACTTCAAATTTTGACGCGATGTCCGATGATGGCAATTAGCAGCAGGAATTAATTCAAACAACTCGTCGGAACACTCTCCATGATAGACACGATAAAAGACGCAGCTTACATCTCTGCGTAATGCCAAGGAGTCAAGCCGTTTCGAAATAGCCTGATCGTCAACGATTCGAACCGCTCTACGTTGAATGCGGTCATTATTGACTTATGATCACTTAACTTCAACAAAAATTAGCACTTTAAATTATTCATAAGCGGTTTTGTTACTCGAAAAAGTGTATTTATTAAACCACATTATTTTTTGAGGTACGCGAGAAAAGCAAGATAAAAATCTACTCTTTACGTGACAGGTAGTACCCTAAAGAAGTCCTATTCAAGATTTTATTCTACTGCTTTGTCGGCGTAACCAATATGTATATTTTGACCAAAACTTACAGCTTTCTAGTAATAATCTGCGAGCTATGCTGCGGGCGGAAGGACGGACATGGCGAAACTATGAGGGTTCTTAGTTTACTTCCGAACCCTAAAAAATATGGTCTTTGTTTTAAGTGATATCGTTAAAAACATGTACATAATGTTTTAAAATCTCTCAGTATGTAAATGAATACTTTGACGCTAAATATAATATTGTTTAATGTAGAAGCGTCTGTCTCTACAAAAGACGCTTGATGTTTATGGCGCGTCAACTAATGGCTTCCCTTCTTGGAACTGTTTTTAATGTGTACATTATAATGTGAATATAATAGACAGAAATTTTAGTCTCTGTTGCAAATTACAATCAATCATTTTTGCCGTCGACATTGCCCTTTTTCAATGTCCTTTTAAAATATAGAATAACAAAGACTACCAATAATAAATTTGTGGCACTGACCTCTGTAGTTTTTTTTTTTTTCTAGTAGTATATTAGGAACAATAATCCTCAATCCACCATATAAAAGTTGACTGGTGAAAGAATGTACATATTAAAGGACATGATCTCCGTCTTGGTCCTGGACTCCTTGGAAGAATAGGACAACTGCCGTTCTGCCAGGCAGGTCGTAAAAGGCGACCGATTAGCTATACGAGCCACTACCATCGTGGCTGCTAGGTGGTAGAGTTCTGCATTGTCTCGCCCGGGTCTGGACCACCACCTTTTCGACTGAAAAGAAAACCGGTGTATTTTCTTTATATACTTACTTCAGACCAACATTTTTTGTTTGTCTTTGATACTTACACATATGATAGCAAACAAGCATATGGTTTTTCTGAAAGAAAAAGATTCCGACAGGCTCCAAAGATCCTGTCACGTGCATTGCTATCCGTGTGGCGGACTTGGAATGCCACATATACAAGTTTATGGGCTACCTTACTCTCCAAATCAGCACACGACAGAGATATACAGGCAGGAATAGGTAAGGCGGAGGTACCAAATACGACCGCGACTTTTTAAAAGTCTGTCACCTAGTCAGTAGTTACGATTTCAGTAAGATGTATTAACCTTCTCTCGCGTTCCACGAGATACTTAGCAGTAGAGAGAGAAAAGAGTTGAGAGCTGTAAAGAGCTGATTTTTCCCCGATTTTCGAAAATCGAGTTTTAACCAGAACTCTACGTTTTGAGGTCCTAGGAACCTTTTCCGACTAACTTCGCGATGACGTTAGTATATCTGTATGTATATGTGTGTGTGTGTGTGTGTGTGCGTGATATGTGTGTATGTAGACATCACATAACTTTTGAACTGCTTATTCGATCAAAACGCAGTTGATCGAACCCACATTCGATTGGATTCCGCTCAACTTAGACTTCCTGAAAATTTTAACCAGGTTGGCCTAGGTTGCGGTTTTTTTTTTAGGTTTTTAAGATTAGTCAAAATCAGAAGATTTTGAGAAATTTTGAAAAAAAACAAAAAAAATTGGCAAAACAGTATTTTTAAATACAATTTCCAAATTTTTTAAATACAATTTTTAAATACAATTTCAAAATTCCAAATGTACCGATAGAGAACAACATCTAATCAGCTCTATTTATTAAAAAACTACGTCTTATGCATAAATTGCATAAAAATCAGTTTATTTGTTCGGGAGTGATCGACGATAAATATTGAAAAAGGTGTTTTTTCGACATAACTTCGGAATTTTTCAACCAATCATATTTTAGTAGGCTACGATATTTTATTACTAAAAAAACCACGGCGAATGCCTTTTCAAAAATCAAAACGAATCTAATTTTCAAAAGTTACAGCTTTTCAAATATTAAAATTACGTTGTTTTTAGCAAACTTACTTAATGTTTTTGAAATAACTTTCAGGCTAATACTCAGTGTATTGACTGAAAAATCTTATCCGCTTTTTTCCTTAAAAAACTACGTCAAATACCGTTAACTGGATCAAAATTGGTCTATTTGTTTAGGATTTATCAATGACGAAAATTTAAAAAATATCGTAAAAAATGTTCAACCTACCTCAAAAATTGATTTGAATGCTATTCGAAAGACCAAAATCGACCATCGCTTCCAAAATATACAGCTTTTCAAAAATCAATACATCGCCACTTTTAACAAAATATATATTTGAATTGAAAAAATCACTTAAAATAACTTAATTTAGCGGAAATTTCCAGGGATGGCCTGCAGGATTAACCGTTTACAGTTTTTTAAAGAGCAATGTACCTACCTACCTTTCTTTCCCACTACTGTAACTTCTGTAAACAGTGAATATCCTGAAAACCACTGTGTTGCGAGCTCAAGGCTTCCTGAGGAAAAGCTGAGCTGTCTTGCAACCGGAAGGGAAATTAAGCAAAGGTATATAGGAGTGGGAATATACATTAAGTTTATAGAGAACTATATTATATATTTAGTTATATTATATAATAAAGAGCCGTCTATAACCTGTCACATAATTATATGTAAAAGCAAAAAGTAGCTGGTTGAGAAACAGCTACTGAATCCATTGCAACCATTTTTAACATATGGTATATTTTTTTTATAATTCAACTAGCTGTTGCCTGCGACTTTGCCCGCGCGGACTTCGTTTACTCCGCACGGCTCCTCCCCCGTAGGTGTTAGCGTGATAATATGCAGCCTATATGTTGACCCGACCTATCAGTAATATTCATGCAAAATTTTAAGTAAATCCATGCAGTACTTTTTGAGTTTACTCCGGACATACATACAGGTAAACAGACAAAAATTCTAAAAACTATATTTTTGGCTTCGATATTGATTGTAGAACACGCCCCAAGTATTCTTTTAAAAAAATATTCAATGTACAGTTTTGGCTTTCCTACGATTTTATTGTATGTATAGATGATTTGTATGATGTATAGATGATTGATGTATAGATTATTTCGTAGGTGCATGTATGTAGAAACATATTATAATATGTTTGTATATTTGTATGTTTATTCACGAAATTCTTGAAAACTAAAAGCAAGATCGAGATAAACAGGTATATTCCAACTTAGGGAACGGTCCAAGTTTCATCAAAATCAGTAAAGTAGTTTTTGAGATATGAGTATCCATACCATTTTAATATTATAAATGCGAAAGTAACTCTGTTCGTCTGTCTATCGTCTGACTGAAATGAATGAAATTTGGTACAAATATAGTTTAAGAACCGAGAAAGGATACAGGACAGCTTTTATCCCGGAAATCCCACGGAAACGGGTACTATAGGGGGGAAATCTCGGTACTGTCTATATTTACCATGGTAATAAGAAGAAACTTAGACTGCTTTTATTTTAGAATTGTTTCCACGCGGTTGGAAGTCCTAGTAGGTAGTCCCAGAGCTAGTAGTTAATATTAAAAGTAAAGTATCTTCACGCCCTTAACAATAAAAATAATAGAAATCATAATATATAAAAAGTTGACAAAAAAAAATAATCTTAAGTTAAGGTAATAGGGCTTAAAACATTAAAATCTTCAAAATTATAAATATTTAATCAAAGAGTACCAAAGAAAAACATACTTTCGCCCACACTCAAGAGAAATGAATTTATAAAAAAACAATGTTTAAAACCATGAAAAAATATTTTCAATGCCGAGCTTATCGTTTGGAATTAAAAATACTAATTTACGTACTTCATAGTGTGCACTCTTTCTGTTACACGTTGTATAGACGGCTCACGGCAGTCATTTTTATGCGCAAGAAGTGTTCTCTGATATCATATACTAAATAAATCCAATTAGCGTTTTCAAATCTGAACTACTTGCAGATATATTTTGTTCAAATAGTGCTTACTTAAAACGAGAGCGGTTTAAATATACCTGATGCAATTAACAAAGCGGGTGAAATGAGTTTACGCCGCTATTAAAACCTGACGGGAAGCGCAGTCAGTTACGTAATGTTGCGCGGAAGTCACTGGAGGCTGGTTATTCAATGATCACATCTGCTATCAACTTTGGAAAAAATGCGCGGATATAATTAGAATTATTGGACGTAGCGCAATTAACTTGACTAGCGATCGTCTGTGGCCGAAATTCGACCATAGACTAAGCAATAAAATCTCTTTTAAGTTTGTAAGACTTCGACCGTAAAGAAAGCAGTATACATATGTGCATATTATCTAAATTAATGTAGTGTGTGTAATGTTTTTTTTTAATTATTTTAATTTACAAGTACTTCTAATGCATTTCATTCTAAAAATACATAATATTAAGTTTCTGGAGTCCTCCACAATGTAAACTTTTACTGTGCCACATTTCATACTTCCACCGATCGCGCAATTGTATTACTAAAGAGTCCAAAGTTTTTCTTTCGCGTATTAATATATAGATTATTATTGACACAAAAAAAGTTTTTTTACATTCGTAATTTAGTGTAAATATTAAATATCCACATTATTTTTATTTAAAATATAACTGCAATAACTTTATCAAAACAAATTTATTTTGGGAATGCAATTTTATCATCTCTTATATAACTCGTAAGTACTACACCTAGTACTTAATTAAAATTGAAAGAGCATATAATATTGACTTTAACTGAGGCAACACTCATGCCGAGTTCACATAATCCATTATCAGTCATCCGCAGTAGTAATTAATTTAATAATAACGAGGCATTTCATAATTTGTTTGGAAATTTGGTGAACTGACATTTATAGAAAAAAATAAATAAAAAAAAACAGGTACCTTCTAGGGAAGCGCGTTCCATCTTAGGCCGCATCTTAGCTTACCAGGCGAGATCGTGGTCAAGCGCTTCCCTATCGACAGTAAAAAAAATAGAAACAGTTTTAGCTTACGCATAGTAGAAAATGGCACTACCGTCTCGTAACAAAAAAAAGCCATTTTGCTGATATAGGAACTGGTCACGACAATAATAAAATTTGTAATTATGAACACAAGAAATGTTTTGTTATCTTATGCTATACAAATCCAATTAGCTGTTTTAAATCTGAGCCCTGTACTACTTGCAGATATATTTTAATAACAAAGTGCTTAATTAAAACGAAATAGGTTTAAATACATGTGATGCAATTGACACAGCAGGTGAAATGAGTGTAAGCCACTATTAAAACCCGACGGGAACTGCAGTCAGTTACGTAATACGTTGCGTGGAGGTCATCGGAGGCTTGTTATATAATGATTAGGTCTACAATTAACTTGGGAAAAGCTTGCACAGATATGGTTAATCAGAGTTAATCTTCGGTTCGGACTCCCTTTGAAGAAGGGACTATCTACGCAACGTGCAATGTGCATACGCTTTTCCGCAGATTAGGTGGCGCTACTATTATGCGGTAAATAATAAGCTAATTGACTAAATTTGAAAAACTTTTATGCTTTACTTTATTAGATATATTAACCAATAAACTATTTTTTTTTTTAAATAATTTACAATACAATTTCGCGTTATTAAAATTTACCGCGAAAACGCTTTAGAGCGTCATGGCATCTTGAATAAAATCATGCCTTGATCATATTACCTACATACTCTTTGGTTTCTATGAAAACATGGCGGATTACCACAGCGTGGAATCATGCTTCCAGATTTGAGATCATTGTCACGTGATTTAATGTCCATTTTTGCCGAATTCATATCCTAAAAATGTTTTTTATTTTTTATAATTTTATATCATAAGATAGTAAACAAGCAGATGGGTCTTCTGATGGAACGAGTCAACCATCACCTATAGACACTAAAGATGTTAATAGTGCATTGCTATCTTGTGGCGAGGTCTAATGCCACGTCCATAACTTACCCGGCTACATTTTACCCAAACCAGGAACACGGCAGTGACAAACATGGACGCTATTGCAGCAGGAATAGGTAAGGCGGTGGTACCAGACCCGGTCAAGCCGATGCGGAACTCTACCACCTAGTAGTCACGATGGTAGTGACGGGCATAGCCACTCGGTTGCCTTTTACGACCTGCCTGGCAGAATAGCAGTAGGCCTATTCTTCAAAGGAGCCCGGGACCAATACGGGAAAAAAAAATTATTAATCCTCATCTTTTATAAATAATATTTTAGAGTTTTGTTATCTTTTTTATCTTAATTAATCATTAAAAACTACAATAAATCCGATTCCGATTTTAGTAGGCAGTAAGTATTTTATTCTTCTTTAATTAATAGCGATACAATGCCGTGGTATTGTGCACACTCTCTTATAAATTTGTTAATAGATGTACCGCACATCTACTATTTTTTATGTTATAAGATAGCAAACACGCAGTTGGCTTTTCTAATGGAAAGAGAGAACCATCGCCTACAGACACTAAAGATGTTAATGGTGCCTTGCTTTCCATGTGTTAGTGCTACTACCGGCTACTTTAACTTCCAAACCCGAACACGATAATGATTATGCATTGACGCTATTGCGGCAGGAGTATCCGGACAAGATGTTGCAAAATATTGCCACCTAATACTCACGTTAGTAGTGACACGTAGTTAATCGTTCGTCATTTACTAACTACATGGCAGAATGGCAGATATCCTATTTTTCAAAGTGGTTGCACTGACGCTATTGTGGTAGGAACAAGTAAAGTGATGATGACAAACCCGGATTAGACGATACAGAACTCTACCACCTAGTGGTAAAATTATAGTTATAGGGACGTTTGGTTAATAGTTTAAACTTAATAGTAATAAGCAAACAAGCCGAAGGTTTTCTAAGTAATAACCTTACACATAAACATCAAATGTGATAACGATGATACTAATTACTAAAAAGCAATGTTATTTTTAGGAGGCTCTGCTGCTTTAAAACAAAACTCAACGCCCCGTTGACCTAGAATGTACCAATGCTAAGAAACAAAGGTATGGTCGATATTAAAAATTAGACATTTCCTACATTGTCAGCGGTAAAATACGATCTTTAGATTTTATCTAGTATATGAGAAACATCTTACACTTTTATGGGATGGTGGTTTTTATATCATAGTACAGCAAAAAAGCAGGGAGCTATCCTGATAAAAAGATACAAGAGTGTTTAGTAAATACTTATGCATTATGCATGTATAAAAACTTATGCATGTGGCATTAGACCTCGCCACAAGATAGCAACGCACCATTAACATCTTTGGTGTCTATAGGCGATGGTTGATTCTTTCTATCAGGAGACCCATCTGCTTGTTTGCTATCTTATAAAAAAAAAACGTACATGTCAAAATATAATAGGCTAGTTGACTTAAGTTGAAAAATCTGTTTAATAATTTTCTTTAGTAGGTTTAACCAAAAAAACTATTTATTTTTATTAAATAACATAAATTTATAACAAAATTTTCGCGTTTTAAATTTAAAATTAAAATTTACCGCGAAAACGCTCTGGACTATCATGGCGTCTTAATGACATCACACTTTGGTAATATGATAATATCGCTGTCGCAGGCAAATTATATAATTCCTCCATAAACAAATGGTGTCGTCAGATTGCAAAGATAAACACGTTAAGTACGAGACAACTTGTATATTATATGTCGTAGCCAAATTGTATATTTTGTCATTATACAAACGGCGTCGTCAATAATTTGCTTACTTTAGGGTTAGATCAGTAAGTGTAATTTGTCCCGTGAATATTTGATTATTTTATAAATCGACGCCCCCCGCGAATATTCCAGTAATAAGGTATTACTGAAGCTATTCCGGTAACATGATATTTAGTGTTATGTGTTTTTCAGCATTTAGAGGTCACGATTCACAATTTTCAATTTTTTTCACAATTTTCCTATTGATATTTACAAAGACATGAAAATACTATTTAACTTTATGCAAACGAATAATACGGTTTTAATATAATTTATACTCTCCATCGACGAAAAACATCAAACTTTTGTAAGCAAGTGTATTTTGCCTGGATATAGAGACATATAAATGTAAACGTGCAATACAATTATCGAAAGTAAATTGTTGATGACGTAAATTGCGTTAATGTCAAATACAAATTCCGATGTCGCCGACGCTCGACGACATTTTTCTAGGTGTGGGACCCAAGACAACCTGGAAAATTTACTTCTTTCTATATGTAAAAAGCCGGATAGGATCCTAGTTCTAAATATTTACCCATTTACATAACAAGAAATTTAAACAACACACCGCGGTAATTTAATAACAAGGGCGCTAAATATCACGCTAATTATAAATAACGACATTTAACATAGGGCGTAGTGCATTTTCTAAAATTTTTGAAATAAAATGCAATGAAAATATTTATTTGCAAGAATGTGGGTGTTACAAGTTGTAAAAATAATTAAGTTACCAACATATTCTACCATTATATGATGTGCAAATATCCATATTCTACCATTTTATTATAGTATCTTTGTAATATGACGATGTTATTTCTATACGGGCGAATCATAGAATTTACTTGTGATATACACATTACTAGCTGACCCGGCAAACGTTGTTCTGCCTTTTTAACTACTCTTATTTTTTGTTTATATTTTCTCACCTTTTAAACCTTCCCTGGACTTTAACAATTAATTCAAAACCAAAATTAGCCAAATCGGTTCAGCCGTTCTCGAGTGTTAGCGAGACTAAGGAACAGCAATTGATTTTTATATAATATTAGCTGTTGCCCACGACTTCGTCCGCGCGGACTTCGTTTACTCCGCACAGCTCCTCCCCGTTAGGTGATAGCGTGATAATATGTAGCCTATATGTTGACCCGACCTGTTAGTAATATTCATGCAAAATTTGAAGTAAATCCATGCAGTACTTTTTGAGATTATCCCGGACATACATACAGACAAACAGACATACAGACAAACAGACAAAAATTCTAAAAACTATATTTTTGGCTTCTATATCGATTGTAGATCACGCCCCAAGAATTTTTTAAAAAAAATATTCAACGTACAGTTTTGACTTTCCTACGATTTTATTATATGTATAGATTTAGATATAGACTAGGTGACCCGCGCAGCTTCGCCCGCTAGTATGTTAATAAGTCATCCAAATAGCTTTTAATAAAAATTTCATCCCCTATTTCAGCCCTCCAGGGACTGATTTTTAAAAAAAAAATAAGCCTATGTTTGACCCCGGATTTTCAACTATATCCATGCCAAATTTCATGAAAATCGGTCCAGCGGTTTAGCCGTGAAAGCGTAACAGACAGACAGATAGACTTTCGCATTCATAATATTAGTATGGATTATTATTTACACTGTGGTAAATTTTACTGACAGATATTGTGGTAAATTTTACTGACAGACAGATTGTTCCAGAAAGGTTAAAAAATTACAGACAGATAGATATAGAGGTATATACTCAAAGGACAGAGCATAGATTTAAAACGCATAATTGATACAATAACTCAAAAATTTGACACCGCTTTCACGATAAACCATTTCAATTTTTGGCTACAAATAATCCTCCCTGATATTATCGTATTTTAGCATACGAATAAAGTTGGATAAATTAAAAAATATTTGTACTGGCATAAAATACCGCTTTGAGAGCACTCGGTGTTTAATTTATTGCGACGTGCATTGCGTTTCAATTTATCTTTTAAATACGACACAGTTCGCTCATAATGATGTTCAAGTTTTAATCCACTAATTTGAAGTAACCTCCGTATTGTAGAAATGGGTCAATTTTAAATAAGTTAATCGCCTCTGTGTTCTAGCAGTTCTAGTGATTCGCTTTTGGTGTCGATCACATGAGGCCCGGGGTGAGCAATTCAAAAAATGAGTTTTTTCAAAACAACGTTGCCCGGGACTTGATAACTGCCCGGTTGGTGATAGGTTTCCCAACTATCACATTGTGGGACTATCTTCGGCTAATCATGGGTGCGTACGGTTTTGGTTGTACCTCTGCCTATCACTTTAGGGATACGGGCGTGAAGATACTTTTTTTATAATAAGTAATGGATCCGGGGTTTTCCACGCATTTTCCGGGTCCCATTTAAAGTATAGTCTAAGTATCTGTAATTCTGCCAGGCAGTTCGTAAAAGGCGAACGATTGGCAACGAGGTATACATATTACCAGCATTGTGACCACTAGGTGGTAGACTTTTGCAACATCCCGCCCTGGTTCAGTGCCTCCGCCTTACTTATTCTTGCCGTAGAAACGTCAATGAGAGTAACCTGTGTTCCGGTTTGGAGGGTAAGGTAGCCGGTAAATATATGCGTGTGGCATTCCAACCACACTATACAGAAAGGAGCGCGTCTTTAACATATTTGGTATCTGTAGGAAACGGTTATTTTTTCTATCAGGAGAGCCATTTTCTTGTTTTATAATAACGGTGGAAGTCCCTATGTTTTAGTAGTTAGTTCAGCTCATTTGGCCATTCAAAGTAGACCACTTGTCGTTTTACGCTTCAGAATGAATAACGACAACGTTATGATATTTTACCGTCGTTATTGTGACTAGAGAAGCAAAGCGGTGGTACCAAAAACGTTATAAAACTCCAAAAACGAGCAGTTAAAATGATGGTGACTCGTTTCGATCATTTTTCTTTTCCGCCACCATAACCTATTTTTACTGCCGTTACATAAGTGTTTATTACTACCTTGTAACTACCTGGAGGGACTACCCTTTAGGTAGGTCTATGCAGGTACATGCCAAAGATACTACAATCTTGTTGTGCATGCATCTCGTCTCCACAGAATAAGTAACTCTTTTATGGCGCAATGTATACGCTTTTACAATAAACTTCCCGAAACTATAAGAAATCTACCAGTCAATAATTTTAAAAAATGTGTAAAAAAGGGTATTATAAAATAATTGCTCGTTTAAAGGTATTAGATATATATTTTATATAATTTTGTAATATTGTGATATTGTAAAAAAATATATATGGAAAAAGACAAGCCCACTGAGTTTCTTCCGCCGGATCTTCTCAATGTGTGGCCACGTTTCAGATCCGGTAGTAGTTTTAAAAAAATGCTGACGTGTCAAAATATGAACTTTTAAACTAACGCGTTCTACTACCATTTTAAAAAATATATAAACAGGGATATATAAAGTGGACTGCAGTTGTAGTAGTGCTTATATATAGGTCAAACCAAACGTGCTATCGCAGATAGACTCAATGAGCATATCACGGTTGTAAAAAACAGGCAGGTTAATAAATCGGCTATAGCTGAACAAATTTTGGATACCAGCACTGATCACTGGATTGAATTCCACTGACCTCAGGTTCTCTCTACTGAGCGACACTATTACCCCCGTATGGTACGGGAAGCTATTGAAATTAGAAAATATAAAAAAAATCAATAGGGAAGACGGATTTAAGTTGTCTCCTGCTTGCAATCCAGTGATTAGCAGAATAAAGCCTTTGCACCTGCAAACAAATAAAGTCCAAGATACGGTTAGTGTTGTGTGTAGGCTAAATTCAAAAAAACAAGACCAGATGGGCGTAGATGAAAATCGATCCCGACGTGAACGACGGAGGAAACTCACTACTCCAGTCTGCTCGTGACCACGCTCAATGTAACTTGGCCGAAACGTCGAGCTTTACAAGTAAGTTCTGTATATGTACGTGTGTCAAAATAACTGTAAAAAGTTTTATTAAATAAAGTTCTTCTGATTTCTGATTTACCGCTAAGGCTCATTTTGCACTTTCATACGCATCATACGGTTAGCAACACACTATTAAAATCTTTGATGTTTATAGGCAATGGTGTAGAAATATTCCTTCAGCAGAAACATCTTTGTTTGCTGTCTTGTGACTTTAAAAGTTTTGCAGCTGCTTTCTCGGGAATACTGAGATTATCAATTACTGCCGCCACAATATACCAGTTTGTTACTGTCATGTGTTTTGAAAGGTAAGGTATACGGTAAAGTTGCACGTGGTCTTACATTCCTAACGTACGGATAGCAATGCACACTAACAGTTTTATTATCTAAAAGCGATGCTTATCAGTTTCCATATTCCATTAAAAAAATGTTGACAATCTGAAAGTTGTGTTGAATCACATTATATAGAGCGCTTTTGTTTAATTGATAAAAAATCTAATATATAAGGTATAATAACAACGAATTAGTTTGTATAATTTTTATTGTATTTTAATATAATATATAATTACTTTCTTAGCAAAATTAAATGAAAATCTCCATCATTGATATAAAAAACCCTAGATGCACAGTCCCGAATAAAACTGACACTCAAAAGTGTCCCTATATTCTTTTAAGTAGTTATAGATATGGCAAAAACATATGTCTTTGCATATCCAACCTTAAGTGCAAGACTTAAAGTTGTTTTTACAAAGCAATGTAGGTACGAAAATAAATAAAATTGACAGTGATGCGGCCGACGCGATTCTATTTGAAATAAGCGCACAATTTAAGAGGACGTTTTTGACACACTGATTGTGTATCTTGGGTTTTTGATGTCAATGAAGGAGATTTTCATTTAATTTTGCTAAGAAAGTAATTATATATTATATTAAAATACAATAAAAATTATACAAACTAATTCGTTGTTATTATACCTATAAAACTTGGAACATACTTTGCTATATATTTAACTAACCTTAAGTACAAGGACGTCGCTAACAATACGCTATAATTTTGAACACCATTGTCTGATTCCGCGTAATAATATCTATACTAATATTATAAATGCGAAAGTAACTCTGTCTGTTTGTCTTTTCTTCAGGCCTAAAACACTTAACTGATTTGGATACACAGGATAGTTTTTATTTCGAACATCCCACGGCAATTGGAACGGCAGACAGTGTCCAAACTATGCAGGTTTTATTTTAGAAACTTTTCCACCCAGACCAAGTCGCGGACACAGCTAGTACTGTATATGAATGAGTGATATTTTCATTGAACGAACTGTATCTCATTGAATAAAATAAATAAAATGTACATGATGTGTAAAAATAAAGAAATGTAATTTATTATCCTGTGTCCAAACTATTGAGTTTCTTCGATTTTTTGCGTACGGTCTGAAAATATATAAAGTGGATACGATTTCCGTGAGCGCGTTTCAAGTTTACTATGTGTGTGAATTTGTATGTGATTTGTACAGCGCCACCTAGTGGTAAACTGGTTTCTCACGTTTACCACTAGGTGGCGCTGTACAAATCACATACAAATTCCTAGTAAACTCGAAACGCGCCCACGATCGAATGCGAAAAGAAAAACTCACACTTAGCACTCAGTACTCAATTGGTTAAGCGATCACGTTTCCAGCATTCGTATTCATCTACTAACGCATCACACCCACCGAGGTTCTCTAGGAGGTCGGAGGTTTTCATTCACATTACTGGCATCTTAAATTAACTTGTTTACTATCTTTGCCTTCTTTGTAATATTATAGCATAGTCAATGATATCAAACAAATCGGCTATCAATTATAGACCACCATTGCTAACAGGCCCTAAATATTACGACTAAATATTTTGCAAAAAATTCATTAGTGATGAGTATAGTGAGCAAAAAATACTAGCAAAGAAATTATTAAAAAAAAATTTCGTTCTACTTGGTATATTTTCTGTTCAGGTTCGTATTCCCCCTTGCTAATATGTGTAACCGCCCGGTCACGCGACCCGGCGGCGGCGGCGGCGCGGATTTTCAGGCCACGGGAACTTGCGTCCTCCGCCGCGACCAGTATAGTTCGAGAGCAAGATGACTTTTTCAACCTTATCTTGATATTGCTTTTAGGGGAGTAGTTTTGTACTTTAACACTTACTATTTGGAAGAGAATATGTAGTACATGATTTAAATAAGAATCGGGGTATAGTATAGACGTTGAATTTCACAAGAAGTATGAGAAATACGTACTATATCAAGACAAATTTTTGGGATGAGTGTCGAAACTCGAAACCTTTGATTTATAGTGTTGCCGCTTGATAGTCCATTATCGATAGGGTTTTATTACCTCAATAAGTACAATACTATCAATAAACAGCAATACAATAGATAGCAGCGATTAATGATTAAAAAAATAAACTATCAAAAGTATCGATACTATCGATAGTATTGCTATTTAATATTGCGTTAATCACAATTACTGTCTACTTCGATACTATAGTAGTCAACTTTATTCTAATACCGACCGATGCTATCGATTGTACAAACTATCGATAGTATCGAATATATTGATAGTCAATGCAATATTGTCTAACAATAACTATTGGTAGAATCGATACTTTGTTTATCTCCAATGATTGACACTATCGACGCAATCGATAGTTTATTTATTTGCAGTGTTCAATACTATCGATACTATCGACGTTATGGCGTTTCTAGATTAAAACTATCGATTTTTTGGCGACACTACTTATATTCTTATGAATATTCAACATTGTGGGAAGAAAGAAAAATTGTATCTTTGGACTTTGTTTATACTTATGATGTGGTGACCAGACTTACAAATTACTGGCCTAGTAAGTATTTGAAAATTAAAGTTAAAATGTTCATAGTGTATTTTCTCGGCAACTACAACTAAACCATTCTGGTTCCTAGACTATACGCTAAGGCCGCCGCCATACTCTGTGTTGATTCATACATTTGTCTCATTTGCTCGCCGCCTTCCACACCGCGCGCCCGATTCGCTCGTCAAAAATCGTCCATCGCCCCACCGGCCGTTGCGCCGCGTGGCATGTTTATTACTTCCCCATACATTTGTTTCAGACGCCAGAAGTTTCGCCGTTCGCGTCGCGCGAAAAATCGCAAGCGCGAATTTCCCGTGACCAGACCGTTAAAGTACGATGTAAAAAAGAAAACAAAATATAAAAATACAAATAGATTTATTTTTATAAACAAAATACTTAATCAAATGTATCTATTAGATTTTAAATCTTTTACACCGGTTATAACAACTTTGTTGCCGATATCATTGGTGTACGATTTTTTGTCGCACATAATATTGCATAAGTAAATTTAAAATTAATTCTTGTTATAAATTATGTGTATAGTGATATTGTTTAAATAGGTACACTTAAGTAGGTGAAAGTACTATGATATAGAACACTAATATTATTATTATAGAATTATTTGAATGTTATTTGTTCTTCAAAAAATCAGCCTAATTTTTTGACAAATGTTTTTTTTGGTTGACATTACTAATTTCACACTTATGATATGAAGTTGACAACAAGCGCGATCCTATTCCAATTTGATTAAGATATGTTATCATCAATTATGGTATGGTATTCCAGTTCATCATTACAAATTAAATTTACATATATAATTAGAAATACGAAAGTACTGACTAAAAATTATAAATGTGAATTTCATTTGTAACGATGAACTGTTTTAACTGGCTATACGTATGTTTACCTAGCGATCAGTACAATCGACGAAATCGATCACATAGCAAAGAAAAATTTCGCCATGTCGAGCCTGTCGACACTAACTCACTGGTAGAGAATCCCGGCTTTAGGGCGAGGGTCGCAGGTTCAATTCTTGCATGTCAATATTTTTCTTGTTGTTGTTTTAAAAGTTTTTCAAGTTTTCCCAAGCATGGGATAAGTGCTATAATATAAAAAATATGTATAAATAAATAAATATATTACATTTTTTATATTATAAGATAGCAAACAAGCAAATGACTCTCTTGATGGAAAGAGAAACTATTGCCTATAGACACCAAAGATTTAATGGTGCGCTGTTATCAGTGAAAGGGGGACTACCGGCCATCTTAACCTCCAAACCTTAACACGACAATGACAACCATTGACGCTGTTGCGGCAAGAATAAGTAAGGCGGTGGTACCAAATACGCGGGGGAGTCGTTGCGGAACTTTACTACCTAGTAGTCACGGCGGTAGTGACACGTATAGCCAATTGGTCGCCTTTTACAACCTGCCTTATGGAATAGCAATTGGTCTATTCTTCAAAGGAGCCTGTACCAACACATTGAAGACGCTTTACAAGTGAAACCGGTTGAGTAATATACTAAAAATGAATATTTTGTGAAGTGAAATTAAAGTACAATTGCTTAATCAACTGTGTCTAATTGTCTTATAGTCTGTTTAAGTCCGTTATAGACTTTACTTTTGAATCGAAGAGCCCCAAATCAGTTTTATTGTAAAGGCAATCATGGAATAGGAACTACGCAAAATAAGGTAAGCTTTCAAATCACGATATGTGAACCATCGGTACCGTATGTGAACCATCGCCGCACAGATTATTATGCAAAAAGTTTTCAACACGAATGGCTCTGATAGCTTTTCTCCAGAGTTTTCATATAACCCATCAATATAATGTTGACATTAACTTTCTACGTCAGTAACAGATTCTAATATGGTCCTAACATGTTTTAGACATTCTATTTCCTGTATTGATCGGGCCTTTTTTGTATCATAGAATTACAAGGAAGCTGATTGCTCTTCTGATGGAAAATGATAATTTTGTCCTGTAGACACCAGAGACCTTAATTTTGCATTGCTGTGTGTATCTTACCTTCCAAACTAGAAATGACAGTGAAATGTAAGTTGGTGGTACCAGACCTAGGCGAGTTGTTGGAGAACTCTACAACCTAGTCACAATGGTTAACTCTTATAGCCAATGGTTCTCTTTTACGAATTGTCAGGCTTATTATAATTTAACTAACTTCCAAACTCCTAAATATCTGGAACCCTAGACCAGATCTTCACCAAACTTATATGGAACCAATCGGGAAATATCCCCTTCTGAAAAAAACTCCGTTATCCGTTCGTTAAAAATTACTGAGTTTTTATGTAATAAATTCATATGCAGCCGAATTGAAAACTTTCTATCCATCCTGGGATCTTTATTTGGAAAGGCAGTCGAAAATTTTATAGTTTGTAACCATCATTTCAACGCCTAAGTCAGACTTTCGAAACTCCATATAATCAAGCAAAATAAATACTTATCGTATGACACACGTGTGCGCAAATAGTCAAGGTTAACTCTATGTGATAGAAACTAGAAGTACTTTATTCAATTAAGCTTTTCAGTAGTTATTTTGACGCATCAAAATATGTATTGTTTAATGAATATACTGTACAAAATATATATTAATTGTTACATTATTCGTGACAACTCAATTGCTCACATCGAATGTGAGCAATTGAGTTGAGTTGATGAACGAATGATGACCGAAAACATACCTACACTAATGTATTGCATTAACGTCTAATTAAGCTTTGGCGTATGATACATTATATAACCAATATTTTAAATTTATAATTGACAATGCTGGCTTTCTTCAAAATTAAATGAGTGCAACTTCTATAAGTAATACTCGCAGACCACATGAATACTAATAGACACGCCGTTGGAAAGGAAACGTGTCGCCGTGCATGTGAGCAAACGCTCCTATTACTGTCAAAATTTTTATACATTTGTAGGTTATATAATATTGTGAAAAAATAGAAATAAACCATGTTGTACTTTTTTATTGTACCGAATGAGACGACAAGGTTTAAAAATTATCCTTGAAATGATTTTATTTCATTGGTAAGTAGTAGAATTCTGTAATTCTGCATGCAATTGCATGCTACACTGCCAAACTAAGAAATTGTCTTGAAAGGCGTATCCATTTAATCCGAGGTAATAGTATTAAAAGAAAAACACAAAATTATAGCTGGTAGTTTGACCTTTTTGAACGAAGGCGTAATGAAGTACGAATATTCCAAATGTAGAATTAGAATTTCAATTGTTTATCCAGTAAATGAACTGAATATTGTTTGATATTGTGATATTGTAAAAAAATATATATGGAAAAAAGACAAGCCCACTGAGTTTCTTCCGCCGGATCTTCTCAATGTGTGGCCACGTTTCAGATCCGGTAGTAGTTTTAAAAAAATGCTGACGTGTCAAAATATGAACTTTTAAACTAACGCGTTCTACTACCATTTTAAAAAATATATAAACAGGGATATATAAAGTGGACTGCAGTTGTAGTAGTGCTTATATATAGGTCAAACCAAACGTGCTATCGCAGATAGACTCAATGAGCATATCACGGTTGTAAAAAACAGGCAGGTTAATAAATCGGCTATAGCTGAACAAATTTTGGATACCAGCACTGATCACTGGATTGAATTCCACTGACCTCAGGTTCTCTCTACTGAGCGACACTATTACCCCCGTATGGTACGGGAAGCTATTGAAATTAGAAAATATAAAAAAAATCAATAGGGAAGACGGATTTAAGTTGTCTCCTGCTTGCAATCCAGTGATTAGCAGAATAAAGCCTTTGCACCTGCAAACAAATAAAGTCCAAGATACGGTTAGTGTTGTGTGTAGGCTAAATTCAAAAAAACAAGACCAGATGGGCGTAGATGAAAATCGATCCCGACGTGAACGACGGAGGAAACTCACTACTCCAGTCTGCTCGTGACCACGCTCAATGTAACTTGGCCGAAACGTCGAGCTTTACAAGTAAGTTCTGTATATGTACGTGTGTCAAAATAACTGTAAAAAGTTTTATTAAATAAAGTTCTTCTGATTTCTGATTTACCGCTAAGGCTCATTTTGCACTTTCATACGCATCATACGGTTAGCAACACACTATTAAAATCTTTGATGTTTATAGGCAATGGTGTAGAAATATTCCTTCAGCAGAAACATCTTTGTTTGCTGTCTTGTGACTTTAAAAGTTTTGCAGCTGCTTTCTCGGGAATACTGAGATTATCAATTACTGCCGCCACAATATACCAGTTTGTTACTGTCATGTGTTTTGAAAGGTAAGGTATACGGTAAAGTTGCACGTGGTCTTACATTCCTAACGTACGGATAGCAATGCACACTAACAGTTTTATTATCTAAAAGCGATGCTTATCAGTTTCCATATTCCATTAAAAAAATGTTGACAATCTGAAAGTTGTGTTGAATCACATTATATAGAGCGCTTTTGTTTAATTGATAAAAAATCTAATATATAAGGTATAATAACAACGAATTAGTTTGTATAATTTTTATTGTATTTTAATATAATATATAATTACTTTCTTAGCAAAATTAAATGAAAATCTCCATCATTGATATAAAAAACCCTAGATGCACAGTCCCGAATAAAACTGACACTCAAAAGTGTCCCTATATTCTTTTAAGTAGTTATAGATATGGCAAAAACATATGTCTTTGCATATCCAACCTTAAGTGCAAGACTTAAAGTTGTTTTTACAAAGCAATGTAGGTACGAAAATAAATAAAATTGACAGTGATGCGGCCGACGCGATTCTATTTGAAATAAGCGCACAATTTAAGAGGACGTTTTTGACACACTGATTGTGTATCTTGGGTTTTTGATGTCAATGAAGGAGATTTTCATTTAATTTTGCTAAGAAAGTAATTATATATTATATTAAAATACAATAAAAATTATACAAACTAATTCGTTGTTATTATACCTATAAAACTTGGAACATACTTTGCTATATATTTAACTAACCTTAAGTACAAGGACGTCGCTAACAATACGCTATAATTTTGAACACCATTGTCTGATTCCGCGTAATAATATCTATACTAATATTATAAATGCGAAAGTAACTCTGTCTGTTTGTCTTTTCTTCAGGCCTAAAACACTTAACTGATTTGGATACACAGGATAGTTTTTATTTCGAACATCCCACGGCAATTGGAACGGCAGACAGTGTCCAAACTATGCAGGTTTTATTTTAGAAACTTTTCCACCCAGACCAAGTCGCGGACACAGCTAGTACTGTATATGAATGAGTGATATTTTCATTGAACGAACTGTATCTCATTGAATAAAATAAATAAAATGTACATGATGTGTAAAAATAAAGAAATGTAATTTATTATCCTGTGTCCAAACTATTGAGTTTCTTCGATTTTTTGCGTACGGTCTGAAAATATATAAAGTGGATACGATTTCCGTGAGCGCGTTTCGAGTTTACTATGTGTGTGAATTTGTATGTGATTTGTACAGCGCCACCTAGTGGTAAACTGGTTTCTCACGTTTACCACTAGGTGGCGCTGTACAAATCACATACAAATTCCTAGTAAACTCGAAACGCGCCCACGATCGAATGCGAAAAGAAAAACTCACACTTAGCACTCAGTACTCAATTGGTTAAGCGATCACGTTTCCAGCATTCGTATTCATCTACTAACGCATCACACCCACCGAGGTTCTCTAGGAGGTCGGAGGTTTTCATTCACATTACTGGCATCTTAAATTAACTTGTTTACTATCTTTGCCTTCTTTGTAATATTATAGCATAGTCAATGATATCAAACAAATCGGCTATCAATTATAGACCACCATTGCTAACAGGCCCTAAATATTACGACTAAATATTTTGCAAAAAATTCATTAGTGATGAGTATAGTGAGCAAAAAATACTAGCAAAGAAATTATTAAAAAAAAATTTCGTTCTACTTGGTATATTTTCTGTTCAGGTTCGTATTCCCCCTTGCTAATATGTGTAACCGCCCGGTCACGCGACCCGGCGGCGGCGGCGGCGCGGATTTTCAGGCCACGGGAACTTGCGTCCTCCGCCGCGACCAGTATAGTTCGAGAGCAAGATGACTTTTTCAACCTTATCTTGATATTGCTTTTAGGGGAGTAGTTTTGTACTTTAACACTTACTATTTGGAAGAGAATATGTAGTACATGATTTAAATAAGAATCGGGGTATAGTATAGACGTTGAATTTCACAAGAAGTATGAGAAATACGTACTATATCAAGACAAATTTTTGGGATGAGTGTCGAAACTCGAAACCTTTGATTTATAGTGTTGCCGCTTGATAGTCCATTATCGATAGGGTTTTATTACCTCAATAAGTACAATACTATCAATAAACAGCAATACAATAGATAGCAGCGATTAATGATTAAAAAAATAAACTATCAAAAGTATCGATACTATCGATAGTATTGCTATTTAATATTGCGTTAATCACAATTACTGTCTACTTCGATACTATAGTAGTCAACTTTATTCTAATACTGACCGATGCTATCGATTGTACAAACTATCGATAGTATCGAATATATTGATAGTCAATGCAATATTGTCTAACAATAACTATTGGTAGAATCGATACTTTGTTTATCTCCAATGATTGACACTATCGACGCAATCGATAGTTTATTTATTTGCAGTGTTCAATACTATCGATACTATCGACGTTATGGCGTTTCTAGATTAAAACTATCGATTTTTTGGCGACACTACTTATATTCTTATGAATATTCAACATTGTGGGAAGAAAGAAAAATTGTATCTTTGGACTTTGTTTATACTTATGATGTGGTGACCAGACTTACAAATTACTGGCCTAGTAAGTATTTGAAAATTAAAGTTAAAATGTTCATAGTGTATTTTCTCGGCAACTACAACTAAACCATTCTGGTTCCTAGACTATACGCTAAGGCCGCCGCCATACTCTGTGTTGATTCATACATTTGTCTCATTTGCTCGCCGCCTTCCACACCGCGCGCCCGATTCGCTCGTCAAAAATCGTCCATCGCCCCACCGGCCGCTGCGCCGCGTGGCATGTTTATTACTTCCCCATACATTTGTTTCAGACGCCAGAAGTTTCGCCGTTCGCGTCGCGCGAAAAATCGCAAGCGCGAATTTCCCGTGACCAGACCGTTAAAGTACGATGTAAAAAAGAAAACAAAATATAAAAATACAAATAGATTTATTTTTATAAACAAAATACTTAATCAAATGTATCTATTAGATTTTAAATCTTTTACACCGGTTATAACAACTTTGTTGCCGATATCATTGGTGTACGATTTTTTGTCGCACATAATATTGCATAAGTAAATTTAAAATTAATTCTTGTTATAAATTATGTGTATAGTGATATTGTTTAAATAGGTACACTTAAGTAGGTGAAAGTACTATGATATAGAACACTAATATTATTATTATAGAATTATTTGAATGTTATTTGTTCTTCAAAAAATCAGCCTAATTTTTTGACAAATGTTTTTTTTGGTTGACATTACTAATTTCACACTTATGATATGAAGTTGACAACAAGCGCGATCCTATTCCAATTTGATTAAGATATGTTATCATCAATTATGGTATGGTATTCCAGTTCATCATTACAAATGAAATTCACATATATAATTAGAAATACGAAAGTACTGACTAAAAATTATAAATGTGAATTTCATCTGTAACGATGAACTGTTTTAACTGGTTATACGTATGTTTACCTAGCGATCAGTACAATCGACGAAATCGATCACATAGCAAAGAAAAATTTCGCCATGTCGAGCCTGTCGACACTAACTCACTGGTAGAGAGTCCCGGCTTTAGGGCGAGGATCGCAGGTTCAATTCTTGCATGTCAATATTTTTCTTGTTGTTGTTTTAAAAGTTTTTCAAGTTTTCCCAAGCATGGGATAAGTGCTATAATATAAAAAATATGTATAAATAAATAAATAAATAAATATATTACATTTTTTATATTATAAGATAGCAAACAAGCAAATGACTCTCTTGATGGAAAGAGAAACTATTGCCTATAGACACCAAAGATTTAATGGTGCGCTACTATCAGTGTGAGGGGGACTACCGGCCATCTTAACCTCCAAACCTTAACACGACAATGACAACCATTGACGCTGTTGCGGCAAGAATAAGTAAGGCGGTGGTACCAAATACGCGGGGAAGTCGTTGCGGAACTTTACTACCTAGTAGTCACGGCGGTAGTGACACGTATAGCCAATTGGTCGCCTTTTACAACCTGCCTTATGGAATAGCAATTGGTCTATTCTTCAAAGGAGCCTGTACCAACACATTGAAGACGCTTTACAAGTGAAACCGGTTGAGTAATATACTAAAAATGAATATTTTGTGAAGTGAAATTAAAGTACAATTGCTTAATCAACTGTGTCTAATTGTCTTATAGTCTGTTTAAGTCCGTTATAGACTTTACTTTTGAATCGAAGAGCCCCAAATCAGTTTTATTGTAAAGGCAATCATGGAATAGGAACTACGCAAAATAAGGTAAGCTTTCAAATCACGATATGTGAACCATCGGTACCGTATGTGAACCATCGCCGCACAGATTATTATGCAAAAAGTTTTCAACACGAATGGCTCTGATAGCTTTTCTCCAGAGTTTTCATATAACCCATCAATATAATGTTGACATTAACTTTCTACGTCAGTAACAGATTCTAATATGGTCCTAACATGTTTTAGACATTCTATTTCCTGTATTGATCGGGCCTTTTTTGTATCATAGAATTACAAGGAAGCTGATTGCTCTTCTGATGGAAAATGATAATTTTGTCCTGTAGACACCAGAGACCTTAATTTTGCATTGCTGTGTGTATCTTACCTTCCAAACCAGAAATGACAGTGAAATGTAAGTTGGTGGTACCAGACCTAGGCGAGTTGTTGGAGAACTCTACAACCTAGTCACAATGGTTAACTCTTATAGCCAATGGTTCTCTTTTACGAATTGTCAGGCTTATTATAATTTAACTAACTTCCAAACTCCTAAATATCTGGAACCCTAGACCAGATCTTCACCAAACTTATATGGAACCAATCGGGAAATATCCCCTTCTGAAAAAAACTCCGTCATCCGTTCGTTAAAAATTACTGAGCTTTTATGTAATAAATTCATATGCAGCCGAATCGAAAACTTTCTATACGTCCTGGGATCTTTATGTGGAAAGGCAGTCGAAAATTTTATTGTTTGTAACCATCATTTCAACGCCTAAGTCAGACTTTCGACACTCCATATAATCATGCAAAATAAATACCTATCGTATGACACACGTGTGCGCAAATAGTCAAGGTTAACTCTATGTGATAGAAACTAGAAGTACTTTATTCAATTAAGCTTTTCAGTAGTAATTTTGACGCATCAAAATATGTATTGTTAAATAAATATACTGTACAAAATATATATTAATTGTTACATTATTCGTGACAACTCAATTGCTCACATTGAATGTGAGCAATTGAGTTGAGTTGATGAACGAATGATGACCGAAAACATACCTACACTAATGTATTGCATTAACGTCTAATTAAGCTTTGGCGTATGATACATTATATAACCAATATTTTAAATTTATAATTGACAATGCTGGCTTTCTTCAAAATTAAATGAGTGCAACTTCTATAAGTAATACTTGCAGACCACATGAGTACTAATAGATACGCCGTTGGATAGGAAACGTGTCACCGCACATGTGAGCAAACGCTCCTATTACTGCCAAAAATTTTATACATTTGTAGGTTATATAATATTGTGAAAAAATAGAAATAAACCATGTTGTACTTTTTTATTGTACGGAATGAGACGACAAGGTTTAAAAATTATCCTTGAAATGATTTTATTTCATTGGTAAGTAGTAGAATTCTGTAATTCTGCATGCAATTGCATGCTACACTGCCAAACTAAGAAATTGTCTTGAAAGGCGTATTCATTTAATCCGTATTAAAAGAAAAACATAAAATTATAGCTGGTAGTTTGACCTTTTTGAACGAAGGCGTAATGAAGTACGAATATTCCAAATGTAGAATTAGAATTTCAATTGTTTATCCAGTAAATGAACTGAATATTGTTTTAAGACGAATGTGTATTTAGAATTGGAGTACGTGTTTCGTGAAAAACAAATAACATTTAATTTCTTTATTTTCATTGTTAGTATTCTGACTGCATATTCGCGATTAACTTTGCGTGTAAGCAGAGTGGACAGAATGTCGTCAACTCTCAAGTGTTGTCGCTAATCTTCATCGTCACTTTTTTAAGCTGAAGGATTAACGTTACCTGACTTGACTTAAAACAGCTTTTTTATATCATATTATGGTAAGTATGCAGCAAGTATCTAGCAAAGAAATTAGGATGTTCAGTCTAATGAAGCCATCATGAAGTTGTATTCAATTAAAATTTAAAAAAAAACATGCCAAGCCAATCTACCCTACTATTAATTATTGTAAAACTGTCTGATACTATAAAATACTGTGTACCGGCCTACTCGGGTCATTCTGCTGTAAGTCGTAAAAGAATAAACATCTATGTACGTCAAACTGTCTATTATTAAAAAAAACCTTACAGTATGGACGCTTCAAATGTGCTTTAATTTTTTTGGTGTGTGTCTTGTAAGATTAAATAATTGAGTCCCACATATTTCAGGTACAGGGGATAGGATGCTAGTCATTGCAGCATTGCTGTTGTGTTTTAATTAATTAAATAAATAAATAATATTTACAGAACAAATTAAACTTACTGATCTAACCCCAAAGTAAGCAAATTATTTGCTTGTGTTATGGGTGTTAACGATATTAATACATAGAAATACATAGATAAATACTGGAATATATTTAATAAACACCCAAACCCGGAAATACAAACATGTTGTGTTGGTTCCGGGCTCCTTTGAAGAATAAACCAACTGCCGTTCTGCCAGGCATGTCGTAAAAAGCGACTGATTGTCTATGAAAGTCACTAACATCGTGGCTACTAGTTGGTAGAGTTCTGCATTGTCTCGCCCGGGTCTGGTACCACCGCCTTACTTATTTCTGCCGCAATAGCGTCAGTGCTTGTCGTTGTCGTGTTCCGGTTTCGAGAATAGGGTAGCCGGTAAACTTATGTTTGTGGCATTATACCTCGCCACAAGATAGCAACGCCCCGTTAACACCTTTGGTGTCTATAGGCGAAGATTGACTCTTTCCATCAGGAGACCCATCTGCTTGTTTGCTATCTTATGATATAAAAAAAATTATACTCATCATACAAGTGCTTTTCTCCGTCGGAGAAAGAACCCAAGCCCCGTCGATTGCATAGTCAGGGTCGCTAACCACTTGACTAACGCGGTGGTAATTATATTCCTAGTTAGTTGTCAATTGAATTTTCAAACTCAATAATATTTTAAATTGAATTTTCAAACTCAATAATATTCTTTTTATTAAGAGACGAAATAAAGGACGGTTTAAATGTAAAGTGAAACGTGTTTTAAGATTGCAAAGGTCATATACATATAAGAAGAAATTAAAATACCTAATTTTTTCTTAAAGATGTAGATGTCTGAAAAGCAACACCTGAATCTTTAAAATTTCTATTAGATTAGTCTAGGGTATGAAAAATTTAAGAAAAATGCGATATTATGGTACAAAATTAAACCTTTCAGTACCATCTTGGCTATTAGTTATCATACAGTAGTATTGTAAGCTACGGCTAAGCTACGCTACAAGCAAGCTACGAACGTGACAAGCTACGAACAACCTGTAGCGTAACTACGAAGTATTGTAAGCAGCTTGGGAATCTTTCACGGGCGTGAAAATACTTGGGAACCGCTTTATCTTCAATAATATTATTAATAATGGTTTATTTTCGTAATTTATACTCCGTGCTGGACCCGGGCTCTTATGAAGAATAGGCCAACTACCGTTTGGCAGGCAGGCTGTAAAGGCGACCGATTGGCTATGCGAGTCACTACCATCGTGGCTACTAGGTGGTACAGTTCTGAATTGTCTCGCCCGGGTCTGGTACCACCGCCTTATCTATTTATGCCGCGACAGTGTCAGTGCTTGTCACTTTCGTGTTTCGGTTTGAAGGGTAAAGTAGACGGTATTTTGATGATCAATGTCCAATACGGAAAAAGTGGAGACCTTAGCTAGGGCGCCTATAGCGTATTGCTGATGATATAAAATATAAATTGACAGACAAAATAAAAAAAGACAATTTTGAAGTTTATAGTGAATATAAATTATTCAGCATAAGTAAGACAAACAAACGCACATAAATAAAGCAACACAAACACAAAATCAAACTATACACTCACATAACATAGCAAAATAAATATATATACATATATATATATATATATATATATATATATATATATATATATATGTGTGTAAAATATATAAATATATATTAGCATTAAATATAAAATGAAACAAAAGTGGAATAAAAAAAAAACTTTTTAAAATTATGTGTAGAATAAGTTATTTTGGTAATAGAATGAAAGGACAGGAAACAAACTAGATAGAGCAGAGTAGATAAATAGTTGTAGTGAGAAAATAAAGTACAATTAAAACATGAAATCGATTGTATATAATATTGCATATTAAATGTAATACATATATACGTAGCAAATCAAGAACAATCGCTGCAACTATTTAAGATGAAATAAAAATTAAATTGCAAGATAAAAAGTAAGCAAACAAAATAGGCATTAACGTTGTAAACAGTAGATTATGAAAACAAAATGTAATAAAATAAAACATGTAAAAACAATAAATAAGGTTAACTCAGTAAAGTATTAAAGAATAAGTGACAATAATATAATAAACAAATGTATTAGCATATAATTAGTAAAGTAAGCAAGGACTCTGATTACGTTAGAGGAACTAGTTAAGAATATATTGTGGAACATGACAATAAACTCCCCCAGGGGCGGTTTTACCCTCCTGGGGAAAACTTAAAAAAAAAAAGGTAGACGGTAAAATTATCCATGTGGCATTCGACCTCGCCACAAAATAGCAACGTACTATTATTTATATCTTTGTTGTCGATAGGTGATGGTTGACTCTATCCATCAGGAGAGCCATCTGCTTGTTTGCTATCTTATGATACAAAAAATAAAAAAATCGTAATTCTATAAAGTAATTACATTTTATATTTTCTTCGGAGCATGAGTTGACTGTGTTAGAAGACCCTGCTTTTTAAATACATGGTGAATTACAGGTACATTTTAGTGATACCTTCAATATTTGAATATAAAAAAAGAGAATTACAATATATTATATACGTACCGCATTGTAGACAGATTTTCAAATGTATTTTGTACGAAAGAATCACATAATCCTTTGTACCTTTTTCCACTTAGTCTGTATCTGATAACTAAACCTCAGAGAAATCGAAGGAAATTTACATAAATTATAGGCACTTCAAATGGGTGTTTTCAAGGTCTTATGAAAATTGATAAGATAGAATTGAATAAAGAAGTGATTTAGGTTTCCAAAGATTTTGGGTACATGCGAGTGTATATTAGTCAATCGTAATTGTAGTGTGGTGGTAATCATAATCTTCGGTAGTTAGTTGAAAAAGGTATTTACAAACGCAAAAATATTCTTTCTTCTAATCGTGTTAAGAGAAGACGCAACGGGCACTTTAATTGTAAATTTAAACGTACTTTGATGACACTGCAAAATTCATTAATAATAGAAAATTAAAATGCCTTTTTTTTATTTCTGCAACGTATACGTGCTTTTGGTAGGCCTTATTACGTACGTAACGTAATATCTTATTAAAGCTGAACTTATGCCCAAATGTAAAAGCTGTAGCAGTTATTTACGGATCATTCATAATTTTAGAAAAATTGTGATCTTTTTTGCGTGTTACTCCGAACCTCTCATAACAAATAGACTATCTGGCTTTCTGGTTTCTGGCTTTATCTGCTATATGGGATTTAATAGGCAAGCGAAGATTATACTATTACTATCTACAGGTGCTCCTACACTGAAGTTCATAACTGTTTCAAACAGTTTTTTTTATGTTTTGTGCAAAAATGTTATATAACTTTTGTAGAAAAAGTTAACAAATTTATTGTAATAGTTTGTAACTGTTTGAAAAGTTATAATAAAATAATAATAAAAATAAAATAAAAATCATTTATTTCAGCCAATTGCAGCCCATAATGTTAGTAACATATTTTCTTATAAACTATGTTAATAAATAGTATCTAAAAAGTTTCACATGTACTAAAACTTTGCATATAAAATGTGTTTTAAAATAATTTAATGTGCTATAGACTGATTGAAACAGTTACAAACTGTAAATAACTGTTTTTAGCAATGGTAATGATGGGGAAGCGGAAGGGATATAGGAAGTAATGTTGAAGGATATTACATAACGTGAAGAAATGTTATACAGCAAATGTTATCATTTGTGCCTTGAATGTTAATTAATTCCTTGAATATAAATTAAAATAAATGTTAATTTCCCCCCTTGTTGGTTCGGGCTCCTTTGAAGAGAAGACCAACAGCCGTTCTACCAAGTAGGTTGTAAGGCGACCGGTACGTGTCACTACCATCGTGATTACTAGGTGGTAGAGTTCCGCAACGTCTCGCCTGGATATTTGGTACCTCCCTTTTAGCTATTCCTGCCATAGCGTCAATGCTCGTCATAGTCGTGTTCCGAATTGGAGGGTAAGGTAGCCGCTAGTCTAATTGTCATCCCGTCACACGGATAGCAACGCATCATTAACATCTTTGGTGTCTATAGGCGATGGTTTTTCCACTCATCAGGAGAGCCATCTTCTGGTTTGCTATCTAATGATAAAAATAATGCATATTAACTACCTTTTTAAGACATTTTATTTTGTGCTCCCAACACCGAGTGGCTATTCGCGTCACTATCATGGTGACTACTAGGTGGTCGAGTTCTGCATCAGTTCGATCGGTTCTGGTACCACCGCCTTATCTATTCCTGCCGCAATAGCGTCAGTGCTGGTCACTGTCGTGTTCTGGTTTGGAGAGTAGGGTAGCCGGTAAACTTATGTATGTGGCATTAGACCTCGCCACAAGATAGCAACGCACCATTAACATCTTTGGTGTCTATAGGTGATGGTTGACTCTTTCCATCAAGAGACTCATTCGCCTATTTGCTATCTTGATGATATTAAAAAAACCGTATGTTCTTTGATTTTGATTTGTTATTTTGATTTTAAGACACTATCGACGACAAAGAAACAAGATATTACCATCCCACCACACAGGCAGTAGCCTAACGTCAATATCTTAGGCAACACCGTCAAATTACTAGACACCGTCTATGGGCGATGGTTGGCCTTTTTTATCAGAAAATCATCTGCTAATTTGCTATCTTGTGATATAAAAAATTTATAACAAATATTTAATAAAATGAGAGTATGAGAGTAAAATGTAATAAAATATAGCCTTTTGTGCACTACTTATATTTTAAATCTACAGTTGGTGCCCTCGTCCTAATGAACAACAATCCACAGGTTATGGTAACAAAAACACATAACGAGCGCGCTTTATAGTTTCTTGGCAAATGTTGGACATTTATTTAAGTTATGGGGTTAAAGCCTCATGATTGGCTTTGTTATGTTTCGTACGTTCTTTGTAAATATAAAATTCTCAAAATTTATATAAGTACAAAATTAATCAACAACTATTTATAATATTAGTGTTTGGCAAAAAATGCAAGCAATAATAACCTTTATGTGTAAGTCAACGGCTGTCTAATTAGGCGGTAATCGGTTGATCGTGTAATGAAAATTAAGAGTTGCTCACTGGGAGAGCTTTATCGATAAGGCGGCACGCTAACTGCGGCAATGTCAGTGTTACCGCTGAAATACATTTTCCCGAGCTGAGGGAAATATTTTTTATGATGCTAAAAAATCATCGTTTACTGAAGTTTAATATATATTCTTATTGTTCATTAATGTAAATACACTCAATGCAAAATAAAATACTTTTAAATCTGTTATTTAACTCATATATTTAAGTTACATCAGAACGGCATACTCTTCTTTAAGCTTTAATCTGTTTGCCGTTTATTAAGCAACTAGCGACCTGCCCGCGGTTTCACCCGCGTAGCTTTTGTTCCCGTGAGAATATCGAAAAGGTTTATATATTTAAACCTTCTTCAAGAATCAATATATCTATTAAAATAAACCACATCAAAATCCATTGCGTAGTTTTAAAGATTTAAGCATACATAAGGACATAAGGACATAGGGACAGACAGAGAAAGCTACTTTGTTTTATACTATGTAGTGATATTGATATAAAAAGGCTGAGAAATTATGCACATATAATATTTCTATTACATAGATTTCTATGAGTATAAATAGAATTAGTTCCGTATTAGCGTAATCTAAATATTTCTAATTTATATTTTCATGAATACTTTTATCTTATTGGTGTTTTTTATAGAAGAGGGGAAAAACGAACTGGTGGTGCAACTGATGAAAAGTGATCACCGCCGCCCATGGACATAGTGAAAAAATTACACATACAAATAAAATTCAAATATTCTTTTTTTATAGGTTAATTTACCTGAAACACGTCGTTATTACATTATATTATAGTAGCGACCCGCCTTGGCTTCACAAATTCTCAGCTTTTTTCTACATAATAAGAATTTTTTCTAAAAAAATTTTTACATAAGGAGTTTTATATGTATAATACATATAAACCTGCTTATGTATCATTTCCTATTGAATCACTATCATATCCTATTGTCTATTAATGAAAACTGCATTAAAATCCGTTGCGTAATTTAAAAGATATAGCAAACATACAGAGGAAACAATTTTTTTCCAATGTAAAAATATAACTCTCTTTATTTCAGTTTTTAAATTGCAAACTTTGTAAATGAAAAATATATACGGGAAATTTCTTGTAGTTGGTATCCCTGTGGAGCTGTCCCAGTGTCAGATGCCGCATGGCCGACCGGGGCAAACATCGCGTCGCGCCCGTCCCGGCGCCGACAAAGAAACAATACGCGTATGTGCCTTGTCCGAGGTCCGAGGAAGTAGGGACGGAGTTTGCCTTACAGTTGTTGAGGAGTCACCATCGGGAAGAACCACCAACACCTGAAAAACAACCTGGTGAGTGCTGTCCACAAAGTTTTAGAGACGAGAAAAGTTTTAGGTTTTGGAAATTATGTTTTTTAAGCAAGTAGTTAAGTTTTTAAGTTTGCGTAGGATTCATAAATAATTTTAGTATAATTAGAACATTTTCGAACCCAGAAATGACAAAAAACAGATACATCTCGGATAACAATTTTAAAATTAAAAATAATATTCATGTTCATTATAACTTTTAAAATCAATAACACTTTGGTTCCAGGCTTACATGTAGCTTGTTAAGCCTGAAACCAAATCCGTCAATCTGAAATAAATTTAAAATTTTTAAAATTACCTTTACGCTCATTGTAAGTCTAAATATAGGTCAATTTTGCCGTTGCCTACCGAATACCATATTCAGAATTTTTAAAAAAGTGTATGACTTTTTTTCTTTGTTGTACCGAGATGGATTAAACTAATGTTATTTATACTTATCCGTACAACTTAAATAGTACCTACCTATAATTGATTACTATCCTACACGTATTACAAATGCAAGTGTGTGTATGTGTGTGTGTGCGTATGTGTGTGTGTGTGTTTATTACTTGACCACCAAAATGGATACAGTTATGGATTTAAAATTAGGTGCATAGTTTTTTTATATCAATACAAAGGAACAATGCATTTTCCGAAATGCATTCGTAGCGGAATATGCATTAATTTTTATTAAATCATAGGACAGCAAACAAGCAGATGGCTTTACTGATGGAATGAAATCGTTTATAGACAGCAAAGATCAAATGGTGCGTCGCTATCCGAGTAGCGACATATTAATGTCACATGCATAAGTTTACTGGCTACCATACACTAGAAACCGGAATACTTTAGTGTGAACATTAACGTTATTACAGCAAGAATTGTTATAGCGGTGGTACCGAACCCGAGAGAGACGTTGCAGAACTAGTCAGTATTATTTTGATACTACCACCTAGTAATCAAAATAATACTGACATGTTTAGCCACTCGTTAACATCTCTCTCATTCGTTAGCAGTACGGTAGATGGTCTATTCCTCAAATGGGGCTTGGACCAATACGGACTAAACATTGTTCCTTAGGACAAGAATCTTATGACCTACGTGGCTGGTTGCCAGTCAAATATAAATGTGCATTTGACCTTTTCCTGCAGTACCAGTCCTTGTTACTGTTGTTTTCCTCACTGTTACTGTAGTGTTACAGCCCTAAGTTTACTGACAATTTTGGTATAGAGTTCTACATTGTCTCGCCGGGTCTAGTCTTACCAACGTCTTACCTATTCCTGCCACAACAGCGTCAGAGCTTGTCACTGTCGTGTTCCGGTGTGGAGGGAGAGGTAGCCGGTAAACTTATGCATGTGGCATTAGACCTCATCACAAGATAGCAACGCACCATTAATATATTTGGTGTCTACAGGCGATGGTTGACTCTTTCTATCAGGAGACTGATCTGCTTGTTACTACTCATGATATGAAAAACCCTCTCTAGGTAAGATGAGAGTGATAAACATTGACACTGTTGTGTAGGAAAAGCTAATGCTGACCTTGGACAAAAACATGCACAGAGGAAAAGTTACAGCCACGGATTAAATGGATATGTCTTTCAAGGCGTTTTAGTGTAGTTTGCATTTGCGCTGAGAAATACACAATTACAGTGTTTACCGATGAAATAAAATCATTCCAGGTATATTTTTTAAGGCGTGACTTCTTATTCAGTACAAAAAAATGCACATTCTATCTATCCATCAGTCCATTTATACACACTATGGGTCATTGTGCGTCAAACGTTTCCTTTCGGCCAACCCAGCTCATTTCAGAGATCCAGTACATTCGCTTGATGCTCAAATAGCTCCTTATACGTTTCACCCATTAAAGAACTAATATAAGCCCTCGGGTATTTAATTTTCTCGCACTTAAAAAAACAAGTGATGAGGAGTTTAGGCACGCTCTACACAGAGGACTATCCCTTTATCCCATGGCATGCACGTGTTTATTCATTTGGCAATGTCCCGTTATCAGACCATATATTTTTCTTAATTCTACCTTAGGTAGTTTGCTGGTCAGTATAGGATTTATCTCAGGCTCGTTTCTTAATTGTGTCTTTAATCCATTACACAGTGACCTCGCATGTACCTACCTTTGCGTACTAGGCTGAAACAAAAATATGAACAAATTACCGCTCATTTGGTGGAACATCGGCGGAAATGTATTTTATTTTTAAATCGAAGTAAATATGACAAATATTGCTTGATTGATTATGATAAAAAAGTTAAGTTTTAATAAAACTTAATTACTATTACTATTGTTTAAATAAAAAAAGAAGCATGAATTGCCATAATAAGACCATAAACTCATTTTTTTTAAATATCCTGTAAAATACGTAAATCAGTAAATACGCTAATGTTCCACCACATTTTTTTATATCATAAGATAGCAAACAAGCAGATGGATCTCCTGATGGTAAGAGTCAACCACCGCCTATAGACACCAAAGATGTTAATGGTGCGTTGTTATCTTGTGGCGAGGTCTAATGCCACATGCATTAGTTTACCGGCTACCTTACCCCCCAAACCGGAACACGACAGTGACAAGCACTGACGCTATTGCGGCAGGAATAGGTAAGGCGGTGGTACCAGACTCGGGCGAGACAATGCAGAACTCTACCACCTAGTAGTCACGATGGTAGTGACTTGCAGAGCCAATCGGTCGCCTTTTACGACCTGCCTAGCAGAACGGCAGTTGATCTATTCTTCAAAGGAGCCCGGAACCAACACGGGGCGATATTTTATTTTTTCACGGTATAATATATCTACAAGCGAATGACACTTATAAGCATTTGCTCATACGAGGGACTACACATTCCCTGCCCAACACCGTGTACTATTTGTGTATTCCGTGGGTAAAGCGTTGATACCAAAACCAGTTAAGTATATGCAGAACTCTACAATCTGATATAACCATCGTACATCGCAGCCAAGGGCGGATCCATTGGGGGTCATGAGGATCATGACCTCCCCCGCCTAGGCAGGGGTCTAGATATGGATTTTTTAGGATTAGATATGGATTAGAGCCTATCTTGGCTATCTTGGCTTGGCTCTGAACCTCAAATATACCCCCTTGACCCGATAGCTGGATCCGTCCTTGATCGTAGCAAAATGATAACTAACCACTTCCCATCTCTTGAACATATCTATTCTAATATTAACTGACCCATGCAGCTTTCCCTGCGGGTATATTAACATTGCGTTAATGTAAGAAATTTTGTACAATTCTTCAATCCCTACTTCATCATGTTAGGAGATAAATTAAAAAGAATCCTTAATTTCCTCGTCTATATTGTAAGAACAATTCTTGCGGCAAATTTTAGCCTTTTCAGTCTTAGTGTTTACCCGAGTGAGTTGTTGCAGAACTCTACCACCTAGTAGCCACGAAGGTATAAACTTATAACACGTATAGACAATCGGTTGCCTTTACAACTGCCGTTCTGTCAGGCAGGTCGTCTGCCTGACAGAACGGCAGTTGGTCTATTCTTCAAAGGAGCCCGGACCAACACGAGTTTTCAGTAATACAATTTCAGTTTGCGATACCTTTCCCCTTTGAACTTTTGAATCTCGTCAAAAGTTCGAAGGTGTCGATTTCACACGTGTCTAAATTAAGCGTGCTCACTGCTCATGCTCGATATTAGGGTCACTAATTTTGGCGCGACCTGAAATCTGTTTGATGTGACCTTACTTGAGGCTTAAAGGGTTTGCGCTATTTTTTTAATATTTACCGTTAAATCATTTACTGATAATAATAATATATAAAGTATCTTCACGCCCATATCCCCGAAGAGGTAGGCAGAGGTACAACAAGTGCACCCACGATTAGCCGAAGATACTTGGTCCCACAATGGGATAGGTGGCAAGCCTATCGCCAACCGGGCATTTCCAATCCCGGGCAAATTTGTATTTCTCAGAAAACTGAAAAAACACTTTTTTTTATGTGCCCGACCCGGGAATCGATCCCGGGACCTCATGTGGTCAACGCCAACGCTGGACCACTAGACCACAGAGTCGACACCAACGCTGGACCACTAGACCACAGAGGCGAATATATAATAAGTAAGTAAGTAAATGCAACAACAAATTACACAATTACGTCAGTGCATCTTAATACCGTGTTCTGCTAAAAAGAAATGGAGTATGTTTGACCGTGGATCTTCAACTAGCTTCATACCAAATTTTATTAAAAACTGCTGAACAGCAGTTTAGCTGTGAAAGTGTTACAGGCAGACAGATAGACAGACAGTCGGACTTTCGCATTTATATTTAACTAGCTGCAGCGTGCAGCCCGCTGCATTATAAAAGTTTTTAGTGAATCCCGCGGGGTCACTTAATTTTTTTGGATAAAAGCCTATGTGTTATTTCAGGTCATCAGCTACCTGTGTGCCAAATTTCATTCAAATCCGTTTAGTAGTTTTTGCGTGATTGAGTAACAAACATCCATCCAAACATCCACCCAAACATCCAAACTTTCGCATTTATAATATTAATATAGATATAGATAAATAAATAAATATTCGCGGAACGATACTAATACATAGAAATATATATATATATATATATATATATATATATATATATATATATATATATATATATATATATATATATATATATATGTATATACTAGAATATTTGTAATAAACGCCCAAACCTGGAAATACAATCATATATGCTCATCACATAAATGCTTGTGCTCGTCGGGGATCGAACCCGAGCCCCGTCGATTGCGTAGCCAGAGTCGCTAACCACTCGACCAACAGTACGGTAATATGGAAGTATGGATATTAGTATGGAAGTGTGGGTGTGGATTCTCAAGGATAACATTCGTATACTTAGATATAAGTATGAAGGTACGGATATTAGTATGCAAACATTTTCAACCCCTATTTCAGCTTGTTAGGAGTAGATTTTCGCCGTGTTGGTCCCGGCCTCCTTTGAAGAATAGGCCAACTGCCGTTCTGCCAGGCAGGTCGTAAAAGGCGACCGATTGGCTATGCGAGTCACTACCATCGTGGCTACTAGGCGGTAGAGTTTTGAATTGTCTCGCCCGGGTCTGGTACCACCGCCTTACCTATTCCTGCCGCAATAGCGTCAGTGCTTGTCGCTGTCGTGTTCTGGTTTAGAGGTTAAGGTAGCCGGTAAACTTATGCATGTCGCATTAGACCTCGCCACAAGATAGCAACGCACCATTAACATCTTTGGTGTCTATAGGCGAAGGTTGACTCTTTCCATCAGGAGACCCATCTGCTTGTTTGCTATCTTATGATATAAAAAAAAAAGATTTTTGAAAAAAAAATAGCGTTTGTTTGACCGTGGATCTTCAACTACCTTCATACCAAATTTCATTAAAATCGGTTCAGCGAATTAGCCGCGGAAGCGTAACAGACAGACAGACAGACGGACATTCGCATTTATAATATTACTATGGACTATATGGATATTTGAAGTATTGTTGACTAACACCCATAACATAAGCAAATAATTTGCTTACTTTGGGGTTAGATGAATTTGTATAATTTTTCCAGCGGTATAAAAGTTTGGATAAATATTTCTCGAATATAACAAACTAACTTAATAAACATTAAGCTAGCCTCAGCTACGCTGACGTACGCTAGAGACGGACTTTGCAGTTCAAGTTCACATTAACATACGTTAACTTATGCAGCTCTGCTAATGAGGTCACTATAATAATTCCGACATAAATTACATTCTGTGTTCAAACTTTTCTTTGTTCTTTTTAAAGCAATTTAACTTATTCGTTTTGCAATGGATTCTTTAACGTAACTTATTATAAGTGCTATGAATTCTTTTGTAGGTCATATAATTCTTACTTTTCGAACGAACGAGAGAAGTTAACGAATTTTTCAGAGTCTATTGGAATTATCCGGCGTTTGTATGTATGTATAAATATTATTTTGTACATTCGTTTAGTATTCCATTTAAATTATATATTGTAAGAATGTAAAAAAAAACATTTATGCATAATACATACAATATACTTACATAAAAAAAAATGCCGTGTTGGTCCGGGCTCCCTTTGAAGAATAGACCAACTGCCGTTCTGCCAGGTCGTTCGTAAAAGGCTGATAATCTATATATATAAAAATCAATCCCTTTTTTCCTTGGTCACGACATCACGCCTGAACGGCTGCACCAATTTCGGTAATTTTTTTTTTGTGTTTGTAATTGTAAGGAGAAGGTTCTTATAAAAGAAAATATTAAGAAAATTTAAGAATACTTAACCACCATATAAAGTTTAATGCCATTTTGGCTGCGTGGACGTTGTTTGTCCGCTATGGATTCCTAATATGTAAGGCAAAACAACGTTTGCCGGGTCAGCCAATAGGTTATACATGTCATTATTATCGTGATTGTTATATGGTAGAGTTCTACAATGTCTCACTCGTGTATTTGGTACCACCGCCTTATCTATTCCTACCGCAATAGCGTCAATTCTTGTTATTGTTGTGTTTCAGTCTGGAGGGTAAGGTAGCCGGTAAATTTTTGTATGTGGCATCAAGACCTTGCAACAAGGATAGCAAAGTACCATTAAAATACATACACACATTTGTTCACACCAGATCCCTTACGGAGTTGTCAAGAGAACGGAGTGTCATACATCACGATCCTTGGAGACTTGTCACGCTTCCTCCACGTTCATTACTCTCTTCATTTAAACCCGTTGGTTTCGAACGTTCTTAACACCACCTTTGGACAGCACTGATCTATCTTATCATAGTACGCCAGTCTTGGTCTTTCAGGTACCTACGTCCTTCCACAATATCATTATATATCTGATTTGTTATTCTTTCATCTTTTCACATTCTTTCTGTATGTCCGAAGCAACGGAACAATAACATTAACATCTTTGGAATTTGGTTTGCAGCTTGTTTGCTATGTTATGATATCAAAAAAGACGAAATTACTAACCTCTACGAGATGATTGGGCTCTAGACTAGTACCAATATATACAGATACCAGCTGACACGGCAAACGTTGTTTTGACATACAAATTAATTATATTGAATATTTTGGTACTTGAGAGGAGGGGGGCGAGGTTAATTCAAATTAAAACCGTCCTATCTTTTAAATTGGACAAACAGTAGATATCTATAAAATTTCATTGAAATCGATTCAGTAGTTTCGAAGTCCACCGCAAACAACGTTAAACGTAATTTATATACATATACACGTATTAAGATAAACCCATATTTAAATCTAAAAACACCCCAATTTATATATACATGCCACCTCGGTGGTCTAGTAGTCCGGTGTCGGAGTTGACCACATGAGGTCCTGGGTTCGATCGGGCAATTCAAAAATGTGTTTTTTTTCAGTTTTCTGACAAGAACAATATTGCCCGGGATTGAAAAGTGCCCGGTTGGCGATAGGCTTACCACCTATCAGATTGTGGGACTTACTATCTTCGGAAAATCGTAGGTGCACTTGTTATAACTCTGCCTATGTCTTCGGGGATACGGGCGTTAAGATACTTTTTTACTTATATATACAATATTCTTCAATGTGAGTCCGGACTAACACGGGGTGATCAGGTTCACCACGATAAACCGGTTTGTAGGTCGACGCCTACAATTCGGTGTATCGTGGTGAACCTGAATGTCTGACCTAATTAGCAGTTGTTTCTGCCAATTGTATATGTATACATTGTTACTTTGAAAAGTCCAGCCAAATTTTATAATTAGGAACTAAATATTAAATTGAAAGTGCGTTTTAATTATTATTGTAAAGTAATTACAAGATAATATAAAAATATTCATTTAAAAATACTTACTAAGTTCTTGAATTGCATGCGCCAAGTCCTGTGAATGAGCTCTGTAAAGCTGGCAGTGTTTCATAGTATATTTACCTATAATTATGATAGTAACTATTACGTAATCTGTCCTGATTACTTTTAATTAGGTTGAATATGAAGGCACTAAAATATTTTAGTCATATTTTGCGTAATTGAAATTATATCCAAACAGTTAACAAAAATATTATTTCGTTGAGAAAAAAAAAGGTTTCTGCAGTCCTCCGCAATGTATACGTTAGGTGTGTTATTACTGAATACTGTGTTACCTTTATTACTCCACTGTTCACTTGATTGTTGTAAAAAGGGGTAAAAAGTGTTTTCTTCATGACAATCACATTCACATATAAAGATTAGATAGTATTTCCCCGCTTTATATTAAAACGTTAAATGCATTACACATGTAAGTCCTCTTGTAAGCGGCATTTACAGGGCTTTGTCTGTGGTTGAATATTATTCTAAGCGAGGTTTCGATAACTTTTACCTTTCATGTTTTATTCAGTTTATATTTATGCTAATATATAACATTTTATTAAAATGTGAGGTAATGTAGTACTTTCAAGCTAGATAGACCAGGTAGTATACGCTTATTTCAGCTGTTCTAAGTACGTTCTAAGTACGTTTTAAATTCAATAAAGTATAAAGCCTTTTTTTAGCTTAAAGCCAAGTCTTATTAGTTACCGTGAAATTGTTAATTTATTTCACATAAGTGTAGTTAAAAATAACCATACTGCCAAAAAAATGTTTTGTGCCATTTACTAATCTACATTCATCATATTATAGACGTCATATAGGTTATACATCATAAAGACCAACTATGTTGGTCCCGATCTTCTTTAAAGAATAGGACAACTGCTGTACTTCTCGGCAGATCGCAATAGGCGATCGATTGGCTATGCGAGTCACTACCATCGTGGCTACTAGGTGGTAGAGTTCTGTATTGACTCGCCAGGGTCTGGTATACTATTCCTACCGCAATAGCATCAGTACTTGTAGGCGATGGTTGACTCTTTCACCAGGAGACCCATCTGCTTGTTTGTTATCTTCTTATAATATAAAAAAACTAAAGGCCAAAATTTCACATTTGATAGGCGCAATAAGACAAACTAGCGATGTCTGCTGTTTGAAATTCGACCGTAAGTTTGACTGTAGGCTACATTAAGATCTCTGCTAAGTTTGGAAACTAATTTTCACCATTATGCCCGGTTCCTATATTTGCGAAACGGCTCGTTTTAGTGACAAATAGTAAGATTTTTTACGAGGCGTAAGCTAAAACTGTTCCTATAAAGTACGACTCCTATGTAAAATTACCATAGGTTCGTACTAACGGATGGGAGGGCTGCCAGCTAAGATTCTTCTGTGTATTGTATGGAAATGACAGAATGGTGTGTTCCTATAAAAAAATCTAATGTCATTGATCTGTAAAAATTTCAGTATCCGTCATTCGTATAGCTACTAATTTACGAATAACAGAAGCCAAAGATAATTTTCTTGTTTCATAGCTGACAAACTTTTATGTAACATACTAACATAGTTATTAAGAAATAATACTAACATTATATGGATTGGAATACCTGAAATAAAATTATTTATTATTATTATTTAATTATCATTCGTAGACTCTTTCAAGATATATTAAATATACTCCCATCATTTTTCGTATTTGTTCAAAAAATCATGGAATAATCTTTATTGCACCAGCTGCTACTGACCCTCCGATTGCATGCGATAGGTACAATGTTGTCAGGAGACTTTATTGGTGTGGCAGTTCTACGTCAGGCGAATAGTACGTAACGTCAGCTTTGCAATAGCACATTCGTATTCGGACTACATAAAAGTCAAAGTAATACATAACAAGGATTTTACCAAATAGCCCGCTTTCCTCGAGTACTAGTTACAACGAACTCGGAAAACTTGCCGACTAGTTGCAATTGATGGAACACACGTTAGAATAAATTAAGGTGATTATAAAAGTTCTTAAAAATTAATTTTCAGTCGATAAATTTAAATGTTAATAGATAGAAATATAAGTTTGTTAAATTCACTTTATAAAGATTAAATTTTTCGATAAAATTAAATGTTAATAGATAGAAATATAAGTTTGTTAAATTCGAATGTAATAAAATTGAATAATAAAAAGTAGTAAATGGTGAAATAACTTCGTAAATTGTAAATATTTTGATTAAATAAAAAATGAAATTTTGTAATTATAGAAATAACATTTGGGATGTGAAATCATTCCTGTAAATCTATATACATATAATAAAATCGTAGGAAAGTCAATGTATATCCGGGGTAAACTTAAAAAGTAGTGCATGGATTTACTTCAAATTTTGCATGAATATTACTAACAGGTCAGGTCAACACATAGGCTACATATTATCACGCTATCGCCTACGGGGGAGGAGCTGTGCGGAGTAAACGAAGTCCGCGCAAACGGGCAACAGCTGGTTAGTAATAAGTATCTACATAAAATAAAGAAAAAAAAAGACAAACCCGCTGAGTTTCTTCCGCCGGATCTTCTCACGTTCCAATCGATTAAACAATTCAAAAATTTTAAATTTTAATATAATATTTTAGTTCGTACAAATAACATTTTCATTTAAAAATATATATTCAGATATACGCAAATATTTTACGTAAGAATTTAATGCTATTTCGACAATAATTTATCAAAACACCATTAAATTGTACAGCAAACTAATCATTTACCTGCCACATGTAAAAGTGACAGGTTATTGATTTTTTATCAGTAAATATTTACAGTAATTATATCTAGATTAATATCAGTAGACATAATGACTATTTGATTTGAAACCTGCAAATATAGTAGATTGCAATCACTTCACCGTTTAACAATTTATCTACACGTGAAAATCGGAATAAAAACGTTTTACCCTGTTTTATGACAATTACTCGAACAGAGGAGTGGATAAATAATTTGGCGCAGTAAAGTTTACAGGGTGAGGAAGTGGCTAATATTTTTACATGATATGCATTAGAAATACATACAATTATAAAAATAAGTATCTTTAGATTGCAATCAGTTTATTGTCAGCTAGGAAATAACTACGCGTAGTGTCTGCGTACCTCCAGAATTAGCTGCGTGAAGTTGGCGAGCTGTGGCGGCCATTAATTTTGTGATACAGATTGGCTAGCGAGACCGAACAAGCATGAATGGACAACGCGAATACTGAATCGCTAGATATGATTTTTTAATATCATAGGCAAACAAGCAGATAGCCCATAGACACCAAAGACGTGAACGATACGATGCTATCTGTTTGGCGGGATGCTAATAAATGCTACATGCAAAAGTTTATCGGCTAACTTACGCTCCGAACTGGAGCACGATTCATGACAGAGACGAGCATTGACGCTATTACGGCAGGAAAAAGTGATTCGGTGGTATCAAATACCCGGGTGAGATGTTCTCTCTACCACGGAACTCTACATTGCGTAAGAAAGAACGAAAGAAATTATTTATTTGCCAGAATATGGGAGTTACAAGTTATTAAACGTACCCGGTACACTTAGAATTCTCTTATCAATTTGGCCCAAACCCCTAGTACTTTTGATTTTTTTTCTTTTTTTTTAACTTCCCGCTACATATGTAGTTAAGGAAGTTACTGATTTAGCCCCGATTTTTCACCAGATGTCGACGTTTTGAGGTCCTATGAACCTTTTCCGACTATTTTCACGATGACGTCAGTATGTCTGTATGTATGAATGTGTGTGTGTGTGTGTGTGTGTGTGTGTGTGTGTGTGTGTGTGTGTGTGTATGTGTATGTGTATGTAAACATCTCATAACTTTTGAACGGCTGGATCGATCGAAACGCGATTGATGGCATTCGATTGGATTCCGCTCAACTTAGATCTTCTGAAAATTTGAACCAAGTCGGCTCAAGGAAATTTTGAGAAATTTTGAAAAAACCCAAAATAAATTCCGGCGAAACATCATTTTTTAATATAACATCCTGATTAAAATATCAGTTCTATTCCTCAATTAAAAATTACATCTTACGCACAAATTTCATCAAAATCGGTTTATCCGTTTAGGAGTAAACGTTGACGAAAAATTTTGAAAAGTGTTTTTTGGACATAACTTCGAAATTTTTCAACCAATAATTTTTCGGTATTCTATGATATTTTATTACTAAATAAACTATTTCGAATGCCGTTTCAAAAATCAAAATCGAATCTAATTTTTTAAAGTTACAGCTTTACAAACATTAACATTACTTTGTTTTTAGCAAACTTACTTAATATTTTTGAAATAACTTTCACGCTAATACACCGATTGACTTTAAAATCTTACCAGCTTTTTTGTTTTAAAAACTGCGTCAAATACCGTTAATTGTTTAAAAAACGGTCAATTTGTTTGGGATGTACAATGACGAAAATTTTTGAAAAAATGTTTTTTGACAAGCTTCGAAGTTTTTCAACCTATCGATTATTTAGCTAAAGCAATATTTTAGATCTCAAAAATTGAGTTGAAATCGTTTCCAAATATACAGCTATTGAAAAATCAATATACTGCCATTTTTAACAAAATAGATGTTTGAACTGAAAAATCTACGATTATAGTTTTTAATCTTTTGAGATTAAAGTATCTTAATTTAGCGGGAAGTTTCAGAGATGGCCTGCAGGGCCAATAGTTCACAGATTTTTTACTTTATAAATGTTTTTATAAATGTTTTAAATTACAATGAATTCTTCAGCACTGTACCACAGAGAACATTTTCTATTTTCGAATTTCGAGAAATTCGACCATAGGCTAAACAATCTCTTAAGTTTGACAACTGGCTTTAGCCGCAATATAAACTTTAACTATACCATATTTTTAATATTATATACCATATTTATTTATATATATTTTTTTATTATTATATTTATTTATATATATTTATAATATACCATATTTTTAATATTATAATTTTTATTACTAGGAATGGGATAAATTGTCCAAAATGTGTGAAAATTAAAGGAAACTCCAGCGGCACAATAGTCTACCCACGTCCATCACACTTTCACCCACGTCAGTCGCAAAGGCAGTAAACACACAAATTATGCACTCAACATACGTTTCATTTCATAACCGTAGAATCTTCAGGAGAGACGAATAGCACTTCACTCTATAAGGAGTAAAGAAATTGACTTTTAGTAGAACCTTTTATACAGAGAAGTTTTATTTCATTTGCATCAGTGCAGTTATATATATAAGGTTTCATGGATATTTTGCAAATTATTAGCTTAATTTCCGTTACGCCTAATCTTGAAGCAGGGAACTTGAGAGGGTGGTGGGGAGAGGGTTGATTCAGATAAAAACTACCCTTTTTAAGTTCGACAAAATAGTAGATATCTACAAAATTTCATTGGAATTAGTTCGCTAGTTTCGGCAACCATCTCGGACAAACAACGTGACACGTAATCACTACATAGTATGAAACAAAATCGCTTCCTCTGTCTGTCCCTATGTATGCTTAAATCTTTAAAACTACGCAACGGATTTTAATGCGGTTTTTTTGATAGACTGATTCTTGAGGAAGGTTTTAGTATATAAACCTTTCCGATATTCCCACGGGAACAAATACTACGCGGGTGAAATCGCGGGCAGGTCGCCGTCTTAATATATATATAAACTATAGGAACCTGCCCGCGGTTTCACCCGCGTAGCTTTTGTTCCCGTGGGAATATCGGAAAGGTTTATATACTAAAACCTTTCTCAAGAATCAATCTATCTATTTAAAAAAACGCATCAAAATCCGTTGCGTAGTTTTAAAGATTTAAGCATACATAGGGACATAGGGACATAGGGGCATATAGACATAGGGACAGACAGAGAAAGCGACATTGTTTTGTACTATGTAGTGATTAAGTTCTTAATTCGTTGCAATGTGCTTAGGTATGTTACCCGATTACTCAAAGATGCTTGGACCATGTGGCGCCGCTGGTCCATACCGCTGAAGGGTCATAGTACTGGAACCAGCGGGCCAACTATTGTCAGTATGACGTCATTACTGTGGAGGTTGATGACATCATACAAAGACAAGAAAGGGGAAAAGAAAGATCTTCCCAGCCAGGCAAGGTGTACTGCCTGGGGGCCTAAGTCCATTTGAGAAGCGTTGAAACTTGTATATAGAGTTACAAGATAAATAATTGTGATATCGCGATTCAGGATTTTATTTTGAATTTCATTTTTTTCCATTTGCTATTGATTTTTGCCCATTTTTTATTATTTTTTTTGTAGCGTTTGTGATTGTTTGAGCCGCTACAACCAATATGAAAATTCTTATTTTATTTATGAGGGTATACTTTCCTTTTCATCCCAATGTGATCCAGAGTCCTAGAGATACAGGAGATTGCAAGTCGGTTGATGCAGTTTCATTGCGCTTAAATTATTAAATAAAAAAGTGTCCGTTGGGGTCAACAAAATTTGTCCACAATGGAATTGACATATGCGTTAGCTCATTTTTTCAAGTTACCTGGCAGTGCATTGCCATTCGTGTGGTGGGGACAAAATGTCACATACATAAGTTTATCGTCCAGTTGTTACACGACAGTTACAGGCATTGACGCTATTGCGACAGGAAGTTAAGTTGGGGACCAATTCCGGGCGAGTTTAGTAGGTACCTTGTCTACTACCTAGCAGTCATGATGTAAGTGACACATTTGGAAAATCATTGGACTACTACCAACTACCTGAGAGGAAGGCAGTTGGTCTATTCTGTAAAAGAGAATTTATAGTTCCTTCCCTATACCTTTGCTCCCCAAATATAACAAAAAATGTAGAAAAAAGCATAAATGGAAATCAACTATATATTGGTAAGTGAAGGAAAAATTTTGTACGCTTTTTTAAGGCAATTGCACAAACGGTGGAGTATGAAATTTGGTTCAGTTATTTTTAAATTATACGCAGTAGAAAAGATTTCGCCGTTAGAAATATATATATATATATATATATATATATATATATATATATATATATATATATATATATATATATATATATATATATATATATATATATATATATATATATATATATATATATATATATATATATATATATATATATATATATATATATATATATATATATATACATATACATGTAATAAAATCGTAGGAAAGTCATGTATGTCCGGGGTAAACTCAAAAAGTACTGCATTGATTTACGTAAAATTTTGCGTGAATATTACTAACATGTCGGGTCAACATATAGGCTACATATTATCACGCTAGCACCTACGGGGGAGGAGCTGTGAGGAGTAAACGAAGTACGCGCGGACTAAGTCACGGGCAACAGCTAGTTAAATTAATAAAAATATAGGTACATTACACATACATTCATGTGACATACATGACATTATGCACACATGTATACTTCGCCATTTCTTTACGACTGAAGCCATTTCTTTACGTCAAACTTAAAATAGATTTTATTGTTTAATCTATGGTCGAATTTGGGCCACAAGCGATGGCTAGTTGCTAAATTTTGGGTTTGCAAGGATAATATTTATAGACGATAAACTTAATATAATATGCTTTTTATCACTGTCTTCTATCAACTTATTATATCATTTATCTTTTGAAAATATCTAAATGGAATTGTTAATATAATAGGCTTTCTAAGATGTGAACATAAGATTAAATTAGCCCTTAATAGTCGAGCAAAATGATTTTCTCGACATAGGTATTTAGACAATAACGTGCTATGCTGTGATAACTACAGCTTTGTCGTATCCTGTCGAATAATTTATAAAGGAAATGTTGTAAATCGTGTACTTAACCTTACTTTTAGTTATATAAACCTTAGGTTAGTATTTCTTTAGGTGGCTGGTGTTAGAGTGGACCCCTTTAGAAAATAAAGCATCTGTTTTACTGCCAGTTTGTTCGTAGAAGACAAGAAATTTTCCAAATATGTTTCTACACAAATGTCGATTTACGGAAAACTCACAAAAATATCATAAATCTTTGTTTCTATATATTTTCTAACGTATTACAAGCAATAGTTGTCTTTTTTCATTAGAAGATCCACCTTCTTGTTTGCTATCTTACAATATAAAAAAAATATAATATCTGCTTGGCTGCACTATAAGCTGTGTTCATATTCACGTAACAAAAGTCTAATCAAATCGATGCTTTTAGGGCTCACACACAGAAACATGATACAACAACCTACGTGCGACGCGGAGTAATGTGTAAGAAAATGTGCAAGAGCCCTAAACGCTTCGATTTGATTGAAGTTCTGTTACATGAATAGGGCCCCTGATAAAACAAGGTAAACGCGCGCTAGACTAACAAACAAGGGATGGCCTAAATTATCGTTAAAATTAATGAGGAAAAGCTAAGCGTTACAAGTTAGTGGGATTAACCGTTAGTAAAGTTAAGGCTGTTTGCAACATTAATGTAACCTTACATCAGAAGCGCTCGTGTGCACAATATACCGACGGTATTACATTAAGTGAGGTAACTTCTTACATTATGTTTTCAAACGGGACTGTGTGTTAGCGTGTAAGCCTACTGTAATATAAAATTAAAAATATCTTCACGCCATTTTACGCCTTTATTTCCGAGGAGGTAGACAGGCAGAACTAGCGTACCCTGGATTAGTATGGCTTGTAATATGAAATATGTAGGCCTAGTCCTCGACCGCATGAATTTAAAATTGGACACACAAATCCATATATTTCATTAATCATACGCATCGATCGTACGCCAGTAAAAATACTTAGTAAATACAAGCAAAATTACTTCGGAACCCTAGAAAGTGCCTAGAAATTATTTATACATTGTGTGCTTACGCCTGCAATAGAAACAATAACACTTCAAAAAAGGGCAATTTTTTTATGTCATAAGATAGCAAACAAGCAGATGCGTCTACTGATGGAAAGAGTCAACCATCGCCTATAGACACCGAAGATGTTAATGGTGCGTTGCTATCTTGTGGCGAGGTCTAATGCCACATGCATAAGTTTACCGGCTGCCTTGTCCGCCAAACCGGAACACGACAGTGACAAGCACCGACGCTATTGCGGCAGGAATAGGTAAGGCGGTGGTACCAGACCCGAGCGAGACAATGCAGAACTCTACCACCTAGTAGCCACGATGGTAGTGACTCGCATAGCCAATCGGTCTCCTTTTACGACCTTCCTGGTAGAATGGCAGTTGGTCTATTCTACAAAGGAGCCCGGAACCAACACGGGGGAATAGAATAATAGAATTTATATTTAAACCTTTGACGAGCGATTTTTACTGCAATATAGAAACATACTTTTATCACTAAAAACAAATAAATGTTATGATAGAAGTTATACGACCGGTTTCTGAAACGCAAATTATTTTAACAAGCAATTAATCTGTGTTTAACGTAATTTTTACGGATAATGTAGCTTTCTAAAGGTAAAAGAATAATTAAAATCTATTAAGTATTTTTTGAGTTAAATCGTAACAAACAACCGTGTTGCTCCCAGGCTCCTTTGAAGAATAGGGTAACTGCCGTTCTGTCAGAAAGGACGTAAAAGGCGACCAATTGGCTATGCAAATAGGTGGTAGAGTTCTGCATTGTCTTGCCCCGGGTCTGGTGCCATCGCTTTTCCCATTCCTGCCGCAAAAGCGGTTTGTCGCTGTCGCGTTTCGGTTTGTAGCGTAAGGTAGCCGATAAACTCATGCATGTGGCATTAGACCTCGCCACAAGAAAGCAACGCATCATTATCATCTTTGGTGTATATAGGCTATGGTTGACTCTTTCCATTGGGAGACTCATCTACTTGTTTGCTATCTTATGATACAAAAAAAAAAACATCAAAAAATCAATCAAATAACCTTATATCTAACAGGCTATGTTTAAATATTCCTAATATAACAGTTTTTATTTTCGAAGAAATAACTGATTGATTTTAAAATAATGATCATCTTACAGTAAAATTATATGACAACTCATATATTCTCATTTACACTAGTTCGCAACAGTGTGACTAGAGGAAGATCTAGAATTTAAATAAACATGGCATAAAAGTTCTCTTGATAAATTCTTAAAGATAAATCAGCACGGCGGTTTCACCCACTATCATCTTCACCCCTTAGGAAAAATCTTTTGTTACAAATTATATGCTCGTTTAAATAATTTGTGGTTTAAATTCTATTATATATAAAAAACTTAAAACCAACAAAGAAAAATAACTATACGCTAGGATTTTCCTTCCCGAAAGCCGGAAAAGGCTTTAGGGTAGGTCGCAGGTTCAAATCCTAAAGGTTTTAGGGAAGGTAGTAGGTTCAAATCCAAAACTTTTCCTTTTTTTGATTTTAAGTTTTTCAATTTTTCTCAGGCACGGGGTGAGTGCTATAGCCGAAATATAACTAATATTCTAAGTTTGTTAACGAGTTTGTTTGTTTATTTGTAAAAACTTTCGTAAAAGCATTAAGCATGTCGCTTCTGTGGCAAGTTGTCCGATGTTGGAGTTGACCACATGAGGTCCTGGGTTCGATTCTCGGGTCCAGGCAATTCAAAAAATGTGTTTTTTTTTCAGTTTTCTGAAAAAACAATGTTGCCTGGGATTGGGAAAAGTGCCCGGTTGGCGATAGACTGGCTACCTATCACATTGTGGGACCAAGTATCTTCGGCTAATCGTGGGTGCACTTGTACCTCTGCTAGGACTAGGACAACAAAAGTGATATACTCCTTTATTAAAAAATAATACTAAAACTTATAAAATTAATTACCTGGAAATATTGTAATTTTTGTAAACGGAACGGAACGGAATATTTTATTTGCATGAAAATGGGTTATATACAATAGGTGTTACATTATTTCTAGCTCGCCATAGTCAACCGGTAGTGCCGGTGTGCAAAACTATTATAAACTTACTTATAACTTATTTTATTAAATGTTATATAAAATGAGACATTATATATTATTGTTATTTAAAATTTGCTAATTCACATTTAATTATATTTTATTAAGGTAATTATATAAGAGAATGTCACATTTTATTTTATTATTAGTCAATATTTGATAATATACATATAATTATATTTTATTAAGTAACATTTTCACAATAAAAAGAAGAAACAGATAACTCGTTGTATTATTATAACTTCAAATTATCAAACCTAAGTGCATATCCAGTGAATGATACTTGCTAGTTATAAGACAGGGAATAATTATTATTATACAGCAATTTTATCATTTAGATAGTCGGCAATATTGTAGTAAGCTTTTTGCGTTAACAGCTTATATAATATATTTTTAAATTGTCTTAATGGTAGTTCGCTAAATTTTTTAGGTAATTTATTGTAAACATTTATTATCATAGCATGGCAATTTTTTGAGTACAATGCAGAAAAACTCGTTGGGACTTGTAGCCTGGTTGGATCCCTAGACCATACCCTTTTGTTATCATTTAGTTTATTGAATAGTTCTTGGTGTTTTCTAACAAATAAACATGACTCTAATATATACTATCCAGTTAAGGTCAAGTTAAGTTGCTTAAACAATGGCTTACATGACTCGGTTGGATCCGCACTACACAAGCTCGAACACATTTCTTTTGCGCAATAAAAACCTGGTTTATATTGGTACAGTTACCCCAAGTTATAAGTTTTCAAAAAACTTTCGGCGAAACTGTTCATTAAGATTACTATTGATTTTTCTTAGGAAGAAATTCCGTGTTTTTTAGAAAGAAATTAAGAAATTTTGAAAAACCCAACACTCAATTATTATGAAATATAGAAAATTTCATTATGTTAATGAGAAATAAATGTTTTTTTGTTCCTAATCTAAATGTTTTGACAAAGTTTAAACTACGCAATATAAGGTTTTCGCTTGAGTCGAATCTCAGTTGCTATATGCCTTTGGGTGTGACTTTATTCATGACTAGCTATTACTCGCGACTTTATCCATATCCATAATCATAACTTCCTAAAATGTCCTGCCCTAAAAACTCCTCTATCTTTTCGTGAAAGTTCCATCACAATCAGTCTATTCGTTCCTGAAATTGCCTTATACAAACAGAATGAGAAACAGACAGAAATTTAAAAAATGGTAGTTTAGGTATTAGATCGTAAAAATAACACATTGCACTTAAAAACGTTATTATTTTGAAATCACAGATAGATCATCAATTTTATTTATATGCATAATCTATATTAATATTATAAATACGAAAGTTTGGATGTTTGGATGTATGGATGGATATTTGTTATTCAGCCACGCAAAAACCACTGAACGGATTTGGATGAAATTTGGCACACAGGTAGATGATGGCCTGGAATAACACATAGACTACTTTATATTCCAGAATAATAAGTTGTTCCCACGGGATTCACTAAAAACGTTTGTATTGCAGTGGGCTGTACGGTGCAGGTAGTGAATCATAAAAATAATATTTAGCAGACATGTATACAGACAGACAGAAACAGATATTATTTTAAATCGTATTGTCTTTTCATTTAATTCATATGTTTATGGCTGCATTTATAACCCCGTTGTACCGGAACGTCTAACGTCGCTTGTCTGTTTGCACTTCTCAATGATAAATAGTTCGTGGCCAATTGATCCTACATACTACACTCATTACTCATTAATTTTACTACGATAACAAAACAAATGCTTACTTTGGATAGTGTTGGTTGTTAGCTTTGGATTGCGGCATTTTTTTTAACCCCCGACGCAAAACGAGGGGTGTTATAAGTTTCAGGTGTGTATCTGTGTATCTGTGTGTCTGTCCGTGGCATCGTAGAGCCCTGGCGGATGGTCCGATTTGATTGCGTTTTTTTTAATTGAAAGCCATGTTTTGCGAGATGGTTCTTAGCTTAGATTCAATAGAATCTGTTCAGCCGTTTCAAGATCACCAGCTCTTTTCAAGTTGATAAAAGGAATTAAATAACTTTTAAATGCTTTATCAATACTAAATTTTGTGTTCTGCTACTTTATTGATACTGCAATTACATGGTAACGTTGAGCTAATACTTTGAAATTCTCATTCGAAGATCATCAGCGTCTATTTAACTGGCAATTTTCGTATTTAAATAACAGATTTTCTCAATATTGCAAGCCACTATTTAACGACTTTCTGATATCCGTTAGTACAAAAACTTGACAGACTTGTGAAGGAAATGCAAATACTATGGTACCATCCAACTGAGCTCGTGATGTAGCCTGGATGTAGGGACTGGAACTGTCTGATGCAGAGTTTTAACAAGACAATCTTGCTTAGACTAAGTCTGGTTGCTATAAATACTAAGTTTGATTAGTATTAGTATTGCTATAAATAATAAGTTTGATTATTAGTAGTAGTATCTGATGATGGAATTGGAACGTAGTCATGGGAACTTCTAAACCAAATAAGATAAATCTATCGAATTTCGGATCTTTTGTTGTGTTTTAACAAATATCCTGGCACTAGACGATTTCTGGGATCTTATAATAGAGCCGATAATGGAGGTCATGGGAACTTTGAAATAAAATGGAGTAAATTTTTACAAAGATTTTGAAGCACTTTGTTTATCAGTGCCTGATAACAGAACTGGAAAAAGTCTATAAGAACTTATAAGCAAATCCAAATAAACTCATTGAGTGTGGGCTGCTTGGGTTTGTTTTGACATATACTTTGGTGCTGGATAATTTTTAGGATCTGATGGTGAAACTAGAAGGTGACCATGATAATTTTTGAACTAAACAAGATAAAACCATTGAGCCCCGTGTTGGTCCGAGCTCCTTTGAACAATAGGCAATCTGTCGTTCTGCCATGCAGGTCATAAAAGGCGACCGATTAGCTATGCAAGAGACTACCATCTTGGCTACTAGGTAGTAGAGTTCTGCATTGTCCCGGGTCTGGTACCACCACCTTACCTATTCCTGCCGCAATAGCATCAGTGTTTGTCACTGTCGTGTTCCGGTTTTGGAGGGAAAGGTTGCCGGTAAACTTATGCATGTGGCATTAGACCTCGCCACAAGATAGCAAAGCACTATTTACATCTTTGGTGTCTACAGGCGATGGTTGACTCTTTCCATCTGGAGACCTATCAGCTTGTTTGTTATCTTACGATATAAAAAAAACAAGAGCTTAGATTCATTTGTTCTGTTTTGACAAATACTCTAATGCTAGATGCTTTCCAGGGTCTTATAATGAAGCAGAAAGGAAAGTCTTTAGAGTAGAATGACTTCCGGTGTCAGATGAAAGTAGGAAGAAACCCATGAGAAATCCTAAGCTTACCCAGAAAAATCCATTGAGTGTGGGTTGCTTCGGTTTGTTTTAGTATATTTTTTGGTGCTAGATGATTTTTTAAATTTAATAATGGAAATTGAAGATGGCTATGGGAACCTGTGAAATAAACAAGTTGAACCTATCAAGTTTGGACTCATTTCTTCTATTTTAAGAGTTACCCTGATGTTAGATAATTTCTGTGGTCCTATGATAAAGCAGGCGATTCGGTTCGTTCTAATAAGGAATTTGGAACAGAATGACTTCCAGTTTCTCAACATAAAATTGAAAGAAGTCCATTAAATCTTGCTAAACCAGACAGACCCATCGAGTATGGGTTAATTGGGTTTGCTTTGGTATTTTGTTTGGTGCTGATTTTAAGAATCTATTAATGTAACTTGAAGGTGGCTATAGGATCTTTTAAACTAAATAAGACAAATTCAACGTGTTTGAACTTATTTGTTCTGTTTTGACAAATAATCTGGTGTTAGATGATTTCCAAGCTTATACGATAAAGTGAGGTCATGGAAACGAAGCGAACGAACGAACGAAAATTGAGAAGCACCATCGATTTTGATCCCGTTTGAATAGTTCATTTTTCTGTTTTCCAATGTCTGATAATAAAGCAGGAAGAAGTCCATTATAACTTTTAAGCTAATCTAGATAAACCCATCGAATGTTGGCTAATTCGGTTTATTTTGGCAAATATTTAGGTGCCGGATGTTTTCTAAGATAAAATAATGATGGAACTGAAAGCTGGCCATCGGAGATTGAGCTGATATCGTTGGCATTTATTACTAGGAGATTCGGAGGGTTTGATAATATAAATAGAAATGGCCGTGGAACTCCTGATATAAACAAAATAAGGCCATTGAGTGTGGTCTCATTTGTTATATTTTACATACACTCTGGATCAAAATGATTTCCAGGACTACATAATGGCTATGGGAGCTTTGCAATAAAATAACTCAAGCTCATTGAGTAAGAAACCATGGTAACCTTAACCTGATGCTGCAAGATCCCCTTTTGTAGATCATCAGGTCTTTTCACGTTTTACTCTTAAAATAATACATATGTAGCGGAATAGCGGTCTGAGGATGTGTCGGAGGTTTTTGAAATTTTTAATTTTATCTTGTTTACTTATTAACTTCCCGTTACGTAGGTATGTAGATGAGGAAGTTAATGATTTTACCGCGATTTTCGAAAATCGAGTTTTCACAAGATATCCGCGTTTTAAGGTCATTGGAACCTTTTCCGACTATTTCAACTGTGACGTCAGTATGACTGAGTGTATGTTTGTGTATGTGTGTGTGTGTGTGTCTGTGTGTCTTCATATTCTTAAATAAATTTCAGGTTATTATACCGATTTATATAAAAGTCTAGTCAGCTTTTCTACTTAAAAAAATGCATCAAATACCATAATAATGAATTGATTCATTATCTATAACACAAGTTTTTGAAAAATTTATCAATGACACAAATTTTTGAAAAAATTTTTTTTGACATTTCTTCGATATATTGTTAACTATCGATTTTGTAGCTAAATGAATTTAGAGCTCAAAATTGCTTTGTACGCTGTTCAAAAGATCAAAACCGATCATCATTTTGAAATTACACATTTCTTCGAATATTAAAGTTTTATTATTTTTACTAACTTTAGATTAATGCTTAGATATAGTTTTTGCTTCGTTAAGCTAAAAATACCTCAATTTAGCGGAAATTTTCAGGGCTGGCCCGCAGTGTCAACCGGTTTACGGTCGAATAAAAAGCTAAGGCTTTAGGAATACTTCTGGAGTGATTTTATTTCATCGGTATTATAACTCTGTATTTCTGTGTGTAAATATAAGCAATGTTAAGAACCTAAGCCGTGTTGGTCCCGGCCTTCGCCGTGTTGGTCCCGGCCTCCTTTGAAGAATAGGCCAACTGCCGTTCTGCCAGACAGGTCGTAAAAGGCGACCGATTGGCTATCGAATCACTACAATCGTGGCTACTAGATGGTAGAGTTCTGCATTTGTCTCGACCGGGTCTGGTACCACCGCCTTACGTATTCCTACCGCAATAGCATGAGTGCTTGTCGCTGTCGTGTTCCGGTTTGGAGAGTAAGTTAGCCGGTAAACTTATGCATCTGGCATTAGACCTCACCACAAGATAGCAACGCACCATTAACATCTTTGGTGTCTATAGGCGATGGTTGACTCTTTCCATCAGGAGACCCATCTCCTTGTTTGCTATCTTATGATATAAAAAAAAACCTAAGGAGGGCAAATGAAGTATAATTCGTGGCTTAAATCCAGCAAATTTCAATTTGCGATATAGTGCATTTAAAGGATATATTTAGATACAATACTAAATTTGTCTTGATTTTATACACCAATGCAGTCTCGGCGAGCGAGCCGACTACACAGATGTAGACATTGTCGTATAAGAGGAGCACCGCTCTGTTGGCTCTTAGTCGCAATGCAGATGCTTTA